>CM039596.1:61304724-61904724 GCA_022457205.1 Saccharum spontaneum
GCTATGGAGCCACTAATGCCTCAAGTAGCCACTAATCCATTTTGTATGTTGACGTGAAGAGCGTGGATAAACTGGTATACATGATCTGATGGAAGAGTTCGTTGTATCTCTTCTTAGACGCAGATTTCTATAATAGGTGGATCTAAATAATTCTAACTTTGAGTCCAGAACAATATCAATCGTTATTTTATTGGCTGTTCTGTTAAATCTAGACCATTAAATGATCATTAACATCAACGGTGTATATTATTTCTCTCAATTAACCTTGTAATTTCTTGATTCTTTAGACGAATATGGTAACTCCTTTTAACACTGTTGTATATTAATATAAAATATCTAGCACTAGTATGTGTATTTGATATGTGAGATGATATTAGTTTGATGTCTAATTTGTTGACAGACCAAAGCCGGAATGAGTTTTGATTTGTGTTATTTATTTGATCTTCGAGCGTGGCTCCCGTCACAGTGCTAGTAATGACCACATCCTTAGAAGAAAATTCACAATAATTACCCTACTAAACGACCATTTAATATATTCGTAGGAACAAGCTAGAAATTAAATAACAAAATCCTGTGAACACAAGTGCCGTACCATTCATGCATGGGGCACTTCTGGCCTTTAGATGAGAAATTTGATGTGGTATAGAAGCCTGTTGTTGCTGAAAAAATAATGACCAGATGGCAAACGAAGTTAGTTAAATTTATACTATGTCCTGGAGGTAAATAATTAAAGCAATGTGAGCCACCTTCTTAATCGTTAAGCATGTTCCTCTACAGTTAGGTTCATTTGTGTACATCAAAACCTTTGCAGATTAACCTTGTGTTATGGTCTAGTCATGGTTTTTTTCCCCAAGATACAAAACTTGTCTTAGTTTTCTTTAGGCCCTGTTTACTTCCCATGTAAACCCAAAATATTTCCTCTTCCACCCATCACATCGAATCTTTAAACGCATGCATGGAGCATTAAATGTAGGTAAAAAAACTAACTAATTGCATAGTTTGTCTGTAAAGTGACAGTGTTTCTTGGAAACTGTAGTGTTGCTGCAGCTGGATTAAATCCTAAAAATGACCAGGAAACATTAAGGATACCCATCATCGGCAATACAGAGTGGAAAAAAGGGGGTAGCTGATCTATGGATACCTTGTGTAGGTCCATCTTTTGCATGCAACTCTGCAAACACTCAATCGACAACAATATCAATAAATTTTCCATAAAAGGTTGTCATTTGAAAAATTAAACTTATGAAACATGAATGCACACACATATGTTATGTATTGTAGAGAGGTGAAATGAGAGCCAACAACATTCTCTATTGATCTCTGAACATATATGTAGTGTTACATGATAACCGCATACACAAAACCGCGGTCACCGCACGCACACACGCGCACGGTCGTGGGCGCCGTGGGCGCCATGTCAGTTGTGCTAATGCCTATTATACAGACATCCTCATCACCCCCCCGCAGTCTTATGGGTGAGTGGTATTACACAAAGACTGGAACGAAAACTTGCAAACGACGCCGTCGGCAGCCCTTTCGTCATGATGTCGGCAAACTGCTCAGCTGTAGGAACATGGAGAACACGCAGTTGACCCAACTGAACTCGTTCTCGAACAAAATGTATATCGAGCTCAATGTGCTTTGTGCGCTTGTGGTGAACTGGGTTCGCGGACATGTACACCGCTGATACGTTGTCGCAGAACACGACTGTCGCCTTCGAAATGCCGCAGTGAAGCTCATCAAGCAGCTGTCGGAGCCATATGCATTCGGCGGCCGCATTGGCCACGGCACGATATTCTGCCTCCGCGTTGGAACGTGACACAGTTGGCTGCCTCTTCGATGACCAAGAGACCAGAGACTCACCGAGATAGACACAGAACCCAGAGGTTGAACGCCGTGTGTCTGGGCACCCGGCCCAATCGGCGTCGGAATACGCTGTAACGGCGAGCTCGGTGGAGGCGCGAAGGTGCAGTCCATGTGACGTCGTTCCACGGATATACCGCAGGATTCGCTTCAGCAGGGTCATATGTGATACCTTGGGGTCGTGCATGTGGAGACATGCTTGCTGGACGGCGAAGGCGATGTCCGGCCGCGTCATAGTGAGAAACTGCAGCGCGCCCGCAAGACTGCGGTACGCCGCGGCGTCATCCGTAGGAGCACCGTCGTTGGACAGCTTGTTCTTGGCTTCGATCGGTGTCGGAGCAGCTTTGCAGTTCGTCATCCCTGCACGGTCAAGAATGTCCTCCGCGTATCGTTCCTGGGAGAGGTAGAAGCCATCCTTGGTGCGCTTGACGTCAATGCCGAGGAAGAACCGCAGTGGCCCCATGTCTTTGACGGCGAATTCAGCACGGAGTCGGTCGACAATGTGCTGAAGCAAGGACGAACTGGACCCGGTGAGGACGATGTCGTCCACGTAGAGCAAAAGATAGGCAGTGTCCTTGCCGCGACGCAGAACGAAAAGGGAGGAATCGGAGCGTGTAGGCTGGAAACCAAGCGTGGTGATGAACCCGGCGAACCGAGTGAACCAGGCTCGTGGAGCTTGCCGAAGACCATATAAGGATTTGTCGAGAAGACATACTGCATTAGGGAAGGCGGTGTCAACAAAGCCCGTGGGCTGCTGACAGAGGACGTGTTCTTGAAGACGCCCGTGTAGAAAGGCATTGGATACGTCGAGTTGCTTCATCGGCCATCGATGTGAGGCAGCGATGGTTAGAACAGTTCGAATGGTGGCGGGTTTGACGACCGGCGAGAAGGTTTCACCGAAGTCGATGCCGGCTCGCTGGTTGAAGCCGCGGACCACCCACCGCGCTTTGTAACGTTCCAGCGAGCCATCAGGTTTTAGTTTGTGGCGAAAAACCCACTTCCCGGTGACAACGTTTGCACCGGGTGGTCGATCAACAAGACGCCAGGTACGATTTCGTTGAAGAGCGTCAAACTCAAGAGCCATAGCTGCTCTCCAATTGTCATCTTTCAGAGCTGCTCGAACAGAAGATGGAATTGGGGAGATGGTTGGTGGAGAGGAGGATTGAGCAGTGTGCAGCGCATATCGTGGATTGGGTTTGTAAATCCCCGCCCTGGAACGAGTCTGCATATGATGAGTAGGAGCCGGCGCCACTGATGAATCCGGTGCCACTGACGTAGTGACTCCAGCAGGTGAAGATGATGCAGTTGGGGAAAGAGGAGCAGCAGCTGATGTGGTCGATGGTGGTGCTGCACTAGGCTCGATGGGCAGTGGGGAATTATCTGGTTGTGGCTGCAAAATGGGAGGATGACTCGGTGGCTGGGAAATGACGCGCTGCTGAAGAATGACAGGTTCGTCAGTTACTGTAGCTGGTCCAGCTATTGTCGGCGTGGAGTCTGAAGCTGCAGAATGAAATGGAAACTGGGTTTCATCGAAAGTAACATGACGTGAAATGATGACGCGACGAGTTCGAAGATCAAGACATCTATAACCACGATGATCAGCCGGGTAGCCGAGATGGACGCATGGCGTGGATCGAGCACTAAGTTTGTGCGATGCTGTCGAAGACTGGTTGGGGTAACACAGACATCCGAATACACGAAGGTGGTTGTATGACGGCGGTGCGCCGAGAAGGAGCTGGAACGGTGTGGATTGTCCGCTGGCTCGGCAAGGCCGACGATTAAGGAGATGAGTGGCAGTGGACAAAGCCTCAACCCAGAAAGTAAAGGGCATGCTAGCCTGAATCAACAGACTGCGGATGCAGTCGTTCAGTGTTCGTATAATGCGTTCGGCCGTTCCATTTTGGGAAGATGTATACGGACATGACAGTCGAAAGGAGATGCCATGCTGTTCCAGATGTCTACGAAAGGCTAAATTGTCGAACTCCTTGCCATTATCGGTTTGAAAGGCAAGAATGGGCAATTGAAATTGAGTTTGGACATAGGCATGGAAAGCAAGTAGACACTGAAAGACGTCAGACTTATTTCTAAGTGGGAACGTCCAGACATAGTGCGTGAGATCATCAATTAAGACAAGATAGTATTTGAAACCACTGAAACTAGACACTGGAGAGGTCCAAACATCAGCGTGCACAATTTGAAAAGGTACATAACTAATAGAACTGGAATCGTAAAATGGCAGACGAACGTGCTTGCCGAGCTGACAAGCTTCACAGGTAGCTGACTTGGTGGAGATGAACTCAAGGCTGGGGAGAGTCTGTTGCAGTGCCCGTCGTCCGGGGTGGCCCAAACGTTGATGCCAGAGGTCGACGGTGGGTGGAGTGTTTGCAGTGACGGCGAGAGCCTCCGGCGCCGATGGTGCCAGAGGGTAGAGTTCACCGTCACTATTACATCGGAGGATCACCGAACGAGTTGGAATGTCCTTAACAGAAAAACCAAAGGCATCAAACTCCACAGAGACATTATTGTCACGAGTCAATGAACGAACAGAAACAAGATTCTTGACAAGTGAAGGTGAGACTAGAACATTGGACAGTGAAAGAGGTGCTCGGTTTGTGGGAATAAGAGTGGAAGCACGATGTGTTACCGGCAAGGCAGCACCATTGCCGACTGTGATCGGAGGAGAGTTGTAAACTGGAGTGGGAGAGGAGAGATTACCGGCGTTTGACGACATGTGAGAGGAGGCGCCGGTGTCCATGAACCATTCAGCGGGCTGTGGTGGAGTTGCCGAGGGAGTGACCGTGTTCAGCGCCGCGAGCAACGCTTGATGGTTCCATGGATCCATGGGAGGTGTCGGTGGCGTGAAACCGGGGGAGAACGAAGGTTGGCCGGCGAAGTAGGCCTGATGTGGCGTCGTTCCTGGACGAGGACCAAGTACACCAGCAGCAGGAGCACGCCACGGCATGGACCAAGCCTGGACCATACCGGTCCATGGATTTGATCCCGGTGTCCAGCCCATGGGTGGCCGAGGTGATGAGTAACCGCCAGACTGGTGACCGCGGCCACGACCGCGGCCACGTCCACGCCTGGTGTCCTGACGGTTCGGAGCGCCGTGAGATCCGCCGGAAGACTTGTTGGCGGTTGGTGCCGAAGGCGATCCGGAGGTGGGGTTGGAGCTGGAGTTGGAGCTGGAGCCGGCGTCAGTCGAGGTAGGCACGGTTGGACGGGGACCGCCGGTGGTGAGCAGAGCGTGCTGCGCTGCCGATTTGGCATGCTCCTTGTCATACTGCTCCTCCAGGAGAAGGTACGAGCGCGCGGAGAGGAACGTGTGCGGCGGTTGTTTGGACGTGATGGCGGGGATGGCATGACGATACTTGGAACTGAGGCCGCGCAGCATGTTGAGGACTTGACTCGTCTGGCGTACCGGCTGGCCGACGTCGCGGAGAGCGTCGGCGAGCTGCTTCAGGCGACCGGTGTACTGAGTGATGGTCATGTCGCCTTGCACCAGATTGCGGAACTCCGCCTCCAGATAGACTGCACGATGAAGCTCGTTGTCGCGGAATTGTTCATGGATGGCGGTCCAGACGCGGTACGCGGTCGCCTTGGGCGCGCGGACGATGTCACGCACGTCCTTGGCGATGGAGATGTACAGCCAGCTAAGGATGCATTGATCGCGCAGGCGCCATTCCGGATCATGGCGATGGTCAGCGGTTGGCGGAGCAGAGACGTGGGAGGTGAGGCCGAACTTCCCGAGGAACGCGTCGAAGAAGCAGCGCCATTCGTCGTAGTTGGCCGCGGCGAGCTCGAGGATGACTGGAACGTGAGATTTGATGTTCACGGTCTGGAGCACCGCGATGGGAGGGGTGGTTGCAGCGGGAGCATCGGCATCGCCGTCGACAGAAGAGGTATAGGAGGCAAGAGAGGTGGTCTCGGAATCAGAAGGATCAAGGCCGAAGAGAGGGTTGTCGTCCATGGTGGGCATGGCGACGGAGGAGCGCGGCGAGGCCGAAGGTGGGCGGCGAGAAGGGAAGGGGATCAACCCGGACTGTCCGATACCATGTAGAGAGGTGAAATGAGAGCCAACAACATTCTCTATTGATCTCTGAACATATATGTAGTGTTACATGATAACCGCATACACAAAACCGCGGTCACCGCACGCACACACGCGCACGGTCGTGGGCGCCGTGGGCGCCATGTCAGTTGTGCTAATGCCTATTATACAGACATCCTCATCATGTATGTTTGAATACATACATCTGTTGTGCAGATCATCTGGAATATATTTCAGTCTTCATGATTGTGAGTTAAGTGACTAATTTTGAAGATCTATAAAATTCCATGTTAAGTTATGGGCATGCTTTTTTCTCTTTTACAAAATAAAGAACAGATAAAAAAGAGTACGACCTTTGACACGGTTATCCATAACGTGGAATGGTTCTGATATGCCTTCTTGAACTCTCTCGTCTTGGACGTTGGCCAGCATTACACCCATCTTGAACATTCCAGTTCTAGCACAAATGGAAGTTCTCTGAAAAAAGGCACCACCGAGACATGCCTCTCCATCAGCAAGGACTAGGATGCGATCACCTCCTAAGACTGAGACTGATGATGCCTTTTCTCCAGGCGGTGGACACACAACAGAGCGATTGAACTCCTCTGAAGTCCAGTAGTCCTGACCGTCGACATTGAAGTCACCGTGGAGAGCTACGACCTCAACAGAAGCTGAAGACAGGGGACCAGACGTGATCTTCGTGTTGTTCTCATCGAACAAAACAACCTTAACAAGGCTCCCGTCATCTGCTTTTATTTGATCTCTTGTGTAATATGCCTTGCACATCTTATTCACAAATCGCAGTCGATATTTGTTGTGTAACTTCCTCTTTAGTGGCCGCCTAATAAAAATGTCGTGACAAATGAGTAAATGTTAGCAGCATACTAGTGATTATATTGAAATAAAATAGGCGCAGATGCATGTCTGAGCTGGTTGATTCTTTCTGCATATATGTCTAAATGTGAGGAAGGATCGATGAGGTACGCACTCTTCGTCTGAATTATCAGGTTCAAGTGGTTCGATGAAGGCATTCTTCCAACGAGTCTGCATGACTACGTCCTTTGGTATGACAGTCAGTGAACCAAAGTGCTCTTGCATAGGTAAACCGCACCTGTTATTGAACTTTATCTGGTAGCTATATGGCGGCATGAGCTTTTCAAAAAGGTCCCAGTGATGCTTGCTGGGCTCCACATAAGGCCTATCCCATACGAGGTGGACTGGAAGTGCTATTTGGCTTGTATTAAATTGCATACCTGCAGGATAACGCACAAGACAGATCGTTGTTCTACTACTATATACTCTGTCATCGGTCCATCTGGATTTAAGTAGACGAATTGAGCTGAAGGGAAAAGTAACCATTTTTTCCCATCAATCATTGTGAGTTAAGAGAAGAAGTAATGTATATATTGTGATGACTAGAATGATTTTTTAGATATAATGGATATGTTCAGGGTTCAAACCTCTTCAAAGTAAAGATAGGTATGGAAGAATGAAATAAAAAGATGCTTAAAGTTATCATAAACATTATTTGGTTGTATTTAGAGTGCCATAGAGTAGAAACATTGATCAACTAAGTAAAATCCTCAGCATTTGTGAATGTAGTGAAAATGCAAGTGGCCAAACATAAAATTTTTTTTTTGAGTAAATAAGTAACTGGTACCTGGCAAAAAATGTTTGGCAATGAGCTTGAGCCCTAATTTAACTTAAAAACACCACCTTAACAATTATAAAAATGAACTAACCTAGTTTCACAAATGTGCTGCCATATACTAATACAGATTTTGTTTTTTAACTTGTCTTTGATTATAACCTATAATGGCTTGTTTTCGGTCACTAACAACAAGATTGTGCTTCTTTGACAGCCCTTTTGTATAATTAGACCAGAAAAAACAATTTTCTGGATGTTTCTATCCGCATCCTATTAATGCGATGAATTCTAGGCCTTGAGTAAAGTTAGTGGTTAATATTGTCACACCCATATTTTGAAGGAACAAATAGGATGTATGAAAACCTTATGTGCGCCCCAGGAAACGGTCGCACACATAAGTTGACAAATTATTATAGCATCATGACCATGTTTATTACATAAAGCAACATAAACAGCTTATAGTCTTACATAAAAAGTAATAACTAATATGATTCTATCGCGGAAGCTCCATAACAGGGACATGTCGACTGGCAGACAACAAGCCTAATACTCATAGCGATAATCGTCATTCCATTCCTGATCTGGTGCCCAACCTGTGGTGTTGTGAAATAGCAAGGGTGAGTACATGTCGTACTCAACAAGTATAGTAAGGGGTTCATGAGGCTCAAAAAGCTGACACTGGTTGAACTGCATTGGGCTTTTAAGTGAAACGTGATTAGCATTTATTAGCTTCAAGGTAGCATAAATCCCATGACCACATGATCAATCGTAAACAAGAATAAAGAATAGTACATGACAACAAGAATTAAATAGTAACCAAAAGTGATCATCTATTCCATAAGAATCCCCAAGGCCACCCGTATCCGTGGGCACGGCTAGTATACCAGTTTTAAACTCTGCGCAGAGGTGTACACGTTCACTGTGAGTCATGATTTACTGATGCGAAGGTTTGCAAGGCCCAAACATCGTAAATTCACATAAAGCTACTCTAGGGTTCGTCTAACGAGTTAGGGCCGTTAGATTCACTCGGCAAGGGAATATAGAGCCCCTCTTCCAGATGGCGCATAACACGCAGCCTGCACACATGTGGACAGAAGCCGCACTATACTCAGCTCGTCGAGCCATTCTTACGCCAATTAAGGTAACCTCTAACAAGCTAGAAAAGGTCCCTAAAGCAACTAGAGCCAGAGCCATGTAGCCCTCACAGCTGTACTATAAAATCCCGGTGATCACTTACAGATAAGTCCTTATGGAGAGAAACTAGAGCATCTGGAAAACAGGCAGATACAATAGCCCCCTTTTAACAGTAATTAAAATCATATTTTAATGTTGTTGCATATTCCATCATTCATGTTACGAGATCATGGTCATAATATTGGCGCTAGCAAGTACTACCCAAATGCACATATCCCAAGGTTATCAAGGTGTTTGATCCTCAACACTAAGTCATCCTTAATAGGTAACAAAAGGACACATGCATATGAATTATATTATATTTGGTGAATAGGTAATCAAGGAGAGTCCCAAACTATACTTGCCGTGATTATCGAAATCCTGCTGGCACGGCTGGTCTTCAAAGCACTGCCCTTGCTCACCAAGGTACTGCTCACCGTCTATACTCGGGGAAACATCACCACACAAGCGTACCCGAGCAATCATGCACGAAGCAAACAGAGATAGGATTAGAACAGTACACCAATCAATAGAAAAAGGATGTGAAAAGTAAATAGAACTATTCTACACGTCACTACGATCACACAGACGTAAAGTCCACGGAAATCGGAATTAAAACGTGGAAGTTATGATTTTCTAAAGATTTTCTATAGAGAATTAATTAATTAATTATAACCCCAACGTAAATATTCCCAAAACTACTTGACAAAGGTTCTACTACGTAGAGCTCAAGAAGACGAACCTAACGCAATTTGAATGGGTTAAAACGGAGTTAAACTGTGCATTTTATAAGCATTTGAATACAGTGGCAAACTTGTAATTAAGTGGAACTCTATTAAATTAAATCTGAAAAGAAAATCCGATTTTAAATTTATCTGAGGACTGCGGGTGGGATTCTAACGAAATTGGGGGGCTCTTAAGCAAAAAACGCAGGCGAAGGGGTATGGCTATCCCTGAGCCGTCGATCACGCGATGGATGGCTAGGATTAGAAGCGGGGGAGAGAGAAGGGGGAAAAAAATGGCCGGCTACAGTGCCCGCGGCGGTGGGTCGCCGCCGGCGAGCTCATTCACGGCGGCGCCACCCAATCGGGGCCCCAGGCGACCTAATCAACCCGCGAACCAGACCGGGAGGTAGAGGGGAGGGTCGCGGTTCCACTTACGACGTCGTTGGAGGCCGGGGTGAGGCGTGGACGGCGTGCGACGGTGGGGGAGCGGCCGGCGGTGAAAGTCTGCCGCTGCCGGTGGTGTTCCGAGCGGTGGGGGCGCGGGAGAAGAGTGCGGGGGGAGGCGGAAGGAGGCCACGGTGCTCCTTATAAAGCCCGGGAAGATGGGGGAGTGAGAGGTGAAGCTCCTGGTGAGCTCGGCTCCATGCCGTCAATGGCGGGGGCGCCATCTTGACCGGGGGTGCGGGAACGCTTCGAGCGGCCTTTGAGCAGGGGGCTGAGACGCGGTCGCAGCGGGGGGGGGGGAAGAGAAAGGCTCGGTCGCAGCAGCCGGGTCCTCGCGCGGACGCGGGGCGCGGGAACGAGCGTCGGCTCGGCCGAAGAGAACGGCGAGAGGTAGGAGAGCGAGCTGACGGGTGGGGGCCACTGGCAGCGAGAGAACAGAGAGGAGGGGGGGAGCGCTCGCGTGGGCTTGGGCTGCGGTGGCCGCTGCGCGCCTGGGCCGGCCCAAAGCGGGGGAAGAGAGGGGAGCAGGCCGGCGGCGCCTGGGCCAAGGCCGAGAGCCCGCGAAGATTTTCTTTTTCTCCCTTTTTTTTCTCTATAGCATTTTTCAATTAGTTAAGCATATATTTTTAATAAAAGCAAAAACCAAATCAAACAAAAGAAGTATGCAGCAGCATGAGTGCAAAGACATGTTTCTACTCCTTATATTAGATTTTAATTTAATAAAATAAAAAAAATATTCCATGCTCACAAAAAAGAATGCATAAATAAATCAATTTAAGCTATTTTTTTAAAATTAGGAAAATATTGGGTGTTACAAATCCTACCCCCCTTAAAAGAAATCTCGTCCCCGAGATTGGACGGGAACTTACTCAAACAACAGAGGGAAAGACTTCCTCAGTTCATCCTCTCTCTCCCAAGTTGCCTCTTCTTTTGAATACCGGTTCCACTGAACTTTGCACATTTTAATGATCCGGCTTCTTGTGACTCTTTCAGTTGTCTCCAAAATCCTAACCGGGTATTCTTCATAGGTGAGGTCCTCCTTGACAGTAAGCTCCTCTAAAGGTATTTGTTCCTCAGGTACTCGCAAACACTTCTTAAGTTGGGATACGTGGAACACATCATGCACACCTAAAAGGCTTTCAGGTAACTCCAACTGATAGGCCACTTCCCCACATCTCTTCAAGATTTTAAATGGACCAACATACCTTGGAGCCAATTTACCTTTCATATTAAACCTTTTTACACTTTTCATGGGTGATACTTTCAAGTATACATAGTCCCCTTCTTCGAAGACCAAGTCCCTTCTCCGAGTATCGGCATAACTCTTCTGACGAGACTGTGCAATTCTCAAATTCTCCCGTATTATTCTTACTTGATCCTCAGCCTTTCTAAGCACATCTGTCCCGAACACCTGAGATTCACCTGCTTGGTTCCAGAATAAAGGTGTTCTACACTTACGCCCATACAAAGCCTCGAACGGTGCCATCTTGAGACTTTGCTGATAACTATTGTTGTATGAAAACTCTGCATAGGGCAAGCTCTTATCCCAACTTGTGCCGAATTGCAATGCACAAGCTCTCAACATATCCTCTAGTATCTGATTTGTTCGCTCAGTCTGTCCGTCTGTCTGAGGATGATAGGCTGTGCTAAAGTTCAACTTAGTTCCCAAACAATCATGTACCTGTCTCCAAAAATGAGATGTAAATTGTGTACCTCTGTCAGACACAATCTTCTTAGGAACCCCATGCAAACAAACAATCTTCTCCATGTACAGTTCTGCCAACCTTGGCCCATGATAGGTAGTCTTGACAGGTATAAAATGAGCCACTTTAGTTAAACGATCCACAATAACCCAAATCGAATCATAACCTCTTTGAGTACGAGGCAAACCCACTATAAAATCCATACCCACTTCATCCCACTTCCATTCAGGTATCTTCATGGGTTGCAATAATCCAGCAGGCCTCTGATGTTCAGCTTTCACTCTCTGGCAAGTGTCACATATGGCCACATACTCTGCCACATCTCTCTTCATTCCGTACCACCAATACTTTTCCTTCAGGTCCAGATACATCTTGGTGCTACCAGGATGAATGGAGTAAGCTGATTCGTGTGCTTCCCGTAAAATTGCATCACGAATGGCTTTTATTTCAGGCACACAAATCCTTTTTCCCAACCAAAGAGTACCCTGTTCATCAATGCTAAATCCGGGTGACTTTCCATGTTTTACGTTCAGTGCTATCTCTTTTAGCTTCTTATCCTCTGTCTGACCTTTTCGTATCTCTTCCTCCAAGGTAGGAGTCACCTCTATCTCCATAGCATTAGTAACAACTCCTAAATTCAGATGCTCAAACTCAGCACACAGCTCATTAGACACAGGTGTGGCCTGAAGCTTGTTAACATATCTCTTTCTGCTAAGTGCATCCGCAACAACGTTTGCCTTTCCTGGATGGTAGTGCACATCCAAATCATAATCCTTAATTAGTTCCAACCAACGACGCTGTCTCAGATTGAGATCAGACTGGGTGAAGATGTACTTCAAACTCTTATGATCAGTATAGATGTCACTCTTATGCCCAATTAGGTAGTGTCTCCAGACCTTCAAGGCATGAACCACTGCTGCTAGTTCCAAATCATGAGTAGGATAATTCAACTCATGTCTCCTCAATTGCCTAGAGGCATAAGCAACAACTCTACCTTCTTGCATCAGGACACAGCCCAATCCCTGACGAGATGCATCACAATAGATGGAGAACTTCTTGCTTAAATCTGGTAATATCAACACCGGGGCTGAAGTCAATCTCTTCTTGAACTCTTCAAAACTTTCTTGGCACTTATCCGACCACACAAACTTGGCATTCTTCTCTAATAGAGCTGTCATGGGTTTAGCAATTTTGGAGAATCCTTCAATGAACCTCCGATAATAACCAGCTAACCCAAGAAAACTACGGATCTCACTTACATCAGTAGGTGGCTTCCAATTCAACACATCTTTCACCTTGCTTGGATCCACAGCTATTCCTCCGTTAGAGACAACATGCCCAAGAAAAGAGATTTCCTTTAACCAAAACTCACACTTACTCCGCTTAGCATACAATTTATGCTCTCTAAGTTTCTGTAAAACCAATCTCAGATGCTCAACATGTTCTTCTTTGGTCTTCGAGAATACCAGTATGTCATCAATGAATACCACCACAAACTTGTCGAGGTATTCCATGAACACCTTATTCATCATGTACATGAAGTAGGCTGGTGCATTGGTCAACCCAAAGGACATAACTGTGTACTCATACAACCCATACCTAGTGGTGAATGCAGTTTTCGGTATATCAGAATTTCGAATCTTTAACTGATGATAACCGGATCGAAGATCGATCTTAGAAAATACACAAGCGCCTTTTAATTGATCGAACAAGTCATCAATCCTTGGCAAGGGATACTTGTTCTTGATAGTGACCTCATTAAGAGATCGATAATCAACACACATCCGTTGAGTACCATCTTTCTTATCGACGAAGATCACGGGTGCACCCCAAGGTGAAGAGCTAGGGCGAATAAACCCCTTTTCTTGCAATTCTTTTAACTGTTTCTTAAGTTCTTCTAACTCATTAACCCCCATTCTATATGGACGCTTAGCTATGGGTGCAGTGCCAGGTAGTAATTCAATAATAAACTCAATGTCTCGGTCAGGTGGCATACCTGGCAATTCATCCGGGAAAACATCTGGGAAATCATCCTCAACATGGTCCTGAGGGTTTGTATCGCCCTCTAGCTGGTTCACTGCGGCTGTCTGAGGCTTCTGCACTACAACCTCAACCTTGATTCGGCCTCCAGCTGGTGATTCCAGTTCTACTGCCTTCTCCTTACACAGAATCACAGCCTTTTGTTGCATCATCCAGTCCATACCCAAGATGAGATCGATTCCAGCGGTTCTCAACACTATGGGACTCACTTTAAAGTCTACCCCCCGCAAGGATAGACTAACTGGGAGACAACAGTATGAAGCTGGTATAGTTCCCCCCGGTGAATTTACTATTATAGGATTTTTCATGGCCACAACAGGTATGCTATGATTTTTAATAAAAGCTTGTGAAACAAAAGTATGCGAAGCTCCAGAATCAAAGAGAACAGTAGCAGGAATGGAACGGACATCGAACGTACCGAGCATAACCTCTGGCTCCTCCGGCACCGTCTCTGCGGACACATGGTTCACCCTCCCAGTGTTCGAGGGCGTCTGGTACCTCTGCTTCTGATTACCGTTCTGGCTTTGAGGGATTTGCTGGTTCTGCCTTTTTGGGCAATTGTAGGAGAGATGTCCCTCATCACCACAGACATAGCACTTGTTGGGGGTGTTAGGAGCACTACTCTTCAGGGGAGTGGAATTGGGATTTCCAACTCTGGGTGTCTGCTGGCCACCCTGCTGATGGCGCTGCTGTGGACGCTGATTACCATACTGCTGCTGGTTCTGAGGGTGCTGACCCCGGTTCCACTGACTAACCGAGCCCTGAAACCTTTGTTGAGAGCCTTGCTGTGAACCGAACCGCTGACGGGTGTTACTCCCAGAACCCTGCCCTTGCATTTTCCTCTTCCGATCCTGCTCCCTGCGCATATTGTCAAGCACAATAGCGCGGTTCACCAAGGCTTGGAAATTAGCATAAGTGTTACCAGCCAATTGCAATCTGAGATCATAGTAAAGACCCTTCATAAACAGGCGCTGCTTGTCAACATCTTCTTGCACCTCTCTAGGAGCATAACGAGCCAGCTGAGAAAACTTATCATGATATTCACTGACAGTCATAGAGCCCATTCTAAGAGATCTGAACTCTTCTTCCTTTAGCTCAATCAAGCCATCTGGAATATGACGCGCCTTGAAATCTCTGGAAAACTCCTCCCAAGTGATGGCTGGAGCATTGTTGGGTCGTGCAGCCTGGTAAGACTCCCACCAGGTCTGTGCTGCACCCTGTAGCTGGCCAGAAGCATAGAGCACCTTCTCCAAGTCAGTGCACTGAGCTATGTTCAACTGCTTCTCCACCGCACGTAGCCAATCATCAGCCTCCAGAGGATCAGCAGCATGGGAGAAAATTGGGGGTCGTCCCTTCATGAACTCACCACGCTTGTCCCTCACTTGGACAGGTGGCGGTGGTCCTGCAGGTGAATTCTGCATATGATGCATCATCATCTGCATCAGGTTGTTCTGGGTCTGCATGAGCTGCTCCAGGGTGACTGGCGGGTTAGGTGGTGGATTGCCACCCCTGCGACCCCTGCCTCTGGCTGCCATCTGCTTTCCAAAACAATGTTCAAGGTTTAGATCTTCCCAAGTCCAAGAATCTCTTATATGATTTAAAAGATAAAGCAAAAGAAATTGCTTGGACAGATACAGAAAGGTTATGATCAGGATATTGATAGCTACTTCCAAAAAAACATGCAGGGCTGAAAGAAGCCAACCCAACTATGTAATCATTAGTCCTTATGCCTTAATCCTGTATCTAAATGAAATTGTAGACAAGTCTACAAAGTCATTGCAATCATTCAAAATCCAAATCAAGCAATTTTCATAATAACAATTCAACAAGACAACAAGGGCACACTTCCAACCATATCTCAACCTTGTGGACTCTACTATTCTCCTTATTTTAGAGGTAAAGATTCTAAAACTTATCTCCTAAAGACAAGAAAAGAGTTCTAGGAGCATAGCAAGGTAAGATGAGATCAGAGTTTTAAAAACTAGAAACAAGGTGGAGATGAGAAGCATAGATAAGGCGAGGCATAGAAAATAAATCAGGGTTTTCTAGAGCAAGGTTTTCGTGGCAACTTCTAAACCTTAGATCGACCATTTTTCTACTAGGCTTGCGTCCTAGAGTCAACAATGGCTCTGATACCAATTTGTCACACCCATATTTTGAAGGAACAAATAGGATGTATGAAAACCTTATGTGCGCCCCAGGAAACGGTCGCACACATAAGTTGACAAATTATTATAGCATCATGACCATGTTTATTACATAAAGCAACATAAACAGCTTATAGTCTTACATAAAAAGTAATAACTAATATGATTCTATCGCGGAAGCTCCATAACAGGGACATGTCGACTGGCAGACAACAAGCCTAATACTCATAGCGATAATCGTCATTCCATTCCTGATCTGGTGCCCAACCTGTGGTGTTGTGAAATAGCAAGGGTGAGTACATGTCGTACTCAACAAGTATAGTAAGGGGTTCATGAGGCTCAAAAAGCTGACACTGGTTGAACTGCATTGGGCTTTTAAGTGAAACGTGATTAGCATTTATTAGCTTCAAGGTAGCATAAATCCCATGACCACATGATCAATCGTAAACAAGAATAAAGAATAGTACATGACAACAAGAATTAAATAGTAACCAAAAGTGATCATCTATTCCATAAGAATCCCCAAGGCCACCCGTATCCGTGGGCACGGCTAGTATACCAGTTTTAAACTCTGCGCAGAGGTGTACACGTTCACTGTGAGTCATGATTTACTGATGCGAAGGTTTGCAAGGCCCAAACATCGTAAATTCACATAAAGCTACTCTAGGGTTCGTCTAACGAGTTAGGGCCGTTAGATTCACTCGGCAAGGGAATATAGAGCCCCTCTTCCAGATGGCGCATAACACGCAGCCTGCACACATGTGGACAGAAGCCGCACTATACTCAGCTCGTCGAGCCATTCTTACGCCAATTAAGGTAACCTCTAACAAGCTAGAAAAGGTCCCTAAAGCAACTAGAGCCAGAGCCATGTAGCCCTCACAGCTGTACTATAAAATCCCGGTGATCACTTACAGATAAGTCCTTATGGAGAGAAACTAGAGCATCTGAAAACAGGCAGATACAATAGCCCCCTTTTAACAGTAATTAAAATCATATTTTAATGTTGTTGCATATTCCATCATTCATGTTACGAGATCATGGTCATAATATTGGCGCTAGCAAGTACTACCCAAATGCACATATCCCAAGGTTATCAAGGTGTTTGATCCTCAACACTAAGTCATCCTTAATAGGTAACAAAAGGACACATGCATATGAATTATATTATATTTGGTGAATAGGTAATCAAGGAGAGTCCCAAACTATACTTGCCGTGATTATCGAAATCCTGCTGGCACGGCTGGTCTTCAAAGCACTGCCCTTGCTCACCAAGGTACTGCTCACCGTCTATACTCGGGGAAACATCACCACACAAGCGTACCCGAGCAATCATGCACGAAGCAAACAGAGATAGGATTAGAACAGTACACCAATCAATAGAAAAAGGATGTGAAAAGTAAATAGAACTATTCTACACGTCACTACGATCACACAGACGTAAAGTCCACGGAAATCGGAATTAAAACGTGGAAGTTATGATTTTCTAAAGATTTTCTATAGAGAATTAATTAATTAATTATAACCCCACGTAAATATTCCCAAAACTACTTGACAAAGGTTCTACTACGTAGAGCTCAAGAAGACGAACCTAACGCAATTTGAATGGGTTAAAACGGAGTTAAACTGTGCATTTTATAAGCATTTGAATACAGTGGCAAACTTGTAATTAAGTGGAACTCTATTAAATTAAATCTGAAAAGAAAATCCGATTTTAAATTTATCTGAGGACTGCGGGTGGGATTCTAACGAAATTGGGGGGCTCTTAAGCAAAAAACGCAGGCGAAGGGGTATGGCTATCCCTGAGCCGTCGATCACGCGATGGATGGCTAGGATTAGAAGCGGGGGAGAGAGAAGGGGGAAAAAACGGCCGGCTACAGTGCCCGCGGCGGTGGGTCGCCGCCGGCGAGCTCATTCACGGCGGCGCCACCCAATCGGGGCCCCAGGCGACCTAATCAACCCGCGAACCAGACCGGGAGGTAGAGGGGAGGGTCGCGGTTCCACTTACGACGTCGTTGGAGGCCGGGGTGAGGCGTGGACGGCGTGCGACGGTGGGGGAGCGGCCGGCGGTGAAAGTCCGCCGCTGCCAGTGGTGTTCCGAGCGGTGGGGGCGCGGGAGAAGAGTGCGGGGGGAGGCGGAAGGAGGCCACGGTGCTCCTTATAAAGCCCGGGAAGATGGGGGAGTGAGAGGTGAAGCTCGTGGTGAGCTCGGCTCCATGCCGTCAATGGCGGGGGCGCCATCTTGACCGGGGGTGCGGGAACGCTTCGAGCGGCCTTTGAGCAGGGGGCTGAGACGCGGTCGCAGCGGGGGGGGGGGAAGAGAAAGGCTCGGTCACAGCAGCCGGGTCCTCGCGCGGACGCGGGGCGCGGGAACGAGCGTCGGCTCGGCCGAAGAGAACGGCGAGAGGTAGGAGAGCGAGCTGACGGGTGGGGGCCACTGGCAGCGAGAGAACAGAGAGGAGGGGGGGAGCGCTCGCGTGGGCTTGGGCTGCGGTGGCCGCTGCGCGCCTGGGCCGGCCCAAAGCGGGGGAAGAGAGGGGAGCAGGCCGGCGGCGCCTGGGCCAAGGCCGAGAGCCCGCGAAGATTTTCTTTTTCTCCCTTTTTTTTTTCTCTATAGCATTTTTCAATTAGTTAAGCATATATTTTTAATAAAAGCAAAAACCAAATCAAACAAAAGAAGTATGCAGCAGCATGAGTGCAAAGACATGTTTCTACTCCTTATATTAGATTTTAATTTAATAAAATAAAAAAAATATTCCATGCTCACAAAAAAGAATGCATAAATAAATCAATTTAAGCTATTTTTTTAAAATTAGGAAAATATTGGGTGTTACAAATATTTAGTCTTATTTTAGTAGTACAATATATACATAGACTATTAATTCAGACATGAACATATGGTCAATGGTCTACCAATTAAAATTTGAGTAAAATGTATGGCCGGTCCTCAAACTTCTCTGGATATGTCTGTCCCATACCTATAAATTGCATCATTTCAATCTTTAATCTCTATTTGGATCTCAAAGGTCAACCAAATGGATCTGGGCCACATTTCAGCTCCATTTCTCCTCTCTCTCATCTCTCTCATGGCCATGGCTGGCTAGCTTGCATGCTGCCTGCCGTTGCCACCCTCCCGATGATGACGACTGCCCTAAATCTATTACTTGTAGTGATAAAAAATAGGAACCATCCAATCCAATAAATAGAAATCTCATACCAGTTTGGTTGTTCGTAGCTTGGGAAAGTATCGGCCAATGATAAATATGAGATTGTTGCATCGAAACATGTTGATCTAGCTGAACAAATAACAAGTGGTAAATAAAATTAGTGTGTCACATTATGAAGTAGAAGTAAAATAAACCCTTGCATCTATCTTCTTAAGCATGCTCTCCTTTGCACCTAGTGAAAATTTGGGTAAGGATTAATATTTCTATCAAAACCTTGTGTTATTATCATGGACGAAGCTAGGATTCAGATTGGGGGGGGGGGGGGTTGCAGCTAACCAAATGACGAAAAAAATTATATAATATCACCACCAGATCTTGATGTCGGCTTAAAAAAATTGACTTTGATGTTGACTAAAAATTTATAATAAATCATATTTAATCTTGTCATATTAAATAATGCCAAATGTCTAAATTAAAGATAAAAAGGGATTGTCTCGCAAAAAAGATAAAAAGGGACTCATATCATATTTAATTTAGACACTTAACATTGGACAATCAAGAGATGTATTTGAGAAAAACAATCTACATGTGATTGAGAAGATTTATCTACTTTAATTTCTGTAATCGGTGATAACTAATGATATGTACTAATAAAGATTATGCGAAGTTAGGGGGTGCAGGACCCCTGCCCGCCCTCCTTCTCTCCGCCACTGTTTATTATAAAGTCAGGTTGTGTGCCCTAAATCTTGTTAGTCAATTAACCCCCGCAACGACATACTTCCTTCTAATCTCTACCAATGGAAGCAACAATTGAATCTACTGAGTATAAATCATGGCTTAATTTTTCTATTACTTACACTGGTAGATGATTCTGTAGAAGGCATAGTAGTGTTTCCTAGAAATGAAAGCTGTGGTTGTCCACCAGGGATATTTAATCCTGAAGAAGGCACAGTGGTGTATTCTACAAACGGAAGCTGTGGTTGTCCTCCAGTTGTATTCAATCCTGAAATGAGGAGGCAACATTACCAACCACATCAGCCAGAATTGTTATATTGTTCACTAATTTTGAAGTGTAGATATGCACAGTAGAACTTGCACTCTTAAAATGAAGAGTGAGAAAAGAAAAGAGCTTCAAGCCTTAACTCATTCCCCCGGCTGCAGTTGGATTTGGCCATGATGGGTTTTGCATGTTAGGAATTGGGCCATTTTGGTCTTGATAATCATTGTCAACCAGGGCTTCTCCTACAAAAATGTTACTGATTATACAGCAATCTAGACTTGTATCATAGAAGAAAAATAACGCACAAAGTGTATCAAACTTTTGTGCCAATAGTAGCACACCAAAATCGTAGTGTTACTATAATAAAAATGTACCGACTCTTGGAGATTCTCTTATTTTATACGTTCCAGCAAGAAAAACGAGATTCCATTTCTCAATAATATTATTTTTGTAGAAATTAAGAAATGATCCTCCTTTTCTATTATATTTTATGCTAAAGAAGTATATCAGATCAAACACCCCAAATTCTGAACAATAGTGTATATGATTAAACTAACAAAATTGGATATATATTATAAATAGAAGTTCTTATCAGTAAAACATTATAATACTAATTTCTTATGGGAAGTTCTGGTGAAAAATACAACATTTTTAGGTAACAGCTTAACAAAATTACACTTTTCATTTATGTTCCAATAAGAAATGTAGGTTTGTAAAATTTTAGGAGCAGTTGGAGTGTGGTGTTTATAAATTCTAACAATTGTGACACTGAGAAGTACCAATAAATGAAAGACGGAAAAGTTTTAAGTACAGAACAACTGATAAATTTAACATAGAATATGGGAAATAATAGGCCTTACTTTGTGTGTTTGAACTGTTATGGCGTACGTTATTTTGTCTTGCTGGCCTGTCATGGCCCCGCACAAAGAAAGGATTTGATAATCCTTCTAGAACTCGTGCTTCCATTGGCGACACTACCATCACCCCAAGCCTAACCTTTCGGTTACTGGAGTTACTGAATATTGTAGAACCACTGTGAAGTTTAGCTCCACGAACAAGGTTAAATCGGCCGTTACTCACTATTGATTTTACTGACTGATCCACATCTCCTCTTGCTGATGAGTTTCCTTGTTGCGCTTTCTTTATTATGTTTCTCTCAAAATCTTCTCTGGACCAGTTGTATTCATTATCATGTTGGTTGAACTCTGCATTCACGACAACCAGCTCAACTGTTGCAGAAGCAAGGGGTCCGTCTTTTACAGTTTGGCCATTATTACCATCAACTAGAGCTACACTTATCTCCACAATTTTCCCCTTTTCAATTCTTTCAATCTCCCCAGATGTGAATACTAGTCGGTATCTCAGTGGCTGCACTTGATTCAGTTGTGACCTGCTAAAGAAGAAGAAGAAAAACCAGGCCAACTAATGAAGCCATAATTAAAACAACAGACCGAAGCAATAATAGAGTATTGTTTCTTCCCATTCCGATACGTATGTATGAGTAACAAATTCTAATCTCTTGGTACCACGCTGAAAACAAATGACATGATTGTACGTAGAAAACAACAACACCTTGGAGCAGTAGAATCATCGGTACTTTTGCCATTAGTATGAAGCTCCATTTGTTTGCATAGACTATTGAGACTTTCAGTAAGCTTCTCCAACTTTTTGGTTTGATCATTGTGACTTTCATTGAGCTTCTCCAACTGTTTGCGCATTTCACTAGTCTCATCCTTGCTTCCAGCAAGCTGCTTTGATTGTTTGCGCATCTCCTTGTGGAGCTCTGACAGCATCATTATGGTTACTCTGTCCTGTGAGCATATTAACTGTTGGTACGATTATTATTGTGGTAGTATAATGGGTATCTAAAATTCTATCCAGAAAGAAATTTATGATGATATGATAAGAACCCAAACATGATTCTGTTTGCTAGTCCATCAACCCGTGCTCTTGCATGGGTTAGAATTTTAGGAGATATAAGTACTATGCACTGTTTAATAATCTTTTCATTTCAAATTATGAGGTTTTGACTTTTTTAGATATATTGTTTTTACTATGTATTTAGACAATACATCTAAGTGTATACCAAAAGCTATTTATCTCAAAAAACCAAACATCTTATAATTTGGAATGGAGAGAGTACATCTAACTATGAAAAATTACATATACTAAATTGTAAGTTTTTTCTTTGTTTATTTTCTAACATAATAGATATAATAGATACTTTGTAGTCTACATCTAGTTATCATAAACTCATTAATAATCCTTCAAGGAAGTTTCATAATTTTTTCTTTGCACGACACCTCTATATATTTTAAATATGAAATTACTTTGAAACCTTACTATTAATCATGGTGGTTCTTGTTGCATCATGTATATTCGGAAGTCATGAATTTAAATTTGTATTTTCCAAATTTTATTCTTATTTATTGCTATGGATTTTTCTCTCTCTCTCTCTCTCTCCTCAAGTTAAGTTGAAACTCTTATGCTTATTGTATCTTTCATTAACTGTCCTTTTTGCACTTCTTTAAAATAAGGATTTTAGGTCATAGAGTGTATTCTTAAGTACTTCAATAGCATAAGCCATTATTTGCGACATGCACCATATCGCTTAAGATAAGTCATAGAGCTTGAAGTGAGATTTAGTGCTAACTTCAAGAGAATTTTAATACTTAAACCTTATAATGCTTAACTTTTTATTCTAAAGTATTTTTAAAGGGCCAAAAAAATATGACCACCAGTTGTCTCCCACATTGCTCAAGATGGTTGAATTTTCCTATCAAGGAATTATATTTATAGTTATGGTTATACTATCAATACAAACATATCAAACATTTTAGTTAAAATACATAAATAAATTAAAAAATAGTTTTTAAGTCATGAGACATAACATATGTATTTTATTGCTCATGCATGCATGACCCATATGTTTACTTTAATTAAATCTTACTATATTAATATTGATAGAGGTTGGGTAATGTAGAAACATATATATGCTCTTGTTATCTAAAGAAATTATATGAGTTGTTAATTAAGAAAATAGATTTTAAGTCATGAGACATAACATATGTATTTTATTGCTCATACATGCATGACCCGTATGTTTACTTTAATTAAATCTTACTATATTAATATTGATAGAGGTTGCATAATGTAGAAACATATATATGCTCTTGTTATCTAAAGAAATTTGTTGTAATAGGAAATGTTGAGAATTTAGATGTAGATTTGAGGGGATATTTAATTTTTCTAATAATGAGATGAAAAGTGAGTTATAATCATATTAAGAGGACGCCATATAAATGCAAATTTAGGTCTACTTTAGATCATGTTTCTTAATGACATGTGGGTAATATAAATTAGAGTCGTAAGTTAGTTTATATTGTTTTACATAATAGCAGAAGTGGATAATTATTCAAAAAATAGAATAGATCCAGTAGCTATTGATATTATCGATGGTGATTACGTTATACATAATTGATGGTAAAATGTTTCTAATTTTTATGAAAATTTTTAGGATCTATCTTTTGTTTTTCTATCAAGTCTTGAGAGGATTAACATGTAGGCTCCAGCGGGGATCTCTAGTTATAATTTCTAGTATTTATCTTTTTTTAGTGTGATAGGAGTATGTATTTAGTTGAAATCTAAGATATATAACCTCTTGATACAATCCTTTTTCGGTTTCATAAATCTAAAGTTTATCTTCTAACTTTAATTATGTTGTTGAAATTTTTTCATATGTTAATTAGAAATTCTAGTATTATCTATTTTTATAAAAAAAATTATTTTTTATTAAAAAGAGTCTAGTCCCAATAGTATTGTTTTCCATATAAATTAAAACTTGGCTTGCATCCCGACGCTAAACATGTTGAATATGTTATATCACAGGAATATGTGTAGTGTTATTTATTTATTATAGAGTGCATAAAATTTAATTGATAATATTGATATGGCATACTGTTTTACTAAAGACGTATACACTTATTTAAAATAATAACTTATAAAATTTACCATCATAGAGTATTAATATAAAGTGTTATTGCTACGTGGTTTGTTAAGTGAACATTTTTTCATATTTCATAAGTTGTTAAAATAAATACTTATTCTAATATATACATGATTATTTGATATACATGGTGGAACATAGCCTTATAATTATTTTATTTCACAATTATAGGAGTATTTAGAAATATATACGTATCATACTTTATGAATATTGATTTACTTTTTGTAATAATATATTACTATTTACATGTAGATTTTAGATATTTTTTATTTATTTTTATAGTGGCTATGGTACATACAAATATAAAGGTAATACCTTATATTATCTTTGACAACAACATGTGTGAATATGTTAAATGCAAACTTAGAATATTGTTTTGCAGTATCTTTTATAATAATAAAGGTGGATAATTTATAAATTCATTAGGAGGTAGTTTAAATTATCTTTCATAATAGATGTGGGTAATGTTTTTTTCAGCCTAGACGTAGCAAATTTAGATACAAAGTTAGAGGATTATTTTAAATTATCATTCATAGTGACCAAGTTAGTTAATTTGGACACAATGCTAGGGGGTTAGTTTAGATTATATTTTATAATGGCTAATGTGGGTAATTTAGATGCAAATTTAGAGGGATATTTTGAATTATTTTGCATAATGACATATGTGGGTAATTTATATACAAATATAGAGGGTTATTTTGAATTATATTTTATAATGGCAAATGTGGGTAATTTACATGCAAAATTAGGGGGTTACTATATGTATTTTTCATAATGGCTGTGGTAGGTAATTTTCTTAATAAATTATAATTGATCCAATGGTTATTGTTGGTGATGATGATAGAGTCTAGGAAATCAAAGGCCACATGTTTCTGATTATTGTAAGAATTTCTAGGATTTATCTTTTTTCTTAGCGCGTCTGGTGAGAATTAACGTGGTGCCTCCATTGGTGCCTCTAATTAGTAATAGTAAGATTGTCACAAGTTTCAAATTCCAGGGGCTCAAATTTTGGAACACAAAACTTTACCACAATGAATGTTATGAACATACTAAGTACTCCCTCAATTCCAAATTATTAGACATTTTGGTTTTTCTAGATACACTATTTTTACTATGTATCTAGACATAGTGTATATCTAAATACATCGCAAAAGCTATTTATCTCAAAAAACCAAACGTCTTATAATTTGGAATGGAGGGAGTAGTAGGTTTCCAAATACTTGGAGATTGCTGCTAAAGGATCTTGTTCTTGTATGTGCTACTCCCTCCATATTAAATTATAAGATGTTTTGGCGTTTTAGATATATAGCAAAAGTTATGTACTTAAATATACACTATGTCTAGATACATAATAAAATTAATGTATCTAGAAAAGTCAAAATGTCTTATTGTTTGGAATGGAGGGAGTACTTTATATTTTCTTAATGCCTGGTTTTCACATTTTTCTTGTCATTTCTTTCTAAGTCACAAAAGTAGCCAGTATTTTACTGCAGGCCCAAGCACACTCCAGACTAACACCCCTATTCGTATGCCAAGAATGTAAATACTCCCTCTGTCATGTATGTAATGCCTATTTTGTTTTACTATATAACTTGTGTGATACTTCCTCGTCTCAAAGGAAACATTAAATAGGAAAGATTCAGAGATATGAAATGACCATAGATGACCCTATTAATTAAGGGCTGTTTTACTTTTCAAGGACCATGGAGGCTAGTGTTGGACATGTGAGAGGGTTGATTTTATATACATGGCCTCACTGAGTGTCTAAGTTATAAAATGGCATGTTTTGTAGGATAAATTTGAATCCTAGAATGTTAAATTTTTTGGGATGGAGGTAGTACAAAATTTGTATATATGCTCCGATCCTTCTTCGACGAGATCTTCCTAACAGGATTTGCCGCGTGCGTGTAGGTACAAGGAGAACCGGTAGAACTAGCTCGAAGCTCTATGCCACCGCTGTGGTTGGCCTACAAGAGGGGTTTGCGAGCTCGATGATGGGGTGGCCAGATCCATGGCCGTGGATCTCCATGATGCTAGCATGATAGGCACGTGAGTGGGTTTAGGGGTGGACCCCATGGCAAGTGGGGTGTTTTTTTTCTCCGATTAACAAAGCGAGCGCTATAGCACCCTGGTGAATTCTGTTATTTACAAAGACAATGAGATAGAGTCAGACACTACTGTGCCTCTAAAATTAGATTTTGTATGTCTCTGAAGTTCTATTTTCTAATAGCTCCCATTATGATCTCTAACTGCAAATATTGAAGTCCACTAGTACAAAACCATGCAATTTTTAAAATATATTACAAAGCCTGTTGGGATTCGAACTATAGTCACAAAGTTCCCAGAATATTTGGATCGTGGAATGACGATCGAGGAACGTGGTACGCTCCGAAACATTCCTTGAGAAAGGGTTTCGCACTATCGGGACAAAACTGATCCCATGTTTCCTAGACGTGGAACGTGGCATCGTACCACATTCTAGGTGGATGTGATTCGCACTACAACGTGCACAATGGCCTAATGAAGATAACCATTTCTGAAGCCTATGGCGGTGGCCCGAAATGGAGGTCTAGGCTAGCAAGGTACATGGGTCTCATGACTACATAAATCACGGAGTAAAATGCACCTGAGGTCCTTTAACTTTTGAGGGGTTATAACCTAGGTCCATCAACTCTCAAAATACATTTTTGGGTCTCTAAACTTTTAAGTGGTTCACCAAGGTCCATAGCCCTTCGCTTGCCCATTAGATCTGACAAAGCAGGTCCATCCAACACTTGTGGCAAGTATATTGAGTTAGCCTTCTCTTTTTCCCCTATCTCCTATCCAGCCTCTTTCTTCTTCCTCCAACCATCGCCACCGTGTCTCATTTCGTGGTGGAATGCATCACACGCGCCCAGTCCTATACCTCCCTAGCTGTGCCCCAGGCCACCACACTGAATGTGCATGCTCCTGCTGCCTCGCAGGCTACGCACGCTTGCCCATGTCACCAGCTGCATGCACTTCTCTCCTAACTCATTACCCCCTCCCTCTCTATTGCGCTAGAGTCAAGTAGGGACACAAGGTCGGAGGGCGAGTAGAAGCTCTAGTGAACTAAGGGTTGAACGAAAGGGTATGGACTTCTAGTGAAATACTTAAAATGTTTAGAGACCTATAAATATAATTTGAGAGTTGGTGGACCTAGATGGAACCTGCTCAAAAGTTAATGACCTCTACTGCATTTTACTCTAAATCATTTATAGTGGTAGAAATTTTTTAGATTTACATTGGTAGTTTTGTGAATTGTCAGTGTGAAAGGCCACTGAAAATCGCAATGTTTTGTCAGTGTCACTTTGAGAACCGCGTGTGTAAACTGGCAGTTGGCTTAAGACCATCGTGAGTGTAAATCAATTTACAATGGCAGTGTGCTTATTGTTGATATTTGGTAACGCAATTAGGAAATAGGATCCGCAAGCGCACGGATATCGGTGAGCACTTCACCCGAGATGTTATCCTGGGTATCGTATTTATATTTTTACCACTAGGAGAAAGAGTGCATCTGACTAACCAAATCTATTACTACTAACCTTTAGGCTACAACCACTATGATTCGATGTGAGTGATGTATAGAGAAGACTACAACCGCACTCTTCTTCTAACCTTGGTAAGGATGATCTACTGTTCTATTGGGGAGGTTTACGGAATCTAGACACCACAAAGGATGTTCAACCCGCACCTATAAACCCTATCGATCCTGCTAACGGGATATGGAATACAAAGGTAACTCGGAATTGTCACGTTCCTCGCTACTACCACGGTCCGGCTAGACGAGGGGATATCTATGAGTATCCTAGCTTAAACACCACGTTTACGCTAGAGATGATTACTCTAAACTCTACGCGAAGAGATCAAAGTAAACTCATAAACCAAAGAACAATAAAACAAAGAACTGTCACACCCAAAATTTCCTATTTTGGGTTGTGCATGAAAAACACTAAATAAAATAAATAATTTCAATATTTGAATAAATTTATTAGATAAGTTAAGTTGCTACTAATTTAAATATAGAAAATAGTGGTTTTAAACTTTTTCATATTAATTTGATAATGTGGTGTTTGTGTGATGCTTGTCTTTGGTGTTGGTGAGTGCTATTATTTTCAAAATACTATAGGACGACGATTACTTCTCATTGGAAAACTTTTTGGCATTTTCTGGATTTAAAATTTCAATTTCTGTGAGCTTAATCTTTTTCCTTGATCTCTTCATCAATCTTTTCATGAGCTCCAAATACTTTATTTGGGTTCCTCATGTTCCATAATGTCTCTAGAAAATTTCCTCGAATTTTCAGAGCTTTTGGAGTATTTTTCGCGGCTTAAATAATAATTCTGGACTTTTCTAGAATTATTTTATCCATGAAAATAATTAATTCCGAAAATAATAAATCTCTCATTTTTTTTCCAACGCTCAAATCCCGTGTGCAATAATCCTAATAAATCTCAAAGGCCCATACATTTATTTACTAATGGGCTTAAATGATTACTTAGGCCTATTAGCGGAGGTGGATGATGCAACGTCAATTAGCACCATATCGCTAGTTGACATGGAGGTGGAGAGTTTTCCTCCCTATATATACGTACCTACCCCATGGGCAAAGCACACCAAAAACTACTGTAGAGGAGCCCCTAGTTTGGGAAATCTCTCGTATAGTAAATTATATTTTCTCCTCTTTCTCTTGCCGCCGTCCGACGGAAGCCATGTTCAGGAGCCGTCGCATCATCTTCTTGAGATCAGCCGGTAAGATCCATCGTCGTTGTCTGAATAATGCAGCGTTTTTCGTGGCACTCTCCATATTTATCTCTCATCTACCCAGTTGCTTCTTCTTCTTGTTTCTATCGCAGCAGGCCAACAAATTGAACTGCCTCATGTCCGTGATCTGAGCAGCAACGTATGCACCTCCATGCACCTAATTCAAGCGTCATGCATGCATATATATATATATATATACACACGAGCAATCCATCCATGCACTACGACAAAACAATTGGCCAATGGTAGGACATCTTTCCATAACTTAACTTCCATATGTAAGCCCTTGTATCTATCTACCTTATTCTAATCAGTGGCCGTGTTTGTTTTAGGCCTTCCCTGCTGGTCGCTATGGCCATGCTCGTACCTCGAGCCGGTGAAGAAGCCAAGTTTGTCCATCGGCCATCACTCGCAACCCGCTGTCGAGCCCTACGCTCAGGAAAACCGCTGCTGCCCTATCATAACCAGTGTACGTCGTCTTCGTTCAGTCTCTGTTCACTCCGTGCTCCATTGCCGCGATGAATACATCTACCCTGGCCGGTTGCGGTGCAGTGCTCATCGACTCGTCGTCTTGTGAAGCTGTCGTTTCCGAGATGGGAGAGACTCGGCTGATGGGGAGCCCATCCTGTTGAAGTTCATCCGATGTCCATCCTGTCGAAGTCCGATCGGCGCCATCGATCTATAGGTTGTCTGGACTCTGGACCCTGAGTTGCCGGCCGCCGTGGAACCACTGATGGACGGGAGGCGCACGAACGCGCGCACGAAATCCCAGTTGCTACTTTCTTCATGTCCAGGACCAGCCATGCAAAACCATCAATGCTGTCCGTTCGTAGTCGTTAGTTGGTGAGCATCTCCATGGTTCCCTTCCTCTATGTTAATTACACCATGCCGTTGACTACTCTGCTGTACACTGCTTTTGCAAGTGTGATATACGTCTACATGCCTACATGTACTTAATCAATGCATTAGCTATTTTTTTATTCAAAAATTCTACTCCAGTCTCTTCTAGATCAATGCAAGTTATATCTACCTATAGCAACTCATCTCGTGTTTTGAGAGCTCATCGATGGTCATGTTCCTTTGGTGTATAATCCTAAACTAAGTATGTATAGCTCCAAAATTAATATTCTTTTGGTATTTATTAAATTTATACTGTTGAAAGGGATTAGAAATTATTATTTATAATACTTCTAAGCCGTTCTAACAATATGAAAATAAATTATCAAATTAAATATTAATTTGTATGTCGTACATATATTAGTATCTTTTATGAAAAAAATCTCCTTCTAATCGTTCAAACTTCATACCTTGAAAACCGTAGTTCCGATTAGTGTGTTTTTCACGTCTGTGTATTTGTAGCATCTTCAAAACCTTTTTACTTGTTGTTTCACTTGTTTTATATGATTGGTGTGTTGTTCTAATTTAGTTCTATCATTTGCTTCATGTATGATTGCTCGATGCGTGTGTGGTGATTTATTGATCAAGTCCAGTCGGTGAGATTTACGTGGAGATTCAAGAAGCTATTAATTAAAGATTTGGATCAGAGAAGGGATCTCAATTTAAGGCAAGTATAACATGGGATCATCCTTGTTTCCTATTCACCTTTAATATACTTAATTCATGTGCATGTGTCGACCTTGTTACCACTAAGGATATCCTAGTTTTTGTATCTTGTACCTTGACACCCATGGGACATTGCATTGGGTAGTATTTATGCTAGTGCTCAAGATAAATAACCATGATCTGTAACTTGACTAATGATATATGCAATAAACGTTTAAATGATGCTTTAAAGCAATATGGCTCAAGAGGGCTAGAGCATATTTGGTTGTTTTTATGGTGCTCTAGTTTCTCTCCATAAGGACTTATCTGTAAGCGAACATCCAGGACTTACAGTACAACTGTGAGGGCTATATGGCTCTGGCTTTAGCTCAGTATGGGGACCTTTTCTAGCTTGTTAGAGGTTACCCTTGTGGCGCAAATGGGGTAAAGCAGACTGTGGATCCCTGCGTGGTGTATCACACGGACTGACTTCTGAAACCTAGCGGCCCTAACTTGTTAGACGAACCTTTGAAAGGCTTCATAGTGTTTCCCTGCCTGCTCACCTTGGAAGTGTTTTGGGAGTCGTGATCCCGGGCATATGGGTAATCATGACTCACAGTGAAAGTGTACAACCTCTGCAGAGTGTAAAACTGTTATAACAGCCGTGCTCACGGTCACGAGTGGCCTTGGACCCTTACAGAATAAACGATGAATTCTGATGATATTGATGTTCACTAATGATTATTGTTTCTTGCTGTACATTATTCTCGTTTACATGATCATGAGGTTATTTGGGCTTATGGTAAACTTGTTGCTACTCAAATGCTAAAAAGATGACTCACTAAAAGCTATTGCAGTAAACCCGTGTCAAACCTTTTGAGCCTCATGAACCCTGTGTTATACTTGTTGAGTTCGACATGGACTCACTCTTGCTATTTCCACCACACTCCAGTATGTAGTAAGGTGCTACTTAGAATAAGGATGAAGGTGTAGTGGAGTTTTCAGAAGTCTTTCAGAAGTGCTTGGCATATGGAGCCACCAGTCAGCCGTCCCTGAGAAGAATGGAGCCTGAAGTTTAGTCACCGTTCCGCGATACTCTGATGTAAGTGTTATTATAGCTATGTATACGTTATATAATAACATTGTTTCTGATATTTTTTTCATTCTGGCATATGTGTGGACTTTCTGGGCACACATATGATGAGCCTGGTTTTGTTCTTTAGAAAACCGGGTGTGACAGAGTGGTATCAGAGCGGTGTTGACTGTAGGACGTATGCCAAGTAGCACTGGACGTATTTTAAAACTTATTTTACTATAAAACTATTTTCTCATCCCTTGACTCATTGATTTTGACTATTTCCTATTCCTTGTCCTGTTGTATCTCTTTCTTGATAGCTTCCTTTGAGCTATTATTTCTTACTCCCTTGATTTTTGATTTGTGTTGTTTTTACCAAAAGTTTTCTGATCTTACCTTGTTCAAAAGTTCGATGGCCTTTCATCATCTCCAATGTGCCATTAGGATGACCACCATTGTTGAAGAAGCATGTGTAGTACCGATAATGTGATTGGTGCTTTGTGTTGCCTGATGTGTGCTTGTCTTGTTTGACGTGATGCCTGTGTGTTGTCTTTGTTCTTGTGTTTCAAAGGAGGCCCGAAATCCTCTTGAGAATTAGCTCAATCTATGTTAGAGTGGAGTAGTATCCTCTCTTGACCTACCTAACCTTCGATCAATCCTAATTCTTATTGTCTTTTCCATAAATCATCCTTGCTTACTCTTGGTTTCTATGCTTTCTCCTTTAACTTAACCCAAGGGAGGATCAACACATGAAGGACTCATCAATAGTAGTAAGCCTTAAAGAAAGTATTGCCTTCAATGACATCACCAGGTGGAACAAGATCTTTGTTAAGTGGGGTAGCGTCCGCCACCATCATCAATCTCAAGTCACGAGATAAGAAGACCCAAAGACCAATCGCTATCATAATATCATCTTTTGCTATTCCTTGTCCCTTAACCAATATTACCTTCTTGCCATCAATCTTTACTTTTTCTTATCAACATTTGACAACTTTAGACCCTTGTCCTTACACCTTATAAAGTGAAGACTCGATGATCAACCTTGATCTATCTTTTCAACCTCTTTCAATCTTCCTTTCCACCTGTGCTGACCTTCAATCCTTTGACCTTCTATCATTAACTCGAATCAACCTTAACGATCAATCCAATGTTCTCTTGTCAACCTTTGATAATCCTCGACACTTATATTCGAACTTGTCAAAAAGTCTCAAAATATCCTTATTAGTCTGCTTTATCTTTCTCCCTAGTCTATTTGAATCTCGGGACGAGATTCCTGTTAAGTGGGGTAGAATTGTCACACCCAAAATTTCCTATTTTGGGTTGTGCATGAAAAACACTAAATAAAATAAATAATTTCAATATTTGAATAAATTTATTAGATAAGTTAAGTTGCTACTAATTTAAATATAGAAAATAGTGGTTTTAAACTTTTTCATATTAATTTGATAATGTGGTGTTTGTGTGATGCTTGTCTTTGGTGTTGGTGAGTGCTATTATTTTCAAAATACTATAGGACGACGATTACTTCTCATTGGAAAACTTTTTGGCATTTTCTGGATTTAAAATTTCAATTTCTGTGAGCTTAATCTTTTTCCTTGATCTCTTCATCAATCTTTTCATGAGCTCCAAATACTTTATTTGGGTTCCTCATGTTCCATAATGTCTCTAGAAAATTCCCTCGAATTTTCAGAGCTTTCGGAGTATTTTTCGCGGCTTAAATAATAATTCTGGACTTTTCTGGAATTATTTTATCCATGAAAATAATTAATTCCGAAAATAATAAATCTCTCATTTTTTTTCCAACGCTCAAAGCCCGTGTGCAATAATCCTAATAAATCTCAAAGGCCCATACATTTATTTACTAATGGGCTTAAATGATTACTTAGGCCTATTAGCGGAGGTGGATGGTGCAACGTCAATTAGCACCATATCGCTAGTTGACATGGAGGTGGAGAGTTTTCCTCCCTATATATACGTACCTACCCCATGGGCAAAGCACACCAAAAACTACCGTAGAGGAGCCCCTAGTTTGGGAAATCTCTCGTGTAGTAAATTATATTTTCTCCTCTTTCTCTTGCCGCCGTCCGACGGAAGCCATGTTCAGGAGCCGTCGCATCATCTTCTTGAGATCAGCCGGTAAGATCCATCGTCGTTGTCTGAATAATGCAGCGTTTTTCGTGGCACTCTCCATATTTATCTCTCATCTACCCAGTTGCTTCTTCTTCTTGTTTCTATCGCAGCAGGTCAACAAATTGAACTGCATCATGTCCGTGATCTGAGCAGCAACGTATGCACCTCCATGCACCTAATTCAAGCGTCATGCATGCATATATATATACACACGAGCAATCCATCCATGCACTATGACAAAACAGTTGGCCAATGGTAGGACATCTTTCCATAACTTAACTTCCATATGTAAGCCCTTGTATCTATCTACCTTATTCTAATCAGTGGCCGTGTTTGTTTTAGGCCTTCCCTGCTGGTCGCTATGGCCATGCTCGTACCTCGAGCCGGTGAAGAAGCCAAGTTTGTCCATCGGCCATCACTCGCAACCCACTGTCGAGCCCTGCGCTCAGGAAAACCGTTGCTGCCCTATCATAACCAGTGTACGTCGTCGTCGTTCAGTCTCTGTTCACTCCGTGCTCCATTGCCGCGATGAATACATCTACCCTGGCCGGTTGCTGTGCGGTGCTCATCGACTCGTCGTCTTGTGAAGCTGTCGTTTCCGAGATGGGAGAGACTCGGCTGATGGGGAGCCCATCCTGTTGAAGTTCATCCGATGTCCATCCTGTCGAAGTCCGATCGGCGCCATCGATCTATAGGTTGTCTGGACTCTGGACCCTGAGTTGCCGGCCGCCGTGGAACCACTGATGGACGGGAGGCGCACGAACGCGCGCACGAAATCCCAGTTGCTACTTTCTTCACGTCCAGGACCAGCCATGCAAAACCATCAATGCTGTCCGTTCGTAGTCATTAGTTGGTGAGCATCTCCATGGTTCCCTTCCTCTATGTTAATTACACCATGCCGTTGACTACTCTGCTGTACACTGCTTTTGCAAGTGTGATATACGTCTACATGCCTACATGTACTTAATCAATGCATTAGCTATTTTTTATTCAAAAATTCTACTCCAGTCTCTTCTAGATCAATGCAAGTTATATCTACCTATAGCAACTCATCTCGTGTTTTGAGAGCTCATCGATGGTCATGTTCCTTTGGTGTATAATCCTAAACTAAGTATGTATAGCTCCAAAATTAATATTCTTTTGGTATTTATTAAATTTATACTGTTGAAAGGGATTAGAAATTATTATTTATAATACTTCTAAGCCGTTCTAACAATATGAAAATAAATTATCAAATTAAATATTAATTTGTATGTCGTACATATATTAGTATCTTTTATGAAAAAAATCTCCTTCTAATCGTTCAAACTTCATACCTTGAAAACCGTAGTTCCGATTAGTGTGTTTTTCACGTCTGTGTATTTGTAGCATCTTCAAAACCTTTTTACTTGTTGTTTCACTTGTTTTATATGATTGGTGTGTTGTTCTAATTTAGTTCTATCATTTGCTTCATGTATGATTGCTCGATGCGTGTGTGGTGATTTATTGATCAAGTCCAGTCGGTGAGATTTACGTGGAGATTCAAGAAGCTATTAATTAAAGATTTGGATCAGAGAAGGGATCTCAATTTAAGGCTCAGTATGGGGACCTTTTCTAGCTTGTTAGAGGTTACCCTTGTGGCGCAAATGGGGTAAAGCAGACTGTGGATCCCTGCGTGGTGTATCACACGGACTGACTTCTGAAACCTAGCGGCCCTAACTTGTTAGACGAACCTTTGAAAGGCTTCATAGTGTTTCCCTGCCTGCTCACCTTGGAAGTGTTTTGGGAGTCGCGATCCCGGGCATATGGGTAATCATGACTCACAGTGAAAGTGTACAACCTCTGCAGAGTGTAAAACTGTTATAACAGCCGTGCTCACGGTCACGAGTGGCCTTGGACCCTTACAGAATAAACGATGAATTCTGATGATATTGATGTTCACTAATGATTATTGTTTCTTGCTATACATTATTCTCGTTTACATGATCATGAGGTTATTTGGGCTTATGGTAAACTTGTTGCTACTCAAATGCTAAAAAGATGACTCACTAAAAGCTATTGCAGTAAACCCGTGTCAAACCTTTTGAGCCTCATGAACCCTGTGTTATACTTGTTGAGTTCAACATGGACTCACTCTTGCTATTTCCACCACACTCCAGTATGTAGTAAGGTGCTACTTAGAAGAAGGATGAAGGTGTAGTGGAGTTTTCAGAAGTCTTTCAGAAGTGCTTGGCATATGAAGCCACCAGTCAGCCGTCCCTGAGAAGAATGGAGCCTGAAGTTTAGTCACCGTTCCGCGATACTCTGATGTAAGTGTTATTATAGCTATGTATACGTTATATAATAACATTGTTTCTGATATTTTTTTTTATTCTGGCATATGTGTGGACTTCCTGGGCACACATATGATGAGCTTGGTTTTGTTCTTTAGAAAACCGGGTGTGACAAGAACTTACTAGAATTTAGAAGTCGAAATACTGAAGAATCCTGAGAACAAGCCTCGGGTTAGGAGAACTTGATCCCGCAGGTACAACCTCGGAGTAGACACCGACAGGCCGGCTTCCTCCGATCTACACCTCCACTCTATCTCTCTCAATCTAGTAGAACTAATTCTACTTTCACATTGGATGCTAAGCCCTAAGAGGTGGGAACCCTAGAGGGAACCTCTCTCTCTAAACCCTAACTAGAGATATACAACTGAATAATGAATTGGGGTCTTCTCCACCAGGGGTCAGGGGCCTTGCTTATATAGCCCTTTTGGATGAATCTGGACCGTCGGATCAAACCGACCTTCATCCTACGGTTTTCCTTGATCCTCAAAGGCGGTGGAGCATAATCCGCGAGACTCAACCTGATTGGTCCCGGGGACAGGGCGGGCGCCCTAGGGCACAGGGCAGGCGCCCTGTGTCCTGGCCCGTTACGGCTCCCGTTCGTTCTCGTGGCTTCGGGAATCTTCTAGATATAAGATAATTACGTGTTCGGTTAATATCCCGTCATTAATCCGACATGTGGGCCTTTCTTCCGTATTTCCTGATAACCCCCTGCAGAAATAGATAAACAGCAAAACTCGTGGAATTCTGTTAGATCAAACCCTAATTCTAGGTGTTGCTTGCATATAGGTCCTTTTCTTTATTTATTTGATGGTTATAATTGATACTTAAGAACCGTCAACAAACACCCCCATACTTAGGCTTTTACTCGTCCTCGAGAAAAGGTTGGTTAATAAAACATCTGGGGTTGAAACATTCTTTCATACCTGCAGGGTGTTGTAAAAATCCACTGTGCACTTATAGTCAGGGAAATATATGGTCAGAGTAAAGAGCCTTTCTTCTTCTTAATCCCTATCACTTGGAGTTTTTACATATTTTTGAAAAGAAAAACTTAGCATACCTTTATCCTCATTGGTGCTCTCAGAGTCACTCATTATCTTTTATATTTCTCTCTGAGGCTGTTTTGATTTTGCAAAAATAATTCTTTAAGCATACATACCTTGCATTTATTGTATGGTCAAAACCGGATCCGAGGAGAAGAATGTCATACTCTTAGATCAAAGATTTTGAAAATTAAAAACTTGTCACTCTTACTGGCATATTGCTTATTAGAGGGACCATGGGCTATCATTTTCTTTCCATCATATTTTTATCATATCTCATTTTTTTCATTTTGGGTGGATACCGAGGTACCCCTAATTCTACTACCGGACACTTGTCCATTTTTTTTCTGCGAGGTTGTCGAGCACTTGCTCCTTTTTTATTTCCTCGATATATTTATAATTTTGCATAGCCCATGCCTCTAATGCAATAATACTTCGGAAGAGTAAATCTTTCTGAATAAAAATGTCTTGATCTTAGGAGTATGATAAATCTCTCAACAAGGGTCTAACTTGTTTTGAACAAACTCAATACAAAGCAGATAGCTTTAATTAATATTTTCATGTTTAGCAGGCATATAAAACTTGAGGATGGTAGCTATAATTTTGAGATTTTTAAAACAAATTCTCCAAGCAATAAAGATACTAAGAATAAGGTACTCATACCCTTACCATCTCTTATTCCACAGTGACTTTTAGCAACACAGGGTTTTGAAATAATTTTAATAATTGCAGGTTTCTAGGAAATATCACAGAGTGAGATTGATCATGATTATAAGCATTTTTATCCATTTAATTTATCATGTTTAGAGAGATAAAATTCTGCACAAACTAAGGTGAGTGTGTAAGTGTGTAATAAAAGTGTGCAGAGTGTGTACCTGGTTCATGGAGTGGTGCGATCGAAGTGTGTGTGACATGTCAGGGAATCTCCCCCATACTTGCTTTCTTGCACAAAAGTAAAGTAGAGACACACAAGACATACTAATAATAATCTTTATTAATCTTGAGGCATTTATTACAACCGAATAATAATAATAACCGAATATAATAGATCTAAACTGATTATAAGCGAACCTAATCGAATCTAATAATAACTAAGACATATATAGCCCCAAGATCTAATCTAGATAGCTCAGCGACGCTCACGCCTCCTAAGACTATGCTCTAACTCATCGATCCTCTTGTTGGCGTCGGCAAGGTCATCCCGTAGCTTTAGGATCGTAGTGTTATGGTTGAAGGTCCTCCGATCCATAGAGATATTGGAGTTCTGAATTTCTATAATGCTGTTCTTGATCACCCGTAGCTCCTCATCCACATCTGCAATGGTCCTGCGGCGCTTGGGAGGTGTCTCGAAAGCATTAAGAGCATGCTTGGGTGCTTCCTTCGGAGGAACGAAGCGGACCTTAGCTGCCCTAACACCCTCGAAGTAAGGTCTCTCCTCCGTGGTATAGCGGACACTAGAGATCTCGCCGCTCCGGTTGGTCTTCACTCCGATGATCCGCTCATTGGGTTTTGGCGGCAGGATCTTTGTTCCGGCTGGTACCTTGATGATCTCCTTCCCTTTCGACGATGATGGCGAGCCTTCGAGCAATAGGGGCTGCGTAGGTGCGGTAAGAACTGGGCGAGCAAAGTAGGATTGGGCAGAGTTGCGTTGACGTGGTGGCATGGCTTCTAGCTGTCGCTCTGTGTTGGCCGAGACGAGAGCGTAGGCGTCGGGATCCTCCTTGGGCTTCTTGTTGAGGTCGTAGGGGACGACTTCCCAATCGACGTGGAACTTCTCGGCCATTGGAGCAGCTAGGAACTAAGCAAGATCTAATTTGAGGAAGGAGAGAAAGCTTGAATGAATTGGTGCTAAAAGCTGACGTTGGGGGTCTGTTTATATAGGGGGTAAAAACTGCTCTCGTGCATGGTCGGGACTCTTCCCGCCGTCATGTTTGCGAAACAAACCGAGGACGGAATTTTCCAGATAGCAACGGGCGAGGTTATCGCGTGGGAGAAGTCTGGGGCCGAGGGGAGACAGGGGCAGGGCGCCCTGTGTCCGGCTCCTCTACAAGCCTGCTTTCTCGAGCGTGTTTCTCACCGTGTTTTTATCCCGAAAAATATATACTTGGCCCAAAAACGTCAAATTAAAAGCGTCGGGCTTTAATTTTTAATTGGAAGGTAAAAATTGATCACGTCTATTTCTTCTAATTCTTTATTGGGCTCTAAAAATAATTTAAGACGTTGACCATTTACCTTGAATAACGTACCTTCGTCATTTTGAAGTGTGATAGCTCCGTGGGATGATGAATGAATTACCTTGAATGGTCCTTCCCATTTGCTCCGGAGCTTTCCATGCCCGAAAAGCTTCACCCTGGAATTAAAAAGTAATACCTTATCTCCGGGTGAGAACTCCTTCTTCTTGATCCTCTTGTCATACCATCTCTTGACTCTTTCTTTGTAGATCTTTGAATTGTGATATGCTTTCTCCCGCCATTCTTCTAACTCCGATAATTGCATTCTTCTATGTTTTCCGGCGATATCTAGGTCCATATTCCATCTTTTTATGGCCCAGTGTGCCTTGAACTCAAGTTCAACAGGTAGGTGACAGGTCTTTCCGTATACCAATTGGTATGGAGACATTCCAATTGGGGTCTTGTATGCTGTCCGGTAAGCCCAAAGTGCATCGGGTAACTTGTCCTTCCATGCCGTTCCCATCTCGTTCACCGTCTTCTGAAGAATGTTCTTGATTTGCTTGTTAGAAGTCTCTGCTTGGCCACTTGTCTGAGGATGATAGGGAGTAGCGACGTTGTGACGGATTCCATGTCTTGATAGATAGTGCTCGAAGCGCTTGTCAATGAAGTGTGATCCTCCATCACTTATCACTATCCTGGGGACTCCAAATCTTAGAAATATGATTTTCTCAAACATCCTCTTCGAACTGATATTGTCGGCATGTTTGCAAGGTAGTGCCTCTACCCACTTGGAGACGTAATCAACCGCCACCAAGATGAACTCACACTTCTTAGATGGGGGAAATGGACCCATGTAGTCTATTCCCCAGACATCAAAGAGTTCAATCTGAAGGTTGTTGGTGAGTGGCATGGCATCCCTTGTATTTATGTTTCCGTGCGTTTGACATGGCCCACATCTTCTGATATATTGCTTCGTGTCATCGTACATCGTAGGCCAGTAGAATCCACATTGCCAGATCTTTGAATGTGTACGGAATGCTCCATAGTGACCTCCGTATGGTGATGAGTGACATCTGTCGATGATCTTCAATCCTTCCTCAGTGGTCACACATCTTCTAAGTAGGCCATCAGCGCATACTCGGAAGAGATATGGCTCATCCCATATATGTGAACGACTTTCCTGAATAAGCTTCTTCTTGTTTGCTCCGGGTGGTACATAATCTGAAACCATAAAATTAACAATATCTGCATACCAGGGGTCAGATCTGTTAATCCCGTAAAGCATGTCGTCCCGGAGTGAGTCATTAATGGGGGGTTCCTGTGAATTCTTAAAGTACATTCTAGACAAGTGATCAGCAATAGAATTTTCTACTCCCTTTTTATCTTTTATTTCTAAGTCAAATTCTTGGAGTAATAAAATCCATCTGATTAAGTGAGGTTTAGCATCTTTCTTAGTGAGCAAATATTTTAGTGCAGCATGATCAGTGTAAACAATTATCTTAGCTCCAACTAAATAAGATCTAAATTTATCAATGGCAAAAACAACAGCCAGAAGCTCTTTTTCAGTGGTTGCATAATTAAGTTGAGCTCCTGTCAAAGTTTTACTTGCATAAGCAATTGCATCATGCTTTTTATCTTTAGTTTGTCCCAAAACTGCCCCCACAGCATAATCACTAGCATCACACATAATTTCAAAAGGCAACGACCAATCAGGGGGTTGAATGATTGGTGCAGAGATGAGTGCTTCCTTTAATAAATTGAAAGAATTTAGACATGCATCATCAAATTCGAAAGGAGCATCCTTGGCTAGCAAAAGAGTAAGTGGTCTCGCAATAAATGAAAAGTCTTTTATAAATCTGCGATAAAAACCAGCATGGCCAAGAAAACTTCGAATTCCTTTTATATTCACAGGTGGAGGTAGTTGTTCAATTACTTCAATTTTAGCTCTATCTACCTCAATACCTCTTTCAGACACTAGGTGTCCTAGCACTATTCCTTCTCTAACCATAAAATGACATTTTTCCCAATTAAGGATTAAGTGCTTTTCTTCACATCTTTGCAAAACCTTATCTAAGTTCTCAAGACAACTATCAAAAGTTTTTCCATAAACTGAGAAATCATCCATGAAAACTTCCATAATCTCTTCAATCATATCAGAAAATATAGACATCATACATCTTTGAAAAGAAGCTGGTGCATTACATAACCCAAAAGACATTCTACGATAAGCATACGTTCCATATGGGCATGTAAAAGTGGTTTTGCTTTGATCATTAGGATGGATAGGGATCTGGTGATACCCTGAATATCCATCTAGAAAACAGAAAAACGAGTGTTTTGCTAACCGCTCAAGCATCTCATCTATAAAAGGCAAAGGAAAATGATCCTTTTTCGTGGCTTTATTAAGTTTTCTATAGTCTATGCACATCCGCCACCCAGTGACGGTGCGTTGCGGAATTAGCTCATTCTTATCATTAGTAACAACAGTCATGCCTCCCTTTTTAGCCACAACTTGAACAGGGCTTACCCACTCACTATGCGGCACAGGATATATAATCCCTGCATGCAGCAACTTTATAACTTCTTTTTTAACTACCTCTCTCATCGCGTTGTTAAGTCTACGTTGAGGCTCTCGAGAGGGTGTAACAGAAGGATCTGTCGGAATATGATGGGTACAAATCATAGGACTGATTCCTGTGAGATCTTGAAGTGAGTAGCCGAAAACAGAGTGGTGTTTTTCAAGAATGGTCATTAATCGCAGAGTTTGCTCCTGAGTGAGTTTATTACTAACGATCACAGGAAACTCTGGATTATTGTTTAGGAAAGCATAGGTAAGACCGGGTGGTAAAGTTTTGAGTTCTATGGGGGGTCTAGGTGTTTCTGCAAACTCATCTAAGGGTTCAGGTTCAGAAGGTTCGGCCTCTTCTTCAGTGAAGAAGGGGGCTTCCTCTTCTAAGTCTGGATCATCTAAAAGTTCTAGAGATGCAGCCTTTACCTCCTCCATAGGATCAGGCAAAAGATATGGCTCGGTCTTATTATTCAAGGAGTGAGTTATTGTAATTGGAAGTTTAAAATCCTTTCCCAAGGAAATGTGGAGCTTTCCAGTTTGACCTTCATAAAGGAGTCTTCTAAAAGGTTGTCCAATCAATAGGTCGAAACCCCATATATCAAAGATATAAAAGTTCAAATGAACCATGGAGCCTTCTACCATAAAGGGTAGGACATTAATAATTCCAAGACTGGGGACTAATCGTCCCGAAGATTCCTTTATGACCTTTGTTGTGAGGGTTAAAACAAGTTTCCCAAATAAATTAAGTGCAAAAGCTTCGGACATAATATTGATCCCCAAACAGGATTATAGAGAGCGTTAAATTGATCAGAATTATAAGCACAGCGTATAGTTATAGAGGGTGTGTCCACTCGGATTACTTCAGAGGAAAGCTCTGACTCCTCTAACCATTCGCTACTCATAACCGAGATAAGCTCTCTCAATTGACGTTCACTTGGTAAACAAATGCTAAATTGGCCGTTTTGGGGTCGGTCTATAGAATGGTAGTTTGAAATGTTTCCAAAATCGGCAAAGAGATCGGATTCTATGTCTAGCATGAAATCAGATGGTAGAATTTCTTCCTTTTGTGGCTCAGAACCTGGGATAGCTAAAGTAGATGAAAAATTTGGCAGAGTGTCTACTTCGGCTTCGTAGGTTTTATCATGGAGGGCATTATCCATCTCAGCTTCTAGGATTCTATTCAAGATCCCCTTAGCTTCATCAGTAGGGATACGAAAGAAAGAACCTCTAGCCATAGTATGCAGCATTTGTTTATTATCTTTCTGAAGACCTCGAAAAAAGTGAAATAAAAGAACAGTGTCTTCAAGCAAAAGTTTTGGACCAGATTCTAAAAGATCAGAAAAATGTTTCCAGGATTTCCCCAAAGTTTCATTATCTTTTTGTTTAAAAGATAGGACTTCGAGTCTAAGGTCACCACTACGGTCAAGGGAATAAAAATCTAGACAAAAGTTGGCTCTTAAAACTCCCCATTCACCTTGCTGTTGACTTACCTTCTGACTATACCATCGTCTAGCTTCTCCTCTTAAAGAAAAAAGCTTCCAACGTAAAGTCTTATCAGAGATGCCATCAATGCGAAGACAATCGCATGTCTGCTCAAAATCTCTAATATGAAGGTAAGGGTTTTCGTCTTCCTTTCCCGAAAAAGATAAATTTTGAATCATCGCAATCAACCTTGAACTTAACTTATACTGGGATGTTTGGATAGGCTGTGATGACTCCCATGGTAAAAGGTCAGTTGCTGAAGGTGTTGCGGCATCAAAGATAGATATAGAACCTTGGTTTTCCATTTTTGGTAAAAAGAAAAGGAAAGAATGAAAAAGATAAGAAAATAAAAAGTATGAATACAAGCTAGTAGTAAGACTCAAGGTTATCTCAGCAAACCGTCTTTCTCCCCGGCAACGGCGCCAGAAATGCTTGTTGATATTTGGTAACGCAATTAGGAAATAGGATCCGCAAGCGCACGGATATCGGTGAGCACTTCACCCGAGATGTTATCCTAGGTATCGTATTTATATTTTTACCACTAGGAGAAAGAGTGCATCTGACTAACCAAATCTATTACTACTAACCTTTAGGCTACAACCACTATGATTCGATGTGAGTGATGTATAGAGAAGACTACAACCGCACTCTTCTTCTAACCTTGGTAAGGATGATCTACTGTTCTATTGGGGAGGTTTACGGAATCTAGACACCACAAAGGATGTTCAACCCGCACCTATAAACCCTATCGATCCTGCTAACGGGATATGGAATACAAAGGTAACTCGGAATTGTCACGCTCCTCGCTACTACCACGGTCCGGCTAGACGAGGGGATATCTATGAGTATCCTAGCTTAAACACCACGTTTACGCTAGAGATGATTACTCTAAACTCTACGCGAAGAGATCAAAGTAAACTCATAAACCAAAGAACAATAAAACAAAGAACTTACTAGAATTTAGAAGTCGAAATACTGAAGAATCCTGAGAACAAGCCTCGGGTTAGGAGAACTTGATCCCGCAGGTACAACTTCGGAGTAGACACCGACAGGCCGGCTTCCTCCGATCTACACCTCCACTCTATCTCTCTCAATCTAGTAGAACTAATTCTACTTTCACATTGGATGCTAAGCCCTAAGAGGTGGGAACCCTAGAGGGAACCTCTCTCTCTAAACCCTAACTAGAGATATGCAACTGAATAATGAATTGGGGTCTTCTCCACCAGGGGTCAGAGGCCTTGCTTATATAGCCCTTTTGGATGAATCTGGACCGTCGGATCAAACCGACCTTCATCCTACGGTTTTCCTTGATCCTCAAAGGCGGTGGAGCATAATCCGCGAGACTCGACCTGATTGGTCCCGGGGGCAGGGCGGGCGCCCTAGGGCACAGGGCGGGCGCCCTGTGTCCTGGCCCGTTACGGCTTCCGTTCGTTCCCGTGGCTTCTGGAATCTTCTAGATGTAAGATAATTACGTGTTCGGTTAATATCCCGTCATTAATCCGACATGTGGGCCTTTCTTCCGTATTTCCTGATAACCCCCTGCAGAAATAGATAAACAGCAAAACTCGTGGAATTCTGTTAGATCAAACCCTAATTCTAGGTGTTGCTTGCATATAGGTCCTTTTCTTTATTTATTTGATGGTTATAATTGATACTTAAGAACCGTCAACACTTATTCAAACCGTCATGGTAAAATCTTTTCTAGAGCTTGCAAATCATGAAAAAATAGCGAAAAAACTTTAACCTCGGAGAGGCCCCACCAGCCCCCAAGGTTACAAACCCCATAAGTCACAAGCACATGGTTTTTCATGCGCATGTGACCACAAGGATTGAACTCACAGCCTCAAGCCTCGCGTGTTGCTTCCTTAACCACTACATATCATTGTCAATTGTGATTAAGAAGCGATACATTCTTATTTATTCAGTTTAGTGAATATTTTAATGTATAGTTGAGGGCCTAAACGAATTCAAAAGAAAAAAGTTTGAACAGGAAAGTTTTGGATCTCTTCAAGTACTATACATTTAGTTTAGGTCCTTTCTCCATCCAAGGTCATTTGAAAATTAAAAAAATGAATTTCAAAATCATTAGTCTTAAAATATAATTTTGGGCTTAAAGGATTCTAAATGAAAAATTTGCCAACTACAACGTTGAACATCTTTTCGATCACTGCAACTTTAGTTTGTCATTTCTTCATGTAAGATCATTTAAAAAGTAAAAAAAATATTTGTACTTACACCAGTTTCAATGTAAATAGATCTTTACCGGTAGTAGGCTTAAGAAAACCGGCAGTACAAATCCTATATTTATACCAACGTTTTTTAAGGTCCGCTAATTTAAATAAAACGGTGGCGGGTTTTAAGGTTATTGTCAGTATGTGTAAATGGTGCATTTATACTAGCGGTATCCGTAAGAAAATCACATGTTTAAGTACTCCCTCCATGTTGGTAAAAGAAGTCGTTTTAGACAAAGTTTGGGTCAAACATTGGGAATATAAATCACGAATAACTTTTAAGTTATTGAGTTTAAAAATGTGAAAACAATATGAATAGATTTGTCTTGAAATATACTTTAATAAAAGTATACATATATCACTTTTAAATAAATATTTTTATAGAAAAATGAAGTCAAAGTTATGCTTTGGAGACCGTGTCGCTGTCCAAAACGACTTCTTTTACCAACATGGAGGGAGTATTAACTATGGGCCCACTGGCACCTATTCTTTATGAACAACTAGTGAAAAATGACTAGTATGGACCAAATTATTTTTTCCCGAAAGATCCATTATTGGCTTTCATTGATAAGGGAGAACAGAGCACTTACATGTCTTTTAGGCGCAAGGAGCGTCCATTTTTGCATAAAATTATTTCGATACTAGTGAGACCAAAACACCTGGGAATATACCTAGGAGCGCCCATTTTTGCATAAAATTATTTCTGTACTAGTGAGGCCAAAACACCTAGGAATATACATAGAATCTGTTCAAAACCGTGTAAAAGGGAGGGGGGTAAAAGATTAAAAACACACGTATAGGCGATGGCCCCCGCTTATAATATAATAAATATAATAACTTTTTTTTGAACGGCGCCACCTTGGCGCGGCCTTCTTTGGAGGCCTGGTCGCCGGCCGACTCCTCCCGTTGAGTCTTAACCGCTGGGCTACGTGCCCATCCGCATAAATATAATAAAATCACCCTCCCTATACTTCATGACGAATGTCAATAAAATAAACGTAGCATGATGCCTCTCCGAACCATGTCCATCCTTGTTACTCCACTCATGTAATCTCTTCGTGACCCAACAAAGCCCAACAGGCTACAACTCAAGTAGTTTATTTGCTGACACCAAAACTTATAAAAGCATGGGAAGTACCTCTTTTTTCCTATTTCTTCGGGATTGTGAGAGTCTTCTTGGAGGTCTAGTTTCCTCCAGAGACATGTCTTCAGAGCTGTTTATACAATTGGTCCCAGAGTCGTCGTCATAGATTTGAAGCAATCAGAATCTGGAGTCCAGTCCCAAAGTATATTTACCTCCAAATTAAAAGGCATACCTGGCGCTGCGCATGCCGGAGCTTGACTCTTCTGTCCACCGCTTCATTTTCTTGGACATGGCCGCCCCCTCCTCCTCCTCCTCCTTATGACGCAGCTCCTCTTCCTTTAAGTCAGGCTCGCCGCTCCGGTCACGCGTTCTTGGTATTGATCGAATTGCACACAATTAAGCATAAGCAGCAGTACTTACTTATATGATTAGTAGGACTAGCAGTTGGCTGGAAAGACAGAGAGGGGATTTGTTAAACATTGCCTGCACTTTGGGGAGTCCGGTGGAGCTCCCTCGGATGTGCCGGACGACTGCATTGTCAGGCGTGTGGGATGTTCATCGCAGTGCGTGTTTGCACTTTGTCTGTGTACCCCGACAGTTTCCTGCTCTTTTCCTCCTTTGGGGTGAACGCCGTCCCTTGCCATCGAAATACTACTGCTTGACGCTCGCTGCATAAGGCTGCGGAGCCCTCTAGAACAAAGCACGGCTGGGGCCTGCAGGGGAGGTCCGGTGGGAGTTCCTGAGACATCCATCTCAAGTCAGTGCTCCCCCCAACAAGTTTGGGGTGGAGTTTCAGAGGTGCCACAGCAGTGAAGCACAAGGCCTGCGGAGCATGAACCAGAGGTACTCCCGTACTCGCATGGCGCCACTGGGTAACTCATACTGAAACCCTCCTGACCTTGGAACTCTTCTCGAGGCACACTTCAACCGTAGGAAGAAACGAATCTACATACATACAGAGCCTGCCGGTGTGCATTATTGCAAATTTGCCATCATATCGATCGAGACATATGCATCCTTGCTTTCATCATCTTGCTACTAGTAGGTTCCCCCATATATACCTTGTGCACTCGACCACCACCAGCAGGTTCACTCATATCCTGAGATATCCATTTCGTACACGAAATGGCAGCGTTTTGGGACATCGTCGGAAAGGCGGCCAACCTGCTTCAGCTGTTCGGGGTGGACGCCATCACCATCGTCGCAATCGCGGCAAGTTTTCTGCAGTTCCATGAGATGAACAAGGAATGCAGGAAGCTGGAGGAGCGCGTGCGGATGCTCCGCGCGCTCCTGCACTCGCCAGCCGGCTGCTGGATCTTTCAGCAGCACGTGGAGCTAGGGCATCTACTGACCAATGCACTCAGGGACGCCGACGACCTCGTGGAGTCCTACGACGGGAGCACGCTGCTTGCGCGTCTCCGGAGAGGCAGGGGCATGGCCACGCGGTTGCGTGACCTGCGAAGTAGCATCGACTCCTATTGTGACCTCATCGTCTCCATCAACGCATTCATCCTCGTCACGGAGGCGGACCCTCCGTCGCTTGTATGGTGATCATCGCATATATTTGCCTAGTGCAAAGAGTAAAATGCGAACATGCATGTCCGAGGATCATGTCCCAATCACAAGTGGTTTCACTAGAAAGAACGACGTTGGTTGACCACTTGAAAATTTACTCAACAGTCAGCAGCACCATAGATCACTCGATCGATGTGGACTCCTTCTTGGGCCGGCACTGCATGCCTTGGTCCTCAGTACAGTTAGGCCCAGCCCAAAGAGATTAACATTTCCGGCCCAAGCGGTTCATCAATCGGGCAGCAGTGGGCCGATCCATCCAGTTGCCGTTGCTCACTCCAGCTCCTCTATTTATACAGACGCAAGGCAACTCCATAACCCTAAACTAAACCACCATTCCATTCCTCTCACCCGCCGCCGCCGTCAGCTGCTTACAAGTACCTAAGCGATAGCAGTTGAGCACCTAAGCGATAGCAATTGAGCTTTTGTCCCGTGGACATGTCCCGCCGATCCAGATCCCGGATCCAGCGCCGTCCCGCCGCGAGAGCGAGCGCCCGCCGCCCACGACCGATGCTCCCGGAGCTGGCCTGCCGTGGGGAAGCAATTCGTCGAACAGCTGCAGCGCGAGGTTGTTAGGCCTGAGCCTCGACCACGCACACTTCAGCTGTTGGCGACTTGCTTCGCCCATGCCAGGCCCTGCCTCGGTTATGCCGCCTTGAACCAGCTCGCTAGCTGTGTTGACAAGCTAATTCACTGACCCCATCTTGTTGTGGCGTGTAATTTTGTTTGAGTGATTATATCCGTCTCCTGATCTATCTGATTTATTTACTGGCCATGATATTCGGGTCTGCTTTGTTTGAAGAAACTCTTTGGACACATGCTGTCCTGCTAGTCGATCTGCACTTGAGCGTGGTTAAATTAATTATCTGGGTTTGGTTTCCTAGGTCACTAATTTTTGCATATGTATACGACACATTCTGGTTGGATTTACTCACTTGTAAATCACATGAACTCTCTGCACACTGCACTAGTAGCACTAGCAGTATAGGATATGCCTGATTTTTTTAAGGAACTAGCCCATGCCTATTGCTGCTCCTTGTATTCTTCTTCTAGTCACTGTCGAAGTTTGATGGTTGCTGCTCTCTTCTTCCAGTGACTGTCGAAGTTCGATGCTTTTAAGAAAGTGTTTTATGAAATTTTTAGGGGGTCTACAGATATCCGCACCACTGCTGATGGTAGCCCCTGGTTCATCCGTACTGCATGGATTCCTCCTTTGCATTTTTTTATTCATAATATGAGTTTATGAGTACTAGGCAGGTTGACACATTTGGATGTGACCTTTCTGACAGCTAAATGTGAGTGCAGGACACGGTGACATGGGGCCATCTCATGCCACAACCACAATGGCTGTGTTTAATTTCCAAAGTTAGAAGTGTCAAATTTACCGTGATACCACTGTAGCATTTCGTTTGTATTTGGTAATAATTGTCAAACCGTTGACTAGTTAGGCTCAAAACGTTCATCTCGCAAAATACAACCAAACTGTGCAATTAGTTTTTGATTTCATCTACATTTAGTACATGCACGTACCGCAAGTTTAATGTGACGGGGAATCTTCTTTTTTATAGTGCTAAATTCAGAAAGTTTGGAGGAACTAAACACAGTCAATATTGATTTCCATCAGTCCTGAAAATATGCTGCTTGTTATAGCAGCTATTTTAGCTGCTGCTGATCTGTGTTGCTGAGACTGGCGTACTGTTGAATGGCTGAAAGCGGTTGCTGTAACGAGCAGCCGAACAGAATCATGTTCATATAGGGCGTGTTTGGTTTGTTGTCGAGTGCAGCCTGGCTCGCACGCCGCATGCAAGCTCGCCTTGGCCAGGCTCGGCAGGTGCTAGGGGCGCGTGATTGGTTGGCGCATGCATGTATCCAGGCCGGCTGCTGATTGTGTTCGGTTGCCTGCACACTCCGCTCAAAAGCACTTTTTTGTGTCTGCACCGTTTCCCCATGCGCACACAGGTGCACCGCGCGGGACAGGCCCTGCAGAAACGAGCAAAATCTACGTACCTGGCGAGCCTGGCTGAGTGAGGCCTCCTGCATGCCGCGGGACAGGCTGAACTACTAATTCAGCTAACCAAACACGGCTGTACTGCATCCGATGGGCCTGGTTGAGCTGCATGCAGCCAACCAAACGCGCCCATAGAGTTTTCAGGTGAATGAATTGATGGCAGTGGCACTTGGGGTGAACGCTGTCATTGCCATCGAAATACTACTGCTCGCTACAGAAGGCGGCGGGGCCCTCAAGAACAGAGCACGGCCGGGGGCCTGTGGGGAAGTCCGGTGGAGAGATCTCCGCCTCAAGTCCTGGGGCCTCAACATGAAAAACTAGTGCTCCACTGACACGTTTGTGTAAACTCCGTTCCATGTCACAGGCCGCCAGGCTGGGCACCTGCGGTAGGGAAACACAAGGCCTCTGGAGCTACTCCCGTACTAGCATGGCGCCACAGGTTTAGGGGTGATTGGTTGCCATGCTCGAACTGTTCAAAGGGCCATCCGGTACTGTGTCATGCATTCTATTCTATTCCTTTCCCTTCCTCCATCCCACACAACTCCGTCTTTTGAATTTCTCCTTCCCTCGTGGTGCAGGATGACTTGGTTCATGCATGATGCAGGGGTTCATGTGTCAGACACCCAAAACTCTGATACATACATGCAACCAAACACAACATCGTCTCGTACTAGACCAACAACAAAGACAAACAAACGTGACCACTTGCATGAGCTCAACCTGGCTCATTTGGTCCTGCACAGTCTAGCCATCCTGGCTCAATGCTTCCTTTGTAACCAATCATACCCTTAATGAATCGTACTGACCCTGCTAATATAACCTTGGAAGCGAGCCCATCTCTCCTCGAGGCATACTTTATTAACTACAGTATATCAAACAATGCTTGCTCCGGCCGGAACGAATCTAGGTATCGTTGACACCCACAAGTGTTATATGGAAATTGGGCTTTGTCAATATATTTTGAGACATTTATGTATTTGGCGATGGACAAATCAGTCTTCCTCGTTTGGCACTAGAAAATTTAAACTTTTTTATGTGACACCTAGTTAAATTTGCCGTGTGCATCCATCCGTTAGCTGACTATATTGACGTATGTATCAGTTTTCTTTCAGAAAAACCAAAATGCCCCTGCGTATAGCACGCGTCTTGTCTCCTACCGATGCTAGCGACACACAGAGTTGCGGTTTCACGCACGTCTCCCCTTCTTCTAAAAAAGAAACCTAGATCTATGGATGCTGGAGGAGATGAGGATGGGCGGAGGAGCCATCGGTTGGCGGCGTCCGTCCAGGAGCTCGCGGAGGCCGGACAGCCTCTTGTGGCGGACATGGTGTGGTCTCGCCCAGAGATGACTAGTCATGGTGTGGGGGATGCGGCGGGGGGCGGCCTCGCCCACCAGTGCTAGTGCCCGCTCGCGGTGCGGGGGTCAAGGCGAGGCGGCCTTGGATGGAGGTGGCAGCCAGACGCCCAGAGATGGCCTTGCCTGCCGGCACTAGTGCCCAGCTGCGGCATGGGGGACGCAGCGGTGCGGGCTCACCCGCCAATGCTCCGGCAATGACGTGACGCGACGGGGCTCCGGCCAGTCAGCGCGGCTCATCGCGCACAGGCCGCCTAGGTCGTAGCCTCGACTGTCCGCGCCCGAAACAAGGGCATTCCTAACTTGTATAAATGGACGTCAGTGTTAGATTATTAGGCAGTTTCCATGTCATTTTAATTTCACAAATTAACGTTATGATGATGACATATAAAAGATTATTAACCATTGAAATCATGATATCAAACATATCCATAACAATATGGAACAAGTGATCAATTATCATGTGAAGCATGTGATTATTTTAAACATGAAAGCAAGATATATGAAGCATAACAGTAATGCAAAACATATATCTCATAACAGCGATGAACATGTGACAGCATGTAAAACGACATGACAGAACTACTAAAACATACAGACAACAGCGTATGAAACAACTTGACTGAACCAACGAAACAAGCAGACATGGCATGTATCTTATAGCAGAATCAGACACGAAATATAAACAGAAACGATATAACTGAACATACGAAACAGACTCATAGCAGCTTTTGAAACAACATGGATATACTACTGAAACAAGCATGATCTGGAAAACGTAAAACTGCAGGGAGATGAACCACTCATACCCTCCCATCCGCTCCGAGGATCCCGATCCTTGTCCAACCTCCTTCGTCATGTCGTAGGAGATGATGAAGATGAACTCCTCCGAGAAGAAGATGAAGAACTCGAGGAAGAAGACGACGAACAACGGCGGCGATTCGGGCAGTCGCATAGACGCTCCCCAAAAACCTAATTGTCGATCCCTCGTGCAAGGTTCGAACGGCAAGGGCTTCGGAGGCACCTGCCCTCTCCCTTCTCCGTGCGCGCGGATTGAGGAGATGGAGAAACCTTCGTTGCGGCTGGAATTATGTTTCTGGTATGTTTGCTCGGTTGGTACCGAAGAGATAGGAGTCTCATTTATCCCGTGCGGCCAGGAAGGGAGAGGAGGAGGAGAAAGGTCTCGGGCAGTTCAAAGTTAGGCATCCGGAGAGATCAACGCAAAGTTGTAACTCCTGTCATTACGGTAAGTGAGTCTAAAAATTAACACAACCACACCACGCCTCGCCCACTTCGCCGCCTGCCTGCCTGCCTGCCACGCCCACGGCCCGGCCGGCGGCGGCGCGCGCGTGCGTGTGGCACGCCTTTGTCCGTTTCTTAACTTCTCAATTTAAGCAGAATAGCTTCCACCATATAAGTCAAGTCAAGGACCCTTGGAATTCCAATCGGTACAACTAATATTGTCCACAATTACTCACCATAGAGTTTATTGATTTATTAAACTTAAATGAGCCTAGCCCATAATAAATCCAACAATCCCCACCAAACTCTAGGGTTTGTAGTTGTGAAGTGTCAGAACCACAATCCTTTGATATACCAGTGTTTCGATGGAGACTGTTAAGTTGAACATCCACCTAGATCAAGAGTTTCACTCAGTCACAACTGAACAATGGACTATGCCTTGAATTGACAGTTTTGTGTGAGAAGAGATTCACTCAAGTCCTTAGCTGATACTTGGCTGCAAAAGGCATCCCCGCTGTTTTGAAGCATATAAGTCACACTTCTGTGCCTTTCATGAGTATTTAGGGATTACCTAAGTCCCATAGACTGTGACCAGTAGTCTGACTCATATAGGTGTACTCCTCAAAAGATGTTCTGTAAGACAACATCTCACCTTTATAAGACTCTTCGAATACATTAAGGTAAATACCATCCTGCCTTACAGATAGGAAAGATGTGCATCAAAAATAAGTCAAGAAAGGGATCTTTCCTCTCAATCTACTCCTAGCTTACACCACTCTACTTCACGAGATCTCCGATCATATAGAGCAGGTTACCACTATAGTAGATTTCATATGGGTCTCATACCCATTTCTCTCGATGCACTTTCTATCACATTGCGTGACAGACCCTTAGTGAATTGATCTTCAAGAAAGGGATCTTTCCTCTCAATCTACTCCTAGCTTATTTCACCACTCTACTTCACGAGATCTCCGATCATATAGAGCAGGTTACCACTATAGTAGATTTCATATGGGTCTCATACCCATTTCTCTCGATGCACTTTCTATCACATTGCGTGACAGACCCTTAGTGAATTGATCTGCCAGATTATTCGACGTGTGGAGATAATCCACCGTTATAACTCCGGAGGTTTTCAGCTTTCTGATAGACTTTAATCTTCTCTTAACATGCCTTGTAGACTTCATGTTATTCCTAGAACTGTTGACTTTTGTAATCACAGTCTGGTTGTCACAATTCATGGAAATAGATGGTATCGGTTTTTCAACTACTGGTAAATCCATCAGGAGATCACGAAGCCACTCGACCTTCGCCCCAGCAGTGTCTAATGCTGTGAATTCTGCTTCCATTATAGACTTCGTTATGATAGTCTGCTTGCAAGACTTCTAGGAAACAGCGCCAACTCCAAGCAAGAACACATATCCGCTTGTGGCATGAAGCTCATCAGCATCAGAAATCCAGTTGGCATCACAATAGCCTTCTAGCACTCTTGGGTTTCCAGTATAATGAATACCATATATCATAGTACCTTTCAGATAGCGCAACACTCTCTCAAGAGCACGCCAGTGATCATCTCCTGGTTTTGAAACAAACCGGCTCAGCTTGCACACAGCATAAGAGATGTCAGGTCTTGTTGCACTCGCAAGATACATGAGTGAGTCAATGATCTGAGAGTATGTCAATTGATCCCTTGCAATTCTTCGATTTTTTCTCAATATCATGCTAGGGTCATAAGGTGTAGGAGCAGGATCACAGTCACTAAAACCAAAGCGACTCAACACCTTTTCCACATAATGGGATTGTAACAAAGTTACCCCACCATCACCTTCTCTAATAAGCTTGATGTTTAGAATGACATCAGCTTCTCCTAAATCTTTCATATCAAAATTGCTCGATAGAAGTTTCTTTACTTCCTCAATCACATTGAGGTTTGATCCAAAGATCAATATGTCATCAACATAAAGGCACAGCATAACAACCTCACCCCCACCATACCGATAATACACACATGAGTCTGCTTCATTCACAGCAAAACCAGTAGTTGTAAGAGTATGATCAAAATTTTCATGCCATTGCTTAGGTACTTGTTTTAGGCCATATAATGATTTTAACAACCTACACACCTTGTTCTTTTGACCATCCGCAATGAATCCTTCTGGCTGATCCATATAGATCTCCTCATCCAACTCTCCATTTAGGAAAGCTGTCTTAACATCCATCTGATGAATGATAAGATCATAAGAGGCTGCCACGACTATTAATGTATGAATAGTAGTCAATCGAGCCACTGGTGAATAGGTGTCAAAGAAATCTTCGCCCTCTTTCTAGGTATATCCTTTGGCCACAAGTCTTACCTTGTACCTCTCAATTGTACCATCAGTCCTAAGCTTTTTCTTGAAGATCCACTTGCAGCCTATAGATTGACAACCATAAGGACGATCAACGACCTCCCAAGTTCCATTAGACATAATTGCCTCTCTAATGGTGGTTGGTGTGTCTTCCACAAGGTACACTATAAAGTCATCACCAAAGATTTTGCAAATATCTGTCTCTTGCTCTTTCGGGTGACTATAGTGTTATCCTCCTCAGGGATGTGCATGTGAGAATCCTCAGCATGATCTATAGGAATAGACGGTTCTTGCTCATGGGAAATTATAGTCTCATGACTTGTTTCACTAGGTGTATTCTTCATGGGAAACTCATTCTCAAAAAATATAGCGTCTCTTGACTCTATGATAGTATCAACATACATATCAGGCACATCAGATTTATAATTAAGAATCTATATCCAGTGATGTGGAAAGAATAGCCTAGGAATACACAATCAACAGTTTTAGGCCCAAGTTTACGCTTTTTTGTTGATTGACACATTTACTTTAGCCAGGCAACCCCAAGTGCGCAAATATGAGAGATTTAACCTTCTCTTTTCCCATTCCTCGAATACTGTGATCTCTTTGTTCTTTGTTGGAACTCTGTTCAGGACATGACATGCTGTCAAAATTGCCTCACTCCACCATTCCATGGATAATCCCGCTGTACTCAACATGGTATTCACCAAATCAATTAAAGTATGGTTTTTCCTTTCAGCAATCCCATTGGATTATGGTGAGAATGGAGGTGTCCCTCTCATGAACAATTCCATGTTCTACGCAGAACTCATCAAAAACATTAGAGAAATATTCTCCACCTTGATCGGACCTTAACCGTTTTATTTTCCTTTTAAGTTGATTCTCAACTTCAGCTTTATAGGTCTTAAAATAATTAAACGCTTCATCTTTTGTGTCATCTATGGATGCTAGAGGAAACGCGAGGATGGGCGTATGAGCCATTAGTTAGCGCATCTAGGAGCTCGCGGAGGCCTCTCACGGCAGACACGGCGCGGTCTTGCCCAGAGATAATCGGTCGTGGCATGTCGGACGCGGCGGGGTGGCCTCGCCCGTTAGCGCTAGCGCCCGCTCATGACGCAGGGGTCACGGCGGGGCGGCCTCGGATGGACGGTGGTAGCGAGACGCCTAGAGATGGCCTTGCCGGGCGGCACTGGTGCCCAACTGTGGCGTGGGGACGAAGCGGTTCGAGCTCGCCCTCCGGTGCTCCAGCAATGACGTGATGCGGCAGGGCTCTGGCCAGCCAGCGCAGCTCGTCGCGCCCATGCCGCCCAGGCCACGGCCTCGCCTGTCAAGGGCATTCATGTCATTTTGCTAGCCACCTGACACCGTTACTAGTTCAAATAGACGGCGGTGCTATTTACGGAAGAAAATTCAACTCTGGGCTAGGTAAAAAAAAGTTCAAATTTTCTAATGCCAAGTAAAAAAGGCTGATTTGCTCAGTTATTATTATAGTATGCGTGGTCAATCTATTTAAATATTGGTCACCAATACTGCGTCACCAGGATGAGTAAGCAAAAATGAAATGCTTGCAGAATTGTTAAATCTGTGGTCACAAGTGGTTTCACCGAAAGAACGACTCACGAGAAGACGTTGGTTCACTTCAGCACTACAGTCGACAGACAGATCATCCGGTGCGGGGGCTCCTTCTTGGGCCTGGAGCCCTGGACTGCATTCCTTGGCCGTCAGTTAAGTTAGGCCCAGCCCAAAGAGTTCAACACTTCCGGCCCAAGCAGTTCATCGATCGGGAAGTGGGCCGATCCACCCAGATGCTGTTGCTCCCCTCCAGCTCCTCTATGAGCTTTTTGGTTGAGCTTTTCAACCTGCTTTTGCTTTTGCAAAAGTCAAAAGCTAATAAAAAGAGCCCAAAAGACACATCTGTTTTTGTCCAAAAGCAGTTTTTACCGTAGTACAAATCCAAAAGTACCTTCACCCTGCTTTCACTTGCTTTTGGGGTAAAAAATTACCACCTGCCACTGGTTATGTGAGTACCGCTTCGTTCTTTTTCTTCTTTCTTTTCCCTGGCCCTTCCCTCCCGTACGCGACCAGCACCGAACCCAGGCAGCCGCCGGTGCTCCTCCTAGCCAGCGGCTACACGTCTCAGGTCCGGCCGCCCCTCTCCGGCGACCTGGCACCCAGGTCTGACTCCTCTTCCTCGCATCCGACACGGCGGCGCGCACCCCTGCTCCTCACCTCCTCGCACATTGCGGGCGCGGGCCCTGTTCCGCAGTACGCATCTCCTTGCGCGGCCCCTACTTCTCACCTTCTCGCGCGAGCATGAGACCTGGTGGCGACGCAAGCCCCTGCTTCGGCAGCGGGCAACGGACGGCGGAACTTGTCCAAGTGGCTGGTGGGCAGGCTCTGCGGGGCACCTAGTCCTCCACCACTGGCGCAGCGGACGCAACCACGGCCATCCCGCACGCGGCAACGTTAGAAGAAAATAGTCTTGTATGACACGTGGGGCCCGCTTGTAAGTGAGGGAAGTTTTTCCAAAAGTCACAGCTGTTCATCCAAACATACTTTCAACTATCCCACGTCAGCTTTTCTAAAGCAGCTTTTACAAAAGTCACAGCTCATAGCAGTTTTTGTAAAAGCCACAGCTCAACCAAACGGACCCTATATATACCGACATAGCACTAACCCTAACTTAAACTAAACCACCATTCCATTCCTCTTCAGGACGTCACAGAGTTCGATTGGGTCGAGTAACAGGTAAAGGGATGTGTGTATTGACACCTTTCGTACCTGACGCTGGTTCGAGACTATTCTCAAAAAAAAAAAAAAGGACGCTGGTTCGAGATGTGGAACCTGATTACCTGAACAACTAATTTCGAGAGGATGTTAGTCCATCAGTCAATGCCCGCTATCCGCAATCCGCTACCTCGACGTTAATCCGCTATCAATCCGCTATACGCTATTTATTACCTTGATACCGACATAGCACTAACCCTAACTTAAACTAAACCACCATTCCATTCCTCTTCAGGACGTCACAGAGTTCGATTGGGTCGAGTAACAGGTAAAGGGATGTGTGTATTGACACCTTTCGTACCTGACGCTGGTTCGAGACTATTCTCAAAAAAAAAAAAAGGACGCTGGTTCGAGATGTGGAACCTGATTACCTGAACAACTAATTTCGAGAGGATGTTAGTCCATCAGTCAATCATAGTTCACAACGTTTTAATGGTTCTTAAAACTAACGAAAGGAAAAAAAAAGGAAAAGCCTGATAGGCACTATAAGGAAGGCAAATTATTGGGCTACCCTTTTCATGGCCCACTCAGCCCAACAAAACGCCCCTATATTAATCGTAAGCCTCTCGAGTCTCGACTCAATTGTATAAGCCCCTAACCTGAAGCAAAGTCTTCCACTCAAAAAAAAATAAAAACCTGAAGCAAAGTCTCCGTCGCCTGAAACCTCTTGGCACCTGCCATCATCTAGCATCAGAGACAGGCAAATTAAAATCGGTCTCCTCTGTTCTCCTCCTCATCCATTTTTGACTCTCTTCTGAGGCCAGCTCAGATGTGGATTCCCCTGCTGTTGACAACCCCGTGAAGCGGAACTCTGGGCCGTACATCGTTCCTGGTGACGCAGGATGAGAAAAAAAAGCATTGCAATTTACTAGCAGAACAAGAAATTGTATAGGTTGCTCGCAAAATGGTTCAAAAGTAGTATTTAATGATCATATTTTGGCTGCCGCCCCTTCTAAAAAAATGATCATTTTTTTTGCTATTTTTTTCATTATGCTGGAAGTTTGAAACTTTGAATGACAACAGTGCAAATTGTGCATGAAGTATGAACCCGGACTGCATGCAGCCACACTTGAGGCTGCAATGAAGAAAATGCAAAATTAAAGGTACCTTTGTGTGGATTGCTTGAATGAAGCATGTGATACGTCTCTATCTTCATCTGGCAGTCCCTTCAAGTCCAGTTCTGAAATAGACGAATCATGATTTTGATCTATCTGATGAGGTCTTGTTGCTTCTGTGTCATGGGTAGACAGTACTAGCGCACTGGATACATGTGTCTTAATTGAACTAGTGCTAAGGACAAAGGTGACTTGCCTTCATCCAGCTCTCTGTCCTTGAGCTTTGGTGCTTCTGGTAAACGAGTCAACTTGGGACACTTCTTAATAACAATCTTTTCCAGTACAGGAAAGATAAGTTGTTCTTCTTTTCCTTCTGTGGCCACCCATTTCTCCAAGCTCTTCAAATCATGTAACCTGAGTTCCCTCAATTCTGGAAACAGCGTGGATACCATATGGCTGCATAGGCTTCGCAATTTGTCCAACTTTTCCAAACAAAGAATTTGAAGAACCTGCAACTGGCATATTTTAGGCAATTCTTCGCACCACATAAGACCAAACAGATGGAGCTTAGTTAAATGCTGCGACAGACAGAGATTTATCCTCAAACACCCTATATTTTCTAGAGGCATGTAGACCAATGATTTGACTTCATCCTGCATATACTTTGGGAACCGGTAGCGAGGTTGTCTGTAAAGGGTAGACCAAATGTCAGAGGCTCCCACATGAGTGGGGTCAAGGTTCTGCAGAGAGATGATTGAAATTTTTTCCAAATCGACTATAGAGTTAGGCACACCATAAACTGTCTCTTCAAACGTGAAATCTACTGTACTGGACAATATCAGTGGCTCCAACTTTGGAAACTGTCCCTTCAAACGTGACATTTTTTTGTTGCTTGGCTTAGTAACTGTAGTGACATTGAGCTGATCAAGAAGGTTCCAACAATGCTTGATCGGCTCTACATTGAGCCTATCCCATATGAGGCGCACTGGAAGTGCTCTTTGGATAGTATAATACGGCGTACCTGCAGAATAACACCATAAGACAAATCATTTGTTCTATACTAGAAAGATTGCTCGACTGACATATATTTATGGGTGAAGTGAAAATGTACTAGGCCAAACTTAAAAGCCTCGAACAAAATGTTGGGCAATAAGCTTGTAACACTAAATTAACTTCCAAACGTCTTAATAACAAAAATTAAAATAAATTACCCAGTTTCGCAAGCTAATGTGAAGTTATATACTATTACAGGTTTTCATTTTGAATATCACGTCGTGTTTTATTGTGTTTAATTTGTTGCTAAAAACATGTCTGCACTTCTTTTACAACTCCTTTATATCAATATATACTTCAAATCAATGTCATAGATGTTTCTTTTCTCCTCCTATTAATAGATGAATTCTAGATTTTAATAAATACGTGTCCATTCAGTCTTATTTTCATAGTATAATATATACATACTGTTTAACTCAACCTGAACATATGGTCGTATGACAGTCTGCAGATTGAAATTTTTTGTACAGATCAAATTTTAGCTTGCACGTGATTCTTGTTTTCGTTTTTTTCTTTTTGTCTAGACTATGGGGTATTAGGAAATGACTCATTAGGAAGGCTAGCATTAGGAAAGGATCCATCAGGATCATGTATTTTAGGATAGTGATTAACCATAGCCTAGTTGCCTTGTATTGTATTGTGACTGTGGCTATATATATCCAGCACCCCCCCCTCCCCCCCCCCCACACACATTGGGTGTCTGGTGTGATTCCTATACTTCTCTACATGGTATCACGAGTCCAGGCCTAGGTCCACTCGCCCACCCCCTCCTCCCGCTGCTGCGCCACCACCCTGGTCGCGCCCTTCTCTCCCTCTCCCACCCCCGGCACTGGTCCTCCTTGCCAAGCTGCCACCATGACCACCCCTCCCCTTTCCAGCGACTCCTCTGCTGCCCGCACCGACTCCTCACTCAGCCTCGGCACTGGCTGTCTTCTCCATTCCCCCCTACGCCACCATCTCAGTCAAATCCCATGTGCCGATCACCCTTGAGTTGAAGCGCCCTAACTTCACTCGCTGGTCATCCTTCTTCCTCTCCCTCTGCGGCAAATTCGGCCTTCTCCTGCACGTCAATGGCACGCAGGAGGCACGCCCTACCGACATGGCCTGGGCTGCTGCTGACTCCTGTGTCCACAATTGGCTCCTCAGCACCGTCAGGGACGACATCCTCGATCTCGCCGAGGCCCCGGATCAGACCGCGCGTCAGCTGTGGACAGCGATCTCCGACATCTACCAGGCGAACAAGGCCTCTCGCGCCAGTCATGAATTCCATTCGATGACTCAGGGTGACCTCTCCATCGACGCCTACTGCCAGAAGATGAAGACCACAGCCGATGCCCTGCGCAACGTCGGCCACACCATCCTCGAATTGCAGCTCGTCCTCAATCTATTGCACGGCCTCAACGCCCGTTTTTCCAGCATCGCCGACAACATCGCGGATTCCAATCCGCTGCCCAACTTCGCCACCGCCCGTGAAAAGCTCGTCCTCAAGGAGCTTCGCCCTGCCAACGAGGGCCAGGTCACCTCCCAGACCGCCCTCCTGACGGGAACTCCTTCCTGCGGCATTGCCAGCCATGCGTCCATGGGCAGTCAAGGCGCTTCTGGCCACGGCGGCCGGTCGGGCAATAGCTAGTAGCGGCAGCGGCGGCTATCACAATCTGCGGAAGGGTCGTGGCGGATCATCCCAGAGATGCAGTCGTGGCCCTCCTCAGCCAGCCGGCCCCTGGTTCTGCTTCTCCCCCCTAGGGTGGCCAATAGCAGCAGTGGGGCAGCTACCTGCAGTAGTGGTGCCCCCAAAGCGGCCCTAGCGTCCTGGGCACCCCTCCACAAGCCCACACTGCCTTCACCCTAGCACAGTACTCCGATGGCGCCCCTCCTCCTAAGCCAGGCGCTCGTCCCTAGAATCAGGCCAGTCTTGTTGCTGCCCTAAACCAGCTGTCCCTCCAAGGTTCAAACCCTTGGGTCCTCGACACGGGCGCGTCTACACCCATGTCGCCCTCGGATGGTATCTTCCTCTCCCGCCTCCCTCACTCCGATTCCTTCGTTACTGTTGGTAATGGCAGTAACATTCCTATTTCCTATCGTGGCACTTCTACCTTGTCGGCAGCCAACACTACCTTCCACCTTAACAATGTCCTTGTTGCTCCTGCTCTAGTGCGCAATCTTCTTTCTGTCCGTCAATTCACTCGCGACAATTCATGTTCCATTGAATTTGACGCTCTGGGTTTTTATGTCAAGGACCTGAAGACGGGACGCGTGATTCTTCGCTGCAATAGTGGCGGGGATCTCTACACCATCACCCGCATGCCACCGCCCACCTGCAGCCTCGCCACCTCGGCCACGCTCTGGCATCATCATCTTGGTCACCTGGGTCCTTCCGCCCTCACCACCCTACAGAACATGTCTGTCATCTCATGTAATAAGCAGCTGCGGTCTTTATGTCATACCTGTCAACTTGGCAAACACACCTGACTCCCATTCAGTAGCTCTACTTCTGTCAGTACCTCTATCTTTGAGTTACTTCACTATGATGTATGGACATCCCCTGTTTTGAGCACTTCGGGGTTTAAATATTATTTTGTGATGCTTGATGATTTTTCTCATTTTTGTTGGACTTTTCCATTACACCACAAGTCTGAGGTTCATCGCCATCTTGTTGAGTTCATCGCTTTTGCTCGTATGCAGTTCAGCGTCACCCCCAAAGCATTTCAGGCTGATAATGGCACCGAGTTCCTCAACTAGGCCACTACTGACTTCCTCTCTAGCCACGGCATCAGCTTGCGCCTCTCCTGCCCCTACACCTTCCAACAAAATGGCAAAGCCGAACGCATAGTTCGCACCATCAACAACACCACCCACACTTTGCTGCTCCATGCCTCCCTGCCACCACCATACTGGGCTGAAGCCTTGGCCGCTGACACATATCTGCTCAACCGGCGCCCATCTACTTCTGTACAGCATGCCATCCCCTACCAACTCCTTCATTAGTAGCTCCAGGATTACTCCTCCCTTCATGTGTTCGGTTGCCTCTGCTACCCAAATCTCAATGTCACGACATCCCACAAACTCTCCCCTCGATCGACCCCGTGCGTGTTCCTCGGCTACCCTTCTTCCCACAAAGGGTACCGCTGCCTGGACATGGCCACTCGGTGTGTCATAGTGTCACGTCATGTTATGTTCGACGAGACTGTGTTCCCCTTTGTTGCAGCTCCGTCGGCGGCCTCCGTGCCATCATCACTTGACTTCTTGATGCAGGGACTTTCTCCACCAGCGGACACTGCGTCTCCTGCTGCTGTTGAGCACTCGTTTGCGCCTCTTCCCGGCAGCAAGATTGTGCTGCTGGATTACCAGGACCCGGCGATCATCTACGCCGGCTCGGTGCAGCTTCCGGGCAGGTCCCCGGCTTCAGCACACCTTGCTCCGTGTCCGGGCGGGACCGGTCGCTTTGGGGCCACCTATCAGCAGCGTCCATGACCCCCGGCGCCCCCTGCGCCACCCACAGCGCCCCCCGCGGCGCTAATGGCGCCCCCTGCCGTGCCCCCAGTGCCCCCTGCGGCGTCCTCAGCACCGCTTACTGCGCGTCCACCACCTTTGCGCCTAGTGACACGGCTATAGACCGGCAGCTAGCGCCCGGTCGACCGCTACGGCTTCTCTACCACGATGGCCTCCCTAATTTCGGCCAACTATCGCAGCGCCCTTGCCGACCCCAACTGGCGGGCTGCGATGTTGGTGGAATACGATGCTCTCCTCGCCAACGGCACCTAGCGCCTCGTACCTCGGCCCCCCGGCGCCAATATTGTCACCGGCAAGTGGCTGCTCAAACACAAGTTCCACTCCGACGGTACTCTGGCTCGACACAAGGCGCGCTGGGTCATCCGCGGCTTTTCCCAGTAGGCTGGTGTCGACTATGATGAAACCTTCAGCCCGGTAGTCAAACCGGCGACGATCCGCACCGTCCTCAACATCGCCGCCTCACGCTCCTGGCCCATTCATCAGCTGGACGTGAAGAACGCTTTCCTCCATGGGCATCTTGAGGAGACAGTCTACTACCAGCAGCCGTCTGGCTTTGTCGACCCGGCCACCCCCGACTACGTCTGCTTGCTGCAGAAGTCCCTGTACGGACTCAAGTAGGCGCCTTGGGCATGGAACCAGCGATTCGCCAGCTACATCCGCACCATCGGCTTCGCTGCCTCCAAGTCTGACGCCTCCCTCTTTGTGTACAAAGAGGGCGCCCGCATCGCGTACCTGCTCCTCTACGGCGACGACATCATCCTCACGGCGTCATCTCCTGAGCTGCTCTAGCATGTAATGGCTCGCCTCCGGTCGGAGTTCGCCATGACGGATCTCGGCTACCTCCATCACTTCCTCGGGATCGCTATGGCACGGGATCACTCTGGTTTATTCCTGTCCTAGTGCCAGTACGCTGTTGATCTCCTCCAGCGGGCTAGCATGTCCGAATGCCACCTCACTGCCATGCCGGCCGATGCATGGACCAAGTTGTTCGCCACCGACGGTGCCCCGGTGGCTGACCCCTCTGAGTACTTGAGCCTCGCCGGCGCCCTTCAATACCTCACACTGACTTGGCCTGACTTGGCCTTTGCTATTCAGCAGATCTGCTTGTTCGTGCATGACCCGCATGAGCCGCATATGCCGCTAATCAAGTGTATCCTACGCTATGTGAAGGGCACGCTCTCCGCCGGCCTCCACCTGGGCACTAGCCCCATTGACCAAATCACCGCCTACTCCGATGATGACTGGGCAAGCTGCCTGGACATCCGCCGCTCCACCTCCGGCTTTTGCGTCTTCCTCGGCGACAATCTAGTGTCTTGGTCATCCAAACGCCAGACCACGGTCTCCCACTCCAGCACGGAGGCCGAATATCGGGCTGTTGCACATGTCGTCGCCGAATGCTGCTGGGTGCGGCAACTCCTTCAGGAACTTCACATCTTGGTTCCCTTGGCTACAGTGGTCTACTGTGACAACGTTAGCGCCATCTACATGACTGCTAATCCTGTCCACCACCGTCGCACCAAGCATATCGAGATCGACATCCACTTCGTTCGCAAGAAGGTGGCCCTGGGGCAGATTCACGTCCTCCACGTTCCTTCGGCTCACCAATTCGCGGATATCATGACCAAGGGTCTTCCTGTGCAGCTATTCACAGACTTTCGGTTCAGCCTGTGCGTCTGTGATCCTCCTACTGGTTCGACTGAGGCGGGTATTAGGAAATGACTCATTAGGAAGGCTAGCATTAGGAAAGGATCCATCAGGATCATGTATTTTAGGATAGTGATTAACCATAGCCTAACTGCCTTGTATTGTATTGTGACTGTGGCTATATATATATCCAGCACCCCCCCCCCCCCCACATTGGGTGTGTGGTGTGATTCCTATACTTCTCTACATGGGGGAATGTGGCTAGGATAATATTCTTGAATGGAAAAATGCTAAGGTCACCACAGTTAACATCTTCAGAACATAGTAAAAACCGACATAAATAAACAGATGAACCCACCGATTGCCTGGACCGGAACATAGTCGTTGCCCATAATATTTGGGTTCTTGACATTGCCAACCAATGCCGCTGACAGTTCATCTGCAATTGAATGGTATTAGGAGGATGCAAACAAAAACTAGTGTATTCAAAACTAATACAACTAGCTAGGTGAAGTATTACTGCATTGCAGTGGTGGTTGAGGTAAAGAAGCAAATGTTATGGGAGACAAATCCACTATATAGTTACCCACTCAACCAATCACTTGGAATCAAAATAGGAGCACCATCCAATATATTGTGCCATACCAGTTTGGTTGTTCGTATCTTGTGCCGACATCGGCAAATGAGGAAGTTGGTATTGTTGTATCGAAGCTTCCTCATCTTGCTGGACAAAATAACAAGTAGGTGGCAGTAAAATTAGTGCACCATTACAATATATAAATCCCTGTATCCACATTCTTAAGCATGCTTCATTACAGTTGGTGAAAATTTTGGATTAATTATGTGTGCATCAAAACTTGTGTTATGATATAGTCAGGGTTCAGGGTCGTGTGCCCTTGAAACAGATTGTGGCTTAGTTTTACTATTACTTACACTGGTAGGTGGTTCTGTAGAAAGCATAGTGGTGTTCCCTAGAAATGGAAGTTGTGGTTGTCCTCCAGTTATATTGAGTCCTGGAGAAAGCATAGTAGTGTTTCCTATAATTGAAAACTGTGGTGGTCCTCCAGTTATATTGGATCCTGAAAATGCATCGTCAGTAAAAAATGCTGGTGGGGACAAAAGAATACATGTGCGGTGGAGAATCCCCAACAACTGCCACTTTTTTGTTTCATTTGACGGTGCAACTTGTGTACTAGAGTTGAAGCAATGCACTAATCATTTATATGTTCACTGATTTTTAAGCTAAGTATACATGTGCACAGTAGAACGTGCAGCCTTGCACTGTTAAAAAGAAGAGAAAAAGAAGAGAGCTTCAAGGCTTAACTGATTTCCTCAGATTGCGTTGAATTTGCCCATGATGGATTTTGCATGTTAGGCACTGCGACATTTTGTTCTTCATAACCATCATAAACCAGAGGTTGCCCTAAAAAAATGTGACTGGTAAGAACTGCAACTGAAACTCCCAAAACTAAGTGTACACTAACTTCTTATGACAAAAGCAGGACATCAAAACAGTAGTCTTACTACAGTTAAAATGCCTGGTAATGTACCTAATCAGGTGGGGAAACATATATTCCATTGAGAAACAAGATACCATTTCTCGATATATTACTTTCAAGAAATTAAGAATTTCCTTCATTTCTATTTAATTTGACCTCAAAGAATACTGCCCACATCCCAAAATAATTGCACGTCTCGCTTTTCGATGAGTCAAAATAACTAGTTAGAAATGCAACTGAAATTTTCATCCAAAAAAATATGAAAGCTAAACACCTACAACTTTTTACGCCAAAAATAGCTCTCAAAACAATAGAAATTACCAGTATATTCAAAATGCTTGATAATGTACCTAATCGGAGGGGGGGTGATATACTCAAACATGAAAAACGAGATTCTGTTTCTTAAGAATACTAATATTACTTTGAAGAAATTAAGAAATGTCCTTACTTATATTCCACTGATAAAACAAGATTTCATTTCTCGACAAATATTACTCTTCTAGAAACTGCATGTGAAATTCCTTCTTTTCTGTTTTATTTAATGGTAAAGAATCCCATCAAACACCCCCCAAATTTTGAACAATAGTATGATTTATGCATTACAAATATTTTTCCTACACAAGTATCATATGTTTTTAGCGTTAGTTTCATGGAATTACATTTCTGGTGGAAAATACAACAATTTGAAATACTCCCTCCATTCAAAATTATAACTTGTCTTGGCTTTTCTATGTACAATACTTTTGCTATGTATTGGACATAGCATATATCTAGCTGCATAGCAAAAGCTATATGTACCTAGAAAAGCCAAGACAACCTATAATTTGAAAAGGGGGGAGTACCAGTTTCACAAAATTACACTTGCAGTTTATGTTCAAGACAGTTCCAGTGAGAAATGTATATCTGTAAAATTACAAAAGCAGTAGCTAATGATGTGAAGTCAAAACGTACCAATATAATCAAAACACGGCAAAGTTAAAAATAGTTTGAAATATAAAGAACTACTGAGAATGTGTATGTAGAATATGAGAAAGAATAGTACTTACTTTGCGTGTTTAACCTGTTATTATGGCGTAACCTGTCATGGCCCCGCACAAAGAAAGGATTAGATAATCCCTCCAGAACTCGTTCTTCCGTTGGTGACACTACCATCACCCCAAGCCTAACTTTCTTGTTACCGGAGTTCCTGAATATTTTAGAACCACTGTGACACTTAACCCCCTGAACCAGGTTAAATCGGCCATCACTCACTATTGATTTTAATGACTGATCCACATCTACTGTTGCTGAATTTCCTTGTTGTGCTTTCTTTATGTTGATCTCGAAATCCTCTCTGGACCAATTGTGTTGATTATTATGTTGATTGAATTCTGCGTTAACGACAACCAACTCAACTGTTGCACTAGCAAGGGGTCCATTTTCTACAGTTTGATCATTACCATCAACTAGAGCTACACTTATATCTATGGGTTCCCCCTTTCCAATTTTGTCAGTCACCCCAGATTTCAATACCAGTCGGTATCTTGGTGGCTGCACTGGATTCGACTGTGATCTGCAAAAAGAAGAAAAAAAAATATGATAACTTATGAAGCAAAACAACGGAGCTGTTTGCATAATAGCTTCACTGCAATTCATTCCTGGAATTTCCCTAAAAATAAAATGATATGGAGGTACGTAGCAAACAAAACCTTGGAGCATCAGAATCATCACCACTTGAGCCGTTAGTATGAAGGTCCCATTGTTTGCGTAGATCAGTGAGAATTTCAGTAGTCTGCTTTGATTGTTTGCACATCTCCTCCCTGAGCTTGTCCAACTGTTTGTACATCTCCTCCTTACTTTCAGTAACTTGCTTTAATTGTTTGCACATCTCCACCCTGAGCTTCTCCAACTGTTTGGACATCTCCTCCTTACTTTCAGCAACTTGCTTTGATTGTTTGCACACCTCCTCCTTGACCTCTGCTAGAAACTTTATGATCTCTTTACCCTGGGAGTAAGACCTCTGCCAGCATGTCAACTGTTATAATTGTATCCACAAAATATTATGTTGACAGGATCAGAAGGAATCAACTGTTCGGCAGGCTGTTTTTTGGCTTATAAGCCGGCTGTGGCTGATTTGCTATGAGAGAAAAATACTGTTCCACGGCTGATAAGCCGTGCTGATAAGCTCAGCCGAACAGGAGGCAAATATGATGCAGTGTCTTCCAAGTTTTACATTTCGCTTTGGGGTTTGAATTTTCAGTAAATTTTTCAGAAGGAGAGGAGATTGTTTTTGCTACATGGTCAAATTTACTCGCTCCATCCCAAGAAGAGTGCAATACTACAATTCTAGTTTGGTACTGATTACTAAGTCAAATTTCTTAAGACTAAGTTTGTAGCATTTATGTCTCTAAATAGGTTTACTGTGAAAAAAATACATATTTCATGATTAGTTTAATCAGAGAGAGAGAAAGAGCGTGTGCTGCGAAGCTGGAGGGAGGGGGAGAGAGAGAGGCCAGGAACGGAACCGCCGCGCGCAGTGGCTGTCAGCCAGCAGCGGTCGTCTTCGTCCATCTTCTAGTGGCGGGTCCCGAATGAAGGACTGCAGCGGCATCATGTAGACCGTTGTTTCTAGGAAAAACTGCGGTCCAGTTGCAGTAGTGCGAAATCAAGAACATGGGAAGTAATACCTCTTTTTTGCTAGCATTTCTTCGCGCCTGGGAGCGTCTTCTTCTACGTCTAGCAGTTTCCTCTCGAGAAATGTCTTCACTTGAGCTGTTTGGTCCCCAGCAAGTCAGGCGAGGAGAGGCAAATCAAAGAGTTGAATAAGACAAGCGCAGCAGATTCATATCGATTTATCTCCGAATTGAATCTGAAAGGCATACCTTGCGCTGTTTCCTCGGCTTGATTCGTCCTCCGTCGTCGACCGCTTCATCTTCTTGGCCATGGCTGGCGTCTCCCCTAGCTCCTACGATGCAGCTAGAGCTAGCTAGTTCCTCTTCCTCCTAACTCTTTACGGGAGGGATTTGGGAGACAGTAACAAGCACAAACAACTATTGTAGCGGCCAAGGCCCCTCCAGATTCCCTTTAAAAAAAAAAGTTGGAAGCCAGCGAGAAGAGGGGAGTCCCGGCCCACTGCATTATTGGTTGCGCTGCGCCTTGGCCCTTGGGAGTCCGCGGGAGGTCTGGTGGAGTTCCCTCAACTCCCACTCCCCTCGGATGTCACGTGTGGTTAGACTGTCCGCAGTGGCGTACTCTAAACGATACTCTAAAGCTTTAGAGTATGAATATAGAGTAAAAACTGCTGCACTGGATACTCTAAAACGATACTCTATCTTTTCTCTTACTCTATATTTAGAGTAGTACAGTGTTTACTCTATAGTGCACAGTGGCGGACCCTACTAGTTAAACCAAGGAAAAAATGCTATAACTCACAAACCAAAAATCCAAATTAAATTTCGATTGCACCATTAAATTCGTCTCAATAAATCCTTCAAAACTAGATCACTCATGATATATTTAGATAAAGTGATAAGTGGGTTCCACAGTGGATAGATTGGATAGAGGATGATATAGAGGATGGATGGGTGTGGGAGAATTGAGTATAGAGGAGAGAATCTTGCTGACTAGAACGTATAGAGGATGAATATAGAGGACCATGAGTGCAGATAGCCTTATGTTCATTGGAGCCGCGTACTGTGTCTGTCCATTAGTTGTTGTCGCCGTTTATATTCTTTTTGGGCCGAAAGTTGACACATGCTGTCTTTTTTTTTCTTATAAAATAAAGGAGGTCACTCCGCCTTTTTAGAAGCTAAATAAATAAATGATAGTAATGCCTTGATTAGTTTCTCCTCCTAAAGTTTAGTCTCTATCCCATCAGATGTTTAGACATAGTATGCGTGGAGTATTAAGGCCCCATTCGGTTGGGCTGATAAGCCGGCTGAAAAACATTGTTGGCTGATTTGTTGTGAGAGAAAAATATTGTTCCGGCTGAAAAAAAAAACAAGCTAAAAAAGACGGATTATAAGCCAGATGAACAGGCTCTAAGTATAGACTTAAAAAATAATTAATTGCACAGATTGCGATTAATTTGTGAGATAAATTTTGTAATTCTAATTAGTCCATGATTTAACAGCGCGGCGCTACAGTAACCTACAGTAACATGTGCTAATGATGGGTTAATTAGGCTTAATAAATTCGTCTCGCGGAGTACTAGGAACTTCTATAATTTGTTTTATTATTACTATCCGAACACTCCTACGTAACACTCCAATGTGACACTCGATGTGACGCCTCTGAATTTTAGCTTAAAGATTGAAGTCTATATTCGACATGTTATCCTTATTCCCGTATCCAATCGAGAAAATATGTATTGATTGCTTATAGGGAGATGGGTTGGAATAAGATGGGATGGGATAGGACGGAATGGAATCACGGAATAGTCAGAGAAGCCAGGTTTCGTCAGCGTTGTCTGAGTTGGAAAGGAAACCTGGGAAGTCCGGTGGAGTCCCTGAGACCTCCATCTCAACTCCCGGCCGGCTGTGAAGAACAACCAGTCACCAAGGCAGGACAGTTCCAACACGGTTAGAAGACATATCTCATACAATATTTTGTTGAGTAAGAAGAAGAGAAAATAGAAAGTTAGTCCTTCACTAAAAGCTAAGCTCACATGCTTTTCTATAATTTATGTGTCGATCTATGTTTACACGATTTTCTATATTAACATGTTGAGCTACTCTTTTTTTATATTTTTAAGTTCATACTTGAGTTAGCAAGTTGACTCATCGATGAGGGTGTTCTAAGAAAACGAAACTTAGGCTGCTCTACTACGAGGTGTGCTTGCAGCTCCTACTATCTAAGTTTTAAATTTTTGTATGCAAACTATCCATGATCACCTCCCACTAAGTGCCACATCATATTATCTTTCACTAATGTTAGGAAATTAGGCATTTTCTTGTTAAAATTAATCCAGAAAAATAGTAGTAAATTCATGATAACAAATATATGCACGTGTGTACTACTAGTGGCAACTATGACGAACGTATTGATCATTGCAGAAACAATATTGAACTTAACACATTCAAAGAAAGAATTGTACCCTGCAGAGGGACCCATGCTCAAGGCACTGGTGGCTCCATTCACACAAGACATGGGTGTTGCTTGAAGTCGTGGACCTCAATCGGTGCAGGTAAATGTTCGCAGTGCAGTCCCACGAGCGTCCACCAGAAAGTAGAAAAAGTAGACGATCAGCAGCTCCATCAGGGAGATGTTCCGATAAACGGCACCACCAGGAAGAAGAAGATCGGATCAACGAGCAGTCGCGACAACGCTCCCCAAAAACCTGATCGCGCAGAGGATTGGGACGGGGAAAATAAGGATGCAGACAGAGGTTCCGGAGGCCTACTCTCCCAACTCTCCGTGTGCGCAGAGGATTGGGACCGGGAAACTAAGGTGGCAGCGCAGTAGTAAGAAAAGGAAAACACTAATTGGCTACCTTAGGATTTTTCAAACTAGAAACTTCCAATGGTAGTTCTATTGTTCTGTCTTTCCCAGGAGTATTGGTACACATATCTATAGGGAGGAGAACCCTCTATCTCCATATCAACTAGCAATATGGTACTAATTGATGTTGCACCTTCCACCTCTACTTGTAATCTTAAACATTAAAGCCCATTAGGGAACACTGTTGATATTTGGTAATGCAATTAGGAAATAGGATCCGCAAGCGCACGGATATCGGTGAGCACTTCACCCGAGATGTTATCCTGGGTATCGTATTTATATTTTTACCTTTAGGAGAAAGAGTGCATCTGACTAACCAAATCTATTACTACTAACCTTTAGGCTACAACCACTATGATTCGATGTGAGTGATGTATAGAGAAGACTACAACCGTACTCTTCTTCTAACCTTGGTAAGGATGATCTACTGTTCTATTGGGGAGGTTTACGGAATCTAGACACCACAAAGGATGTTCAACCCGCACCTATAAACCCTATCGATCCTGCTAACGGGATATGGAATACAAAGGTAACTCGGAATTGTCACGTTCCTCGCTACTACCACGGTCCGGCTAGACGAGGGGATATCTATGAGTATCCTAGCTTAAACACCACGTTTACGCTAGAGATGATTACTCTAAACTCTACGCGAAGAGATCAAAGTAAACTCATAAACCAAAGAACAATAAAACAAAGAACTTACTAGAATTTAGAAGTCGAAATACTGAAGAATCCTGAGAACAAGCCTCGGGTTAGAAGAACTTGCTCCCGCAGGTACAACCTCGGAGTAGACACCGACAGGCCGGCTTCCTCCGATCTACACCTCCACTCTATCTCTCTCAATCTAGTAGAACTAATTCTACTTTCACATTGGATGCTAAGCCCTAAGAGGTGGGAACCCTAGAGGGAACCTCTCTCTCTAAACCCTAACTAGAGATATGCAACTGAATAATGAATTGGGGTCTTCTCCACCAGGGGTCAGGGGCCTTGCTTATATAGCCCTTTTGGATGAATCTGGACCGTCGGATCAAACCGACCTTCGTCCTACGGTTTTCCTTGATCCTCAAAGGCGGTGGAGCATAATCCGCGAGACTCGACCTGATTGGTCCCGGGGGCAGGGCGGGCGCCCTAGGGCACAGGGCGGGCGCCCTGTGTCCTGGCCCGTTACGGCTCCCGTTCGTTCCCGTGGCTTCTGGAATCTTCTAGATGTAAGATAATTACGTGTTCGGTTAATATCCCGTCATTAATCCGACATGTGGGCCTTTCTTCCGTATTTCCTGATAACCCCCTGCAGAAATAGATAAACAGCAAAACTCGTGAAATTCTGTTAGATCAAACCCTAATTCTAGGTGTTGCTTGCATATAGGTCCTTTTCTTTATTTATTTGATGGTTATAATTGATACTTAAGAACCGTCAACAAACACATGTATGAGGCCTTTGAGATTTATTAGAATTTCTGCATATGTATTTAGCGAGCTGTCCATATAAATTCTAACAACTAAGTGCCTATCATCTTTCACCAAGTACAACTATTATTTTCAATGTATCAACATACATAGCATATCTATAGGTGGGGGACTTTGGGCAGTGTTGTGTCTTGCCGTGTCATCATGGCACATCCCTCTCGTGTTTTGTGTCGCTTCGGTCGTAACTTCTAGGCACGTGAGGCACCACACTGGTATGGCACGACAAGTCTTCGCTTCGGCCCAAGTATGACCCATGGTACGCTAGTATGCCTTCATGTCATGTCGATCCAAGCACGGTCCTCAAAATATCTTTGATTTTTTCATTGTCCGCTCATGATATACAAAAAATGCATTTTGTATGTACCATTTTCACGGAAAGTTCAATGATTTTCATAATCCACTCAAGAATTAGATGAGAGCTAGTATAGTAAATACTTAAAAAATTTCTAGAGTTGTAGATGTTCTTACCGTGCTTGCTCGTTGTGATGACTCCCTTGCATCTCTGAATAAACCCTTTGCCATATCAGAGGGCATCTGAGGTAGGAGCAGTAGTCAAACACAAGGCTTCCAGAGATACCCCACGTAGTCCGTACGCTCATATGGTCATGCCATGGGCAGGTAACTCACGCTAAAACCTTCATCAACCTCCGAAGCATCCTTGCAGGTCAGGCTCAGATGGAGCAACTCCGATCTATGGTGGTGTTTGGCAGGGCTCAGACAGGGGCTTCTCTGGAGGAGCCGAAGCCATTTTGGATTTGTGGCTCCTCCAAAACAGCTTTGACTTTTCTATTTTTCATTGAAAAATGACTCCTCCAATAAAAGGTTTAGTAGGGCTTCTCCGGCAGAGCCGGGGAGGAGCCCTACCAAATAGGCCCTATCTTTTGTCCAGACGAACTGTCGAACTACTTCACCTATATGAAGCACATTGGTTCCGACTTGAATGAACCTATATACATACAGAGGCCACTTGTCGCCGCCCGCCTGCATGTTGTGGCATCATATACCTAATCTTATTGGAATCAAAATTTGATTGTATAATCTAATTATTATAATCACAGGATATCGAAACGGAGTCTTAAGGTCTGTTTGCATAAGTTAAGGCTAGTTATTACTTATTAGTTAGGGATAAAAATTAGTCCAATTAATTAAAGTTGGCCAACTAATCGACCAACAACTAGTTCAAGATTTGGCTCAACAGTTAGTTCACTTATTAGCCTCCTGTTTGGATGGGCTAAGACTAATTTTTGAGGTAGCTTACAATTATTAGCCCTTGGTGCAAACCCTAAATTTATCCGGAGAAACAATATTTTCCTAAATAATAGACACATGTACAAGAAAGTTCAATGCTCCTAATTTTACTAGCTCGGACATCACTAGCTGCAGCGGTGCGATCTAGGTAAGCAAACGTGCGAGCGGTGTGTGAAAGTGTACATTGTCCTTTTCTGACTGGTTTAGCCCTTCTAAGCTTGAAGTCTCCTTTCTCACACCACTCGCACATTTTGCAATATAAAAAATTATCTACAACTACTACTCATTGATAGAGCGGAATGGAATGGAATAGAATATAGGCAGAGGGTTTATTTTTGGTCAAACGTCAACACAGGATGTGTTGGGACATAAGGATAGGCCGGGCATGCGGGAAGTCCGGTGGAGTTGCTACTGCCATGCCATAAGCAATCATTTTAAATCTGTAACATGTTATTTAAAATAGCGGTAATGCTAAATTCCGGGCACGCGCGCGTCAGCGCTGGGAACGTGCAGCCGGGTGCCGTCCAATCTCATCGTATAGTGTAGGACGCCCATGCCTCTTCCGCCCCCCGCACCGCCGCACGCCTCAGCATGCCTCTCTCTCACTCTCTCTTGTGACCGGAGCTCCTCCCCGTGCCCGCGCCCCCACCCGCGCCGGCCATGGCGGCTTCGGCATGCGGCCTAGGGTTCCGGCGAGCCGCGCCCCTCTTCTTCCCCAACTCCGGCGAGTATAGAAGGGGCTGGCCAAGGGGGTAGGCCGGCCAGGCAGTGGGGATGGCTGGCAGGCGTTTTAGGAGAGTCGGCGGCGGCCGGGCTAGGTCAGGGGCGAGGGTGCCATGGCCAGACTTCGGCGGAGCTTGCCAGAGTTTTCCATGGCCACATGTAGGAGGGGGTGGGGGCAGGGGGAAGGGGAAGGGGAAGAAGGAGGTCACCGGTGGCGGTAGGATCTCGTCGGAGCTCCACGGCCATGTCCACGACTGGGGCTATGGAGCTCCGGCAAGACCCTACTGCCGGCGGTGGGAGGTGGTAGAGGCAGGGGCGAGGTCGGGTGCGGCGTCACCGGATCTGGACCTAGCTGGGGTGAGGAGGTGGCAGGGGGACGGCGCTAGAGGCGGGGAAGACGCGGGGGCGGAAGAAGATGCGGGTGTGCGGGCCGAGCTGCGCTGGACTGCGCACGCTGGGGCTAGCAGTGCCCAAATAGTGATAGAGTTTGTAAGATTTAGAATAGGGTACCGGCGCTAATCTTTAAAAAAATACTACCACTTAGTCCTTACACATGATTTTGCTTGGTCCCTAAAGTTTCGTAATAGATGTGCACATTTGGAATACTGGGCCAGCACTGTCCCACCACATGCATGCCTCCTCCTACTCATACATTTCACCATCCATGCTCGCCAATGTGTTGCCGCCACTCGACCAAGCTCACCTAGAAAGGAGAGGAACCATATTCAGGAAGGAAGGAGATGAAGGGGATGATATGGGCCCATACATCAGTGAGTACAGGGAGTTTGAGCAGCAGGGGCATTTTTCTCCATATGAAAATAATACGATAGTCTATACTTGGATCCAAGTAGCCCATAAACATACAAAAACGTTGAATTTGTAAGTCCATTGGTTCTAAATTAACCCTATTTTGAATTGTCCTTTGATCATGGCCGAGGCGGGTAATTTGGATGCAAAATTAGAGGTTTACTTTATGTATTTTCATAATAGTATATGTGGGTATTTTTCCTATAAAATAAATGAGATCCAATGGCTACTATTGTCAATGATGAATATAGTATAAGGCTAAATGTTTTATGATTATTGTGAGAATTTCTTCAGTTTATTCTTTTTTTTCTAGTGCATCTAGTGAAACTAACGTAGAGATTTCGTTGGGGCTTTTAGTTAGTAATAGTAAGATTTCTAGGTCTAAATTTGTAGTCTCCAAAGCCTTCCAAACCTTTTTTGAGTCTTTTCTTGCTTTGTTATGAATTTATATTAGTTGTAGAATCTTCCATGACAAATATCTCCTCTTTTGTAATATTAGAAACTTTTAAAAATTTATATGGACTTAGCATGTATATTGTTATTTTCAACGGAGACAATAAACATAAACAATTAATATATGATCATTAGTATATATTGTACAATGTCTGCTAAGGCCCGTCTCAATGAAAAGTTTCATGGGTTGTTTCCAAGAGTGTCATGGCATATAGAAATAAAATGAAACATGGATAAAATACCCACTCTCGATACAAAGTTCCATTCTATGATTTCACAGACAGTCCATTCCGTGGCGGTAATCATTGCCAAGAGAGTTTTATTCCCCATCAAACTCATTTATTCTCTTACTTTTCTATAAACTTTTTAATAGATACTTTATTAACTGACTCGGTTTTGATGACCTGTATCATGCATGTAAGAGAAAGTACAATAATTGGTTTAGCTTATAGCCAAGCAAATGCTAATGTATGGAGAAGAGAAGTGAAGGAAGAGAGGAGAGCTTGGCTCTCATGCAAGCAAAAAGCTGAACGCGAAAGCATATGCAGTGGTGGACCCATACATTAAGTGGACGTGAGGAGGATTAAAAAAAGAGAATATGAGACATTGGTAAAAATAACAATAAAAAACTTAAATAAGAGATTACTATGGTATAGCTTATCTTTTACAACTTGGCTAATAGCCAAGTACCTGGGCTCTGTTATTAGGCTTGCTGTAACAATGCAAACCATTTCATTTATAAGAAAATCCCGTCCGCTACAACGCACTCACTGTGTATTCTTCTAGTATGCATATATCGGTGTGTCCAGCAGGAGTTTATTTTTTTTATCATTGCGAACGAACGTTGCCCTTATTTCAATGGAGAGAAAAAAAATGTATTGCTTACATCGGGTTGGAACAGAGAATAGTCAGGGCCTCAGAGGCAAGGTTCGGTCAACATTGTCTGAGTTGGAATGAAAAGCTGTGAAGTCCCGTGGAGTCCCGGAGACCTCCATCTCAACTCCCGGGGTGTGAACAGCCAGTCAGCAAGACAAGTACTAGTAGTGCTCTGCCTAAGAGAACGAAACCAAAACTGCTCTGTTCCGAGGTGCGCTTGCTGCCTTGCTCCCTGTGATGACTCCCTTGCAGCTTTGAATAAACCCTATGCCATGTCCGTAGGTCATCTGAGATTCTGAGGTGGGAGCAGCAGTCAAACACAACTACACAAGGCTTCCAGAGATAGTCCGCCTGACGCCCATGGCGCCACAGAGTAGTAAGTACTACCTCACGCTGAAACCCTCGTCAACCTCCGAAGCATGCCGGTCAGGCTTCAGAGCAACTCCGATCCATCTCCTGTCCACAGACGAAAACTAGCTAGTCACTACTCTCTGAAACATTGCTTGCTCTGTCTTGAATGAACATATATATATAGAGGCTGCCTGCATGCAGTGCCATCATATCGCTCGAGATCATTCGGCCTCACTATCTAGTCACTACTGTGTCACTCTTGCAGGTTCGATCATCTATCGGTGCGTACACAATACAACAACGACAACAAAATGGCTGCTTCACTACTGTGTCACTCTTGCAGGTTCGATCATCTATCGGTGCGTACACAATACAACAACGACAACAAAATGGCTGCGTTTTGGGACATTGTCGGAAAGGCGGCCAACTTGTTCCAGCTATTCGGGGTGGACGCCCGTCACCCTCATCGCTATCGCCGCAAGCATCCTGCAATTCCACGAGATGAACAAGGAATGCAGGAAGCTCGAGGAGCGCATGCAGATGCTCCGCCTGCTCCTGAACTCGCCAGGCGGCTACTGGGTTATGCAGCACTTGGAGTTGGGGCATCTGCTGACCACTGCACTGAAGGAAGCCCACGAACTCGTGGAGTCCTACAACGGGAGCACGCTGTTTGCGCGTCTCTGTGGAGGCAGGGGCATGGCCACGCGGTTGCGTGATCTGCGAAGCAGCATCGACTCCTACAGCGGCCTCATCGTCTCCGTCAACGCCTTCATCCTCGTCGTGGAGGCAGACCCTCCGTCGCTTGTTATTAGGTGATCATCAGATATTATTGGCTTGGGTGGTCAAAGTAAAAAATACATACATAGTGTTGGAATGTGCGTTACTTCAGGATGTTATACGATGGATGGATTGTACCTCAAGGCAAGTTGTTACGGCTCTGGTTGTTAGTTTAGGATATCCCTTGGTTGTTGTAATCTTTTGTTGTAAGTTAGATCTCTTAGTTATCGTCTTATTGTACAAGTTGTATCTGCCACGCTAAAAGCTTTTCCTAGCTATATTAACACAGAACCGTAATCCTAAGAAGACAGCCCGGTTTCTTCACAACCTTGTTCATGGCTTCTTCTTTCACTCCTGGTGCTGCGCGCTCTTCGTCGGGCGTCCTATCATCGAGAAGCTCGCGAAGAACAACTACCCACAACGGAAGGCGCGGGTCATATGTCAGCCCTGTGCAGTGCACAAGTCACGCACTACATCAACCCCGAAGCTAGCTCTGGTCCCGGCGAAGGAGATTCCTAAATCTCCTGTCCCAAACCCGGATTATGAAACCCGGGTTGTCAAGGATCCGCAAATCCTTAATTATTTTCTCTCATCTATTTCCAGGGAGATTCTGGTGCAGGTTGCTACCTGCGACACGACGGCCGTTGTTTGGAAGGCCATCTAGGACATGTCCGCGTCCCAATCTCGCGGGCGTGTCATCAATACCCGCATGGCGTTAGCGACAACGCAGAAGGGGTCTTCCACAAACGCTGAGTTCTTCAGCCGCATGAAATCCTTGACGGATGACATGGCGGCTGCTGGCGAGAAGCTGGAAGACTAGGAGATCGCCTCATACATCCTCACTGGCGGCGAGGTAGGCCTCCGATCCTGCATGACCCTGTAGGGATCATCGCCGGCGTGCACATAGGCGATGCGGCTGAAATCGGTGCCCGTCAAGGTGGCAGACCCGCTCTCGGCGCAGCGTCGTCCTTCCCAGGGAAGATGGCCGATCGGAAGCTGCCCTGCACGAGAGGCAGGACGAACACATACCCCGCGCCGGCGCCGGCGAGCTCGGGCACCTCGAGGAGCACCCACTGCGTCTCCATCTGCAGGTCCCGCCCACGCCGTGCTCCACCACACGCTGAGGAACCGCCGCGGCACGGCGCGCGGCTCGCTGGCGACATGCAGTGTTGAGACGTGGTGGAGCACGACCTGGGCGAATGATGTATGCAGCGGCTGGGCGGTGCGGCGCGGGCATCACGCTATTCTGACATTACGTGCATCACAGAAGTGTAGGAAAACGCACACGAGCGAGCGAATGATGTATGCAGCTTGTCGCTGTTGCATTGGTTAGTGTGATGATTGTTTTGTAGCGAGATGTCACGCGCGACGTCGTTTACTCTGACTCGATGGCGTGGCACGTTTTTAAGTTGACTAGGTTTATAAAAATATTAACAATATTTGTATATTTAAATAAATTTATTGTAAAAATAGATTTAACGATCTATCTAATGATATCAAGCATGACACAAATATATTTTTATTTTTATTTTATTAGTTGCTATAAGTTTTTTTACTCACATATCCTACTATAAAAGAGTGAGTTTTTTTAAAAGATCCCCATGCGTAATAACCATTGGATCTGGACTTCGTGCTATATGAGCCCTTCGTCATACGTGATCTTACATCTTATAAGATGTAACCGTCCGGAACTCAATCTCACGTAAATATCTCTAATGTTATCACAATATAGCCAACCCACCTGTACCCATGCGTTCTTTCTCTTTCCTATTTCTTTCTGTGACTTGCCCAACCCGCCCGCCTCTCCGTCTCATACCCTGGCCGCCTCCCCCCACGGCCGGACGAGACGAAAGCACGGACAGGCCAACAGGGCATATGCATGCTGCTACATTCTGCGAGCTGCTTGCCGCTCGGCCAAGGAATCGGAGCCCGGATGACACTCCAAATGCCGAATTCATTTCGGCACGGCCGCACGACACCACTAAGTCGTGCCTTATCTACTACGGAGAAGCCAATGCAAGAAGGCCTACACCGAGTGATCGCATGAGTTGTGAACTCGCCATGTCGTGGACTACAACATGCCGGCGTGGTGTGGTACTGGCGGCTGCATGCCCAATTACGTGAGTACATCATCAGCGCCTTCAACTCCTTTAGGGCGCAGTCTACATATATTATTGTTGTGTGTATTGTTGCGTGAGAGCTCATCATGGCATGATGCAAGGCATGCATGATATATTTTTGGTAGAGTATACGGCTGCACCGTATCTTTTCGCCGAGGATCAACGCACGTACACAGCCTAGCGGCACCAGGACCGAGGAGGACATCTAGAGAAGAGGCACCAGCACCTGCACGCCGATGATTCAATCAAGATTCAATCTGATCAACAACGGGCCACCAGAAGGAATATATGAAAGACAAGAAGCAAGGAGATGGAGCCTCATGGAGGGCACGCTGGCCAGCCACCATGTGGGCAGCTAACGTCTTATCTCGTGTTTGTTTTTTTGTCTTGTCTTATTTCTTTGTTTATCCATGTAAAAATTTATGTACAATATATCTTATAATTATATACTAAACTAGAAAATGAATTTATTCAATTACATGTGGAATTTTCTGTATGATATATCCTTCAGAAAAATCCTAGATCCACGACCAAGGATGGAACATACTATGTACGACGGTGAACTCAGATCCTATGACACGGCGACAACCAACTTGCCGCTCGCGTCTGTGCGTGCTTATGCGATGCGTACTCTCGATCGACCACTTCATCGAATTAATAAAACACGACTTGGGGAAGGTTAGGTATTTTCTTTTCTATTATTATCCAATCTTCGTTATATTGCTAATTGGTTAGGGTTCTTTACTCATATATATATATATATAGACACATATTTAAATCCTAATTAAGCTCCTGGACACTATTGATCTCATTGTCGTTTTTACTGATATATGCATTAATAAATAAGGAATAGATATTCATGGAGTCTGAATCTCATTGAAGCTAATGATTTAGTCTTTTTAGCGTAGTATTAATTGTTTAATGATGTTTATGATAAACTGTGTGTGTCACACGTGCATATTTGCTAGTTAAGTTTAAAATCTTGTGTTTGTTGCACTTTTTATTAAAAATTATTCGTTTCTATTTTATTCAAATTAATTATATTATTAGATCTAAGCCTCCACTCTATTAATTACTAGAATGATTTTAAATATTATAAAGCACATTGTTTCCTCCAAGCAAAAATTAAATATCAAGGAGACCATGACCACCTTTTGTTTGCAGTAACCTCTTCCACTTCTCAAGATGTTAACTTCCGTATCATACAAGTAGAGTATATGTGAAGGGCCTGTTCGGCAGCTGGTTTTGCAGCCGCCACCGCTGCTACATCAGCAGCTGCCTCTCACAGGATCACTATGGCCTTGTTTAGATGCCAAATTTGGCAACCAAAATCTACATAGTAAGTATCCCGTCACACTGTAGCAATTTTGTTTTTATTTGGTAATAGTTGTCCAAATATTGATTAATTAGGCTTAAAATATTCGTTTCGCAAAGTACAACAAAATTGTGCAATTAGTTTTTGATTTCATCTACATTTAGTACTCCATATATATGCCGACATTTTGATGTGATGGGGAATCTTTTTTTTTGCATAGTAGAATTTGGGGGTGAATTTAGGTATCTAAACAAGGCCTATATGACCGCCAGCATCGACGCAGCTTTTAGAAGCAGTTGAACAGGCCCGAAGTTGTATTTTTTTTCTATACAAAAATCTGAGTGCTTATAACTATTCTCATTATAGATGGATGATAATGTTTCTGACAAAATGTATATAAGATCTAAACTAACAACTTAAATAAATTACTGTCTAAATATCAATTTAACTTTAAATGAATAGTTAGTGCCATTGTATGTGAAACATTAAGGGAGCATTTTTCATTTGTTGAAATATAGAAATATATATTATCACTCATGCAAAACAACTATACTTGATCTACATCCGACACAAGCATGTATAATAAAATAAGTTGGTAATTTAGATGATAGAAGAGAGAAATATACCGGCCTATTTTTTGGTAATTTAAACTTTCCATAATAAAACATGTTGGTAATTTCTATGTAATATGAGAGAATATTTTAGTTTATTCTTTTAATAATGGCAGAAGTGAGTAATTTAGATGCAAATCTAAGAGATTACTATATATTACGGTTCATATTTGCAGAGGTGGGTGGTTAGATGCATATTTACGAGTTGTTTTGTGTTTTTGTTTTTCTTCGTAATGATAAATCTATTACATATTATTATTAATGGTAATTAGAGTATACCACATTGGCATCCAGAGGTTCCTATTTGTTTCAAGAATTTTATAATTTATCTTCTTTTAGTGTATCTCATAAAAACTAATGTGGAGGCTCCACTAAGATTTCAAATTAATAATAGTAAGGATAAGATACCAGGTATATGCTGTGCATTGGTGTTTTTTTTCACATACTTTTGCTCACTCAAAAACTATAAACGAACTCCTTTTTCCTTTCTTTTTTAAAGAAAACTCATTTTCTTTCCTAAATAAACATAAAAAAATAATTATACACCAGTCTGTGGATCCGAAGGTGCATAAAAAGGGGAAAGGCGAATAAAATGGAGACTGCACAGGGGCCGTTTGTGCCTTTGTGGCACGACTCTAACAAACGAGACATCTTTTTGCAAAGAAGAAGATAGTAGTACACTCGAACGCCCCCCCCCCCCCCCCCCCAACCCCGCCTACAATTGCATCTCCTTTGGCCAAGGCTTGCTGCTGAAATCTAAATTCCGTGATCCATCTCTGAACGTACGTAGGCCAGGGCAAACGTTTGACGCGAGCTCAATTATTGGTTGCTGAGTCACAGGGGAGCTCTACAGTATTTTGCTGTTGCAGATTCAGTGTGGGGCCTGGAGGGTGAATGGGTGATGAGTCAGCATGATCTAATCCTACTCAATGCATTTTAATAGTATTACAATTACTGCCCTGTTCATTTGAACTTAGGCCCGGTTTGGTTGTTTCTGTTTTTTTAACACACATTATATCGAATGTTGCGGCACATGCATGGAGTACTAAATATAGACTAATTACATGCATGTCGGCACAGATTAAGAGTAATTTACGAGACGAATCTATCAAGCATAATTAGTCCATAATTGGATACTAATTACCAAATAAGACAAAAGTGCTACAGTACCTATTAAACTTTAACAGGCCAAACCAAACACCCTCTTATCAATCATACTATAATATTTTTCTCTCATAACAAATCAGCGAATAGTACTTTTCAGCCCGACTTTTCAGTTAAACGAATAGGGCCGTTAGGAGATCCAAGGAGCTGGAAATGATAGAGATAACCCATCCCAACCATTCACATTCAATTTATATCATTGTTTCAAACATTCAGTTTATATCAGCTTCAGAAAATGCCTGTATCTGACACAGTCAGACAGAGCCGTAGCTGCTCTCATTCTAGCTAGTAAAAAAACAATCACAAGTAAATAACTATAAGATTGAACATTTCCCCAAAAATCATAAAAAATCATAATGCTAACCAATATATAAAATCATGTTATGACAGGCAGGCGAATTAAAGATGCAAGCAAAATAAAATAATCGTTGTATCCTCTTCTCTCTCCCAAACTTGCAGAGACGAAGTCCACTCCAGCGACCAAGATTCCTGACAGTCGTACCGACCAAACAGTTCTTTATTGTGCAAGCACCGTATTAACTACTTTCATCGCTCCTCGTTTTCTTGTCTTCGCTAAAAGGCAGCACTACCGGTTGCAGGCTCACCAACCCAAAAAGTAAACCCAAAAAATGCTACAGTATCTGTCACATCAAATCTTGCGGTACATGCATGGAGTACTAAATGTAGACGAAAGAAAAAACTAATTACACAGTTTAGTTGTAAATCACGAGACAAATCTTTTGAGCCTAATTAGTCCATGATTGGACACAAATTGTCAAATAAAAATGAAAAGTGCTATAATAACCGAACCCAAACTTTTTCACCCACTAAACAACCCGTAGTGTTTGGAGCGGTTCCCAAACCTTCTCAATTCCTTTTTAGCCTCACTCGGCCAACACATTGCAGAAGGCCTTAGGCCTTTCACAGTGTACTGTGACTCAAGTGGTGCTTCAAGTGGATTGAGAAGTTCTGAGCACCGCTCCCATTGCAGCATGCGGTGCCAAGGCCTTGTTTAGATTGGAGAAAATTTCAACCTAATGAATAGTACCACTTTCGTCTTATTTGGTAAATATTGTCTAATCATGAACCAATTAGGCTTAAAAGATTCATCTCGTGATTTTCAACTAAACTGTGTAATTAGTTATTTTTTACCTACATTTAATACTCCATGCAAGTGGCTAAAAATTGATATGATGGAGAGAGAGAGTGAAAAAACTTAGAATTTTGAGGTGAACTAAACAAGGGCCAAGTTAAAGTGAAGCCAGGAAAAGTTGGGAGCAACGCCTGCGCAAGCTGTCCTTTTTTCCTGGTTAAGTGGGTCCATGCAAGGATGTCCTACTTTCCGGAGTAGGTTAGACTAGATGCTGTGGAGCCACATCAGAGGGAGAGGGATTGGTGAATGTGTGGTGTGCACTTGTCATGCCACTGTGCAGAGGAGACAGGTGGAGATAGAAAAATCTATAGTGACGTAATGCAGCCGGCCTAGAGATGAGAGGAAGTTTACAGGGAGTGCACTGAACCTCCCACGGACTCCCAACGCAGACAATGTGGACCAAACCGCCCCTTTCTTGCATCTTGCTTTCCAATCCCGCCTGCTAGCCTAGCAATGACTTTGTGGACACTTTAGAATGTCACTTGTGTTATATTGTGGCGGATGAAGGTTAATTCATCTCTCCTACGTCTGATTTTTTATTTTCGTTTCTTTCTCTTTATATTCTTCATAAATAGCATGCATGAAAGTAATAAAACTATATTTCGGGCCGGTGGAAATCTTCGGACCCGCACACTCTATTTTTTAGTGTCAGCCTGTACTGGATTATTTACACCAAATTGAATTAGAGTTACGGTGCTTATTTTGGTGTAATTTCTAGCAGAATTGGTCTAGCTAAAAATTCAGGTGTGCATAAGCGTAATTTCATTTTAGTGTAATTAAAGTGATCATCTAAGCACTATCGGAATCCTGAATTACTATACACTACTACACAAATGATTTTATGAGGCAGTGCACTTCTATTAACCGAGGCGTTTACAAAATCCAACCGCCTCGGTTAATACCTGGGATTAACGGAGGCGGTCGTTTTTACTAACTGAGGCGGTCACAATCAACCGCCTCGCAAAATCAATTTACGGTAACGGCCTCTTAAAATCTATTAACCGAGACAGTTCTCCATAAATGCCTCCATTTTCAGAGGCAGACCTCCTAAATGGCCCGCCTCGGAAAAAAAAAGGCCGAGACCCAGATGGCCCAGACGAGGCCCGATAGACGCGACCATGTATAAAAACACAACATAGGGTTTCCTCTCCCCACTCTCTCATCTCTCACTCCTCTCACATCTCCCTCTCCTGATAGGATGCGGCGCCGGTCTCCTCCCTGAGCGTGCACCTCCCTCTCCCTGTCCCTTTCCGAGACGGTCGCGGGCCTCCCTCTCCTCTCCTTCTCGCGCGGTGCGGCCTCGCAGGCATGGGCGGCGTGACCCCCTCGCGCGGTGCGGCGGCTCCTCCCAGCAAGCTGGATGGCGGTGGCTTCTCCAGCCAGATCTGCAAGCGAGGTGGCCGGATCCGCGGGCGTGGTGACCGGGTCCGCCCGTGGTGGTCGGATCCACCCGTCTTGTGGCCAGATCCGCTCGTGGTGGCCAGATCCGCGGGCAAGGCGAGCCAGCGGCACGGGCGCAGATCCAACGACGGGGAGACCAGATCCGGCGAATGATGGCAGCATCGGCGGTGGGCACGTGGATGGGCTCGGTGGGCCTACCCGCGGTTTTTTTATTATTTGGTTTACTAAGGCGGGCATTTGAACCGCCTCGGTAAAAATTGATTTACCGTGACCTTTGGCCTGAGGCGGTTGTGATGTCCGCTTCAGTAAATCGATTTCGCTCGCCTCGAAAAAGTTTACAGTAGTAGTAATAGGTATAGTTCTATTCTAAAACATCTAATTTTTTTTCTTAAGTTATATACAAAATCATAAAATTTGGAGGCAGGAGAGAAAATTTTCATCTACATAAATACATCCATATTTATTCTCATGGTGCGGCTGCTCCGAGGTGTGCTTGCTCCCTGTGACTAAGGTGGGAACAACAGTTAAACATTAGGCTTCCTACAAACTAAGTTCTTAGACTTGATGCTGGTGCTTGTATTTTTCTGAATTTATTTTAGGATTTAACAATATTGTTGTGTAATGAATTCATCAATCTTAAGATCCGTCGGCTCAGTCTAAGTCCTTGAGAGGTGCTCCTATGCGTAGGGTGTGAGTGTGTGCATTCATAAATGTGAGTGTATACATGTATGAGTTCCAAAAAAAAAGAGTCTCCCTGAGGTACACTATACGTCCAGTGTAACTCATGCCTCAAATCCTCATCAACCTTCAACGCATGAAATTTTGCTGAAAAAATAAATAATTGAAAATTAGAAATTATTTGTCTTCTTTTCATACGAAAAATCAAATATTTTGGAGTATGATAGATGTATGCATCAAACCTGGTTATAAAACTTGAAAATGTGAAAACCATTACTCTATTATATTATTAATTATTCACAGCTGATAGAAACAAAAAAAGTCGGAGTGTGACAATTTTTGACAATAGAACATGCTATGACTATATATATTACGCCACCATACGTTTTTGTCGCTTAATGACCATTTTATATTGGTTGTTACAGATGGACCATGCTTTGTAGTACGGATGATGTGGAAGCATTTCTTTTTCTTTTCGATGTTTTTGGATTGGCTGTTTATGACGGGTTGACGTCAACAGGGTTTCATTATAAACCTACATCATCTCTTGTAAAACATCTTAAATAGGTCCATGGTGATTTTGAAAATGTCATAGAAAGGTAGATCTCCTGTAGCGTAGAGCAAGATAGAGTGGAATAGTCAGAGAGGGTATGGCAAATATTTATTGTCTATAGAGTGAAATGAACCGGCTGTCTCTGAAATTTCACCATATTCCTTATCTGTGTCGTCCGTAGACTCTCAAAGGATCATCTAGGTCGTCTTTGAACTTTTTCATGGGGTTCATTCAAAGTGTAAATTTCGAATGATCCACTTGAAAAGTTAAAGATCTCAGACAACCAATCAGCTGAGAGTTCATAGACTAGATGAGAATACAGAAAAAGTTAAAAACCATGTATTTCACTCTCGTCCCTATATGTTGCAAAGAAGGGAAGTAGGCAGGCCCCCCGCTGACGTCCCTGAGACCTCCATATGAAGTCCGACGACGCTTAAAGGCATCTGAGCTGAGAGTGCACAAGACTTACAGAGAGTGAACCGGAGGGGAGGTCCCATAGGGACAAGGAGGGCCCACGGGGAGGTCCGGTGGAGTCCCTGGGACCTCCATCTGAAGTGCCGTGGACTTAACAGTAATGCAGTCGGCTTGGCGATGAGAGGAAGTAATAAAATATATAGAAACACAACATTTAACAGTAATGCAGTCGGCTTGGAGATGAGAGGAAGTTTACAGGGAGTGCACGGAACCTCCCATGGACTCCCAACGCAGACAATGTGGACCAAACCGACTTTCTTGCATCTTGCTTTCCATCCCGCCTACTAGCCTACCAATGGCTGTGGACACTTCAGAATGTCACTTGTGTTTTTTTAGAATTACACAGTAACACTTATAACGCACGCACACTCACCCGTCACACGCAAATCATACCCCTGTAAGCATCTATGAAGACTAAGCCTGCAAATCTTTGAGGTTGACGAAGTCACTACAACCACCTCGCTGTCAACAAGAACGTCACCTACCACTTAATGTATAACACCGATAAATCCTGAAATTTGTGACGGGTGAAGATTAAATCATCTGTCCTACATCTGATTTTTTTTTATTTTCGTTTCGTTCTCTTTATATTCTTCATAAATAGCATGAAAGTAAATAAAACTAGGATTCAAACGGAAATCTTCTGTCCACACCCTAATTTTTAGTGTCATCTTATATTGGATTATTTACACCCAAATTGAATTAGAGTTATAGTGATTATTTTGGTGTTATTTCTAGCACTTCTCCTATGTGATTTAGGGGCTTGAATTTTAAGATGATTTCAGGCAGCAAACTTGTACCATCAACTAGTTCTATGATTTGTTATTTATTTTTGTGTTATAACATATCAAACTTTTGTCATTGTCTAACTATAAAAATAATTGTTAATTGTTAATTGTCTTGGTGCCAACACAAATCAGATTTTGTCGGGTTTGTGGTTTTGTCTAACCGGTTTTTATTTTCGGAAACAAAAACTATAGATTGTGCCTAAAGAAATTGCAACGAAATAAAGCGGCAATTTTAATATAAAATATATACAATAACTATCCCATGAAAGAAATTAAAACTCAGACACCTAAATTTTAGCAAGTCCCTATTTCTAATAGAATTGGTCTAGCTAAAAATTCAAATGTGTGTAAGGTTGGAAACCAAATTTTCATGAATAAAAATGTTATAGAACATATATATGGCACATTAATAAAATTGTAGTACAAACCTTGTGGGTGGGAATGCAACTTTTGTCATAGAAAAATAGTATGGTTAACTAGTATGTTTAACAGCTTGGAAATGGAACTTGCGAGCTAAATCAGGCAAGACTTTGAAGATTTTTCAAGTCCAATAAGTCGACAACACAAGTTCATGAATTTATTCTGTGAAATTGAGTTAAGTAGTGATATCATGTTTTGGCTTCTCTAGATAGCCCTATGTGCCCTCTTTGGTGTAGTGGAGGTGGTTTGGTTTCAAGTTTCATCATGTAGTTTTTACGAACGCTTTAAAATTGCCCTCTAACTCAATCTTGCATGATAGTGTTCATCCAATTGAATCAGTGAGTGATTCTAGTGCGATTGCATCATGAGGTTGCATCGAGTGACACTAGGTGATCGTGTTGCAAGCCGGTGGTGCTTGTTACTCTTGGAGGTTGCCACCTCCTAGACGGCTTGGTGGCTTGCGACTCTGTTGAAACACGTGAGAAGATTGTGTGTTGCTCCGGAGAAGGATTTGTAAGGAGGATTGTGGTCACCCCGCGGGGATCGCGAAGAGCAACTCTAGTTGAGCGTGTCGTTGGGCTACCCTCACTTTTGGGGTAGGTTCTTGCGGTGCCCGACATGCGGGCTTAGCGGATGATACCAATTAGCTGCCGAACCACCAAATCGATCGACACAATGGGGACGTAACGTAGCTTGGTGGCAACCAAGTGAACCTCGGGAGAAAAATCACTGTGTTAACATTGTCTTCATCATCTTCTCGGTGATTTGCATTCCGTGCAATACAAGCTTTTTTTTACATTTCATACATTGTGCTCGTAGAGTTGCTCTAGTTACTAGTTGTGCTTGTATAGCTTGCTAATTACCTTCTTGCTTCTATAGCATAGAAGTAGCTCACTTGTGTGGTTAATTTGGTTTGAGTAACCTTGTTAGTCACATTGCTTAGTTTGTGTAGCTAAGTAATTTGCGCTCTCTATTACTCTAATTTGGCTTGTGTAGCCCTGTTATTGAGCATTGCTAGTGAGCTTAGAAGCTTTGTGTTTTTGCTTACTGGATTGTGTAGGAGCTCCCTGATTTACTTGAAGTACTAGTGCATAGCCTTGTGTGAACTTGCTCTAGAATTGATTAGGTGAGCTCTAGCTAGCCCCGCACCTTTGTTGCCTAAATAAGATCTTTGTAAGGTGTCTGTGAACTTATAAAGGGGTGCAATCTTGGTCAGACTGATAGTTTAATTCCGTATTTTTTTGGTTAGCCGACACGATTCAGATTTAGAAAGGACTATTCACCCCCTTTAGTCTGCCATCTGGACCTTACATTTATGGCTAAACTAATAGGGTGTATATTTAATTCTTACTAAGTGCTGCATTTTATTTTTAACTTTTCCTTTTTTATCCCAATAAATTAAGTAACAATATTTGTACTTTACACCCTCTATCCTAAAGTAGAATACAAGGTATAAGGTTTTTCCCTCTAATTCTGAAATACAAGGCGCCACACCTTAGCTCTTGTCCGTGGTGCCACAGAGTGAAAACACAGTTAAGGAATAAGCTAGGTGATAATATTTTAGATGATTGTATAGTCACATTTATTGAGCAGGATAATTTTTCCAAGTGGATGAAGATTATATAATGGAGACATTCATGTCACTCAACAAAAGGGGTGGGTAAATGAGTCAGACCAGTACTATTGTAAGTCTCTTTTATGGCTATATTTCAAACTATTTGTATTTCATTTGAACCATTTATATTGTAATTTGTTATCGTTTCTAGCGTATCTAGCTTAATATTTGAGTTTAAGGCTTATTATTTAATGCATGTGGTTTTACGGAATTGGTTAAGATTTTTTTACGGCATACCGTGTGATAAAATCCTAGCTCCACCACTACTCATCTGTATACGTTTTGGAAGGAAGGGAAGTAAGCAGGCCCCGGCTGGCGTCCCTGAGACCTCCATACCAAGGCCGGACATCTGAGGGCACAAGGCTTACAGAGAGTGAACCGGAGGCGAGGTCCCAAAGGGAAAGGGAGAAGGCGGGCCCGCGGGGAGGTCCGGTGGAAGTCCCCGGGACCTCCATCTCAAGTGCCGTGGAGTGAGCAGCCAATGCTCCACCCAAGTGCGCCAGGTATCCCTGTACTATCCGCACTCGTCATATTCTATATCTATCCTCTAAAAGAAATATTTCGTCTTGTCATTAAGATTCTCTCCTCTATATCACTTTCTCCCGCACCCATCCATCCTCTATATCTCTACTCTATATCGAGTGGGGCCTACATGTTTGTAAATAAATTTTATCTAAATATATCCATGTGACATCTTGTTTTGAAAGATTTATTGAAATGAATTTAATGGTGTAATCGGAATTTAATTTGTTTTTTTGGTTTGTAAGTTATAACATTTTTTAGGGAGTTGAAAACGTGGGGCCCGCCACTGCACTCTCTCTCTCCGCGCGCAGACGACGCGCGCGTAGTGTTCGTCCGGTATGACGCTAGATTTAGCGCACGGCGGCCTCGTTCGGTAATTTAGTGTAGAGTTTACAGTTACCGGTGCAGCTCATCCGTCCTCTATAGGTTCCTGCAGTAAATATTTACCGGACGCGCTACGGACAGCCTAACTCCCTTACAAGTTTGAATGAACTCTGTGGTGTGGCACACATGTCGTAGGCCCCTATGTACTCCTGTATCTGAGGTGGAAGCTAGCGGCAGACCGGTAGTGAAACTTCGTTCAACAACAGGCTTGCAGACCATAAACCAGAGGTTCTTGGGTACACTCATATGGCACCACTGCAGTGCAGCTCAGCTCATCACCGCGTCGAGAACGACGCCTTCTCTGGACAAAACAGCACCACGGGCGGGAATTACGGCAACATCTCCTCCGACGATTCCAACACGTGCGGCGGCGGAGGAGGCCATGAAACTACTAGTACACAAATGTTTTTTTTTCTAACAATAAAAAAGATCTCTCTGTTAGCAAAATCTATACTATGCCATCGATGGTAAAAATAAATTTTTTTTAGAAATGGTTTTAAAACCGTTCCTACAATTTGATTGTCACGGACGGTTCTCCTGAAACAACCGCTCTTAAAAATCAATTTTAAGATAAAACTCGATTAAGTTAACCGTCCATAAAAATAATTTTCAGATTATTTTAAAAAAGTTATTTACAAATCATAAAAATAATAAGAAGAAAAAGTATGGTCAGAAGCCTAAAGAACCGGCCACCACCCAATGAGTTAATTTAATTTCGCTATATTTAATACAGTGTGCAGCGAACATTCGAACCCATAGCCTCTCGCTCGTGCGTTCGGTGCCCTACCACTTGTGAGTAATTGTATGATTTTATTTATTTGTACTAATATGTACGAATCTTGTAATTAATAGTTTGACTAGCTTGTAATAAACAATCTTAAATGGGAAAATTTTCAACTAAAAAGTTTTAGATTTTGTCGAGCATTACAAATTTAATTTAGGACCTGTCTCTGTCCAAGGTCATATAAAAAATGAAAAAAAAATTAAAATTAACAATCTGGATTCCTAAACAATCTTAAATAAAAATTTCATCAACTACAACGTTTTAGATCTCGTCAGGCTATACAATTTTGATATAAATTTTATCTCCATCGACTTCATTGAAAAACTTATGAATTTATTTGTGCTACAACTATTTTAAGGGCGTTGACTTTAGATGTATTTTTAGTGACGGTTTCCTTAACAAAACCACCCCGAAAAATATTTTAGGAGCGCAACAACCTTAGCTAGGCGCTCCTAAAACATCACCGCGACTCACCAAGCAGTGACAGGTCGGGCTTGGAGAATCCAGAGCATGAAGCAGAGGAGCGCGTTGAAGGGAAGGTGGGCCCGTGGAGAAGTCCGGTGGAGGTCTCCAGGACCTCCATTTGAAGTCCCGGGGTTTGAGGATACGCGGACACAGCACCGCGCGTAAAACACGTGAAGAGGTTGTTTTTTCCAAGTCCTTGAAGACTGGGAGGTTGGATCAAAAGTCATTGGAGATGCTTTTTCTCAAACTTTCTAAAAATACTAAATTAGGAGAGTGTTTTGGGAATTCTTGGAGATGCTACCTATCCAGTTATTATTACTATTATCTCGGTGAAGTGGTGGGAGAGGAGCACACACAGCCGCAGAGTGAACCGGAAGGGAGGTCCCAAAGGGTGAAGGCGGGCCCGCGGGGAGGTCCGGTGGAACCGTGGAAGAGTCCCCGGGACCTCCATCTCAAGTGCCGTGGAGTGAACAGCCAAGCCAATAAAGAAGAGAAACACAGTGCTCTTGTAACTTGTAAGTGAACGAAAACCAATTTAGCTCCACCGAAGTGCGCCTGATGTCCCTGTAACTCCCTTACAACATGCTTCCAGACCTCACTCGAGATGTACTACATACTGGGCACAGGCCGGGTACTCTCATATGGCACCACTACACAGTGCAGACTGCAGTGCAATGCAGCTCATCACACTGAAATCCTTCACGTCAACCTTCGAACCGTGCTTATATGAGCGCGCGTGTCTGCTCCGGCTTGAACGAGTCGCGGTACTACAGCAGGCCGGCTTCGATCTGCTCTCGATCGAGCGGCAGTTACATACGCAGATCCATTTCGTATATTGGCGTGGCTCTGAAGCCTTGCTTCAAGGGTATGTAGGAGTACAAATTAAAACACACTCCTTGAACAGAACATATATACTTCGATCGTTCCATTATTTCGTATATACATTAATTATTATATTCATCCGGACTGTGACCGTTTTATGTATTACTCTTGCAGGAGCTAATAGATCATCATCAGTGTGTGGAAGAGTACGTGGTGAAAATATATATCAAATGGTGGTGGCGCTATGGGACATCGTCGCGAAGGCGGCCAACCTGGCTCAGCTGCTGGGACTGGACGCCGTCACGCTCATCACCATAGCCATCAGCTTCCTGCGGTTTCACCAAGCTAGGAAGGAATGCAGGAAGCTCGAGGGGCGCGTGCGGATGCTCCAGGCGCTCCTGAGCTCGGTTGGCGGCCGCTGGATCACGCAGCGGCAGCAGCAGGACGAGCTTCTGCAGATGACCCTCAGGGACGCGAACAGCCTCGTGGAGTCCTACAAGCGGAGGTCGCTGTATGCGCGCGTCCGGGGCGGCAGGGGCATGGCCACGCGGTTCCGTGATCTGCGAAGCCGCGTCGACTCCTATTGTCACCTCATCCTCGCCGTCAACGCATTCCTCCTCGTCGTGCAGCCGCCGAACCAGCTGAACCATCCTTCTCCATCGCTTGTCATCAGGTCCGTATACGTGTGTGTGAATCTGTGATCAGAGACGATGTTCGCTCCGTCAGCTATGGTCACAATTACTGCGTACTTGATTGATGTATTAGCTAGCAAATAACTCGACCTAAACTGAATGCTTGCATGCATGGCGGCAATGCAGGACTGAAGGGAACGACGACGATGTAGGCGTGCCACCTTCCGCCGGGGACTCTGTAGTACATGCAGCAGCAGCAGAGCCATCGTCGTCTACGACTGCTCCTGATGACACTTACGCCATCGATATTACTCCGATCCAGCCCGCGCGCCAGGAATGACTAGACAGCGAGCCATACATGCACCAGAAAACTACGTGGCGCATCCACCAGCTAGTCGGCGTCGGCGGCAGCCCGGAGCCGCGGCAGGCAGGCATCAGCGCTACCCATAACTGAGGAGGGTCCTGAGGCTACATTTTTTTAAGTCTAGACTAGGAATCGATCGGTCAGCCGATTCAGGGTACCAATGCAAATGGGCCTCTAAATTGTAATAATAGCGGACTGCAGTATTTTTCTTCTTTTAGTTTTCTATTTTTCTTCCTTCTCTAATCCTTGTGAATAGTGATGAAAACGGACGGAATTTTTCCCGTACCGTCCCATTCCTTTTTCTATATTTTCCCGTCCGTTTTCGTATTTGTGAGATCCCGTTTTCGTATTTGCGGAAGTAGAAAATGGTGTTTTCCGTCCGTTTCTGAGTAATCCCGTTTTAATATGGAATAGACCCGTATTTATTCCGTTTTTATCCCGTTTTCAATCTATGCTTAACACGTTCAACAATTACATGTCCTTATGTTATGTTAATATAACTACGAATCATCAAATATGCATGTTATGTTCACGTACATAGCATGTAAATGAATATTAAACTTTGTATATATTATTACATGACTTTATATATGTATACTTTGAGAATATTATATTATGTGATCTTAATTTAATTTTCCGGCTCTCCATCCGTATTTGTTCGTTTCCGTATGTCCGCATATTCCGATTCCGTTTTCGAACCCGTATTTTCCGAACCCGATCCCGTTTCCGCCAAAAAAATATAGAAACGGAAGTAGAAATAGGGTTTTTCCGTCCGTTTTCATCGCTACCTGTGAATAGTTTATTATATATTTTTTTTGCATAATTTCATAGGCCCCACTCACATCGGTGTGATTGGAATATTTCTTTGCAACATGCTAAGTATCTAGCTCGTGGAGCCTATCCAAGTCAACAAAGACTAGCTATAACATACAATGAGAGTGTCTACTATAACAAACACTACTGGACACTGGGACTTCGCCGAGTGTTTTTACACTCGGCAAAGAGCCATTTGCACTCGACAAAGACTTTGCCGAGCGTAGCACTCGGCAAAGTCCGCTCGGCAATTTTTTTCACGGCAAAAATACTTTGCCGAGTGCTTTTTATCGGGGCGCTCGGTAAAATATTTAAAAATTTTGCTGAGTGTTTGTAAAGGCACTCGGCAAAGTTTTATTGCCGTTACGGCACCCACCGTTAACGAATATTTTGCCGAGTGCCATAGATCGGCACTCGGCAAAATTATTTTTTATTTTTATTTTTTAAAAACTTTGCCGAGTGCCTCCGACATGGGCACTCGGCAAAGTTTTTTTTATTTTTCCCAGATATTAACTTTGCCGAGTGCCCCTGTTCCGGACACTCGGCAAAGTTTTGCTGAATTTTTTAAAAAATATACTTTGCCGAGTGTCTCTGTTCCGGGCACTCGGCAAAGCTTTGCTGAATTTTTTTAAAAAATATACTTTGCCGAGTGCCTCTGATATGGGCACTCGGCAAAGACCCCGAGGATTGAAAAAAATAATATTTATTTTTTTACAATCCATTGTAACAGACAATATATATATATATCAATCATCACAGCTATATCACCAGCATGCAATATATATCAAAAGTACACGCATATTTCATAATCCATCGAAAATCCATCACAAGTCCAGCAAAGTTCAACAACAGAAGTTTATTATTACAAGTTCAACATCACAAAGTTCAACATCCCTACTCCGGTGGCGGAGACTGCTACTGCGCTGAAGGACCGGACTGCGGTGAAGGATTGACGCGATCAACCGTCGGGGACACGGTAGCGGCAGTGTTTGAACCCGCCGACGGAGGCTGCACAAAAGAGAAGTGTTAGACTCAAAATTGAAAATTTCGACAGCACCTCCCCTGCATGGGGAGGTTTCCAACCTGCAAGAAACAACGGCACGAAGGCCGACAATCCAAACGGCACGAAGGCCGACAATCACAATGGCACGAAGGCCGACAATCCGAACAGCACGAAGGCATTAAACTTTCATACTCACAGGAGTGAAGTGTCGACCCGAAGCTACAACTGGCAATGGCACTACGACGCCCGATGCTTGCCCGATGGTTTGCATGATCTGGTACATTTCCGCCATCTGCTTCTGCGTGGCCTCCAACTGAGCGGTCAGGTGCGCGGTCGTCTCCTTTGTTTGTGACAGCTCAGCCTGCAGTGCCACGTCAGAGCATGATTTCTATTAGATTTACTAATCTAATCCACACCCACAAAATGGAAAGTTGAATTCACAAGCAAATCATGTACATCTAGAAATACGGAGTAGTAAACAAAGGACTAGACTTATTGGCTCAATCAGTTCAGCCCCCCTCGAATATTTGACATTCTGTCGAGTGGAGAGGAATTTTATTAGGCGCAGCTGACTATCAGAAGAACAAAATGCAGCCGCTGAAAAATAGGTACCATCCTTCAGCTCCTGATAATTTCTCAGCACATTTCCCAATTTTCTAAAACTGAGAAGTGTTTGCAGCTTGTAGGGTTAGAATCTAAAACACACCCATCTAGATACCTCTGAACAGCGAGAAACATACTGGAATATGACAAACTGACCCTATTAGATAAACTGACCTGAAGTTCGTCGACCCGCGACAGTGTTGGAGTAGGCCGTGCACGTATGGGAAGGCTGCTATGTGCCCTCACGTTGGAGAGAGAGGGTGCAGAGCTCGAGGAGTCGGCGCTATCTGCAATAAACAACCGCCCGTGCTTCCTGCCTTGCCCTATCCTCACAATCGTCTGTGTGTCAAGGGGCTCAGTGCTCAGATTGTAATCTGAGCCATGGACCGCCCGGACCGCCTCCGCGTAGTCTCTAACTTTAGCGTGGATGGTCGGGTCAGAGTAAGCCTAGGCAGGGGCATCCGGGTTGAAGACGACACCGGATTTCACCCGGCCCATGTGGGACACAGCCCATGCTGAGAACTCTGACACCGGCACGTCCGGGTGTGCCACCTCCTGCGAGAGACGGCAAGATGATAAGAAATCAGGTCAAATTAAGCGTTAGAATAGATAAATGACATCACGCACAAGTGCTCGCTTGAATGCTGGGAGGTTGCGGCTGCCTTGGTGGTGAGTTGGACCGGTCTTCAGTGCCCGCTTCTGCTTGCCTTTCTCGTGCTTTTCGAGGTACATCGGGTCAAGGTACCTGTCCACGATCATCGCCCATGCAGATCTATACGACATGCACCACGAGGCCGGCACCTACACATCATCAAGTGAATCATGAAGTGAATCATGTCGCCAGCACCTAAATCTCAAAACGAATCAATATTATTCACCTACCTGAAGGTACTGCTCCTTGGTCAACGCCACCTTTCTTGAGTCAGCCTTGTTGAGGGGTTGTTTGTTTATGGACCTGTAGTAGTCAACGTGGGCCTGGAGTCGCGCCTCGTGAATCATGTCACCGACGTACTTCTGACAGGCTCTGTGTGCCGTCTGATCTGCCTCGTTCTCTCGACCCTCTTCGGCCTTGAAATACCTCTGCATACAAACACGATGTATCCGTTCACTATTTCAATAAAAGACATAACCAATGGAGATGTATTGCACTAAGTTGTGAGACCCTTACCCAAAAGTCCGCCAAAACCCTCTCCTGCTTGTTGTCCTGCTCGTCATCCATGGCTTTCGCATACCTATTCCATGACCAGGCCGGCTCCAGCTTCCCATCTCCCAAGTCCACAAGGCCGGGGAAGTGTTTCCTGCATAGACATCCCAGGACGGTAGCGGGGGTCTACAGATATCCGCACCACTGCTGATAGTAGCCCCTGGTTCATCCGTACTGCATGGATTCCTCCTTTGCATTTTTTTAGGGGGTGTTTAGTTCCTAAAAATTTTCACCCCAAAACATCACATCAAATCTTGCGGCACATGCATGGAGCATTAAATGTAGACGAAACAAAAAACTAATTGCACAGTTCACCGTGAAATCGCGAGACGAATCTTTTAAGCCTAATTAGTCCATAATTGAACAGTAATTGCCAAATAAAACAAAAAAGCTACGGTACCCGAAACCAAAAAATTTTCAACTAAACACCCCCTTATTCATAATTTGAGTTTATGAGTTCTGGGCAGGTTGACACATTTGGAGCTGACCTTTCTGACAGCTAAATGTGAGTGCAGGACATGGTGACATGGGGGTAGTATACTGCAAGTCTGCAATGGCCATCTCATGCCACAACCACAATATTGGTTTCCATCAGTCCTGAAAATATGCTGCTTGTTATAGCAGCTATTTTAGCTGCTGCTGATCTGTGTTGCTGAGACTGGCGTAATGTTGAATGGCTGAAAGCGGTTGCTGTAACGAGCAGCCGAACAGAATCATGTTCATATATAGTTTTCAGGTCAATGAATTGATGGCAGTGGCACTTGGGGTGAACGCTGTCATTGCCATCGAAATACTACTGCTCGCTACAGAAGGCGGCGGGGCCCTCAAGAACAGAGCACGGCCGGGGCCTGTGGGGAAGTCCGGTGGAGAGACCTCCGTCTCAAGTCCTGGGGCGTGAACAGCTACTCAACATGAAAAACTAGTGCTCCACTGACAAGTTTGTGTAAACTCCGTTCCATGTCACACGCCGCCAGGCTGGGCATCTGCGGTAGGGAAACTCAAGGCCTCCGGAGCTACTCCCGTACTAGCATGGCGCCGCAGGTTTAGGGGGTGATTGATTGCCACGCCCGAACTGTCCAAAGGGTCATCTGGTACCGTGTCATGCACTTTAGCCTTGTTCCTGTTTCGCACCGTTTACCTGCTTCATTCTGTTCCTTTCCCTCCCTCCATCCCATATGACTTCGTCTTCTGAATTTCTTCTTCTCGCATGGTGCAGGATGACTTAGTTCATACATGATGCAGGGACCTATGTGTCAGATAGACAAACAAACACGACCACTTACATGAGCTCAATCTAGCTTGCTCATTTGGTCCTGCACAACCTAGCCATCCTGGCTCAATGCTTCCTTTGCAACCAATCAGACCCTTAATGAATCGTACTGACCCTGCTAACCTTGGAAGCGAGCCCATCTCTCCTTGAGGCATACTTTATTAACTACAGTATATCAAACAATGCTTGCTCCGGCCGGAACGAATCTACGTATCGTTGACACCCACAAGTGTTATATGGAAATTGGGCTTTGCCAATATAGTTTGAGACATTTATGTATTTGCCGATGTATAAATCAGTCTTCCTCGTTTGGCACAAGAAAATTTAAACTTTTTTATGTGACACCTGGTTAAATTTGCCGTGTGCATCCATCCGTTAGCCGACTCTATTGACGCACGTATCAGTTTTCTTTCAGAAAAACCAAAATGCCCCTGTGTATAGCACGCGTCTTGTCTCCTACAAATGCTAGCGACACGCGGAGTTGCGGTTTCACGCACGCCTCCCCTTCTTCTAAAAAAAGAAACCTAGATTTATGGATGTTGGAGGAGATGAGGATGGGCGGAGGAGCCATCGGTCCGCGGTGTCCGTCCAGGAGCTCACGGAGGCCGGCCGGCCTCTTTGCGGCAGACATGGTGTGGTCTCGCCCAGAGATGACTGGTCATGGCGTGGGGGATGCGGCGGGGGGCGGCCTCACCCACTAGCGCTAGTGCCCACTCGCGGTGCGGGGATCAAGGCGAGGCGGCCTCGGACGGAGGTGGCAGCCAGACGCCCAGAGATGGCCTTGCCTGCCGGCACTAGTGCCTAGCTGCGGCGTGGGGGACGCGGCGGTGCGGGCTCGCCCGCCATTGCTCCGTCAATGACGTGACGCGACGGCGCTCTGGCCAGTCAGCGTGGTTCATCGCGCACAGGCCGTAGCCTCGACTATCCACGCCCGAAACAAGGGCATTCCTGACTTGTATAAATGGACGTCAGTGCTATTTACGAAAGAAAATTTCAACTCCACGCTAGGTAAAAAAAGTTCAAATTTTCTAATGCCAAATAAGAAAGATCAAATATTATAGTATGCGTGATCAATCTGTTTAAATATTGGTCATCAATACTGTGATATAGGATGAGTAAGCAAAAACGTAAGGCCTAGCGTCCAGACGCCCGGAGGGATGTCACGTCCGGATGCAGACCCCTAGCCCCGTGTCCTGCATCCTGCCCAGCACTAACGCCGGCGTCCGTCGCAAGACCCGCGCGCAGCCGCATGTGGAAAACCCACGTTGGTTGACCCATGATTACGCCCCCAGCAACAGCGATAAGCGGCTGCGGCAGGCCGCTGTCCGCCAGCCACCAGCCTCGCCATGCAACATCTATCCCGATCTACTTTTGAAACATTCAGATAAAATTGCTATATATATCTGAAACAAATGAAACACTTGAAAGATAGGATTGAAACATGTGTGTGTATAGGCATAACAACATATGCAACATGCAGATCTACTTTTGCAACATCCAGATAAAACACTTGTAACATAAGTATGAAATACTTGAAACATACGCTTAAAACATACGGGTAGAGCCATAGCAACATATGCAACATCCAGATGGACACGCTTGAAACATATCTCAAATATTTGAAACACTTGCAATATAGGCTTGCAACATATGTATATTGACATTGCAACATATGCAACATCCCAGATCTATTTTTACAACATCCAAATGAAAGACTTAGACTATCTCTAACAATTGGAATCCAAAATACAAGACTCATTTCATGTTTAGGTAGTGCTACAGCAAACGTTTCAATACCTATTTTCGGTCTTCTCCAACAACAAGACTCAAAAGAGAACCTTTTCTACAAATGGGTTTCCAGGAGAAGATACTCAAATTTAGGTTGTGTCTCTTCTGGCACCTAAAATGTATCTCAACTCTGTTGGAGGCCAATACAGTACTGTCGGAGACCTATTTTGTATTTGGGTGTCCTTATGGGTCACTTGTTAGAGACAGCCAAAAACAACGCCTGAACTCACTTGAAACACGGCATCGTCGGCGACCACGACCTACCTAGTGGGGAACTACGGTAGCCAGCGAGCTCGGATCAGAGAGATGTCAAAAGCTGCCCAGCGTACACCCAGGCACGCGCAAGCCTCCCCTTTCTGCCACGGTGCACGCCATGGCTACGACGCACGCGAGGTGGATGGGGACCCGACGTGAGGCGCGGAGGAGCACCGGATGAGTGTCGGTGCGGCGCACCCATGCTGGAGAAGGGCGCCGAACTGGAGAATGCGAGCTGAAGAAGGCCGCTGGGCTAGAGAAGGCGCGAGGTGGATGGGGGCAGCTAGAGAAGGCGAGCGTTGTGGTGGATGCGCTAGTGAGGCATAGGGCAGTGGCCCGCAGAGTGCCTCCCGGGCGGCTCGGCCTCGATGCTTGGGGCGATAGCTCTCGCGCTTGAAGTTGGAGGTGAAATCTTGTGTCATGGCCTTGAGGGCTTGTGGATAGCCGGTCGCTCTGGATGAGCGGATAGGAGTGTAGGTTTTTTTTGTTTAAGGAGATGGAGTCCGGTCGTATGGAAGCCGCATCCGGACGCGGGTCATGCGACGGACGCATGTGCCCTAGCATTATCAAAGCAAAAATGAAATGCTTGCAGAGTTGTTAAATTTGTGGTCACAAGTGGTTTCACCAAAAAGAACGACTCCAAGTTTCAAATAACAAGAACTACTTCACGAGAAGACGTTGGTTTGGCCACTCCAACACGACAGTCAGACAGATCATCCGGTGCGGGGCTCCTTCTTAGGCCTGGAGCCCTGGACTGCATTCCTTGGTCGTCAGTTAAGCTAGGCCCAGCCCAAAGAGTTCAACACTTCCGGACCATCGATCGGTGCAGTGGGCCGATCCAGCCAGATCCCGTTCCTCCACTCCAACTCCTCTATATATACCGACGCAACACAGCTCCGTAACCCTAACCTAAACTAAACCACCATTCCATTCCTCTCAGCCGCCGCCGCCGTCAGCTGCTTAAGCGGTGGTTGAGCTTTTGTCTCGCGGACACATCCAGATCCAGATTCCGTATCCGGCGCCGAGGACATGCATGTCCCGCCGCGAGAGCCAGAGCGCCCGCAGCCCGCGACCGATGCTCCCGGAGCTGGCCTGTCCTGGAAGCAATTCGTCGAACAGCTGCAGCGCGAGAGGGTGGTAGGCCTCAGCCTCGACCACGCGCACGCGAGCTGTTTGGCGAATTGCTCCCATGCCAGGCCCTACCTCGGTTATGCGAGTGCTTAGAGCATCTCTAAGGGACTTTGCAAAAGAGGTTTGCATTTGAGAATTTGCCAAAAACCTGAAAAAGATAGCTCCAATGGTTTTGCATATTAGTTTTGCATTTGGGGAAACTTTGCAATTCTCATATTGGGTTTGGCATTTATGCAGAAGCCAGGGGGACTTTGCAAACGCTCGGTCGTTGTTCCTCACGGCCGTTCGTTCGTCGCGGCCTGGCCGTCGCGCCCTGGCCGTCGCGCCCCGGCGTTCCTTCGTCGCGGTCCTTCTTCACCTGGTGCATGCCGCGGTATTTGTCGTCGTTGAACATGGTACTGCTCATCGAAATGACTACCTACTTTACAGATGCTGCTGTGTTTGTCGTCAATTAAAAATTCTACTGCGCATCATTGATCCAGCTGTGTTTGTCGTCGTTGAACATGGTGCTGCGGCCAGGACAAAACCGGCTGATCTCCAGGGCACCGGCAAACTGTTGATGGGCGTCCGACCAACAGCGGCACCGGCCGCCAGAACTTCACGCGACTTGACGCCGATCACCGGCGGCTTGGACTGGACAACGACAGATTGACTCACCTGGGGCCACAAATTTAGTAATTGCCAAATTTATTTGCAAAGTCCCTTGGAGATAGCTTATTTTTAGACTTTGCAGTTTGGTTTGGAACTTTGCAAACAACAACAAATGCAAACCTCTTTTGCAAAGTCCCTTGGAGATGCTCTTATACCGCCTTCAACCAGCTAGCTTCACAAACTAAATCTACCGACCATCTTCTTGTGACATGTCATTTTGTCTGAGTGATTATATCAGTCTGCTCTTGTATAAATGGCCGTAGCCTCGACTGTCCGCGCCCGAAACATGGGCATTCCTAACTTGTATAAATGGACGTTAGTGCTATTTACGGAAGAAAATTTCAACTCTGTGCTAGGTAAAAAAAATTTAAATTTTCTAATGCCAAATAAGAAAGATCAAATATTATAGTACGCGTGATCAATCTGTTTAAATATTGGTCATCAATACTGCGTTATAGGATGAGTAAGCAAAAACGTAAGGCCTAGCGTCCAGACGTCCGGAGGGATGTCACATCCGAATGCAGACCCTATGCCCCGTGTCTCGCATCCTGCCCAGCACTAACGCCCGCGTCCGTCACAGAACCCGCGCCCACCCTGCACCCGCATGGGGAAAACCCACGTTGGTTGACCCACGATTGTGCACCCAGCAGCAGCGATAAGCGGCTGTGGCAGGCCACTGTCCGCCAGCCACCAGCTTCACCATGCAACATCTGTCTGATGTATATGGCTTCGGAGCATTGCTTCGGAGCATTGCTTCTCGAGATAATAAGTGGACAACGGTGCTTTTCACTTGCAAGTGGAGAATCTGGTGATGATCATGGATTTCTGAACAAGAGGGTGCGTAGAGCTTTCATACTATCTCCATCTTTTTCAATAATAAACATCCAGGATGGACCTTTTAGTTAATTGCACCACCAGGGCACCAACTGCCACTAAAATGGCAATCTATGATGCCATTTTTTTTATTTTATTTTCGTTCCCCACCTCAGGCGTGGAAGTCATGGAGAGCAGGCAGGTTGATCAAGTTTGTTGATGCACCCCCAGGCGACGAATCTGAGAAGATGGAGATACTAAGGTGCATCCAGATAGCACTGCTGTGCGTGGAAGAGAACCCTGCAAACCGGCCCACCATGCAGGAGGTTATTCTGATGTTAAGCTGCCACATTTTTGCGCTTCCTACACCTCAGCATCCAGCTTACCTCAGGGCTGCTGAAATGGTGCGCACACACTCCTAATGTATCTGGTTTTGGTAACTTGGGGGGAGCTTGTCACATGCCATCCAGGTTCGCTGAAGAGGCAACCATGGATGACACTGTACAAATACCATAAGCTTCAGGGCGATGCTCGTACTGTAGCATGCCAACACCCTGAAATAGAAAATTTTGGTTAGGGTCTCTGCAGGATCTGTTCGATGTTGGCAATAACTGGTGTGTTTGTATCAGTCAATATTGATGTTTTCACTTCTCTAATTTCCTGCAGAGCCTTGGTGGCACTCCTGGTTGCAGATCCTGACAGGAAGCTCATTTTCCCTCAATCCGGTTCTCTGGTCTGGGAAGCAAGATTCTTGTTTCTTTGTACATCTCCAGTTCTCATGCTGCCTTGGGCCCTGTAATTCTGTTGTTCATGAATTGGATCTCTTTTAATTCATTTATGTATCTTTTTATAATGGCAGACACCAGATGCAACATAAAAGGAGAATTTTCCATGCTTTGGTTTTTTTTCCTTTTTAATTTTAACAAAGTCTTCAGAGGAGCTGCCTTGAGAGTTGAGTTGAGACCGATCTAAATCTTTGGTTAATGAGAGCTCAATAGTATTTCTCAAGTTTTTCTTTTTCCTGGATGGGCAGCGATAGCAGATCAGTCTGCTGGGCTCGTCCTGACCGTTCATAACCGCCGGCCGGCCGGAGCTCGCCGTCTCGCCGCCCACCAGGCAGCCTGCAAGCAGTTCTCTGGGTCTCATCATAAATGGTTTTGTGCAAACCCAACTTTCTCATCATAAATGGAATTTCACACGGAATCGGGGAGAGCTCCGTGCAACATGTAAGAGACTCAAAGACAAGTTCACTCAAGTGTCAAACATTCACATTGCATTATTTAGTTGCAGGTGAGGAGAAATTCAGGCAATAGAAATTGTTATAACTTTGGAATTCAGTGTCACACCCATTCCATGTCCTTTCTTCTTCCGTACCGGCCGGCGGCGGCCGGCGGCGGCTGGCCTCCCTGGTCGATTGCTCATCCCTGTACCTGCCTGCCTTCCAAGAAGAAGAAAACGCTGGGGGTGGCCTTGTAGCAGCTGCCAGAGCGGTAGAAGCGGTCTGGCGCCATGACCCGGCTGCTGTCAATGGCGGAGATACCGTCCTCCATCATATGCCGGCACCGGCAGCTCACGCTGCAGAACGCCCTGTCGCCTCTGTTACATGCATAACCGTACGCCATCGTCAGAAACCAGAGAATTCCTGTCATACTACTACACGTACCACATCATAAATGACACATGCATGCATGCATGAGTGCCTTAGCTTGTATGGCGAATTGAACTGACCTGTACATGTAGATGTCCATTCCCTCGGTGAGCTCTCTCTGGCAGAGGAAGCAACGCTGCAGGAACGAGCAGCGCCGGATACTCGGAACCAACATGGGAGCAAGATGCGGCTTAGGACCCATGTACGCTCGTCTTATCACTGGAGACAGTGTTCTGCTTGCTGGTACTTCTGTGGGTCGCAGCAGCTGTTGCTTCTGCTGCGCGATCGTCATCCTTGCCTCGAGGACGCCTAACCCGGCCATGGATGCCGTGTGTTGTGCAGCTACAACAATTGTTGTTGTGATTATTAGCACTCAGGTATGCATTGTTTACTCCATCCGTTCCAGATTTTAAGTCATTAGCTTTGTCCGGTCCATGCAATAGTATACTCCGTCCAATCCAAATTACAAGTCGCTTTGACTTTTTTGATACATCAAATTTGCTATGTATCGAGACATATATTATGTCTAGATACATAACAAATTTGTTATGTCTAGATACATAACAAATTTGATGTACTAAAAAAGTCAAAGCAACTTATAATTTAGAACGGAGAAAGTAGATACTTAGGTAGCTAGTTTTTTTTACAGTATCGTTTAGATTTTTCTACATGAAAATATCTTTTATAAATAGTTTTTGTTTTTTATTGTAATTGTCCTCTCTACGCGAGCCCCCGGATTGAAATACATATAGCTATCATCAACCAATTCCTTAAAGCACCATCAAGAAAGTGTACCCAATTATTCAACATCCCATAATAAAAGATAATGTTTATACAAAGAAAAAGATCACTAATAGTGCTCCTACATAACTTTCTAAATTTAGTGACACCCTAAGTCATCCCTCTAACTCGATCAAATTCGATTCACTCCCCATCTAGCCTATCTTAAAAATGGGAGGTTGAGGTTTAGAGAATTGCTATGGATAAAACAATTTAGGGAGGATTTATGTTTAGAATGGAGAAAATAGGAGATCTAATTTTACGTGGACTCTTGGAGATGCTCTTAGTTTAAAGATATTGTCATTTTCCTATGCTCTTCATTTTTTCCCTCTCCTATTTCGTGGCTATGGATTCCTCTCGAGGCCAAATTAAGGTTGCCTTCATTCAACTTCATCTTTGTGAGCTCCATTCCTCAACAAAACTACTATTCAAGTTTCCCAAATGTTCAGTTCATTGGCCCTCTGGTAATAAGTTCTAAATTTTTTATGATCCTATAGTTTCTCTTACAGATTCAGTTGCCTTATTATGCCATGTGCTATGGAGCCACTAATGCCTCGAGTAGCCACTAATCCATTTTGTATGTTGACTTGAAGAGTGTGAAGAAACGGGTATACATGATCCGATGGAAGAGTTCGTTGTATCTCTTAGATGTAGATTTCTATAACAGGTGGATCTAAATAATTATAACATTGAGTCGAGAACAATATCAATCGTATTTTATTGGCTCTTCTGTTAAATTTAGACCGTTAAATGATCATTAACATCAACGGTGCATATTAATTTTTTTCTCAATTAACCTTGTAATTTCTAGGTTCTTTAGACGAATATGGTAACTCCCTTTTACACTGTTATGTTAATATAAAATATCTAGCACTAGTATGTGTATTTGATATGTGAGATGATATTTGTTTGATGTTTGTTGCCAGAATGAAGCCGGAACAAGTTTTGATTTGTGTTATTTATTTGATCTTCAGAAGAGGATGGAGTGTGGCTCCTATCACAGTGCTAGTAATGACCACATCCTACTAAACGACCATTTAATATACTACCTCTGTCTACAAAAGAATACAATTATGAGAACCGTGCCAGTCAAGGTAGCTCAAGTTTGACCAACTTTATAGTAAATAGTATTAGCATTTATGTCTCTAAATAATTTTATTATGAAAATATATTCTATAACTAATCTAATGATACTCATCTTATATCACGAATGTTAGTACATTTTTATACAAATTTAGTCAAAGTTCAAACTGTTTGACTTCTCGAAAAGAGAGAATAGCATTCTTTTGTGGACGGAGGGAGTATTTGTAGGGAACAAGCTAGAAATTAAATAACAAAATCCTGCCAATAGAAGTGCCGTACCAGGTAGGATACTCATACATGGGGCACTTCTGGCCTTTAGATGAGAAATTTTCGAAGCCTGTTGTTGCTGAAAAATAACGACCAGATGGCAAACTAAGTTAGTTAAATTTATACTATGTCCTGGAGGTAAAATAATTAAAGCACTATGTGATCCACCTTCTTAATCTTTAAGCATGTTCCTCTACAGTTAGGTTCATTTTATGTACATCAAAACCTTTGCAAATTAACCTTGTGTTATGGTCTAGTCATGATTTCTGCCCCAAGATACAAAACTTGTCTTAGTTTTCTTTAGTTAGTGTAACTTACAATGGCTTCTGTGACAGTGTTTCTTGGAAACTGTAGTGTTGCTGCAGCTGGATTAAACCCTAAAAATGACCAGGAAAAACATTAAGGATAATCATCGGCAATACAGAGTGTGGAAAAAGGGGGTAGCTGATCTATGGATACCTTGTGTAGGCCCATTTTTGGCATGCAACTCTGCAAACACTCAATCGACAAAAATATCAATAATTTTTATTTACACAAAAGGTTGCCATTTGAAAATTTGAACATATCAAACATTAATGCACACACATATGTTATGTATATTTGAATACATACATATGTTGCAGATAAGCTGGAATATATTTCAGACTTCAAGATTGTGAGTTAAGTGACTAATTTTGAAGATCTATAAAATTCCATGTTAAGTTATATACGTAGGCATGCCTTTTTTTTCTTTTACAAAATAAAGAACAGATAAAAAAGAGTACCTTTGACACGGTTATCCATCACACGGAATGGTTCTGATATGCCTTCTTGAACTCTCTCGTCTTGGACGCTGGCCAGCATTACGCCCATCTTGAACTTTCCAGTTCTAGCACAAAAGGATGTTTTCTGGAAAAAGGCATCACCGAGACATGCCTCTCCGCCAGCAAGAACTAAGATGCGATCACCTCCTAGGACCGACGATGCTTCTTCTCCAGGCGGTGGACACAGACACACAACAGAGCGATTGAACTCCTCTGATGTCCAGTAATCCTGACCATTGCCATTGAAGTCACCGTGGAGAGCTACGATCTCAACAGAAGCTGAAGACAGGGGACCAGATGTAATCTTTGTGTTGTTCTCATCGAACAAAGCAACTTTGAGAAGGTTGCCCTCATCTGCTTTTATTTGATCCCATGTGTAATATGTCTCGCACACCTTATTCACAAATCGCAACTGATATTTACTGTGCAGATTCCTCTTTAGTGGTCGCCTAAAAAATGTTCAGACAAATTAGTAAAAGTTAGCTGATTGATTCCAATGTAGAACTTTGTATCTCTATTTAACCGAGGAAGGATGAGGAACACACCCTTCATCTGAATCATCAGGCTCAAGTGGCTCAATGAGAACACCTCTTCCCCGATGAGTCTGCAGGACTTCCTTTGGCATGGTGGTCAGTGAGCCAAAGCGCTCTTGCATGAGGCACCTAGTAGGTAAATTACAATTCTTAAATTTTGGCTGCCAACTATGCAGCTGCATGAGCTGATCAAGAAGGTTAAAACAATGCTTGCTTGGCACCACACTGGGCATATCCCATTCGAGGCGCACTGGAAATGCTCTTTGGTTAGTATAAAATGGCGTGCCTGCAGAATATTAACCACATAAGTCAAATATTTTTTTCTACTACTAGAAAGAAAGCTCAATTAAGTAACAGTTGCAGCATTTATGGGTAAGATCAAAATGTATTATATTTTTTTTCTCGAACACAGGGTGAGACCAAAATGTAAAGGGGACCAAACTTACAAAACTGAGTAAAGTCACGGGTATCTTGCAAAATTGGTTAAGAAATACTCCTGTAAGCTTGTAGCGCTAAATTAACTCACAAACACCAGAATAGCAAAAGAATATTAAATAAATTGACCCAGAGTCCCATGCAAATATGAGACTGTACACTAATGCAGTTTTTCATTTTGAATATAACTTATTGTGCTTTATTTTATTTGTTGCTAAGGACACGACTACGCTTTTACAACTCCTTTACATCAATTTATACAGCTGTAATTTGGACTAAAAAGAGTGGACATCACAACCAAACCTACGGCCAGAAGACTGGATACCTAGCGAAAATGCCATGGATTGGTGGACCAAAATAACCACCACTGCAGACATCCCATGCAAGTAAGGGGAAATTTGAAAGGAACGGAATGCAAGGGTCCTCATGAAACGTTAAACAGGCCCTTTATCACTTTCTGCAAAAATCAAAGCCAAAGCTGGGTGCTGGATCACACACAAGCAAAAAGCTTAAAAATTTTCCTTTCGAGAGAGTAGTTCGGGCACCTTTTTTTGATTTTTTTTCTTCCCATTAATCAGGTTGTTTCTAACTTTGCTCTATTAATGAAATAGGCACAATCTCGTGCCAAAAAAAAACAATGTCATAATTATCAAATAATCACGATTAATCATCCTTATCATAACATGGGGCTCGATAAGGGTCCACAATAAAATTACATCAACTAGAAAACTAGTCGTCCAACTAAATGGATGACTAATCATGATTAGCCGTCCGATCATGCCATCTGGACGACTAACTAGGCCTGCCCAAGAAATTTCTACGGTGGGAAGAATTTGGCACACCCTTAATTAACTGGCCATTAGGTTTATAGTATGTATGTATGCTCTGAAGAGGAGGGGAGGAGCAGCAGCCATTTTTCCACTGCAAGCGATATTTTTTCAGGCTCCCTACTCCCGCTTCCAGTCGCCATCTCCGGCCTCCGCTCGACGCTCACCTCTCCACTGCCAACGCCTCCACCTTCACCCACGCCTGGCCACCTGCAGCTCCACCACCTTTCCCCATTGGTGTTCCGCCTCCACCCGCCTCTCCCCTGCCAGTGCCTCTGCGGCTCTGCCTATGCCCACCTCTCCACCTCGAATTGGCCCCCCGCCCCCCGCCGGTGCTTGAAGGACCTGAACCTAAAACTGCAGCTTTGAGCATCCTTCACAACCACCAAGATGAGCCACCACTCTTTCTCCTATGAAGGTTGGTGTCTACTCCTCTGTTGTATTGTTGTGATTGCTATCTCCTTTGAAGAAGTGAAGATGTTATCTAATGTCTATCAAATACCCAATTTGTGACACATTTGTGTGGCTATCATGCTCCACGTGCTTTCCTGCTTGCTCTCTTTGCCTCTTCCATTTTCCTATTTATGATCATGTTTACATATATTTACACTAGATATGCAAGGTTGATCAGCCATCTAGGCACATGGACAACTAATTGTCGGACTAGCCGACTAGGATGCACTAATTGATCGACCTCGATCGATGACCAATCATGATTAGTCGTCTGATCGGTGGTCTTATGACTAACTCGCTGATCAGGATGAATTCTAGGCTATATATTAATGCAGGTTTTCACTATGAATACATCCTATTGTGTTTGCTGCTCAAATACAATTGCAATTCTTTTAAAACTCTCTTATATGGATCTATAACTCTATACTCCTATTACTGGGATGAATTCTAGTTTTTTTTTTCTAACAAAAGGTTTAATTCTAGTCATTGATAGTAAAGATGGTAAACTGAAGGACCAATATTTTCAAGTTGTTTGTGTTGAAATCACAGAAAATTATGGGAGATAAACCCACTCAACTTATCACTTTAGGAATCAAAATAGGGTCACAATCCAGTGAGTCAAAGAGCCATACCAGTTCCATTGTTCATAGGTTGGTGGGTTAAGTTCGGCCAATGATCTTGATTTTGTGGTATCCAAGCCTGTTGTACTTGCTGGACGAAATAACAAGCAGGTGCCAAATAAAATTAGTGTAACAAACTATGATTGGAAGCAAAATAAGGATATATACATAGTCAGGGATGTGTAACCTAGGTAGAAATTGTGGCTTAGTTTTTCTATTACTTACACTAGCAGATGGTTCTGTACAAGCAATATCAGCGTTTCCTGTAAATTGAGGCCGTGTTTGTCCAATTGCATTCAGCCCTGAAAATGAGGAGGAAACATTACTCTGGGGACAACTCTGGGGAAAATGAGGAGGAAACATTACTAGGCGGTGTTTCCTATAAGCAATATGATGTTGTAGATGTCTATGTATTTTCCTATAAACTTGACCAAAGTTGAGCCATTTGACTTTGAACAAAACTAAAAGGACTTACATTTTGGAGTAATTTCTGGTTTATTAGAGCAATCACAACAAACAGGTAAACAGAAGGACCAAAATTTTGAAATTGTATGTGTTCAAAACATAGAAAATTATGGCAGATATGTCCACATAGTTAACCACTCAGCCTATCACTTGTGAGAATAAAAACAGGATCGTCACCATCCAATGAACAGAAGTGTCAATGTGTCATACCGGTTGGGTTGTTCGAAGCTTGGGCCAACATTGACCAATGAGGAACTTGATGTTGTTGCTGTACAAAATAACAAGTGGGCACTATGGAGTGAAAGTAAAATATCCCACCTTAAGAATGCTCATTTACAATTATTAGTTGAAAAATAGGATTAATTATGTACATCAAAACCTTTTTTATAATATAGTTAGTGTTGTGTGGCATAGATGTAAATCGTGGCTTATTAGCTTTTCCATTACTTACACTGGTAGCTGGTTCTGTAGGAAGCACAGGAGTATTTCTTTCAACCAAAGGCTGATGTTGTCCTCCAAACATAGGAGTTATAACCGATCCTGAAAATGAGAAAACATTACGATCTGTGTCTTCTTGAATTTTTCTTTAAAGAAGAGGAGGAAAAAAGAGCTTCAAGCCTTAACCATTTCCATCAGCTTGAGTTGAATTCGGACATGATGGGTTTTGCATATTAGACATTGGGCCATTTTGTTCTTGATTACCATTGTCAACCCAAGCTTGCACTACAAAAAATGTAACTGGTTAGAAATGCAAATGAAACTTACATTGGCATGTCCACATAGTTACCCACTCAGCCTATCACTTGTGGGAATAAAAACAGCATCATCACCATCCAGTGAACAGATTTATCATACCGGTTCGGTTGTTCGAAGCTTGGGCCAACATTGACCAATGAAGAACTTGATGTTGTTGCTGTACAAAATAACAAGTAGGCGATAGATAAAACCACCATGGGGCACTATGGTGTTTGGAAGTAAAATAAAGCCCTAGGTCCACCTTCTTAAGAATGCTCATTTACAATAATTAGTTGAAAAATAGGATTAATTATGTACATCAAAACTTTTTGTTATAAATATAGTTAGGGACTTAGGGTCGCGTGCCATGGATGTAAATCGCAGTTTAATAGCTTCTACAGTACTTACACTGGTAGCTGGTTCTGTAGAAAGCACAGGAGTATTTCTTTGAAACAGAGGCTGGTGTTGTCCTCCATGCATAGGAGTTATAAACGATCCTGAAAATAAGGAGAAAACATTATGATCTGCATCTTCTTGAACTTTTCTTTGATGAAGACGAGGAAAAAAGGGCTTCAAGCCTTAACCATTTCCATCAGCTTGAGTCGAATTCGGACATGAATGATTTTGCATATTAGACATTGGGTCATTTTGTTCTTGATTACCATTGTCAACTGAAACTTGCACTACGAAAATGTACTGATTAGAAATGCAACTAAAACTTGCATTGATATGAAGAAAAACAGGATCATCACCATCCAGTGAACAGAAGTGGCATACCTGTTTGGCTGTTCGAAGCTTGGGCTAACATTGACCGATGAGGAACTTGGTGTTGTTTCTGTACAAATAACATGTAGGAGACAGATAAAACTACCGTGGGGCACTGGACTGGAAGTAAGATAAAACCCTAGGTCCACCTTAAGAATGCTCATTTACAATTATTAGTTGAAAAATAGGATTGATTATGTGCATCAAAATCTTTTGTTATAATGTAGTTAGTGCTGTGTGCCATAGATGTAAACTGTGGCTTATTAGCTTTTCCATTACTTACAATGGTAGCTGGTTCTGTATAAAGCACAGGAGTATTTCTTTGAAACAGAGGCTGGTACTGTCCTCCAAGCACAGGAGTTATTACCGATCCTGAAAATGAGTAGAAAACATTATATCTGCATCTTCTTAAATTTTTCTTTAAAGAAGCCGAGGAAGAAAAAAAGAGCTTCAAGCCTTAACTGTTTCCATCAGCTTGAGTAGAATTTGGACATGATGGGTTCTGCATATTAGACATTGGGCCATTTTGTTCTGGATTACCATTGTCAACCCGAGCTTGCCCTACAAAAAATGTCACTGGTTAGAAATGCAACTGCAACTTGCATTCTTAGGAGGGAGGCGGGGGAATCAAAACTACAAACACCAAAATTGTATGCCAGAAGCAGTTCTCCAAAACAATAGTGTTACTATAATCAAAACTCCTGGTAAAGTGGTAATGTGCCTAATCAAGTGGGTAACATATATTCCATCGAAAAGAGTACTAGATTCTGTTTCTCAATATTACTTTCAAGAAATTCCTCCTTTTCTATTTTATTTTATGCTAGAGAAGATGTTCATTCAAACACTCAAGATATTGAACAAAATTATGACTAATCTTTCATAGAAACCATTATAATTATGCTAGCCTTGTCATATAAGTACTGATTTGGTCCTCCCCAAAATCTTTCATAGAAACCCACCTAGCTATTTCCCATGCTACTCTCCAAGCTTAAGTACCCCTCCGATCCACTTGAGGATGCTTTTCAGGCTGTTTGGCGCAGCAAAGATTTGCGCCAACAGAAGTGTAGATTTGTTAAATTCACGAACGGTAGCTTATAAGTTCTAATACCTGAAGCTGAAAAGTAACAACAAATGAAGACTGCAAAGTTTCATATAAGAACAATTGAGAATTTATCGTTGAATCTGAGAAAGAATATGTCTACTTACTTCTGTTTGGCCTGTCATGGCCCCGCACAAAGAAAGGATTTGATAATCCTTCTAGAACTCGCTCTTGAGTTGGCGACACAACCATCACCCCAAGCCTAACCTTCTTGTTACCAGAGTTACTGAATATTGTAAAATCACAGTGACGTTTATCCCCATTTTCGAGGTTAAATCGGCCGTTACTCACTATAGATTTTACTGACTGATCCACATTTACGGTTGCTGAATTTCCTTGTGGTGCTTTCTTTATGTTGCTCACGAAATCCTCTCTGGACCAACTGTATTGGTTATCGTTTTCATTGAATTTTGCATCAATGACAACCAACTCAACAGTTGCAGAAGCAAGGGGTCCATTTTTTACAGTTTGACCATTATTAACATCAACTAGAGCTACATGTATCTCGATGGTTTTCCCCTTTTCAATTTTTCCAGTCACTTCAGATCTGAAAATAAGCTTGTATCTCGGTGGCTGCTCTTGATTCCACAGTGATCTTCAAAAGAAGGAAAATACTATGGTAACTTATGAAGTAAATTTAATAATAGGTTCACTAATAATAATGCACTCCTGGCACTGCCCTGAAAAACAAAAGGTATGATGATATATGTAGAAAATAAACAACACCTTGGAGCGTTAGTATGAAGCTCCAATTGTTTGCGTGGATCATTATGACTTTCACTAAGCTTCTCCAGACTTTCAGTAAGCTTCTCCAGATATTTGCCAAACATTATGTTTTGATTGTTGTTACTCAGAATATGGTTCTCGAGCAGTTTGCGCGTTTCACTAGTCTCATCCATAAGCTTTACCAGAATCTGTATCATTTTACCCTGAGAGAATTTTAACTGTTAGTACAAGTACTGTGGTATATTGGGGGGGGGGGGGGGGGGCGGGGTGTATAAAAAAATTCTACCCACATAAATTTATGGTGACAAGATCAAGGAATCCAGACATGACGGTTTTTTTTTCAAGTTTCACATTTAACTATGGGATTCAAATGTCCAGTAGTGCATTTCGATTTGGGCCTTGCTTAGATGCCCGATTCGGGCATCCCCGAATTCACTGTGCAGCACTGTGCTGCACTGTAGCAGTTTTGTTTTTATTTGGTAATAATTGTCTAAACATTGATTAATTAGGCTCAAAACGTTCGTCTCGCAAAGTACAACAAAACTGTGCAATTAGTTTTTGATTTCATCTACATTTAGTACTCCATGCATGTGCCGGCATTTTGATGTGATGGGGAATCTTCTTTTTGCATAGTAGAATTTGGGGGTGAATTTGGGCATCTAAACAAGGCCTTGGAAAACACAGAAGACGGAACTTAAATTCAGGACATGGTCAAATGCATACGCAATGAATAGTTTGACACGTTTCCTACATCTCAGTTGCCTGAGATGAGGATCCCATTCAGGCGACACTCCCGCATGCGCTTCCCACGCCCGCACCTCTCCCTCCCTCCCTCTCTCCCTCTCTCCGGCACCCGGCGTCCGCATTGCTCTCTCTCTCTCACCACGGGCACCCGACGACCTCCTCCCTGCGATCTCCTCCCCGCACCCCACCACGGATCTGATGACCTCCCCAACTCCGGCGAGCGCATCTGGCGGCGGCATGGAGGCTTTGGGTGGGGGGCGGCCATGGTGGCGCTAGCAAGGTAAGCCCCTCTCCTCCTCCTCCTCCTCCTCCTCCTCCTAGATCTAGGGTTCCGGTGAGCTTCTCCTCTCTCTCTCACTCTCTCTCCCAACTCCAGCTGCCTTAGAAAAAGGAGGGGCCCCGAGGAGGTAGGCAGGCCAGGTGGTGGGATGGTGGAGAGCGGTTTAGGTGCCCTGGTGGCGGTGGAGGCGGTCAGGCCAGGTCGGGTCGGGGGAGCTCCAGCGAGGGGGGCGTGGGAAGGCAGCCACCGCGGGCGCGCTAGGGCTTGGCCGGTGGGGGCGCTTTGGGAAGACAAACGAAGCGGAGGCGGCGACGGGAGCGGTATCCTGAGTAAGAAGATGAATAGTACTCTATCTAATCTGGAGCATCTGTTCCTAATCCAAGGGCTGAGATCTGTGGCCTAAAAAAAACCAAAAAATCATATGCCTGATATATAGCAAAACCCATAGTTTGACGACAAGCAACTCCAACAGTTTGGGATTTTTTGTTTCCCAAACCTTGGAGTCTGGCAACTCCCCAAATGTTATGCCAAAGAAAAAAAAAGGTCAATCTCCAATAGTTTACCATAATTCACTTGGCAAAATCAAAATTGGGCCCACAAACTTTCTTTCCGCGCATCTTCCTTCGCGTGCCGCGCCAAAACGCCGCCGCCAGGTCTCCAGGTCCCGTCGCCAGGTTGCAGCTCGCCATCGGCAGGTGGTTCCAGCTCGCCGTCGCCAACTGCTGGGCGGCCGATCCTCCATCCGCCAGGTACAGCGCAGATGACGATTCATTGATGTTGTGCAATGGTCGTGATGCTGTCACATCACAAGGAGCAGAGCAGGCATGTGCACCTGCAAGCAACTAGTACGAGCTCTTGAGTCACATCAGAGCAGGCATTCAGGTGCACCTGCAGCAAGCTCTTGAGTCACATCAGCTGCACCTGCAAGCAATCCTCCTCGCGCGCCCAGGGAGAAAGCCGTGGTGGCGTCGAAGAAATCGTGGATGCGCGCGGATGGGCCGGGCGCATATATGCGCGTGGGGGCTGATTTTTTCCAACTTGCTAAGGATGCCAACCCCTTTGCCAAATTATTGGAGTCTCTTTTTTCTCCTTTTGCAAAAAAACAAGGATGCCAAAGCCCTTTGGCAAACTGTTGGAGTTGCTCTGTCTGTTTTTTTCCAAACACTCATTTTCAAAACAACTTCCTATGTGAAGCTATTTTTCTCCTCTCACAGAGACATGAGTTGGAATAAACTGAAAAATGTAACTTATCCCAGCTCTCTCCCTCATTTCTCTCTCTCATCCATGTATGAAGTTATTGATGAAGCTATTTTGCCAAACTATTTTTCCAAAATAGCTCAGCTTCACCTAGAAAGTTGCTCTAGAGCTGGTGAAGCTGAGCCAAGCGGGGCTAAGTCGTAGCGCAACAAATACTACTACGAGAACTGCTCCTAGGCACGCAGCTATCGGGGGACGAAGACGTCGCAACCCTTGTCCAGTAGGGCAAAATCATGTGCAGTTTGTGAGGATGATTTTAGCACAATAAGCAGATTCAGATGTTACCGAATGTGGATAGTGTACCTTTTTTCTTCCGGTATTTCTTCGACCTTCCGAGCATCTTGTTGGAGATGCAGTTTCCTCTGGAGACATGCCATCATCACTTGGTCCCCTGCAAGTCAGGCGAGATTTCAAGCAAGCAAATCAAGAGTTCAATCTCCAAAGGCGTGGATCCGTATCCATATCTCAAATGGCATACCTTGACCGCTTCAACCTCTTGGCCTTGGCCTTGGCCATGGCGTTCCGGGAATGCAGCTCCTGTTCCTTCCGCTGGCCGAGCTAGCTGAGCTGGAATCAAAGCGGACGTGCAAGAGAGAGAGAGAGCCGCGAAACAATCTCACCAGCTAGCGACCAACAACTTGCTAGGCTATTGGCGAGTCCCGAGCATTCCTGGCCCGCCTGCTTCTTCCAGCTCCCGCGATGGCGTGAGTCGTGGGCACCGTCGCAGTGGATGGAGAGCGAGGAACCGGAGACGTTGCCCTCGGCGCCGCGGTGCTGGTCCCTCTCGAAACCGCCGGCGATGAGCGTGTGGGCGAGAGCTGCCTCAATGTGGTCTAGGAGTGGGGCGGTGGGGAACGGCGGCGGGGTGCCTCCTTGGACTGGACAGTGGGCAATGGCCACTGGGCAGCGGCTGGTCTGAACTCTCTCTCTCTCTCTTTTGACCGCAGCTGGTCTGAACTCTTTATAGGTTGCCTTAGGCCGGCCAAAGCGTACAAGCGCTGCCTAGAAAAGGGGCATCACTCTGCACAGCTGCAGTGTGAGAATAAAATAAGCACAGTAGCCAACTGTGCCCTCTAAATAAAATAATCGCTGCACCCTCTTCTCTCTTCTAAATTGCAGAGACAAAGTTCACTCGAGCGACCAAGATTCCTGATAGTCGTACCAATAAAACAGTTCTTTATTGTGCAAGCATCGCATCAACTACTTTCACCACTCCTCGTTTTCTTGGCTTACCTAAAAGGTAGCACTGCCGGTTGTAATGTTTGGAGCGGTTCCCAAACCTTCTCTCTTTTACCCTCACCACTGCCGGAATCCGGTTTTTTGTCGAGTGCCATGTCGTTTGCCGAGTGTTTTTTTCGGGTACTCGATAAAGAAGCTCTTTACCGAGTGCTAAATAAAAAACACTCGGCAAAAAAAACACTCGGCAAAGAAGCTACTTTGCCGAGTGTAAAAAAACACTCGGCAAAGACATTCTTTACCGAGTGTCAAAAAAACACTCGGCAAAGAAGCTACTTTGCCGAGTGCAAAAAAAAACACTCGGCAAAAACCTTCTTTGCCGAGTGTTTTTTTTTTGCACTCGGCAAAGAAGTTTTTCAAAGCACATTTTGAAGCCCTAAATGATTTCAAATTAAAAAGTTTTTAACTATAAAGTTTCATAACTTCTCAAGATCTATAAAGTTTATTTTGGTCATTTCTTCATTCGACAAAGCGATAGTAACGTTGTTCACAAAATCTACACGTCTCTCATATAGTTTTATGAAACTACAAGAGAGATATATAAGATTTGTGAATAATGTTAGAATCACGATCTCAGATGGAAAAACTTCCTAAACGAAAATTGTAGATCTCGAAAAGTTATGAAATATTGTAGTTGACAACTTTTTAATTTGAAATCATGTTGTCATGCAAAACTGCATCCGAATTTTAAAAATTTAAAATTCGAATTTTTCAAAAGACCACGGATGGAAAAAATACCAAAATAAACTTTGTAAATCTCGAAAAGTTATGAAACTTTGTAGTTGACAACTTTTTAATTTGAAATCATCTTGTCATGCAAAACTACGTTTGAAATTCAAAATTTTAAAATTCGAATTTTTCAAACGACCTCGGATGGAGAAACTTTCTAAATGAAAATTGTAGATCTCGAAAAGTTATGAAACTTTGTAGTTGACAACTTTTTAATTTGAAATCATCTTGTCATGCAAAACTACGTTTGAAATTCAAAATTTTAAAATTCGAATTTTTCAAATGACCTCGGATGGAGAAACTTCCTAAATGAAAATTGTAGATCTCGAAAAGTTATGAAACTTTGTAGTTGACAACTTTTTGATTTGAATTCGTTTAGGGCCTCAAACAATCAATCTACACTTGATTTGGTATAATATTTAAGGAACCGAAATGGAATATAGACACAAATGAAAGAGAGGTGTAGTGGTAAGGGAGCTCACGTGTGTGTGAGAGGTCGCAGGTTCGATTCTCGCTAGGCGCAAAGTTTCAAAAAATTGCTTTGGCCGGTCACTTGGGAGCAGTTGCCATATGACTGGCCGGTGGGTTCCTCCTCTAATTAAAAAAATTTTTAAAAAAATTTTCCAATTTTTTTTCAGATTTTTTTGGTTCGGCCAAAGCCTTTGCCGAGTGCCCGATAAAAGACACTCGGCAAAGGCCGCTTTGCCGATAGCTTTTTTGCCATGTGCTCTTTACCGAGTGTGGCACTCGGCAAAGTGGGCACTCGGCAAAGTCTTTGCCGAGTGTATTTAGGGCTTTGCCGAGTGCCCTGGACACTCGGCAAAGCGGCAGATTCCAGTAGTGCACTCAGGCACCACATTGCAGAAGGCCTTAGACCTTTCACAGTATACTGTGGCTCAAGTGGTGCTTCAAATGGAGAGACAAGTTTTGAGCACCGCTCCTGCCATCGCAGCATACGGTGCCAAGTTGAAGTGAAGCCAGGAAAAGTTGGGAGCAACACATGCAGAGGAACCGATGCCCATTCAGTAAGGGCCCCTTTGGATCTAGGATAGGAAAGGTATAGGAATAGGAAAAACTCAGGAAATCATATGGCATACTTCACTAATCCTGTGGAAATTGAAAACAAAGGAAAGTGAATGAGATGGCGTTTGGTTGCTGCTCAGGTGAAACAGAGGAATCAGCTGATGTTTCCATTTTTTAAATCCAAACAACTACACAGTGAGCATTGAAAGCGGACGGCTCCACCTAGTGGCTGCTCGTGTGGTCCAAAACAGTCCACGTAGCCCTCACCAGAAGAGACGTCACTCACGCCAGAGCTTGCTTTTTACCGCCAAGCAAAAACAACGCGCGAACCAACGTGGCTGCAGCGGGTGCGCCATTTCTTTCCCGCCAGAAAAGTTTCCATGAGCTCTGATCTCATGTTTTTTTCCTATGGAATTCAGCTACATGAGTCCAATCCTATGGAATATTTCTTTGGCTTTTCCTATAAACCAAAGGTTAGGAAAGGAAAAATTCCTTAGGAATATGAATCCTACAAAATTCCTTTGCCCATCCAATGAACCAAAGGGGGCCTAAAAAATGAATTTAGTTGCTCAGCCACCCATATCTCTCCTCAAGCTGGTACCTGTCTATGCCTGCGCAAGCTGTCCTTTTTTCCTGGTTAAGTGGGTTCATACAATGATGCTTTCGATGCCTACCACTGCAGTATCCTAGGTTGGACTAGATGCTGTGGAGCCACATCAGAGGGAGAGGGATCGGTGAATGTGTGGTGTGCACTTGTGATGCCACTGTGCAGAGGAGACAAGTGGAGATAGAAAATCTATAGTGACGTACTAATGCAGCCGGCCTGGAGATGAGAGGAAGTTTACAGGGAGTGCACGGAACCTCCCACAGACTCCCAACGCAGACAATGTGGACCAAACCGCGCCTTCCTTGCATCTTGCTTTCCATACCGCCTACTAACCTAGCAATGACTTTGTGGGCACTTTAGAATGTCACTTGTTGTGTTATATTGTGGCGGGTGAAGGTTAAATCATCTCTCCTACGTCTGATTTTTCATTTTCGTTTCTTTCTCTTTATATTCTTCATAAATAGCATGCATGAAAGTAATAAAACTAGATTTCGGGCCGGTGGAAATCTTCTGACCCGCACACTCTATTTTTTAGTGTCAGCCTATACTGGATTATTTACACCAAATTGAATTAGAGTTATAGTGATTATTTTGGTGTAATTTCTAGCAGAATTGGTCTAGCTAAAAATTCAAGTGTGCGTAAGCGTAATTTTATTTTAGTGTAATTAAAGTGATCATCTAAGCACTATCAGAATCCTGAATTACTATACACTACTACACTAATGATTTTGCGAGGCAGTGCCCTTTTATTAACCGAGGCGTTTACAAAATCTAACCGCCTTAGGTAATGCCTGGGATTAACGGAGGTGGTCGTTTTTATTAACCGAGGCGGTCACAATTAACCGCCTCGCAAAATCAATTTACGGAGGCAGTTAACCTAAAATCTATTAACCAAGGCGATAAATGCCTCCATTTTCGGAGGCGGACCTCCTAAATGGCTTGCCTCGAAAAAAAAAGCCAAGGCCCAGATAGACGCGACCATGTATAAAAACACAACTTAGGGTTTCCTCTCCCCACTCTCTCATCTCCCACTCCTCTCCCATCTCCCTCTCTCGATAGGATACTGCGCCGGTCTCCTCCCCGAGCGCGCACCTCCCTCTCCCTCTCCCTCTCCGAGTCGGTTGCGGGCCTCCCTCTCCCTCTCCTTCTCCCTCTCAGGCGTGGGCTACGCGGCCTCGCAGGTGTGGGCGGCGTGACCCCCTCGCGCGGTGCGGTGGCTCCTCCCAGCAGGCTGGACGGCGGTGGCTTCTCCAGGCAGATCTGCGGGCGAGGTGGCCGGATCCGCGGGCGTGGTGAATGGATCCGCCCGTCTTGTGGCCGGATCCGCCCGTGGTGGCCGGATTCGCGAGCGAGGCGGGCCAGCGGCATGGGTGCGGATCCGGCGGCGGGGGGCCAGATCCGGCGAGCGACGATAGCATCGGCGGCGGGCGCGTGGATGGGCTCGGTGGGCCTATCCACGGGTTTTTCTTTTTTTGTTTTTTATTTGATTTACTAAGGTGAGCATTTGAACCGCCTCGGTAAAAATTGATTTACCGTGACCTTTGGCCCAAAGCGGTTGTGATGCCCGCCTCAGTAAATCGATTTCGCTCGCCTCGGAAAAGTTTACAGTAGTAGTGATAGGTATAGTTCTATTCTAAAACATCTATTTTTTCTTAAGGAAGTTATATACAAAATCATAAAATTTGGAGGCAGGAGAGAAAATTTTCATCTACATACATACATCCATATTTATTCTCATGGTGCGGCTGCTCTGAGGTGTGCTTGCTCCCTGTGACTAAGGTGGGAACAACAGTTAAACATTAGGCTTCCTACAAACTAAGTTCTTAACTTGAAGCTGGTGCTTGTATTTTTCTGAATTTATTCTAGAATTTAACAATATTGTTGTGTAATGAATTCGTCAATCTTAAGATCCGTCGGCTCAGTCTCAATCCTTGAGAGGTGCTCCTATGCGTAGGGTGTGAGTGTGTGCATTCATAAATGTGAGTGTATACATGTATGAGTTCCAAAAAAAAAGTGTCTCCCTGAGGTACACTATACGTCCAGTGTAACTCATGCCTCAAATCCTCATCAACCTTCAACGCATGAAATTTTGCTGAAAAAATAAATAATTGAAAATTAGAAATTATTTGTCTTCTTTTCATACGAAAAATCAAATATTTTGGAGTATGATAGATGTATGCATCAAACCTGGTTATAAAACTTGAAAATGTGAAAACCATTACTCTATTATATTATTAATTATTCACAGCTGATAGAAACAAAAAAAAGTCGGAGTGTGACAATTTTTGACAATAGAACATGCTATGACTTTATATATTACGCCACCATACGTTCTTGTCGCTTAACGACCTTTTTATATTGGTTGTTACAGATGGACCATGCTTTGTAGTACGGATGATGTGGAAGCATTTCTTTTTCTTTTCGATGTTTTTGGATTGGCTGTTCATGACGGGTTGACGACAACAGGGGTTTCATTATAAACCTACATCATCTCTTGTAAAACATCTTAAATAGGTCCATGGTGATTTTGAAAATGTCATAGAAAGGTAGATCTCCTGTAGCGTAGAGCAAGATAGAGTGAAATAGTCAGAGAGGGTATGGCAAATATTTATTGTCTATAGAGTGAAATGAACCGGCCGTATGTCTCTGAAATTTCACCATATTCCTTATCTGTGTCGTCCGTAGACTCTCAAAGGATCATCTAGGTCGTCTTTGAACTTTTTCATGGGGTTCATTCAAAGTGTAAATTTCGAATGATCCACTTGAAAAGTTAAAGATCTCAGACAACCAATCAGCTGAGAGTTCATAGACTAGATGAGAATACAGAAAAAGTTAAAAACCATGTATTTCACTCTCGTCCCTATATGTTGCAAAGAAGGGAAGTAGGCAGGCCCCCCGCTGACGTCCCTGAGACCTCCATATGAAGTCCGACGACGCTTCACGTCTTAGGCCGGGCATCTGAGCTGAGAGTGCACAAGACTTACAGAGAGTGAACCGGAGGGGAGGTCCCATAGGGACAAGGAGGGTCCACGGGGAGGTCCGGTGGAGTCCCTGGGACCTCCATCTGAAGTGCCGTGGACTTATATAGAAAAACAACATTTAACAGTAATGCAGTCGGCTTGGAGATGAGAGGAAGTTTACAGGGAGTGCACGGAACCTCCCACGGACTCCCAACGCAGACAATGTGGACCAAACCGACTTTCTTGCATCTTGCTTTCCATCCCGCCTACTAGCCTACCAATGTCTGTGGACACTTCAGAATGTCACTTGTGTTTTTTTAGAATTACACAGTAACACTTATAACGCACGCACACTCACCCGTCACACGCAAATCATACCCCTATAAGCATCTATGAAGACTAAGCCTGCAAATCTTCGAGGTTAACGAAGTCACTACAAGCACCTCGCTGTCAACGAGAACGTCACCTACCACTTAATGTATAACACCGATAAATCCAGAAATTTGTGACGGGTGAAGATTAAATCATCTGTCCTACATCTGATTTTTTTTATTTTCATTTCGTTCTCTTTATATTCTTCATCAATAGCATGCATGAAAGTAAATAAAACTAGGATTCGGACGGAAATCTTCTGTCCACACCCTAATTTTTAGTGTCATCTTATATTGGATTATTTACACCCAAATTGAATTAGAGTTATAGTGATTATTTTGGTGTTATTTCTAGCACTTCTCCTATGTGATTTAGGGGCTTGAATTTTAAGATGCTTGAATTTTAAGATGATTTCAGGCAACACACTTGTACCATCAACTAGTTCTATGATTTGTTATTTATTTTTGTGTTATAACATATCAAACTTTTGTCCTTGTCTAACTATAAAAATAATTGTAAATTGTTAATTGTCTTTGTGCCAACACAAATCAGATTTTGTCGGGTTTGTGGTTTTGTCTAACCGGTTTTTATTTTCGAAAACGAAAACTATAGATTGTGCCTAAAGAAATTGCAACAAAATAAAACGGCAATTTTAATATAAAATATATACAATAACCATCCCATGAAAGAAATTAAAACTCAGACACCTAAATTTTAGCAAGTCCCTATTTCTAATATAAAATAGTATGGTTAACTAGTATGTTTAACAGCTTGGAAATGGAACTTGCGAGCTAAATCGGGCAAGACTTTGAAGATTTTTCAAGTCCAATAACAGTCAACAACACCAAGTTCATGAATTTATTCTGTGAAATTGAATTAAGTAGTGATATCATGTTTTGGCTTCTCTAGATAGCCCTATGTGCCCTCTTTGGTGTAGTGGAGGTGGTTTGGTTTCAAGTTTCATCATGTAGTTTTTACGAACGCTTTAAAATTCGTGCATCAAAGCCCTCTAACTCAATCTTGCATGATAGTGTTCATCCAATAGAATGAGTGAGTGATTCTAGTGCGATTGCATCGTGAGGTTGCATCGAGTGACACTAGGTGATCGTGTTGCAAGCCGGTGGTGCTTGTTACTCTGGACAAAAGTTGATGAGAACGTCACCTACCTCCATCTGAAGTGCCGTGGGGTGAGCAGCCAAGCCAGAAAGAAAGCAGCCAATGCTCCACCCAAGTGCGCCAGGTATCCCTGTAACTCCCTTACAAGTTTGAATGAACTCTGTGGTGTGGCACACATGTCGTAGGCCCCTATGTACTCCTATAACTCCCTTACAAGGGAAGGTGGGCCCGTGGAGAAGTCCGGTGGAGGTCTCCAGGACCTCCATTTGAAGTCCCGGGGTTTGAGGATACGCGGACACAGCACCGCGCGTAAACACGTGAAGATGTTGTTTTTTCCAAGTCCTTGAAGACTGGGAGGTTGGATCAAAAGTCATTGGAGATGGTTTTTTTCTCAAACTTTCTAAAAATACTAAATTAGGAGAGTGTTTTGGGACTTCTTGGAGATGCTACCTGTCCAGTTATTATTATTATCTCGGTGAAGTGGTGGGAGAGGAGCACACACAGCCGCAGAGTGAACCGGAAGGGAGGTCCCAAAGGGTGAAGGCGGGCCCGCGGGGAGGTCCGGTGGAACCGTGGAAGAGTCCCCGGGACCTCCATCTCAAGTGCCGTGGAGTGAACAGCCAAGCCAATAAAGAAGAGAAACACAGTGCTCTTGTAACTTGTAAGTGAACGAAAACCAATTTAGCTCCACCGAAGTGCGCCTGATGTCCCTGTAACTCCCTTACAACATGCTTCCAGACCTCACACGAGATGTACTACATACTGGGCACAGGGTACTCTCATATGGCACCACTACACAGTGCAGACTGCAGTGCAATGCAGCTCATCACACTGAAATCCTTCACGTCAACCTTCGAACCGTGCTTATATGAGCGCGCGTGTCTGCTCCGGCTTGAACGAGTCGCGGTACTACAGCAGGCCGGCTTCGATCTGCTCTCGATCGAGCGGCAGTTACATACGCAGATCCATTTCGTATATTGGCGTGGCTCTGAAGCCTTGCTTGAAGGGTATGTAGGAGTACAAATTAAAACACACTCCTTGAACAGAACATATATACTTCGATCGTTCCATTATTTCGTATATACATTAATTATTATATTCATCCGGACTGTGACCGTTTTATGTATTACTCTTGCAGGAGCTAATAGATCATCATCAGTGTGTGGAAGAGTACGTGGTGAAAATATATATCAAATGGTGGTGGCGCTATGGGACATCGTCGCGAAGGCGGCCAACCTGGCTCAGCTGCTGGGACTGGACGCCGTCACGCTCATCACCATAGCCATCAGCTTCCTGCGGTTTCACCAAGCTAGGAAGGAATGCAGGAAGCTCGAGGGGCGCGTGCGGATGCTCCAGGCGCTCCTGAGCTCGGTTGGCGGCCGCTGGATCACGCAGCGGCAGCAGCAGGACGAGCTTCTGCAGATGACCCTCAGGGACGCGAACAGCCTCGTGGAGTCCTACAAGCGGAGGTCGCTGTATGCGCGCGTCCGGGGCGGCAGGGGCATGGCCACGCGGTTCCGTGATCTGCGAAGCCGCGTCGACTCCTATTGTCACCTCATCCTCGCCGTCAACGCATTCCTCCTCGTCGTGCAGCCGCCGAACCAGCTGAACCATCCTTCTCCATCGCTTGTCATCAGGTCCGTATACGTGTGTGTGAATCTGTGATCAGAGACGATGTTCGCTCCGTCAGCTATGGTCACAATTACTGCGTACTTGATTGATGTATTAGCTAGCAAATAACTCGACCTAAACTGAATGCTTGCATGCATGGCGGCAATGCAGGACTGAAGGGAACGACGACGATGTAGGCGTGCCACCTTCCGCCGGGGACTCTGTAGTACATGCAGCAGCAGCAGAGCCATCGTCGTCTACGACTGCTCCTGATGACACTTACGCCATCGATATTACTCCGATCCAGCCCGCGCGCCAGGAATGACTAGACAGCGAGCCATACATGCACCAGAAAACTACGTGGCGCATCCACCAGCTAGTCGGCGTCGGCGGCAGCCCGGAGCCGCGGCAGGCAGGCATCAGCGCTACCCATAACTGAGGAGGGTCCTGAGGCTACATTTTTTAAGTCTAGACTAGGAATCGATCGGTCAGCCGATTCAGGGTACCAATGCAAATGGGCCTCTAAATTGTAATAATAGCGGACTGCAGTATTTTTCTTCTTTTAGTTTTCTATTTTTCTTCCTTCTCTAATCCTTGTGAATAGTGATGAAAACGGACGGAATTTTTCCCGTACCGTCCCATTCCTTTTTCTATATTTTCCCGTCCGTTTTCGTATTTGTGAGATCCCGTTTTCGTATTTGCGGAAGTAGAAAATGGTGTTTTCCGTCCGTTTCTGAGTAATCCCGTTTTAATATGGAATAGACCCGTATTTATTCCGTTTTTATCCCGTTTTCAATCTATGCTTAACACGTTCAACAATTACATGTCCTTATGTTATGTTAATATAACTACGAATCATCAAATATGCATGTTATGTTCACGTACATAGCATGTAAATGAATATTAAACTTTGTATATATTATTACATGACTTTATATATGTATACTTTGAGAATATTATATTATGTGATCTTAATTTAATTTTCCGGCTCTCCATCCGTATTTGTTCGTTTCCGTATGTCCGCATATTCCGATTCCGTTTTCGAACCCGTATTTTCCGAACCCGATCCCGTTTCCGCCAAAAAAATATAGAAACGGAAGTAGAAATAGGGTTTTTCCGTCCGTTTCCGTCCGTTTTCATCGCTACCTGTGAATAGTTTATTATATATTTTTTTTGCATAATTTCATAGGCCCCACTCACATCGGTGTGATTGGAATATTTCTTTGCAACATGCTAAGTATCTAGCTCGTGGAGCCTATCCAAGTCAACAAAGACTAGCTATAACATACAATGAGAGTGTCTACTATAACAAACACTACTGGACACTGGGACTTCGCCGAGTGTTTTTACACTCGGCAAAGAGCCATTTGCACTCGGCAAAGACTTTGCCGAGCGTAGCACTCGGCAAAGTCCGCTCGGCAATTTTTTTCACGGCAAAAATACTTTGCCGAGTGCTTTTTATCGGGGCGCTCGGCAAAATATTTAAAAATTTTGCTGAGTGTTTGTAAAGGCACTCGGCAAAGTTTTATTGCCGTTACGGCACCCACCGTTAACGAATATTTTGCCGAGTGCCATAGATCGGCACTCGGCAAAATTATTTTTTATTTTTATTTTTTAAAAACTTTGCCGAGTGCCTCCGACATGGGCACTCGGCAAAGTTTTTTTTATTTTTCCCAGATATTAACTTTGCCGAGTGCCCCTGTTCCGGACACTCGGCAAAGTTTTGCTGAATTTTTTAAAAAATATACTTTGCCGAGTGTCTCTGTTCCGGGCACTCGGCAAAGCTTTGCTGAATTTTTTTAAAAAATATACTTTGCCGAGTGCCTCTGATATGGGCACTCGGCAAAGACCCCGAGGATTGAAAAAAATAATATTTATTTTTTTACAATCCATTGTAACAGACAATATATATATATATCAATCATCACAGCTATATCACCAGCATGCAATATATATCAAAAGTACACGCATATTTCATAATCCATCGAAAATCCATCACAAGTCCAGCAAAGTTCAACAACAGAAGTTTATTATTACAAGTTCAACATCACAAAGTTCAACATCCCTACTCCGGTGGCGGAGACTGCTACTGCGCTGAAGGACCGGACTGCGGTGAAGGATTGACGCGATCAACCGTCGGGGACACGGTAGCGGCAGTGTTTGAACCCGCCGACGGAGGCTGCACAAAAGAGAAGTGTTAGACTCAAAATTGAAAATTTCGACAGCACCTCCCCTGCATGGGGAGGTTTCCAACCTGCAAGAAACAACGGCACGAAGGCCGACAATCCAAACGGCACGAAGGCCGACAATCACAATGGCACGAAGGCCGACAATCCGAACAGCACGAAGGCATTAAACTTTCATACTCACAGGAGTGAAGTGTCGACCCGAAGCTACAACTGGCAATGGCACTACGACGCCCGATGCTTGCCCGATGGTTTGCATGATCTGGTACATTTCCGCCATCTGCTTCTGCGTGGCCTCCAACTGAGCGGTCAGGTGCGCGGTCGTCTCCTTTGTTTGTGACAGCTCAGCCTGCAGTGCCACGTCAGAGCATGATTTCTATTAGATTTACTAATCTAATCCACACCCACAAAATGGAAAGTTGAATTCACAAGCAAATCATGTACATCTAGAAATACGGAGTAGTAAACAAAGGACTAGACTTATTGGCTCAATCAGTTCAGCCCCCCTCGAATATTTGACATTCTGTCGAGTGGAGAGGAATTTTATTAGGCGCAGCTGACTATCAGAAGAACAAAATGCAGCCGCTGAAAAATAGGTACCATCCTTCAGCTCCTGATAATTTCTCAGCACATTTCCCAATTTTCTAAAACTGAGAAGTGTTTGCAGCTTGTAGGGTTAGAATCTAAAACACACCCATCTAGATACCTCTGAACAGCGAGAAACATACTGGAATATGACAAACTGACCCTATTAGATAAACTGACCTGAAGTTCGTCGACCCGCGACAGTGTTGGAGTAGGCCGTGCACGTATGGGAAGGCTGCTCTGTGCCCTCACGTTGGAGAGAGAGGGTGCAGAGCTCGAGGAGTCGGCGCTATCTGCAATAAACAACCGCCCGTGCTTCCTGCCTTGCCCTATCCTCACAATCGTCTGTGTGTCAAGGGGCTCAGTGCTCAGATTGTAATCTGAGCCATGGACCGCCCGGACCGCCTCCGCGTAGTCTCTAACTTTAGCGTGGATGGTCGGGTCAGAGTAAGCCTAGGCAGGGGCATCCGGGTTGAAGACGACACCGGATTTCACCCGGCCCATGTGGGACACAGCCCATGCTGAGAACTCCGACACCGGCACGTCCGGGTGTGCCACCTCCTGCGAGAGACGGCAAGATGATAAGAAATCAGGTCAAATTAAGCGTTAGAATAGATAAATGACATCACGCACAAGTGCTCGCTTGAATGCTGGGAGGTTGTGGCTGCCTTGGTGGTGAGTTGGACCGGTCTTCAGTGCCCGCTTCTGCTTGCCTTTCTCGTGCTTTTCGAGGTACATCGGGTCAAGGTACCTGTCCACGATCATCGCCCATGCCGATCTATACGACATGCACTACGAGGCCGGCACCTACACATCATCAAGTGAATCATGAAGTGAATCATGTCGCCAGCACCTAAATCTCAAAACGAATCAATATTATTCACCTACCTGAAGGTACTGCTCCTTGGTCAACGCCACCTTTCTTGAGTCAGCCTTGTTGAGGGGTTGTTTGTTTATGGACCTGTAGTAGTCAACGTGGGCCTGGAGTCGCGCCTCGTGAATCATGTCACCGACGTACTTCTGACAGGCTCTGTGTGCCGTCTGATCTGCCTCGTTCTCTCGACCCTCTTCGGCCTTGAAATACCTCTGCATACAAACACGATGTATCCGTTCACTATTTCAATAAAAGACATAACCAATGGAGATGTATTGCACTAAGTTGTGAGACCCTTACCCAAAAGTCCGCCAAAACCCTCTCCTGCTTGTTGTCCTGCTCGTCATCCATGGCTTTCGCATACCTATTCCATGACCAGGCCGGCTCCAGCTTCCCATCTCCCAAGTCCACAAGGCCGGGGAAGTGTTTCCTGCATAGACATCCCAGGACGGTAGCGGGGGTGCGTGGGGGATCAAGAGCACCCGACAGAAGTAGCCAGCCCCTGCATAAGTGATTCTAAAAAATATCAGTTTCTCTTTTGATTTTCAATGTATCATATGAAATACTAGTGATAACATCTATAGTTGCTTACCTTCTTCCCACTGGACGAACCACTGGGCGTCGGTCAGGAAGCGGAACCGAAGGGAGGCTTGTGGGACCTCGTAGGTAGGGAGTCGACTGAGCAGAACTGTCCTCTGTCTGTTGAGTTCCCTCGTCCGTCTGCCTAGCCCCCACGTCCTCTGTCTGCTGAGACCCCTCCTCCGACTGGTCACGAGCCGGGGGAGGCGGCGGGTCCCTCCTAGGCCGACCCCGGCCCCTCCCCCTCCCCGTCCCCATCCCCGTCCTAGGGCGACCCGGGCCTGCTCTCCTAGCTGCCCCTGAAGACGTCCCCTCGCCTCCATCAGGAGGGCGTAGCCTCTGGTACACAGAGGCTACCTGCCTCGGTGAACGGTTGCCCACCATCTTTGTTGTCACCTGCAATTTACAAAGAATGAACAAGCATTAGTACATACATTACAAATAGTTCAAAATGAATAAACATAACAAAATTTTTACATGCTTTAGGAATAATCTTCCCCCGGGTCATAGGTCTCATCATCACTGTCAAAATTGTCCAAATGGGCAACACTATCCGAAGGTTCTGTGTCTTCTTCTCTCTCTTTGCCTAAATGGTATCGCTCAAGCATTTGAATGTCCTTCAAATTCAGCACTACATCTCCAAGGTCCTCGTCATCAACCATTTCATTGTCTACTTCCAGGGCGGGCACACCGGGTAAGACTATCTCAAACCTCCCTTGTAGCCCATCTGCTTGATAGAACTCTCCATCATATGTGTTTGTGTCGAAGGTGTAATCTTCATTGTTTGGAACAGGTAGTTTACCGTGCGGTGATACCTGGTGCACAATAGACCAACCCTTAAGATGGTCTTTGTCTTGACACGCGTATGGCGTATGATACACCTGCACGGCCTGTTGAGCCACAATATAGACATCTTTTCCTTGATAGACGGAATCATGTCTAATCTCGACTAGCCCAAGATGAGGGGTCCGTCTCGTTCGTTCAGGATCAAACCAGTGGCACTTGAATATGACAGGAGTAAAAGGTATCCATCCCTCATATTCAAGTTCATAGATCTCCTCAATTATTCCATAGTATTCGACGCCATTAGTGCCCGGCGTAAAAACTTGGCTATTGGTGGTTTTTCGACTGGGCTGGGTTAGCTCGTGTCTTGACGTGTGGAAGCGATATCCGTTCACGTCATAACCGTTATATGACTTCACCCTAGACTTGAAGCCGTTTGCAACCTGTCTCAACTCATCACTCATGGACGCATTGGTCTGTGCCTACAAGCTCAAGCATGATACATCGTTATATCATTAGTACGTACAAGGTACTAAGGAATATCGAAGAACGTGCGAGCTAAATTGGAAAGTACCTTTCGTTTGAACCAACAAATGAAATCAGGCCTCCCAGCTCCCGCACCCTCTGCAAGAAGGGTATCATGTTCGTGCGGGGTAGGATCCCTTGATTGATGCCACTCTTGACGAACAAATTCCCTATACCAAAGAGAATCAATGGGGTTCGATACAGAATAATGATGTCATATTGAAACAAGTTCGTTGAGAACTTACATAATGAATGGCGCAACCTCGACAAGGTTGGTGAACACATATAGCGTGATTCTGCGCCACTCTTCTGGATCCAATCTCTTAGGGGTCGATCCACTTGCGCTCCCTAGTTGGCCTTTGAAAAGGCTGAGGGTCGATTCAACTTCTCCAGCATTGTAACGAGGGGGTGGATTATGCTTGCTAGGAAGGTTCAGCTTGTAGTAGGATGTCGGGAAGTTTGCAACCTCCTCCCGAATGCTTGCCTCCGCAATGGAAGCCTCAATTCTGGCTTTATTTGTACATTTCTTGCGAAGAGTCTTTAGACATCGTTCAATTGGATAGCACCAACGGGCCTGCACAGGCCCCCCCAACCGTGCCTCGGTCGGGAGATGCACAATCAGATGCTGCATCGGCAAGAAGAAACCAGGTGGAAAGATCATCTCAAGCTCACAGACCAACTCAGGTGCCATTTTTTCCAAATCTGTAATGATTGTCAAAGAGAGCTCCTTGGCACAAAGCTGGCGGAAGAAGTAGCTCAACTTTGCCAGCACTAGCCACACACGCTCAGGGACATAGCCTCGAACCATCGACAGAAGTATCCTCTCAATCCATATGTGGTAGTCATGACTCTTTATCCTGTTGACTCGCAGAGTTTCTAAGTTCACTCCCCTGCTTAGATTCGCTGCATACCCATCAGGGTACATTAAGCTCTTGATCCATCGAAGTGCTTCCCTCCTTTGATCGATTTTCAACACATAGGGGGCCTTAGGCCTTCTCCACTGCTTTCCTGTTGCAGGAGGCCGCATCTCTAGGTTGGGCCTATCGCACAACGTCGCAAGGTCCACTCTAGCCTTAGGGTTGTCCTTAGACTTGTCAGTGTCCATGAGCGTTGCCCAAAGTGCCTCGGCGATATTCTTTTCAGTGTGCATGACATCAATGTTATGGGGTAGTAGGAGGTCATCGAAATAGGGGAGCCTCGTCAAGCCGGACTTATGAGTCCACATATGTTGCTCGCCATATCCCACAAAACCACCACCTTCATTGGGCACGAGAGCATCTATCTGCGCACGAACCTCAGCCCCAGTCCTCAAGCGTGGTCTAGGGTCCGTCACTTTGACACCTTTCGTAAAACTCTTGACGTCTTCTCTGAATGGATGGTCAAGAGGGAGGAATTGACGATGTTTGTCGAACGACGAATACTTGCCACCCTTCTTCAACCATATGAACCTCACAGCTTCTTTGCATATTGGGCATGGGAACTTCCCCTGAACACACCAGGCGCACATTAACCCGTACGCCAGGAAGTCGTGCAAGGAGTAGTGGTACCAGACGTGCATTTTGAAGCTTGTCTTCGTAGCTCGGTCGTATGTCCACACCCCTTTGTCCCAAGCATGGATCAACTCATCTATCACAGGCTCCATGAAGACACCCATATGACTCCCCGGGTGTCTAGGAATTATCAACGACAGGAACACGATATGCCGTTGAAAGGAGACGCCGGGGGGGAGATTGAGTGGGATGACGAACACGGGCCAACATGTGTATGGTGCAGCCATCATACCATATGGATTGAACCCATCTGTTGCCAGCGCGACACGTACATTACGAGCCTCCTCTGCTTTGAGAGGATGCCGCGCATTGAAGTACTTCCATGCATGAGCATCGGATGGATGTACCATCTTGTCAGGATTGTACCGTGTGCCGTTTTTATGCCATGTCATCTGTTTCGCATATTCCTCGGTCATGAATAGCCGTTGGAGCCTCGGCAGGAAAGGAAGGTGTCGTAGGACTCTCATGGGGATTGTAAGCTGCCTCCATCTCTGCCTTATCACGTCCTTCAGCGAACTGAGCTTGGTGAGTGTCATCCAACATGTCTGCTACCCCGGCATCATCATCAAAATCATCGAGCCATGGTCTCACCATCTCCTCCCTAATACGATCGGCTTCACCATGGTGGATCCACCTGTGGTAGCCTGAAGTAAATCCAAACTTCACAATATGTTGACCCATGGTTAGCCTATCTTTCCTTCTTCTGTTGTCACATCTGCAGCAGGGACACACAACTAGAGAATGGCCTTCAGCACTCTCGCCAAATGCTTGATTCAAGAAACCTTCGACCTTGACTATAAACAACACGTCGTAATCCTTCGCGTCTCTCCGGAGCGTGTACATCCACTCACGGTCCTCCATCCTTTAATAGACGCATCAGCACATATGAGTGACCATCAATTGCATCTACGTGGTGTCCCTACTCTCTAATAGGTGAGGATAGGTCCTAATCCCACCCATGGGTCTGTAGATGAGGTTAGTTTCCAAGCTCCGCTCCTATCCGAGATGGAATTTCGGCAGCACCTCCCCGTTGTTCTCCCGATACACGTCCTGAAAGGGATAATGTGTATCCGGAGAACAACAGGGGGGACGCCGAAACACCGTCTCGGACCAGAGCGGACCATGGAAACTAACCATTCTACGTATCCACGAGCTGTCCAAAAAACATGGACAATCCGAAATAGATACGGCTGCAGATATGCAGAGACCTGCATACCTCCAACCGTATCTCTTTCGGACGGGAGACGCCTAACTGGGATACACCGACATACGATGACAAACATACAGGAAGAGAGGTGATTTATACCTAGGGTGTCGGTGGAGTAAGGCTACCGAGGCAGTGGCAAGTCGACGCAGTGGCAAGTCCCCTGAGTCACCTCTGATGGGCTCTTGTCCTGCATAAAAACCAAAAGGTTAATGTTTATTCAAAATTTCGGCAGCACCTCCCTTGCACTGGGAGGTTTCCAAAACCTGCAAAAGAAGGGCACGAAGGCCGACATTCACAACGGCACGAAGGCCGGCAACCACAACAGCATTTGGACCAACACCTAAAGCTGTGTGTATATATGTATATATATATCAAACAATAATGCAGCTAGATAGCAGACGTGATAGACACTACACCACAGCCCAAATATAGCGTCGGACGGAGGGTCGTTATAAGCTGTTTCAACGTCGTACGGTACACCATGCAAGACAGGCAGCAACATCTGTAGGGAAGTGGTAGAGAGCTTTACCTGATACTCCTTAGTCTAATCCATGAGCTGGCTCCAAGTGCTTGGTGAGGAGGCGCCTATAGATGTTGCGGCTTGTCTTCGAGCAAAGATCCAATCAGCTACTTCTTCTTGTACGCCTCAGGCAACCACAAAGATAACCTGTTGGTTATGATGAAACCACAGATCCATGATTTAGTTAGTATAATTAGGAAACAAAGCATGTCAACAGTAGTGGCAGAGCCTGGACAAAACATAGAGGGGGCCAATTTAGGTGAAACTATGAACAAGTGAAAAATCTCAAATTCTATAAAAAAATAAAAGAGTAAAGTCCAAATCCGGTCCATAAACTTTTAATGATGTGTCATCTCAGTCCATGGACTTTCAAAGTATGTCATTATAGTGCCTAAACACTGTTTGGGTCTAAAAATAAAAATTTGTTGTTCATTGGTGTCATGTTCGATCATCTAAAAATTCATTGTTGATCATTGGTGTCATGTTCATCTAAAAATTTGCTAGAGAAAAAGTGAAATATGGTTGTTTATATCGGCACTATTGCTGCGGTAAATTTGTTGCCAGGCAAGGCATCAGGCATCAGGCGTTCAGGCTCTGTTTCAGTTTCAGTTCTTCATCAGGCATCGTAGCTCTGCACCTCTGCGGTAAATTTTGCAGTGTTTTGTTTTGTTGGTGGAAAAGATCCTGCCTTCTCAAGATCTACTACTCAGACACCTGATTATTGAAGTAGTACTAGCAGCTAGCAAATCAGATGGATTTGGGGGCCGTTTGCATCTGGCGAATACAACAACAGCAAATACAAGTGCAGACTACAGAGGGAGATGGCACCTCCTAAATGAACCTGAACTGAAATCCATTCACGAGGTGGGGGTGTAGGCAATGCAGAGGTGCAGGAACCGTGGCAATGCAGAGGTCCTAACTCTATTCAGCAGTACTAAAATAATTTATTCCCATAGTAGCTTTCTGAAATAAACACGGAATCCCAATAAAAATTGATCTTACCATGACCCGTGATGTGCAGCAGTAGGCACCACAGACCGCTGGATCACCTGGCACCTGCCACTGCCAGGGAGATGTCGAAGCTGCTGGATCTGGCACCTGGAGATGTCGAAGCTGCTGGATCTGGCACCTGGCACCCGCCACTGCCAGGGAGATGTCAAAGCTGCTGGATCAGGGGGCACCTGGCACTAGTCTTGGCCGGCAGGAGATGTTGAAGCTGCTGGATCTGGGGCACCTGACACCAGTCCCGGCCGGCAGGAGATGACGAAGGTGCTGGATCTGGGGGCACCTAGCACCCGCCACTGCCTGCAGTCCTGGCTGGTAGAAGATGACGAAGCTGCGAAGGACCCTGGCGCTGGTGGCCTGGAGCAGGCGCCGGAGGCTGGGAGTGCGGAGGTCGCGAGTTCCGCTGGGAGGGCGCTGCTATTTTTTTCTTCGATGGATTGGCTTCAGGCGGCGGCCGGGCGAGTGGAGGAGGAAGGAGTGGGGTTCGTGGGCCGGCCCAGATTTTAATTTAGGTTAGAAGGCCTTTGCCGAGTGCCTGGTCCGGCGGCACTCGGCAAAGAGTTTTTTTATTTTTTATTAAAATAAACTTTGCCGAGTGCCCCACTTTGGCACTCGGCAAAATATTTTTATTTTTTTTATTTTAGTTCCAAATTTTTTTGTGTAGCTTTGTGACAGTATTTAAAACTCTACTTTAAAGTTTGGGGCAATTTTGACTTTTTTTTGTATATTTTATTAATTTATTTCGTTTCCTCAAATTTTTCCGGATATTTCAAATTTGAACTACAGGTACATGGAATAATGGAATTCGGTCATCCCAAAATTAATATTCATGATATTTAGCGTATGTTGAGGCCGTATCCAAGAGGTTAAATGAAATATTGAGCACCTCGTTGACGTAACATATCGAAGTACTTGCGGGGGAAAGTGATTTAAAATTATATAAAATCCAAATGAAGTCCGAAAATCACGAAACTTAGCGAGACGTTGTGTTATCGCATGTGGAGGGTGTGATAAAAATTTAAGATTGTTTCGAGGAAGTTGGGACGTTGGATGCCAAAAACGCACACATCTCCACATATAATAACCATCTCAAATTTTCGGAGATGTGTGGTTTTTTGGCATTCGATGTCCCAACTTCCTCGAAACCATCTCAAATTTTTACCAGACCCTCCACATGCGATAACACGACGCCTCGCCAAGTTTCATGATTTTCGGACTTCGTTTGGATTTTATATAATTTTAAATCACTTTCCCCGCAAGTACTTTGACATGTTACGTCAACGAGGTGCTCAACATTTCATTTAACCTCTTGGATACGGCCTCAACATACGCTAAATATCATGAATATTAATTTTGGGATGACCGAATTCCATTATTCCATGTACCTGTAGTTCAAATTTGAAATATCCGGAAAAATTTGAGGAAACGAAATAAATTAATAAAATATACAAAAAAAAGTCAAAATTGCCCCAAACTTTAAAGTAGAGTTTTAAATACTGTCACAAAGCTACACAAAAAAATTTGGAACTAAAATAAAAAAAAATAAAAATATTTTGCCGAGTGCCAGGCCCAGGGGGCACTCGGCAAAATACATTTAAAAAATTAAAAAAAAATTTCCGAGTGCCAGCCGTTAGGCACTCGGCAAAATATCGCTGCAGGTGGTGGCCGCCACGGGTCGGGCGCTGTTTGCCGAGTGCCGCGGCACTCGGCAAAATAACGGTTTGCCGAGTGTCTTACTTTGCCGAGTGTCTGACACTCGGCAAAGTCTTCTTTGCCGAGTGCTATATTTTGCCGAGTGTTTTTTATCAGAGCACTCGGTAAAATATATATTTACCGAGTGTTACGATAAAAAGCACTCGGCAAAGTTTCAGACACTCGGCAAAGTCTCAGTTTCCAGTAGTGAAATAAACACCAAATAGAGACAACTTTATCACCACAATATAGAGCGTGTTTTAGAGAGAGAAAAAAGAAGAAGAGGAAACCGCATTCATGTTTTTTCTGAGCTAAAACAAATTTTCCATGAATTTTCTAAGATTAAATTAGATTTTAGAGTTTTAAAATGTATATTTTTCAAAAATAATAGTTTTATATTTAAAAAAACATTTTCATATTTTTTTATAGAGTCTATTTAATTCCTATATAAACTATAATGTTCAATTTTATCTCCCTTGTGACTAATTTGGCAACATGTATCGATACGGTGTGTCACATTAACCAAAACCATTCAGCGAGGTAAAGTAGATGGTTTCTAAAGTTAAGAGAGTTTAAAAATCTACTCTTTGATGAGAAAGGTAAATCAGACTTGCGATGGTCGAGGGAGGTCAGAGGTGGACTTTTGTCCTAAAAAGTTACAGCAAGATAATTTGACGTGGGGCTCCTCCTTAGGCCTGAACTGCATCATTGCCTTGATTGTCGGTTGAGTTTAGGCCCAGCCCAAATAGATTAACACTCCAGCCCAAGCGGTTCATCAGTCGGGCAGCAGTGGGCCGATCCATCCAGATCCCGTTGTTCCACTCCAGCTCCTCTATTTATACAGACGCAACGCAACTCCGTAACCCTAAACTAAACCACCAACCCATTCCGCTCGAACAGCTGCAGCGCGAGGTTGTTAGGCCTGTGAGCCTCGACCACGCACACTTCAGCTGTTGGCGACTTGCTTCGCCCATGCCAGGCCCTGCCTCGGTTATGCCGCCTTGAACCAGCTCGCTAGCTGTGTTGACAAGCTAATTTACTGACCCCATCTTGTTGTGACGTGTAATTTTGTTTGAGTGATTATATCCTGATCTATCTGATCTATTTACTGGCCATGATATTCGGGTCTGCTTTGTTTGAAGAAACTCTTTGGACACATGCTGTCCTGCTAGTCGATCTGCACTTGAGCGTGGTTAAATTATCTGGGTTTGGTTTCCTAGGTCACTAATTTTTGCATATGTATACGACACATTCTGGTTGGATTTACTCACTTGTAAATCACATGAACTCTCTGCACACTGCACTAGTAGCACTAGCAGTATAGGATATGCCTGTTTTTTTAAGGAACTAGCCCATGCCTATTGCTGCTCCTTGTATGCTTCTTCAGTCACTGTCGAAGTTTGATGGTTGCTACTCTCTTCTTCCAGTAACTGTCGAAGTTCGATGCTTTTAAGAAAGTGTTTTATGAAATTTTTAGGGGGTCTACAGATATCCGCACCACTGCTGATAGTAGCCCCTGGTTCATCCGTACTGCATGGATTCCTCCTTTGCATTTTTTTAGGGGGTGTTTAGTTCCTAAAAATTTTCACCCCAAAACATCACATCAAATCTTGCGGCACATGCATGGAGCATTAAATGTAGACGAAACAAAAAACTAATTGCACAGTTCACCGTGAAATCGCGAGACGAATCTTTTAAGCCTAATTAGTCCATAATTGAACAGTAATTGCCAAATAAAACAAAAAAGCTACGGTACCCGAAACCAAAAAATTTTCAACTAAACACCCCCTTATTCATAATTTGAGTTTATGAGTTCTGGGCAGGTTGACACATTTGGAGCTGACCTTTCTGACAGCTAAATGTGAGTGCAGGACATGGTGACATGGGGGTAGTATACTGCAAGTCTGCAATGGCCATCTCATGCCACAACCACAATATTGGTTTCCATCAGTCCTGAAAATATGCTGCTTGTTATAGCAGCTATTTTAGCTGCTGCTGATCTGTGTTGCTGAGACTGGCGTAATGTTGAATGGCTGAAAGCGGTTGCTGTAACGAGCAGCCGAACAGAATCATGTTCATATATAGTTTTCAGGTCAATGAATTGATGGCAGTGGCACTTGGGGTGAACGCTGTCATTGCCATCGAAATACTACTGCTCGCTACAGAAGGCGGCGGGGCCCTCAAGAACAGAGCACGGCCGGGGCCTGTGGGGAAGTCCGGTGGAGAGACCTCCGTCTCAAGTCCTGGGGCGTGAACAGCTACTCAACATGAAAAACTAGTGCTCCACTGACAAGTTTGTGTAAACTCCGTTCCATGTCACACGCCGCCAGGCTGGGCATCTGCGGTAGGGAAACACAAGGCCTCCGGAGCTACTCCCGTACTAGCATGGCGCCGCAGGTTTAGGGGGTGATTGATTGCCACGCCCGAACTGTCCAGAGGGTCATCTGGTACCGTGTCATGCACTTTAGCCTTGTTTGGTTCCTGTCTCATACCGTTTGCCTGCTTCATTCTATTCTTTTCCCTCCCTCCATCCCACACGATTTCGTCTTCTAAATTTCTCCTTCTCTTATGGTGCAGGATGACTTAGTTTATGCATGATGCAGGGACCTATGTGTCAGACACCCCAAAACTTTGATGCATACATGCAACCAAACATAACCCCATCTTGTATTGGACCACAACAAAGACAAACAAACACGACCACTTGCATGAGCTCAATCTGGCTCATTTGGTCCTGCACAGCCTAGCCATCCTGGCTGAATGCTTCCTTTCCAACCAATCAGACCCTTAATGAATTGTACTGACCCTGCTAACCTTGGAAGCGAGCCCATCTCTCCTCGAGGCATACTTTATTAACTACAGTATATCAAACAATGCTTGCTCTGGCCGGAACGAATCTATGTATCGTTGACACCCACAACCACAAGTGTTATATGGAAATTGGGCTTTGCCAATATAGTTTGAGACATTTATGTATTTGCCGATGGATAAATCAGTCTTCCTCGTTTGGCACAAGAAAATTTAAACTTTTTTACGTGACACCTGGTTAAATTTGCCGTGTGCATCCATCCGTTAGCTAACTCTATTGACGTACGTATCAGTTTTCTTTCAGAAAAACCAAAATGCCCCTGTGTATAGCACGCGTCTTGTCTCCTACCGATGCTAGCGACACGCGGAGTTGCGGTTTCACGCACGCCTCCCCTTCTTCTAAAAAAAAGAAACCTAGATCTATGGATGCTGGAGGAGATGAGGATGGGCGGAGGAGCCATCGGTCGGCGGCGTCCGTCCAGGAGCTCGCGGAGGCCAGCCGGCCTCTTGTGGCGGACATGGTGTGGTCTCGCCTAGAGATGACTGGTCATGGGCTCATGGCGTGGGGGATGCGGCGGGGGCCGGCCTCACCCACTAGCGCTAGTGCCCGCTCGCGGTGTGGGGATCAAGGCGAGGCGGCCTCGGACGGAGGTGGCAGCCAGATGCCCACAGATGGCCTTGCCTGCCGGCACTAGTGCCCAGCTGCGGCGTGGGGGATGCGGCGGTGCGGGCTCACCCGCCATTGCTCCATCAATGACGTGACGTGACGGCGCTCCGGCCAGTCAACGTGGTTCATCGCGCATAGGCCGCCTAGGCCGTAGACTCGACTATCCGCGCCCGAAACAAGGGCATTCCTGACTTGTATAAATGGACGTCAGTGCTATTTACGGAAGAAAATTTCAACTCTGTGCTAGGTAAAAAAAAAGTTCAAATTTTCTAATGCCAAATAAGAAAGATCAAATATTATAGTATGTGTGATCAATCTGTTTAAATATTGGTCATCAATACTGCGATATAGGATGAGTAAGCAAAAACGTAAGGCCTAGCGTCCAGACGCCCGGAGGGATGTCACGTCCAGATGCAGACCCCAAGCCCTGTATCCTGCATCCTGCCTAGCACTAACGCCGCCGTCCGTCGCAGGACCCACGTGCACCCGCACGTGGAAAACCCACGTTGGTTGACCCATGATTACACCCCCAGCAGCAGCAATAAGCGGCTGCGGCAGGCTGCTGTCCGCCAGCCACCAGCCTCGCCATGCAACATCTAACCCGATCTACTTTTGAAACATTCAGATAAAATTGCTACATATATCTGAAACAAATGAAACACTTGAAAGATGTGTGTGTATACAACATATGCAACATCCAGATCTACTTTTGCAATATCCAGATAAAACACTTATAATATAAGTATGAAATACTTGAAACATACGCTTAAAACATACGGGTAGAGCCATAGCAACATATGCAACATCCAGATGGACACACTTGAAACATGTCTCAAATATTTGAAACACTTGCAATATAGGCTTGCAACATATGTATAATGACATTGCAACATATGCAACATCCCAGATCTATTTTTGCAACATCCAAATGAAAGACTTAGACTATCTCTAACAATTGGAACCCAAAATACAAGATTCATTTCATGTTTGGGTAGTGCTACAGCAAATGTTTCAATACCTATTTCTAGTCTTCTCCAATAATAAGACTCAAAAGAGAACCTTTTCTACAAATGGGTTTCCAGGAGAAGATACTCAAATTTAGGTTGTGCCTCTTCTGGCACCTAAAATGTATCTCAACTCTGTTGGAGGCCAATACAGTACTGTCGGAGACCTATTTTGTATTTGGGTGCCCTTATGGGTCACTTGTTAGAGACAGCCAAAAACAACGCTTGAACACACTTGAAACACGGCATCGTCGGCGACCACGACCTACCTGGTGGGGAACTACAGTAGCCAGCAAACTCGGGTCAGAGAGACGTCAAAAGCTGCCCAGCGTACACCCAGGCACGCGCAAGCCTCCCCTTCCTGCCACGGTGCACGCCATGGCTACGACGGCGTGAGGTGGATGGGGACCCGACGTGAGGCGCGGAGGAGCGCCGGATGAGTGTCGGTGCGGCGCACCCATGCTGGAGAAGGGCGCCGAACTGGAGAAGGCGAGCTGAAGAAGGCCGCTGGGCTAGAGAAGGCCCGAGGTGGATGGGGGCAACTAGAGAAGGTGAGTGTTGTGGTGGATGCGCCAGTGAGGCATGGGGCAGCGGCCCGCAGAGTGCCTCTGGGGCGGCTCGGCCTCGATGCTTGGGGCGGCAGCTCTCGCACTTGAAGTCGGAGGCGAAATCTTGCATCACGGCCTTGGGGGCTCGGGGACAGACGGTCGCTCTGGATGAGCGGATAGGAGTAGGGATTTTTTTTTTTTGTTTAAGGAGATGGAGCCCGGTTACGGAAGCCGCGTCCGGACGCCGTAGCATTATCAAAGCAAAAATGAAATGCTTGCAGAGTTGTTAAATTTGTGGTCACAAGTGGTTTCACCAAAAAGAACGACTCCAATTTCAAATAAAAAGAACGACTCACGATAAGACGTTGGTTCACCTCAGCACGACAGTCCTTTTTTTTTTTTGAGTGGAAGCACGACAATCGACAGATCATCCGGTGCGGGCCTCCTTCTTGGGCCTGGAGCCTTGGACTGCATTCCTTGGTCGTCAGTTAGTTAGGCCCCAGCCCAAAGAGTTTAAACTTCCGGCCCAAGCGGTTCGTCGATCGGTGCAGTGGGCCGATCCAGCCAGATCCCGTTGCTCCATTCCAACTCCTCTATATATACCGGCGCAACACAGCTCCGTAACCCTAACCTAAACTAAACCACCATTCCATTCCTCTCAGCCGCCGCCGCCGCCGTCAGCTGCTTAAGGTTATCTCCAACAGAGCCGACCCAAACCAAGACCCATTTCACCCGTTTGGGTCACACACAGGGAAGAAGCAAGGCACCCAAAACTCCCGTACTCCAACAGAGAACCCAAACCGAGACCCTTTTCTCCCCCACCAAGCGCCGAGCCCCTCCTCCCCGCCAAACGCCGCCCCTCCTTCTCTCCCTCTCTACCCCGGCGTCGCCTCTCCCTCTCTCCACTCCATCGCTGAGCACGGCGACTCCCTCCCCTCACTCCTAGATCCGGCGGTTGTAGGCGAGGAGGAGTCCGAATCCGGCGGTAGCAGGCGTGGAGGAGCTCGGATCCGCTGTCGGCGGCTCCCCCATCGAGCTCGGCCCGCCTCCCATCCCGTCGAGCTCGGCCCGCCTCCCCGTCGAGTGCCGCCGGCTCCCCCGTCGAGCTCCGCCCGCCTCCCCGTCGAGCGCCGCCCGCCGCCGGCTCCCCCGTCGAGCTCCGCTCGCCTCCCATCCTGTCGAGCGTCGCCCACCTCCCGGTCGAGCGCCTCCGTCTACCTCCGTCCCTGTCCAGCGCCGCCGGCCGCCTCGCACCCCGCCTCGCCATCATCGGGCCCTCCACTACGAGCGCGCTTCATTTGCGTCGTCATCCAGAGAGGACGCATTTTTGCGTCTCCATTCGGCCAGTAGGCAAAATAGGGCGTCTGTTTGGGTCATTTGTTGGAAGGGTTTCTTTGATAGGCAAACGACTGTGCACGACCTATTTTGGGTATAGGTAGCGCTGTCGGAGATAGTCTTAAGCGGTGGTTGAGCTTTTGTCTCGCGGACACATCCCGCCGATCCAGATCCAGATTCCGTATCCGGCGCCGAGGACATGCATGTCCCGCGACCGATGCTCCCGGAGCTGGCCTGTCCTGGAAGCAATTCGTCGAACAGCTGCAGCGCGAGAGGGTGGTAGGCCTCAGCCTCGACACGCGCACGCGAGCTGTTTGGCGAATTGCTCCCATGCCAGGCCCTGCCTCGGTTATACGAGTGCTTATACCGCCTTCAACCAGCTAGCTTCACAAACTAAATCTACTGACAATCTTCTTGTGACATGTCATTTTGTCTGAGTGATTATATCCGTCTGCTCTGTTTATACTTCGAAGAAACTCTCTGGACAAATTGTTTGAACTTTGAAGAATGTCCTGTTAGTGTGCAGTTGCGCGTCGTTCATTACCAAGTGAAACTATCTGTGTTCAGTCTCCCCGTTCACTAATTTTAGTCATTTTAGTGCATATGTATGCGGCATAGCACGTGCCTGTTGCTTTCTTCTAGTAGTGTTTTTTTTTTCAATTCATTGTGGTAATAACATGTCACTATGGAACTTGATGCTTTCAGGAATGTATTATCGTGAGGCTGTTAGGGGTCTACAGATATGTTTATTATGTTCTCGTGTTCTTGCTGCCAACGGGATGAAATGAATGTGTAAAATTTGTATGTTAAATAGTTTGAAGGCAAGGCCACTAGAATGCAGTTATGGTTAATCAAAACGTATTTCCAGTGTGAGAATGAAAATTTCTCTGCTGGTTTGAAGCTATATGAACTACTCCCTCTGTTTTTTTATTGTAGTATGATGACGCCGTAGTTTAATGCAAAACATCTTGACATTCATACATATGAACTACTCCCTCTGTTGAACTACGCCATAGGTGTTGGGAGTTCAACCTCTCTTCTGTCGCTGCCCCTGCCTACTGGACGCTGCCAGCAGCGGCATGACGGATCTCCTGCAAGCCTCTGCCTATCCGCACCGCTGCTGATGGTAGCCTCTAGTTCATCCGTCCCGCATGGATTCTGATAAACGCTGTTCTTGAAAGTTCAGATGATTCTTTCCCCTGCATTTTTTTTAGTCATATGAATTTATGAGAGCCACTTCAAGCTATTATTATTGCTTTATCTTTGCAAGATACTGGGCAGTTTGACACATTTGGAGCTGACCTTTCTGACAGCTAAATGTGAGTGCAGGACATGCGAACACAGGGATATACTGCAAGCCTGCAATGCCCTTCTCTTGCCACGATATTGGTTTCCATGCAGTCCTGAAAGTGGAAGGTCTCTGGAAGAAACCGTAGCGAGAGAATGTGCATGATGCCACGAGGCCACGAGGCCGCTGCCAGGACTAGAGCATCAACATTTATTTTCAGCAGCAACAGATCTTGAGGAGTTTGTGCATTTTCAATATTTGTTTCAATTTCGATTGTGCATTTAGCATGTAATGAGTAATGATAATGATATTAATGGTAAAAAGCACTTTTTGGCCATCTGTGTTCAAAATCTCTTCTGAGTTCTGAAAATGATATGTACGCAGTGAATTTTCATGAAATTCCATCATCATGTGTCTTTTGATCTGTCTGATTTGCTGGCCATGATATGTGGTCTGCTTTGTTTGAACTTAAACTCTCTTGACAAATTGTTTGAACTTTGAAGAAACTCTCTGGACAAATTCTGTCCTGTTAGTGTGCGCTTGAGCGTCAAGTTCATTACCAGGTAAAATTATCTGTGTTCAGTGTCCCCGTTCACTAATTTTAGTCATCTAGTGCATATGTATGAGGCACATACTGACTGGATTTGCTCACTTGTAATACACATGAACTTCTGTTATCTGAACTAGCACATGCCTGTTGCTTTCTTCTATTAGTGTTTTTCCCAATTCATTATGGTAATAGGATGTCACTATGGAAGTTTGATGCTTTTAGGAATTCTATCGTGAGGCTGTTAGGGGGGGTACAGATATGTTTATTATGTTCTGGTGTTCTTGCTTCCAACCCGATGAATTTGTAAAATTTTTATGTTAGATAGTACTAGTTTGAAGGCAAGGCCACTAGAATGCAGTTATGGTTAATCAAAAAATGAAAATCTCTCTGCTGGTTTATTGAATCTATATGAACTACTCCCTCTGTTTTTTTTTTTATGTCTGAGTATGATACGATGCTGTAGTCGAACGCAAAACGTCTTCACACTCATACATATGAACACTCCCATTTGTTGAACTACACCGTAGGCGTTGGGAATTCAACCCCTCTTCTGCACCGCTGCTGATGGTAGCCGGAGTTAATCCGTACTGCATGGATTCCAATAAACGGTGTTCTTGAAAATTCAGATGATTCTTTCCTTGCATTTTTTTATTCATGTGAACTTATCAGAGCCACTTCAAGCTATTATTATTGCTTTATCTTTACAAGATACTGGGCAGTTTGGTACATTTATAGCTGACCTTTCTGACACAGCTAAATGTGAGTGCAGGACACGGGAACAAATGGATATACTGCAAGTCTGCAGTGCCCTTCTCTTGCCACGATGTTGTGTTTAGTTGCTTTGAAAAATACACTATGCAAAAAAAAATTTCCGTCACATTAAATTTGTGATACATGCATGGAGTATTAAATGTGGATAAAATCAAAAACTAATTGCACAATTTGGTTGTACTTTGCGAGACGAACGTTTTGAACCTAATTAGTCAACGGTTGAACAATTATTACCAAATACAAACGAAATGTTACAGTATCGCTACAGTGAATTTTGGCACTCCAAATTTGAGAACTAAATACAGCCATGCAGTCCTGAAAGTGAAAGATCTCTGAAAGTTACCGCAGCTAGAGCATCAACATTTATTTGCGACCGCTGCCAGACGCGACGCGGTCCCCCCACACATGGTTCCATCTTCAAAGAAAAAGTCCCCGCTCCTTGTCCTTATCCACACCCCTGAGGCCACGACGCAACGACTTCGAGCACTGAGCGCTGCCGTCCCGAGCGCCAAGGACAAGCTGCCCAAGAGGCACCCCGCCGGCCCACGCCTAGCGCTTGTCACTGCGCCGGGCTGCACGCGTAGCCAAGTAGCCAAGCCGTAGCGTGGCCGCTCATCTGTCGGCCCCCTTTCCTCACCGCTCGACCGTCTCACGTTGTATCGTGCCTACCTCCACCATGCTATGCCTTTCCCCCCACCGCGGAGACCCGAGCTTACTGGCTACCACAGTACCTAGCAGGTAGGCCATGGTGGTTGGCGACATCATGTTTCAAGTGTTTCAGACATTTTAAACTCATGTTTCAAGTGTTTTATATGGATGTTTCAAAACTAGATCTGGGATGTTACGTATGTTAAATAACTATACACGCATGTTACAAGCCTATGTTTCAAGTGTTTTAGATGTTTCAGACGTATGTTTCAAGTGTTCCATTTGGATGTTACATATGTTTCTATGGCTCTACACACATGTTTCAAGTGTTTCATATGTTTTTATACTTATGTTCCAAGTGTTTATCTGGACGTTGCATATGTTGTTATGCCTATACATGCATGTTTCAAGTGTTTCATCTATTTTAGACGTATATTGCAAATGTTTCAAAAGTCAACGGGTGGTTGTTGCTGCTACTGGGGCATAGCCGTGAGTCAACCCACGTGGGTTTCCCGTGCGGGGCACGGTCCTGCGACGGACGCAGGCACTGGTGCTAGGGCAAGGCATGGGTCAACCCACGTGGGTTTCCCGTGCGGGGCGCGGGTCCTGTGACGGACGTAGGCACTGGTGCTTGGGCGGGATGCGGACACGGAACATGGGGCAGGATGCGGGCACGGGAGCTACACAGGTGTGGGAGCCGTCTCCAGACGTCCAGGCTAGGCCTGCCATTTACTTTGAGCAGCAACAGATCCAGAGGAGGATGTGTATTTTCAAGATTTGTTTCAATTTCAATTGTGCATTCAGCATGTAACGATAATGATATTAATGGTAAAAGCACTTTTTGCCATCTGTGTTCAAAATCTCTTCTGAGTTTTGAAAAATGATATGTATGTAGTGAATTTTGATGAAATTCCATCATCATTGAAGATACATGGTTTATAAGAGCAACTCCAGGAGCATCCATAAGTTTCAACTTCTGTATCGCTATTTAGAGGGGTTGTCCTCGGCCAGTGAGGTGATATTTGCTATGCCAGGCCTCAAGGCATGATCTGCTCCATTACAGTGGATTGGGATTTATAGATGGCACTCTTCTATCATGATTGTCTATGGGTTATGGCTTCTATATTCTCTTGGAGTTTTTTGTGCACAGCTCCTTGGCTTCAAACTTGTCTTGCCTCTCTCTCATTCCCTTTGGGCGGAGATTTGATTACCATTGTCATGGTTAGGAGTATCCTAAACTGGAACTTTTTTAGTGGCCAAAAGTGGTTTCACTAAAATTGGTTATAAAGAAAAAAAAAAGTGGTTTCACTGAAAAGAAATAAGTAGTTTGACTTCCTCGAGAAATGTTGCTTTGACCAATTTGAATGAAAAAAATTCAGCACATATGTTGGGCTCCTTATTGGGCCTGGGCTCTATACCTGGGTCGTCAATTAAGTTGGCCCAGCCCAAAGAGTTTCAGACTTGCAACCCAAGCTGTTCACCGATTTCCGTTGCTCCACTGCAGGCTTCTCAGCCTGGGCATATTTTCACCGAAAACCGCAAACCGAACCGAACCGAGCCGAACCGCACTGAATTTTCGGTTTATTCGGTTGTTCGGTTCGGTTTCGGTTCCTATATTTCTAAAGTTCGGTGTTCAGTTTCATTTGCGGTTTTGCACTCAACCACAACCGAACACCGTAGAAACCGAACTCAGCTGGGACTCCTCCGTTCTCGACACCATCCATTCATCCAACCGCACGCGGAGCAAAGCAGCCCACCAAGGCCCAATGACCAACGCCCAGCCCCAAAGTGGCCAAGCCAGCCTCCTATCCATATACTGGTATACACATCCATCCAAAACCTAACTTGCATCTCCTCGAGCGAAAAAGGCGCAAGCGGCGGCGGCGGCGGCGTGCGTGACGCTAGCACGAGGCTAGCTAGCGCACGGCGAGCGACTGGGACGCTCGTTGCGGCAGATCAAGCGCAGAGCGCAGCTGCTGAGGGAGGCAGGCGAGTGGCCCTCCGCGTCTCTACGAGCAGGGAGCTACCCGGCACGCGGCGACATTCGCGAGCAGGACTGCAGGAGGCTGCGAGCGGCCCGGCGCGGTGGCTTTTGCGCAGGAAGGTGGCGAGTAGCCTTGCGCAGCGCATGCGCACGGTCCGTTGCGGCGGCGGCGTCCCACGAGCAGGAGGCAGCCAAAGCGCGGCGGCGCCAGGACAACAAACATCGGGCGGTTCGGTTTAAACCAAAAAACCGAGGTAAAAAACCGAAACCGAACTCGTCGGTTTTTAGCTTTTAGACAAACCGATCGGTCGTTGTTCCTGGAAACCGAATTTTTACGAAACCGAATAAACCGAACCGAATTTGCGGTTTAAACCGAATGCCCAGGGCGACAGGCTTCCAGCTCCTCTATTTCTATTTATACCTAAACCGAACCACCATTCCAATCCTCTCAGCCCTGCTAAGCGAGCGTCAGACGGTAGATGAGCTTTTGTCTCGTGGACATGTCCCACCGATTCAGATCCAGATTCCGCATCTGGCGGCGCCGTGGGCATGTCCTGCCGCGAGAGCGAGCGCCCGCCGTCCGCGACCGATGCTCCCGGAGCTGGCCTGCCGTGGGGAAGCAATTCGTCGAACAGCTGCAGCGCGAGAGGTTGCTAGGCCTGACGCCTCGACCACGCGCATGCGAGCTGTTTGGCGACTTGCTCCACCCATGCCAGGCCCTGCCTCGGTTGTACCGCCTTCAACCAGCTCGCTAGCTGTGTTAGCACACTAATTTACTGACTATGTTCTTGTGACATACTGACATGTAATTTTGTTTCAGTGATTGTATGGGTCTCCTGCTCTGTCTGATTTACTGGCCATGATATTCCTTAGGGTCTCCTTTGTTTGGAGAAACTCTCTGGACAGTTGCTGTCCTGTTAGTGCGCATTTGAGCGTCAGGTTCACTTATTTTAGTCATTTAGTGTATGTATGGGCACAGACTGGTTGGATTTGCTCACTTTGTAAAACACAGGTACTCCTATTGTCTGCAGTAGCACAGACCTGTTGCTGTTCCTTGTGTTCTTCTAGTTGTGTTTTTTCAGTTCATTGTGGTAATAAGATGTCACTATGGAAGTTTGATGCTTTGGACAGTATCATGAAGCTTTTAAGGATCTACAGATATCTGTGTTTACTAAAGTTACAATATTATCATGTTCTGTTGTTCATGCTTCCAATAGGATGAATGTGTAAAAGTTTGTATGTTAAATAGTTTGAAGGCAAGAACACTAGAATGCATTTAACTACTCCAGTTCTTAACTGAACATGGTTAGTCAAACATATTTCCAGGGTGAAATATACTTTGCTGGTTTATTGAGTCTATATATGAACTACTCCCTTGTTTCTTTTTAATGTTTGAGTATGATGGCGCGGTAGTTCAACATAATGTGTTTTTTAATGTATGATATGATAGCAGTGGTTGAACTCCCCAACACCTGCACCTCTGCTCACCCGGCCATGAGCCAATGCTGTCGCCGTCCCCCTGCTTCCTGGACGCTGCCAGTAGCGGTATCATGGATTTTGAGCTCCCGGAAGCCTGCCTCTGCTGATGGGTAGCCTCATCCGTACTGCTGCATGGATTCCAATAAGCGGTGATCTTGAAAGTTCAGATGATTCTTTCCTTTGCATTTATCAGAGCCACTTCGAGCCATTATTGTTGATCTATCCTTGCAAGATACTGGGCAGTTTTACACATTTGGAGCTGACATTTCTAACAGCTAAATGTGAGCGCAGGACATGGCGACACAGGTACATATATACTGCAAGTCTGCAATGGCCTTCTCATGCCACAATATTGGTTTTCATGCAGTCCTCAAAAATATGTTTACATAGTTTTCAGGTGAACGAGTTGATAGCAGTGGCATTTGGGGCAACAATAATGACAAGTGAAAGATCTCTGGAAGAAACCGCAGCTAGATAATGTGCAAGGCCCACCGCCAGGACCAGAGCATCAACATTTTGAGCAGCAGCAGATCTTGAAGAGCATGTGCATTTTCAATATTAGTTTCGATTTCAGTGGTGTATTTAACATGTAATGATAATGATATTGCTTTTGTGGTTACATGAATTAATGGTAAAAGCATCATTAGCCATCTGTGTTCAAAAGAGTTCTGAAAAAAAGATGTGTATGCGTTGAATTTTCATGAAATTCCAAGGATTTGTCTGCAGTGAATTTTCATGAAATTCCACTGTCTCGTTGAAAATATATGGTTTATAAGAGTAACTCCAGAGTCTAAATTTCAATCTCTATGTCTCTATTTGCATTCATCCAATGAAATATTCTTGCCCGGTTGTCGTCGGCTAGTGTGGTACTGTAAAACTCAAGCACGAATTAGCTTCTTTTAGATAATGGATAGGTACTTGCTCCAGGCATCTTCAAAGAAGAGACATCAGTCTATATTATTATAAAAAAATCTAATTCGTGCATATGCAACAGAAGAAAATTTTTATTTTCAAAAAAAAATAGAAGAAAATTTTCAGTGCATATACGCACATGAAATTTGTTATTTTTGTATATATTCTGTAAAAATGAGTACCAAACTCTGTGGCAATGTATATCTATTGTTTATTTTTGTTTTCAAAACTTCTTGTGTATTTTTTAGAGGATACACTGTGAAAATGATGTGTGCACTGAATATCTTCCGTTGAAAGTTTACACAGCAGTCAGCACGATAGATTTTTTTTTTTTTGAGTGGAGCACGATAGATCATTGGTTAAGTTGGGCTCAGCCCAAAGAGCTAACCAGCCTGTTCGTTTTGCTGGTTTATTATGCTGAAAGTACTGTTCGCTGGTTTGTTGTGAAAGAAAAACACTGCTGGATGGCTGCTGATTCTGCTGATAAGTCCAAACGAACAGGTGAACATTTCCTTCCCCTCATCCCCTCTCCAGCTCCTCTATTAATACCGGCGGACGGCATCGCAGCTACGAAACCCTAGACCACGCCATTCCATCCACCTCCGCCGCCGTCGTCAGCTGATTACATGGAACCGCTGACGGTAGTTTAGTCGAGCTTTCACACAAGATCTTCGTATGTTCGAAGGCGCGTGGAGGCCCGCCTTCGCTATGCTCCGTACACGCACCTCGAACATACCAAGATGTCGAGTGGCAAACTCAAGATCCAGATTCCGCATCGCCGCGAGAGCGAGCGCCGCCCGCGGCCAGTGCTCCCGGAGCTGGCCTGCCGTGGGGGAGCAATTCGTCGAACAGCTGCAGCGAGTCGTTGTCGTGGTCAGCGCGAGCGCACACGCACTGCAGCTGTTCGGCGAATTGTCCACCCATGCCAGGCCACGCCTTGGCTGCCGACTTCAACCAGCTAGCTGTGTTTACAAACTAATTTACTGACCATCTATCTGATATAATTTTGTGGTTATATCTTGTCTCTTGCTCCGTCCGATTTACTGACCATGGTCTGAGTTGTCCTGTTGGTGTATATGTATATGCAAAGTTATCTTTTGCTGAGTCCCAGTTCACCAATTTTGAGTGTATATGTGTATGCAACAAATACTGGTTAGTGGTTAGCGCAGGACGAAGCAAGCATGGAAGCGCCTGTCTTTCTGTTCCCTCTTGATTCGCTTCAGAGGTCGGCCGCAGTTAGGGCTCGTTTGGATCGTGTCCGCAGTTATTCGGTTTGAGATGAGGATCTCTGAAGTCCTGAATCCTATATGGCAATCAGGAAATAAGGAAGTTGCGCTCTCGGTAATTCCATTCAACGAGTGAACGGTGTCCTTGAAAGTTTCAGATGATTCTGAACTATGTGGTTTTTGTATGTGCGTATGGATTTATCAGGGCCACCTCAAGCTATTCTTGCTGCTTTATATTTTGCAGGATTGCAGGATACTGGGTTCAGTTTGACTCATTTGGAGCTGATCTTTTCTGTGCAGGACATGGTGGCACGGGGGGGCTCAGCACTGCAATAGTCTTCTCTTGCCACTTTGTGCTGCCTGACTCACTTGCTCAGCGGTCGAGCATGCCTGATGAAATTTAGAGCACCAAGAATATTGGTTTCCATGCAGTCCTGAAAACATATTCATACATGGTTTTCACCTGGTTTTAAGGTGGAAAGGGTTGATAGCAAGTAGCAGTTGGGGCAACGAGAAGGTGAAAAGATGGGAAACCGTAGCAACAGAATGTGCACGATGTTACCACAACCAGGGCCAGAGCAGAAACATTTTATTTACCTTAGCAGCAGCAGATCTTGAGGACTGAGGAGGATGTGCATTTTAAAATTTGAACTCCAATTTCAGTTGTTCCTTTATCATGTAATCATATTGCTTTTATGATCTTAGCGTTGAATTAATGATAAAACAACAGTATTAGTTGTCTGTGTTAACAAAGTCTTTTGAGTTCAGAAAAAGATGTGTATGCAGTGAATTTTAAATGAAATACCATCTTATTGAAAATGCATGGTTTATTTGTAATCAGGCCATAGTCTAGTGAAAACCATGAGTTTTGTCTTTGCTTAGATCTCTGAGTTTACTTGGTGAAAACTGTGAGTTATTCTTGTGTGCATAAATGACTGTCAAACTGACCAGCTACAAGCGAGATTTAAGCATATGAAAGCACCAGTAGAGTGCATTAAAAAAAACAAATGGTGCAACCTTTGATTCAGCAAGGTGCAAGGGCATGCGTCTACAAGCGCAGTAGTAGCCATATATCTGAGAAACTGTATACAAAATTCCAGGGAATAATCCCAGTTCATGCATGAGAAACTGATAGATGCATTCCCAGTTGAACAAACATCATCACAGTTCGTAAAACCTTCACATACATCATTGAGCATAGATACAGAACCTTTTTACATCAACTCCTTGCTCAGACCCACGGTATTAGATGGTATTTCCAGCATCATCATTATCTTGTACATCTTTTGGTTCCGCATTTGAATCAAGTATCACCCACTGCTACTTGTACAGTTCACTTCACCGTTTGCTGTCTACATATATAAAAAAAATAAATAATAATACTTCTGAAATGAGCACTGATATATCCTTTGACTCAGAATTGGCATCTTTTACCGTGCTTACGGACAAACAGAGCTAAGTACGCAACACACACAAAAAGCCATAGAAACCACTGAAAAGGGACCTCAGGGGTCAGGATAAACAGAGAGAAAAGGATCATGCGCGTATATGCAATCAAGCATCTTACAATGAGTACAACATTGCATGATTTGTTGTAACCTTTTTTGGACTTTAGATGCGAAGGACAAAAGCTTATAAACAGAGACAACGATCATTAGAAATTTGTTTTAAGTTTTTTGGGATACACACTTCGAAAGTAAATAACATGAGTCACCGATCCCCAGAACAATGTAATTCAGTCACGCTCTGTTGTAGTATTTGTCCAGTTTCTCCTTTTTAATACAGCCAGAAGTTCTACTGCCTGATTCTTAGAAAAACGGTCAGAAGCTCCGTGCACAATGATCACCCTATCTAGTGCAAGGCTCTCACAAGAGTCAAAAGGCAATCTTCAGGCAGTTATTCAGCCTGCAATGGGGGGTCTTGTGGGGCTCATCATTCGGAAAATTTTCAGCAGTTCAGACCACAGGACAGTATGCTTGCAGCTTCAGAGTTTGCTGATCTTGGAAACGTTAGATGAGACGGACAACCATACGGCCAACTCTTTTAGTGTTGAAAGGAAGACACGATAAGCCAGAAGCTCTCAACGGAACGTTTGCAGGACAGCTCTCGTCTATCACCTCCAGGTCGTCGTAATCTTCAGACTTCAGTAATCTGTATTGCTTCAACAAATGCAGTGAGGAAATCATCGCCGCAGATCTATACAGACATACAGTAATGAAATGAAATGCTGCCACTGCCAGTGGCCTGGGAAATAGCTTGGCCGTTAGGCTGGGCTGAACGAGATGGAGACAGAAGCCGAGTATGCCTACAACATAAGGCCCAGTAGGGCAGTAGGTAAACAACCATGCTTTGAATCTTCTACAAACTGGCCCAAGTCTTCACGAAGGCGTTTTATATGGCTCTCTCTCTCTCTCTCTCTACAATAATGCTTAGAGAGCTTGCACTTAGTGACTTAGATATCCACACAAAGCAAATGGAAGTGAACAAAATGGTGAACATAAAAAATTAGACTTCCATATTTAGGTTGATCCACATTCAACAAAATCGTTTTTTTACGCATGTATTAACAGTTGTTACCTGTTAGGCTTCTAAAACATCTAGTCTTAGATATATGGTGGCATATCAAACAACCTGACCTGAGACTCTTTATTCAGATTTAATTTCACCTTTGTCATCAAACCAAACACACCCTAGTCTTAGACATATGGTGGCATATCAAACAATCTGACCTAAGATTCTATATTTAGGTTTAATTTCATCTTGCTATTATTTGTCCATTACTCATATTTGAATTTGTACAGATTATAATTCAGAGCATATCAGTGACCACAATGATTTGATGATAGAAAATTTGCTTCAATTTGAATGTGATGTTGAAGCTCATTTTTTGGAAAATAAAAACAAAACAACTAAGACAAGCACCAAAGATGAAATATTAACTATGAAATATACAATACGTGTATTTGATCAAAACAACTCATAACATAAGCTCCTAAAGCAATACTAAGATCAAATCAAAGTAAATAACAAAAAGGTGTACCAGGTCATATGCTAGGCGCAGACACAATCAGCGTCCTCCATTCAACATTATCCTTGTTTGACCTGTCATGACGATGGTAGGATACTCCTACTAGGAGATTTTAACAGGACATAAGCATGGTTATAAAGCAAAAATAGAGTGTTTTAGTCACAACTGCCTACCACCATGTTTATGACACAAAGCACATCAACATTATATTCTTTTGATCTAATTGATCCAAAAAACTTAATTCTTATTACTAACTTTTATACCATTGTATAAAATAATTGGTTCAGTGATTACTTCCATGAGCTGACGCTACTGTTGTAGTTGTTGTTGATGCTCATTACATACATCACTCAAGAAGTACCAGCAGATTGTGCTATGCGGATGCCCAGGTAAGAAGCCAACCGTGCACGGCGTGGACCTCCCAGATTCCACGTCAAAAACCATGCCTTGATCCCAACCACGCCCACCAATCCAGTATACACAGTTGCCCCTCAGTCCTGACACATCCTTTGCATACATTGACACTGCATTGTTCCTTCCCACAAAAAGCGAGTGACCTCCCAGGTCCTTCACCACATCCCAGCAAGGCTGCCGTCGAGGATAGTACCTAAGCACCAATATCTCAGTTTCCGCGACGCGACGCCGACCTCCTGCAGGCAGCTTCAGAGTAACGGCACAGCTTTCGTTCCTCCAGACTTGGTACAGATTGCCCTCACAGAACACCAGATTCTTGGCACTAGTGAACGATGACACAATGTCATAAGGTGGAGCAAAGACAGTGGCAGGGTTGAACGGGAGGTTGGCCTCAGACAACAGGGGCTCAACAGTGGCTGGCTCATTCAGGTGGTGTGGTACCCTCGGTGGAATAGTTGGATCCTGATGTCTTGTTGTTCGGGCCTGTTGTTCATAGTGCATCATCCAAAAATTGCGCTGCTGTCGTTGCCATGGCAGTGCGCGCAAATCAATTGTGCGTTCAGCAGCAGGTTCATCAGGTTGTGGTGGCTGGATGAGAAGAGAGAACTCTGCTGCCTCCGAGGGCCCTGCGGCTTCATCGACGTTGGCAGCAGGCTTCCGGCGGCGGCGCTCAGGGAGACGGAGCACATACACGTCCCCGCACATGGTGAGGCAGTAGACCTTATTGCCTTTGTCGGTGTAGACGACGTCTGTGAGATAGTCCCCGCTGGTGAGGCCGAAGTCCATGACGGCCCACCTCCTGGCGCCGGCGGTGACGTACGCGACCCTGTCTTTATCGCATATCGTCGCGGCGGCGAAGTCGTCCTGGGCGGGGCTCGGGGCGAAGACGACCTTGGAGACCCAGGGGGTCTCATAGACCAGCGGCGGGAGGAGGATCTCCACGGCGGCAATGGGGTGGAGGAGCACGAAACCGGTCTGGCAGCGGGCGAGGACGACGGAGAGCGCGAGCCAGCCGTCGTTGCTGGCGCCGACGCAGCGGCTTCCTCCCGAGACGATGGCGGTGAGCTCGAAGGACCTCCGCGTGCGGAGGGACGCGGCGTAGGGGCGCCAGCAGTAGCGGGCGCCGTCGACCGCGGCGAGGAGCGTGGGCGACGGCGGTGCGAGCGCGCGGCGCCACGCCGTGCAGGCGCCCCGCGCGCTGGCGTACGACCTGAGGTCGTCGAGGCGGTCTCCGATGAGGCAGAGGAGATCGGGATGCAGGTCAGCCCAGCGCGGGAACGGCGCCATGGCGATCGGCGGCGGATTCGGGGGTTTGGGGAGGGCGGATGCAGGATTTTACCAAGTGGCCGAGCCCTCTCAGTCTCGGTTACGAATTACGATGCGTTTGCGGAACGGGTCCAACTCCTACGGCTTTCCCAGGCACGTAGCCCACCTTGGATCCCTGGCCCAAATAGCTAGTTTTGGATTCTAGACTAGACTAGAAACACTAGGGAGGTGGAGTGTCCACGTGACCGATTGAGGTATTGAAATCCTGGTGCACATTTCGTCTTGTAAAAAGATTTGACGTTCAAGAACTCAAAAAGGTGCCGCAGGCAATCTCTTGATATCTTCTTACAGCGTGGTTAGGGAGAAAACAGAGTAAAGCATCCACCTCAAGAATGCACTGGAAACAAAGACCATCATTACACAGACAAATGTTTGACACTACATCACAAGTACGTACAGGTACTGTGGAATACACACCTCACAGGTTCAGAGTATAACCAAGAATCATGGGATTTATCGCCATAGTTTAGCCTAAACTATGTCTTCAGGCAGTTGTCGCAGGGGCTAGGGCCGTCTTTGCACCTTTGCCTGTTGTACTGCTCGCCAAAGTGCTCCAGAAGTGCCTGCCTCCGGCACTCGGTCTTCAGGGAAAAAGGAAAACCATCACTCCGACAATATTCAGTTTCATGCAGCATTTTTAGTGACATAGTGAATTGTAGAATTACCTTCAGCTCGCAGTACGTTTGCATCTTCTTAGCTTGCTCCATTGCAACCTTGAAGCTCTCACTCTTGAAGTTGTCAGCATTCCTCAACATGCACACGATACGGCTGAAGTCTTTCTTCTGGTATAAGACAATACAGTGTGCTGGGAGGTCATCTCTCCCTGCCCTCCCGGACTCCTGATAGTAGCTTTCTATTGATTTTGACATTGTGTTGTGGATAACAAAGCGCTGCACAGTGAAGATATTAGTTAGCAAAGAAAAACTTGCAGAGATCGACAAACTGTAGACAGAAGTATACTAACAAAGGCTGAAACCACGTACCACATCGGGTTTGTCGATCCCCATGCCAAAGGCTATGGTGGCACAGATGACCTTAACCTCCCCGCTGTGCCATTTCTCTTGGACACTGGTTCGCTGACGAGCTGCCAAGCCAGCATGGTAGTGTGCACATTTGATCTTGTATTTCTCCCTCAAAAACTTGGCAGTGTCTGCACATTCATTCTTCGAGAGGCAGTACACGATACCAGATTTGTTCATGAAGCGCTCTTTCAGGAGATCACCCAGCTGCTTCTGGGGCGTTTTCATCTTGCCAATCACCTCATAATTGAGATTCAGTCTATCAAAGCTCCTCTTCAGTATCACAGCATTAGGGATCCTCAAGGCACTGAGGACGTCCTGCAGATTCCATCCAGCTAACAGTAAGCAGTTTGCATAATTGTGCTCCAAGCTGTAGTGTGGGAAAGCTCTTAATTACCTTACGGACAGATTCAGTTGCGGTTGCAGTTAAAGCCATAATTGGGACTCTAGGGAAGTTCTGCTTGAGGCACCCTAGACCACGATAATCTGGACGGAAATCGTGTCCCCACTGACTGGTTTTTTAGAAATGAAAATCAGAACTAGTGCCAGGATTCATGAAATAGTTGCTTCTGAAACAATCATCACAGATTTAGGATCAATGTGTTACCTTACACAATGTGCTTCATCAATCACAAATCTTGCTAACAGTCCCTAATTAAAGGTTCAATTTTGGAATGCAGCTTGTGAGTTAAACTTGAAATAAAGAGCTTATGCATATATAGAAAGTAGAATTTAAACAATGAAATTCAAGACTATTACCCTCTGATCTAAGCCTCTTAGGATCTCCATAAATGAATAGTTCGCAGCAATTCTTTCAGGAGTAACATACAGAAGTTTGAAGGATGGTGTACCATATCTGCAATGGGATGATCAAATGGAAATATGTCATATGCATATAACAATATGTGATTTGTTCTATTTGTACTTAGATACTTTGCAAGTTATTTGCAGCACAGATAGAGTAAGGTTCATTATTTAATCTGATCACAGAGGTTACAGACACCAAATAATATCACATACCTTAGCTCTTGGATTACTGCAGATGCCTGAGCAGGAGTTTGCTGAGAATTTAAGAATGCAGCTGGTATCGCAAACTTGTAAGTTAATGCCACAATCTGATCCTGGATCAGGGACAGTAGTGGGCTTACAACAACAGTGACACCTGGGTGCAATGTTGCAGGGAGCTGCAAGAATATAAATGTTGATGAACTATTCCGTATCATGATACCAAGCAATGAAAAGAACAATGTTGAACAAGAACACAGTTTACAGACCTGATAACACAAACTCTTCCCACCACCAGTTGGCATAAGTATGAAACAGTCTTGATTATTCATTGCAGCCTTGCAAGCTTCATACTGCAGGGGCCTAAAGGTTTTGTTGCCAAAGATGACAACATTGGCAAAATTGACATCGTCAAGGCAACAAAGTTGTTCGTAGCTCAGAACTTCTCTCCTTTGATGAAATGCAGCTGGAGGCATCTCTATATTTGAAGTGGGAGTCATTGACTCATATCTGTTAGTAGCCCTAGTCACCTTCAAAATTAAAAATTGCGGAAGATAAAATATTAACTAAAAAGTAACAGAAGAAAGGCAAAAGCAAGCTACACTTGTTTGAAAGCACAGAAAGAACACAATAGCATGTTTCATATGTTGTCTGTATGCAAACATTATGTTATAACATCACCTTATGCAAATTAGAATAACAACAATGGAATTGGCTATTAGTGGAAGATCAGAATAAGTGGCTTACTGTGGATTTTGCTGAGCTTCGGCTCTGCATTCCAGAGTTTCTAGATTGTGTCTGCCTTTGCATACTGAAAGAGTTGTCATGAAGGTTGTCCATTCCATCACCCATTTCAAAATCTGAATCATCAGAGGCAAAACCAAAACCTTCAGAATGATCTGGAGCACGTTGAGAGGACAAATTTGGCTCTCTGGACATATAGCTGCTGTCCATAGCAACTCCTCCATTACAGTCAGTCACATTCTTCATCATCATATCATTCAGGTTGCCACATGCTTCGGTCTCAATCCCTTTGAGATCATCCCAGTCATCGGTAGGTTGTGTGGCATCAGCCAGCGACGCAAGGAAATCATTGCCACAGTTCTCAACAGTAACCAAACCCAGGCCATCCTCCCCTGTACCAGAATAAGGAACCATATATCAAGTGATTAGGCAATGGCAATCCCAGTAAACAGTAGTAAAAAGGAAAACCTGGGTGACCTTCACAACAGCAGGTTAGCAGATTCGACAATGTAAATGTTCGCTTTTAAGAAAGGAAGACAACATAAGCATGCATCCACCTCTCTGAATACCTACAGTATGACCCTTTTTTGTGTGAAACTCAACCTTGCACTCTTGCCAGCACAAGCAAACAACATAAAAATATTAAGCAGAATTATATGTTTACTAGCAGTACACGGTGTTTTTCTATTTTCCCAGCAGAGCAGCATGTGTATTGGTCGAAGCCCTCCATTTGCTCCTTTTTCCTTTAGGGTGACAGTCCACATTGTGAAGATAATGCCATTCTATAGTTAGCCAAATACCCCCAAAACACTCCCAGCGGTAATAATATGCAAAACATCATACAGTACTTATATTTACTAGCAATATCTTCACAATTTGCAACAAATTTAAAGCCAATAGAAACTGAGAAATATAATCCCAGACAATAGCCAAAATTTCCCCTTCATCATTATTAATAGAGCACCAGGTCCGAGAATCCCAAGTTGTGGATATTGCCCAGTCCAGGTCCAACAGACATGTCAATTTCTACGGCACTCCAAAGTCAATTTAAACCATCCATTTATTTTGATGTTTGAATCTAAATGGTTAGGATGAGCTATTACCTCCTAGGAGCAGGTGCACAGATTTGACAACGTAACATTTGCTTAAAAAAAGACAATGTAAACATGCATCCACATTTCTGAATACCCCTAAACCATGCACTCTTGCCAAAACAGGCAAAAGAAATTAAGCAAAACCACATGTTTAATAGCAGGAAACAGTGTATTTATTTTTCCAGCAGACCAGCAGCTAAAATTACAAAGCATGTGCAATGGTCGAAGTCCTCAGGTTGTATGGGTGTTTTTAGAACGACAGGACACATTATGAAGATAATACTCATTCCTAGTTGGTGAATCCCCCCACCCCACCCCCCAACATACCCACCCACGACCACAACAACAACAAAACAGTCACCAGAGATAATATTCAAAACATCATACTTTATTGGACTCAATCACTTACTAGCATTATCCTCACAATTCGCTCCAATTGTAAAACCAGTACAAACTGCGAAACATGATCCCATAAACTTCTAACCATGGCACATCCAGAAACAAAATGACACAATGATTCATACCCATCACCAAAGCACCATTCTAAAAGTTTAGCAGCTCCTCTTTTCACCAAACTATCAGCAGTCATTGTTTTGTCGTAAGAAATCAGCCACAGAAACATAAGTCACAGGAGGGACACAGATCTTCCATGACAAAGGAATGTATAGAGGCTTGACACCTCAAAAACCGATGAGTGCATAGCCTTGGTCTCCCCCCAAACAGTTCCAGCAGCAAAATATTCAACACATCACACTCTTTTATTTTAGACTCAACCCTTTACTAGCAATATGTCCACAATTTTAAATAATTCTGAAACCACTACAAACTGAAAAACAGAATCCCATACTCTGGTAGCCACCACAAATTCAAGAAACAAGATGGCGCAATGATTCATACTCATTACAGAAGCAACATTCTAAAGCCTAACATCTCCCCTCTTCCTCAAACTGTCAACACTGATTGTTTTGCTACTGGAAATCAACCACAGAAACGTACGAGCCTAAGGAAGGACACAGGTTTTCCAACAAGAAGGGATATGTAGAGGCTTTGCCACTCGAAAATTGATCTGTGTATAGATAGTCTGAGAAGAATAGGTACCCTACCCTTGCTCTCACAGTGTCATACCACCACACCAAAGGCGTGAACATCTGAACTGAACTACATAGCACACTATGCATACCTGGTGACCATGCATACCACCTCTCCATGAGAAGTGCAGAAAAGGTTAAATTTAGTATCTGAACTGAACATCCAACGCAGTAGCTAATTTAGTAATTTCCCCAATCCTTTTTTTTCGTTATTAGCAGAGTACAAGTCGTCCGAGAACCGCAGAAGTTAGAGACTGCCAGTCCAACGGCCACACAAGGCCAGCGGGCCCGGCCAGCCGACCTGAGAGAGAAGAGGGGAAGCCGCGGCGGCGGCGGAGGCGGCCCAGTAGGTACGTACCGTAGACCTCGAGGAGGCGGTCGAGGCAGCTGGCGGCGAGGTCGCGGTCGAAGCCGGACTCGACGGCGAGGTCGAGCAGGCGTCGCTGCTCGCTCTCCCTCTCCCGCGCCCTCCGCGCGCGCTGGTCCATCGCCGCGCCGGGCGCGCGGGAACCCTAGCGTCAGCGCCGACGCGTCGGAGAGGGAAATGGCGGGGACGGAATGGAACGGCAGCCGTGGATGCAGCGAATCCTCTCTCTTCCCCTCCCTCCTTTGGCGATTCGTCCGACGATGTTATACGGTGCTGAGTGTTGGCCTACAAAAAGGCGACATGTCCAGCAATTGAGTGTAGCAGAGATGCGTATGTTGCGTTGGTGTTGTGGGCACATAAGGAGGGATAGAGTCCGGAACGACGATATTCGGGATAGGGTTGGGGTGGCTCCAATTGAGGAGAAATTGATTCAACATCGGTTGAGATGGTTTGGACATGTCCAACGGAGGCCTCCTGAGGCGCCGGTGCGTAGTGGAGTTCTAAAGCGGGCCGATAATGTAGAGCGGTAGAGGTCGACCTAAACTAACTTGGGACGAGTCCGTTAAGAGAGATCTTAAGGAGTGGAATATCCCCAAGGATTTAGCTATGGATAGGAGCGCTTGGAGATTGGCAATCAACGTGCCTGAACCGTGACCTCTTTTTGTCTTGTGCTCTTTTTGTCCCTTTATGTGTCTCCCTGTTTTCTCGTCTCTTTTGGGTTTCATCTCTAGCCTACCCCAACTTGCTTGGGACAAAAGGCTATGTTGTTGTTGTTGTTGTTGTATATGTTTACTAGCAGTACACGGTGTTTTTTTATTTTCCCAGCAGAGCAGCATGTGTATTGGTCGAAGCCCTCCATTTGCTCCTTTTTCCTTTAGGGTGACAGTCCACATTGTAAAGATAATGCCATTCTCTAGTTAGCCAAATACCTCCAAAACACTCCCAGCAGTAATAATATGCAAAACATCATACAGTACTTATATTTACTAGCAATATCTTCACAATTTGCAACAATTTAAAGCCAATAGAAACTGAGAAATATAATCCCAGACAATAGCCAAAATTTCCCCTTCATCATTATTAATCAATGTTTTAAAAAACGCTAGACGCTAGGCGTGCGCTAGCCTAAGGTTTAGAGTTTAAGAAGTTTAAACGTAGATTAAACCTGATTAAACGTTTTTGGTTTTTTTTATTTTTGTGATGCTGAGAGCAAAATCAGTACTAATAACATAACTAGAAGTAATAACAGTGATCATACCTCTTGCTGGGAGCAAGATTAGTAGTAAGTACTAAGTAATAACACCTGGATGTGCTGCCTCGATCCCCCTCCAGGCTGTGCGATTTCTCGAGCAGGGGCTCTGCTCGCTACCAGCAGCAAGAGTGGCGGCAGGTCACGGCCTCGCGTGTGTGAGGAAAGGAAAGGAGTAATTTCCATACCTATCTGATCCCTCCCGCCCGCTCTGTTTCTGCGTGCAGCCCGCCCACAGCCTGCGCCTTTTTCCCGCGCGAGCGTGCCCTCTCCTGCTCGCGTTCTCCACGCGCGCGCGGCCGCCGCCCACCCGACCAGCGACGCCTAGCGCCGATTTTTCACGCGTCCGCGCCGCCTACACGCCGCCTAGCACGTAGACGCAGCATCTTGGCACGCCCAAAGTTTAATTGGGCGCCTAGGCCCTAAACGAGACGTTGGGCCTCCGTTTAGGGTTTAATCGAGATTAAACGAAGTTTAATTGCGTTTTTTAAAACATTGTTATTAATAGAGCACCAGGTCCGAGAATCCCAAGTTGTGGATATTGCCATCCATTTATTTTGATGTTTGAATCTAAATGGTTAGGACGAGCTATTACCTCCTAGGAGCAGGTGCACAGATTTGACAATGTAACATTTGCTTAAAAAAGACAATGTAAACATGCATCCACATTTCTGAATACCCCTAAACCATGCACTCTTGCCAAAACAGGCAAAAGAAATTAGGCAAAATCACATGTTTAATAGCAGGAAACAGTGTATTTATTTTTCCAGCAGACCAGCAGCTAAAATTACAAAGCATGTGCAATGGTCGAAGTCCTCAGGTTGTATGGGTTTTTTTAGAATGACAGGACACATTATGAAGATAATACTCATTCCTAGTTGGTGAATACCCCCCACCCCACCCCCCAACATACCCACCCACGACCACAACAACAACAAAACAGTCACCAGAGATAATATTCAAAACATCATACTTTATTGGACTGAATCACTTACTAGCATTATCCTCACAATTCGCTCCAATTGTAAAACCAGTACAAACTGCGAAACATGATCCCATAAACTTCTAACCATGGCACATCCAGAAACAAAATGACACAATGATTCATACCCATCACCAAAGCACCATTCTAAAAGTTTAGCAGCTCCTCTTTTCACCAAACTATCAGCAGTCATTGTTTTGTCGTAAGAAATCAGCCACAGAAACATAAGTCACAGGAGGGACACAGATCTTCCATGACAAAGGAATGTATAGAGGCTTGACACCTCAAAAACCGATGAGTGCATAGCCTTGGTCTCCCCCCAAACAGTTCCAGCAGCAAAATATTCAACACATCACACTCTTTTATTTTAGACTCAACCCTTTACTAGCAATATGTCCACAATTTTAAATAATTCTGAAACCACTACAAACTGAAAAACAGAATCCCATACTCTGGTAGCCACCACAAATTCAAGAAACAAGATGGCGCAATGATTCATACTCATTACAGAAGCAACATTCTAAAGCCTAACATCTCCCCTCTTCCTCAAACTGTCAACACTGATTGTTTTGCTACTGGAAATCAACCACAGAAACGTACGAGCCTAAGGAAGGACACAGGTTTTCCAACAAGAAGGGATATGTAGAGGCTTTGCCACTCGAAAATTGATCTGTGTATAGATAGTCTGAGAAGAATAGGTACCCTACCCTTGCTCTCACAGTGTCATACCACCACACCAAAGGCGTGAACATCTGAACTGAACTACATAGCACACTATGCATACCTGGTGACCATGCATACCACCTCTCCATGAGAAGTGCAGAAAAGGTTAAATTTAGTATCTGAACTGAACATCCAACGCAGTAGCTAATTTAGTAATTTCCCCAATCCTTTTTTTTCGTTATTAGCAGAGTACAAGTCGTCCGAGAACCGCAGAAGTTAGAGACTGCCAGTCCAACGGCCACACAAGGCCAGCGGGCCCGGCCAGCCGACCTGAGAGAGAAGAGGGGAAGCCGCGGCGGCGGCGGAGGCGGCCCAGTAGGTACGTACCGTAGACCTCGAGGAGGCGGTCGAGGCAGCTGGCGGCGAGGTCGCGGTCGAAGCCGGACTCGACGGCGAGGTCGAGCAGGCGTCGCTGCTCGCTCTCCCTCTCCCGCGCCCTCCGCGCGCGCTGGTCCATCGCCGCGCCGGGCGCGCGGGAACCCTAGCGTCAGCGCCGACGCGTCGGAGAGGGAAATGGCGGGGACGGAATGGAACGGCAGCCGTGGATGCAGCGAATCCTCTCTCTTCCCCTCCCTCCTTTGGCGATTCGTCCGACGATGTTATACGGTGCTGAGTGTTGGCCTACAAAAAGGCGACATGTCCAGCAATTGAGTGTAGCAGAGATGCGTATGTTGCGTTGGTGTTGTGGGCACACAAGGAGGGATAGAGTCCGGAACGACGATATTCGGGATAGGGTTGGGGTGGCTCCAATTGAGGAGAAATTGATTCAACATCGGTTGAGATGGTTTGGACATGTCCAACGGAGGCCTCCTGAGGCGCCGGTGCGTAGTGGAGTTCTAAAGCGGGCCGATAATGTAGAGCGGTAGAGGTCGACCTAAACTAACTTGGGACGAGTCCGTTAAGAGAGATCTTAAGGAGTGGAATATCCCCAAGGATTTAGCTATGGATAGGAGCGCTTGGAGATTGGCAATCAACGTGCCTGAACCGTGACCTCTTTTTGTCTTGTGCTCTTTTTGTCCCTTTATGTGTCTCCCTGTTTTCTCGTCTCTTTTGGGTTTCATCTCTAGCCTACCCCAACTTGCTTGGGACAAAAGGCTATGTTGTTGTTGTTGTTGTTGTATATGTTTACTAGCAGTACACGGTGTTTTTTTATTTTCCCAGCAGAGCAGCATGTGTATTGGTCGAAGCCCTCCATTTGCTCCTTTTTCCTTTAGGGTGACAGTCCACATTGTAAAGATAATGCCATTCTCTAGTTAGCCAAATACCTCCAAAACACTCCCAGCAGTAATAATATGCAAAACATCATACAGTACTTATATTTACTAGCAATATCTTCACAATTTGCAACAATTTAAAGCCAATAGAAACTGAGAAATATAATCCCAGACAATAGCCAAAATTTCCCCTTCATCATTATTAAATATTAATAGAGCACCAGGTCCGAGAATCCCAAGTTGTGGATATTGCCATCCATTTATTTTGATGTTTGAATCTAAATGGTTAGGACGAGCTATTACCTCCTAGGAGCAGGTGCACAGATTTGACAATGTAACATTTGCTTAAAAAAGACAATGTAAACATGCATCCACATTTCTGAATACCCCTAAACCATGCACTCTTGCCAAAACAGGCAAAAGAAATTAGGCAAAATCACATGTTTAATAGCAGGAAACAGTGTATTTATTTTTCCAGCAGACCAGCAGCTAAAATTACAAAGCATGTGCAATGGTCGAAGTCCTCAGGTTGTATGGGTTTTTTTAGAATGACAGGACACATTATGAAGATAATACTCATTCCTAGTTGGTGAATACCCCCCACCCCACCCCCCAACATACCCACCCACGACCACAACAACAACAAAACAGTCACCAGAGATAATATTCAAAACATCATACTTTATTGGACTGAATCACTTACTAGCATTATCCTCACAATTCGCTCCAATTGTAAAACCAGTACAAACTGCGAAACATGATCCCATAAACTTCTAACCATGGCACATCCAGAAACAAAATGACACAATGATTCATACCCATCACCAAAGCACCATTCTAAAAGTTTAGCAGCTCCTCTTTTCACCAAACTATCAGCAGTCATTGTTTTGTCGTAAGAAATCAGCCACAGAAACATAAGTCACAGGAGGGACACAGATCTTCCATGACAAAGGAATGTATAGAGGCTTGACACCTCAAAAACCGATGAGTGCATACACAGACTGGGACGAATAGGTAGCCTTGGTCTCCCCCCAAACAGTTCCAGCAGCAAAATAGTCAACACATCACACTCTTTTATTTTAGACTCAACCCTTTACTATCAATATGTCCACAATTTTAAACAATTATGAAACCACTACAAACTGAAAAACAGAATCCCATACTCTGGTAGCCACCACAAATTCAAGAAACAAGATGGCGCAATGATTCATACTCATTACAGAAGCAACATTCTAAAGCCTAACATCTCCCCTCTTCCTCAAACTGTCAACACTGATTGTTTTGCTACTGAACAGAAACGTACGAGCCTAAGGAGGGACACAGGTTTTCCAACAAGAAGGGATATGTAGAGGCTTTGCCACTCGAAAATTGATCTGTGCATAGATAGTCTGAGAAGAATAGGTACCCTACCCTTGCTCTCACAGTGTCATACCACCACACCAAAGGCGTGAACATCTGAACTGAACTGCATAGCACACTATGCATACCTGGTGACAATGCATACCACCTCTCCATGAGAAGTGCAGAAAAGGTTAAATTTAGTATCTGAACTGAACATCCAACGCAGTAGCTAATTTAGTAATTTCCCCAATCCTTTTTTTCGTTATTAACAGAGTACAAGTCGTCCCGAGAACCGCAGAAGTTAGAGACTGCCAGTCCAACGGCCACACAAGGCCAGCGGGCCCGGCCAGCCGACCTGAGAGAGAAGAGGGGAAGCCACGGCGGCGGCGGAGGCGGAGGCGGCCCAGTAGGTACGTACCGTAGACCTCGAGGAGGCGGGCGAGGCAGCTGGCGGCGAGGTCGCGGTCGAAGCCGGACTCGACGGCGAGGTCGAGCAGGCGTCGCTGCTCGCTCTCCCTCTCCCGCGCCCTCCGCGCGCGCTGGTCCATCGCCGCGCCGGGCGCGCGGGAACCCTAGCGTCAGCGCCGACGCGCCGGAGAGGGAAATGGCGGGGACGGAATGGAACGGCAGCCGTGGATGCGGCGAATCCTCTCTCTTCCCCTCCCTCCTTTGGCGGGTTGGCGCGCGGCGGAAACTGGAGGGGCTGGCTGGATGGTGGGCCGGCGGGCAGGGTTGGCCCACTACGGCGCGATGCAGTAGTCGTGGGATGGGGAATTTTTTTTCAAAATAATATTATTTAAATAAAAATTGCAGATCTAAATGCTGTATAATGGAAAAATTGCAAATCTAGGTACCAGTCGGCACTTCAAGAGTCGACACTCGACAGACCACTAATCGGCCATCCATGTGTATCCACGTAGTCAAATATTAGGCCGATAGACATATCGGCCGGTGGGAAGCCGATAGGTCCTCCTCTCTGGCCATGTCCATTTTCTTTTCTTTTCTTTATTTCATTTCACATAGCTGCTATTTCTTTTCACCTGGCGGAAGGCTGGCCATGTCCTTTTTCTTTCTTTTTTCTGTTTCATTTCACATAGCTAAATGTTACCAATATATTTTCATAATAAACATATCTAAAGATATAAATGTTGCCAATGTTTTTTATAAATCTAGTCAAACTTAAATTGTTTTGGGATGGAGGAAATAGGCGTTTCAAGTTCATGCATACAATTCATATGAATATATGCACGCACACCTTAACCTTACAAGCATTAGCGAGAGTGTCGAGCTCGATCAGCAAATCTCAAGACACCTCGCTATTGATGACACATCGTTTGTGTCGTGGGTTCATAACCATGGCTATGTGTGAAACTTTCCAGATTATTCAAGACACGATAGGGTTCATCCTCGTTCAGACGTGCTTGTAGCCTTTCTAGGTGATAGGAGCTGGAGCTCATAGTTTTACCACTAAAATAATAGCACCATTAATAAATTCACAAAATTACAAACACAGGCTAAAACGAGGACTTACTCGGGTGAGCAGATTTCACCATAAGAAATCTAACCTGCTAACTAATTTTTAACTCTGACTAACAATTATCCTTAGTCGACCCTTATTCTAAATTAGTTGACAAAATACTACTTTTGAAACCATGAATCCATATGATTTTTTCTGGATTTTTTGTGAACATTTTTTAGCCAAACAACTTAACCAAAAAAATCAAATATAGCATTATGGGTAGTGTTCGCCTTAAACGGTCGTGGAACAGTAAACGGTGGTGAGCTGTTTTATTCTGGGTAAATGGTCAACGCCTCGGTTATTTTGTTCGCCGAAAAACAGTAAATAGTAAACACTGTGAATTGTTTAGACCTTTTTTATTCATTTAAACACCGTCTAAACCATCTAAATGCTAAACAAAGGGTTACCACCTATTTATCATTTAACGTTTAGGATAACATTGATTAAAAAGTTTAATGTTCTATGATGCTAGATCCAAGCAAAATGGGTTGCGCTCATTTTTTAACATCTACCTAAAAATGTCTTGCTGACGTGGACATTGTAATTACATGTGCTAGCGGATTTTAATTATATGTGATAGTGCATTACATAGTTATTAGACAGCTTGCATGCTAAAATAAACAGCTAGTGTGGTTTTGCTTATAGCAAATATGTTCGTGCGTTGTAACGGGACATACAATTTGCTTTGCAGTGATGGTGCTAATGCATGTAGCAGCATATATATGTGTGTCATACATGTATACGTGAACTCCTGGCTATGATGCATAGAGCCTCAACCCAATCGGGGCGTCGACTCCGCTGACGATAGGCCTTCGTCGATCGATCGTAGTTGCCACTTCACACCTTGTCGTAGTCCGGGTGGGCTGGGGAGCTATGGTTAAGCAGGCACCTGCATTCGACGGGGATGTAGTGGTCGCCGTGTATGGGTGGGAGGGTGATAGTCTCTCTTGTGAGCGGATGCCACAGCCAGGCATCGGAGACTTGTCCGAGGCCGAGGATGAGCAGTCCTTGAGTCGTCCTAAAGCAAGAATTGTTTTTCGTGCGTCGTCGGACGATGCTCCGCTCGGACAGGCTGCATATGACCATCTTTGTGGTTGTGGTAGCAGCAGCAGTAGAGTCTGCTCTCTGCTGGATCATCAACAAAAGAGCATCCTCGTATTCGTAGACGAGCAAAGGCAGGGAGGCAAGGCAAGGACCTGTCTCGGTGGCGGCTGGATGTAGCTGCTGGCCCCACTTCCACCTTCGTTCATCATCATGCCCATGATGGCTGGTTCTGTACCCGCTGCCATACATGATTCGAACAACAAGTGTGTATATATATAAGCATATAAATCAAAACAATGATGAGAAAGGAGAGCAGGTATATAGATAGTGTAGGTAGCCCCACACCGAGAAATTTGACGTCAGCTACTTAGCTTGAGCGCATGCAAGATCCTCCTCAGCGATTACTTAAAACACCTGGTGACTGGTGAGCCGCCCCTCTGCTTCGTCAAGCTAAGCTCAAAGCAGAGAGTTGCAGTGAGAGCAATAAGGCACGCCGCACGCACGCTAATAGTAACCATGACGCAGCATTCGGCGTGTTCTGGATGCTGGCGGTGTTCCCTTCGGTGTTGTTCCTGCCGATCGGGCGCACGGCGGGGGCGCTGCTAGGCGTCGTTCTCAACTGCTCACGATCGTGTTCCACGTCATCAGTGCCGACAATGCGTACGCCCGCACCCGTCCACCTCTATTTTCATCTCTAAAAAGGAATATTCTATCCTAGTCATCGAGATTCTCTACTCTATACCCATTTATCCCGCACCCGTATTACCTCTATTCCCATACTCTATACCCACTATTCCATATTTTATTCCACTTCCTCCCCTTCCTCTCTCAGCAACTCTCTCTCGTGCTACAGTGTTTAGCGTTGCCCCTCGCGTGCGCTATCTCTGGCGGTGTCCTGTGCGCGCGGTACGCTCCCGTGTCCTTTGCAGGCGCGCGGTGCGGGCGCGCGCTATGCTACCGGCCCCTGCAGGCCTGTTTTCAGGTGTGCGGTGCAGATAGCCTAACCCTGGGCCTGCTCTTCGACACCATGGTCGTGGGCGGCTACCTCAAGGGCGCCGGCATGTTCAAGCACCTAGGCAAGCTGCTGGCGTGGCGGAGCCAGGGCAGCCACGACCTGTTGTTCCGCGTTTGCATCGTCATCGCGCTAGCCAGCGCGCTCTTCACCAGCGACACCTGTTGTGTCGTGCTCACTGAGTTCATGCTAGAGCTCACCGCCGAGCACAACCCTCCTCGCCAAGCCCTTCCTGCTCGCGCTCGCCACCAGCGCCAACATCGGCTCCAGCGCCACGCCCATCGGCAACCCGCAGAACCTGGTCATCGCCTTCAACAGCAAGATCGCCTTCCTCCAATTCTTCTTCGGCATCCTGCCGGCCATGCTCGCCGGGATGGGCGTCAACAGGGTCATGCTGCTCTGCATGTACTGTAAGGACCTCGAGGGCGCCGCCTGCAGCCATGAGTATCATATGATGATGCGGACTCCCTCGCTCGCTTATATAATCCACACAACTCCGTCGAATCAGAGTTGCATTGTACTGGAATTAGAATTGGTATCCGCCTCGCTCAGGGCCAAATAGATGCCAAACGTATCTAACGTAAGAGAAGGTGAAAACAAACGGAAAGCGAACGCCAAACGTGGAAAAAAAATAGACTCATGAAAGCAAACTAAGCGGACTCTGAAAGAGGCCAACAAAAACCAGACTTAATAAAAACAGAGTCAGGAATGGAGTCACCAAAATCAAACCAAGACGACTCGTGGAAGCAAACTAACACCAACTATCACATGAATCAAAACCCGACTCATCAAAATCAGACTTAGGAACGAACACGGACGCGACATATATAAATTGTACTTGACTTGCACGAGGTGTTTGTATATATATATATATAGAGAGAGAGAGAGAGAGGAGAGGGGATAGGTTGCACATTCCAGTAGTTTGTTAGGGAGGGCCAAATCAAAATAATGGTACCAAAAAAGAGGAAGAAATTTTACCTCTTTATTATTAGATATAGATATAGATATAAATATAGATATAAATGTGACAGTACATTGCCTAGTTGGACAACTTGTATGTCTAAATAAATAGCTAGGGGTTTGCTTTATAAGAGCATAAGATAGGATAAGTAAATCGCCGTGCAAATTGATTTGAATGAGCAACATGCAAATTGATTTGAATGAGCCGGAAAAAAAAAAGGCAAGCTAATTCGGATGGTGTGCATCCCTATCGGCGCACCAGGGGCCGATTGGCCCAATCAGCCAACCAGGTGCTGACGAGACTCCAGTCGGCACTCAGCTTGCCGATTAGTCGGCAGCCGGAAGGGGCCGATACGTCCCATATCGGCTATTCAATGGCCGATAGCTTGCTAGATTCATAATTTTTTGAAAGTAACATCTAATTCTACAATTATTTATTTAAATAATATTATTTCAAAAAAAATTCCGTGGGATGGGTCGGCGTGCAGAAAGCCCAGTAGAAAGAAAGAAGAAGGCTGGTGGGTTGGCAACTTGGCATTGGGCTGGGATAAAAGGTGACAGGGAGAGAGGATCCAACCGTAGCAGGCTGGGCTGGGGGAATCTGCGCGGCGCGACGTGGCCCACGTGGAACGGAAGAGTCTCCTCCGTGCTTGCGAATGGATTCTCCCCTATTCCAATTTGTTTTATTTATTTAAATTTGTAGTTGCATATATGAATTGTTATGGGCTATGCTGTTTTAGCTATTCATGAGTTTTGAGGGGAAAATCTCTAAGGCCTTGTAATCGGATTCGTATCAATCCACATGTGTTAGGAGTGATTAAGATGGAATTTGAACTAAATTTGACCCTAACACACGTGGATTGCGGTGAATTCAATAACATCCAAACATGGCCTAAGGATTAGAGTCAGGTTGGTTCATGACCAAAATTCGATTTGCTACTAATAAAACTTACCAACGACTCATTTGAGGTTGCTAAATCCAGGACAATTTTTTTGTGCAATCTGTAGCAATTTTTTGCTTATTAATAAAAAAACCAAGCAGTTTATTCCTTGCGTCATGTGTTTTTTTTTCTTCTGATACTTTCTTCTGTCAAATACATTTAGGGTGTGTTTAGTTCCTGGGGTGAAAAATTTTTAGATGTCACATCGGATGTTTCATTGGATGTCAGAAGAGGTGTTCGGATACTAATAATCATGGACTAATTAGGCCCCGTTCGGCTGGAATTATAAGCCGGCTGAAAAACACTGTTGGCTGATTTTTTGTGAGAGAAAAATATTGTTCCGGTTGAAAAAACAAGTTGAATAAGACGGATTATAAGCCAGATGAACAGGGCCGTCTTAAAATATTCGTCTTGTGGTTTCAAGCAATCTGTGCAATTAGTTTTTTTATCTACATTTAATGCTCTATGCATGTGTCAAACATTGAATATGACGGGACGAAAAATTTTTGGGTAGGAACTAAGACCATCTCCAACAAATTCCCAATACAACCCCTCATCCCCATAAAACAGAATTAATTGGGAAAATAGACCATTTTTCATGCTCCAACAGTGCCCCAATACCTCCCCCAATTTTTGGTGGCCACCAAAAAAACATCCATCTCCCCTCAAATAAAGGGACACTTGCAACCTCTCCCAATCCTCTGTTCTTTTGGCGTAAACACACCCATTGGTGATTCTGCACTTGGAAACAATGCCATGCCATCTCTCTTTATATCTTGTTTATGATATATCCCTGTGTGAGTATGTTTAATTTTATTTTCTTATTGTTGAACAAATTGTTATTGCATTTTCGATCTTTGGTCTTAAGTATGCGACAAACAAGACATCAACAACTTATTTTGACGTGAAAAATATTCATGGGTCAATTTGCTCCAACATGGTCCAGAATTTACAATGTGGGCCAAAATCACATATTGGGGATGAGATATTGGGGAACTGCAAAAGCATCTCCCCCGATAACCTAAAAAGTAAATATTGGGCTACCCTAATACTAAGTTATTGGGGGAGTTTTATTGGGGGACTGGTGGAGATGCTCTAAACACCGCCTTTGTTGACGTTGCAAGAGGTGCAACTGTTTATCCGTTGGGGCCAAACGAAGGTTCTAGGATCAACTGATGGATGTGTGTGGAGGTAGGCAATGAACGGCGGCTGGTGCACGGAGGCGAACAAATGGACGGCCAGGAAACAACGGTGACGTGGCTTGCTGGTGTGCATTTTTGGTACACAGCATAAAGTTAGGCCTTGTTTATATCACGAAGTTGGGGATGACCAAATCTGCACAGTACCACCCTCGAACACTGTAGCACTTTTTGTTTGTTTGTGATAATAATTGTTCAAATCTTGATTAATTAGGCTTAAAATGTTCGTCTCGGAAAGTATAACAAAACTGTGCAATTAGTTTTTGATTTTATCTACATTTAGTACTCCATATATGTGCCGACATTTTGATGTGATGAGGAATCTTCTTTTTGCATAGTGGAATTTGAGGGTGAATTCTGGAATCTAAACAAGGCCATAATAGTTAGATCTGTGGTGTGATGAGTAGTAAAAGTTGCGACAGTAACCTGTACCGCTGTACGTAGGCCGTAGCAGCAGATCTGAGTTGCGTTGAAGGCTCCACGACACGCGTACGTGCAGGTGCAGAATGGGGGAAAAATGGATGGGAGGAGCGCACAGCGGGGGGAGCATTTGTAAGGCATGCACGGGGTGCGGCACACGCGCGACGTGACGACGGTAGCAGTGGTGAGCAGACGCACGCAACAGCACCAACCAACCAGCACGGAGGAGCTTAGGCCGTCCGTCTCGCCATCGTCCTCCACGCATGCATGTTCCGTAGGACAGCCAGGCAGAGGTAGGAGAGGACGGACGAAGGAAGGAGAGGGCGCGGCGCGGTGCCGTAGCCGTGCCGGTGATGATGGGCGGCGTGGAAAAGGCGAAACGGAAACGTGGCCGTCGTATAGGCTACTCGTGGCGCCAGGGCTAGTAGAGACACGGAGGCGGCGTAGGAGTAGGGTGGCGGTGCCGACGCCGATCCACGTCCCAGGACAGAGGAAAAGCGAAGCCGTAGCAGCCACCAGCGATGGCTAGGTGGTAGCTGCACTGTGCGCCGCGTCACGCGTACGTACGGTTCCGATCCCCCGCACCACGCACGGCCAGCTGTCCGTCCCTCCGTCGCTCGCTCGCCCCCGGCCACCACCACAGCACGCCACCCCACGGACGGACGGACGCCTCCGGGACTGTGTGGTGGTCCCGCGCACGCGGCGCTCCCGTCCGTTCCGAACCCCGGCACTGTGGAGTCACGGATGGAACCGCCCCGCCTCGGACCTCGCATCGTGATCGCTGCTGGATGATGACGGCCCATGGAAACCGCAGCCCACGTGGGCCGGCCGGTACGGTACCTACTCTACCTGTCTACCACCGTTTCACTAGCCGCGCCCTCCAAGAGCTTGTTTAGTTGGGAAAATTTTTGACGAAATGTAACTATAGCAGTTTTATTGTTATTTGGTAATTAGTGTCCAATCATGGTCTAATTAGGCTTAAAAGATTTGTCTCGTCCATTTCGTCTAAACTGTGTAATTAGTTTTATTTTTTATCTATATTTAATGCTTCATGCATACGTCTAAAGATTCGATGTGACGGAGAATCTGAAAAATTTGGCAAATTTTTTTGGCAACTAAACGATACCCAATGCTCCCGCCGTCGCCGCACAGTAGTGCTCTGGACACCTGGACCTGCCGCGGCAGCGGCACGCGGGACGCGGTGGCGGCGGCGCGATCCTTCTCCAACGGCGACGGCGACACTCCCTGGCTGCGTTGCCAAAGCATCGCCATCGTCGTCGAAACGAACGGGACGAACGGACGAGTTCGTCCGTCAGGGGCCTACCGGGCAGGCGAGGAGGGACCGCACTGCGGTTACGCGGATCGTCAGGGTCAGATCTGGCTATCCGCCGGGCACAGGGCATAATAATATCCTCCCACGAGGACACCTGCGGAGTCCGCTAATTACCACACGGCCCCTGGGCACAACCCAGACACAGACCGCACGTTTGTATTTCGCCAAACAGCGGGGGCTGATCCGCGAAACGGCCACGCGAGTTAAAAACTCCCACCCCTCCCACGCTTCACGTTCTCCCACCACCATTTCCCAGTTCCCAGTTCCCACCAATCCATCACACCGGCACCGGCCGCAGCTCTTCGCCTCCACCGCCCCGGCGATGGCCGCTTCCACCGCGGCAGCGGACGAGCCGGCGGCCTGCGACGACAGCGCCTGCTCGACGCCCTTCGTCAGCGCGCCGTCCAGCCCGACCCGGGACCGCGACCGGGATCTCTACCCGTCGCACTTCTTCTTCAGCGCGCCGACCAGCCCCACCCGCGGCGGCGGCGGCGGGAAGGACGCCATCTCCGGCGTCCTCGACTTCGACTTCGACTTCTCCTCGCGCTTCCCGTCGCCCTCGGCAGCAGCCATGTCCTCCGCCGACGAGCTCTTCCACAACGGCCAGATCCGCCCCGTCCGCCTCGCCGCCGCGCTGCTCCAGCCGCACCCGGACCCCGCCGTGCTTCTCGACTTCCCTCCCGACGCCACCGCGGAGGCGCGGGGCGCGGCGGCGGAGCACGAGGAGGCGGACGAGCGTGGCCGCGTCCGGAGCCGCTCCGTGCGCCGGAAGGCGCGCTCGATGTCCCCGTTCCGCACGCACTGGCGGTCCGCGTCACACGTGCCTGCAGCACCGCCGGTGCCGGAGCCGGAGTGCGCAGACGAGGCGCAGCAGACGGCGACCCCCGCGGCGTCGCGCTCGTCGTCGTCCTCGTCCACCGCCTCCTCTGCTTCCTCCACGTCGTCCTCGTCCTCCCGCGGATCCCGCCGCTGGGGCGGGTTCCTCAAGGACCTGCTGCACCGGAGCAAGTCCGACGGCGGCAAGACCAGCCACCACCACCACCAGCATTCCCACCAGGCTGCAGCAGCTCCAGCACCGCCAACCGCGGCGGCGGCGAAGACGAGCGCATCGTCACCATCTCCGTCTCCGGCTACCACGGCCGCAGCAGCGGCAGCCAAGGGGAAGGGCGGGACGCCGGGGCACCGCGGCGGCCGGAGGAGGTCCGCGCACGAGCGGCTGTACGAGGCGCGGCGCGCGGAGGCCGAGGAGATGCGGCGCCGGACGTCGCTGCCGTACCGCCAGGGCCTGCTCCTCTTCGGCTGCATCGGGCTCGGCAACCGCAGCTACGGCGCAGTGCACGGCCTCGCCAGGGGGCTCAACGCCGCCGCCGCTGTCTCCTCCAGGTCGTGACTCGCGACCGTAGGCGACGGCATTGCTGGTCTTGGTGCTGAGCTGAGCTGGGTGCTCTGCTGTGTTACTCTGTCAGTGTGGTGGTGGTAGTGTTCAGTGGCTAATCCACTCTGAACAAGTGCAAAATCTGCAAAGAATGCAGTAATGGTAGTAGATTAGGAGATGATGGTTCTTTTGTGGTTGAATCTGCTAGTATAATATAGGCTATTGTATGGATTTTGGGGGATCAGCTTGTTCATCCCGCGGGGATTACTGAAACATGTTAGTACTGTTAAAATGCTTGTTCATGTGATCAAATCTTTATTCTCTCTCTCTCTTCTGCTTTCTTAGAAACCAAAGAGACTGAAAGTGACGTAATACGCAATCGGTTTTCGGTTAGCTGAAAAAAAATGAAAGTTTCTTACAGTTCGAGCCTGTTTAGTTGGAGCTCCCACCCAAAAAGTGCTAAGCCTGTTTAGTTGGAGCTCCCACCCAAAAAGTGCTAAAAAAGTGCTACAGTACCTGTCACATCAAATCTTGCGACATATGCATGGAGTACTAAATGTAACGAAGACACATGCATGGAGTACTAAATGTAACGAAAGAAAAAACTATACATGCATGGAGTACTAAATGTAGACGAAAGAAAAAACTAATTACACAGTTTGTCTGTAAATGTCGAGACGAATCTTTTGAGTCTAGTTAGTCTATGATTGGATAAATTTTGCCAAATAACAACAAAAAGTGCTACAGTAGCCGAACCCAAACTTTTTCACCATCTAAACACACCCTTCATCTGTGTTCATTAAGAAATCAGAGAAACTGAAGCTGACATAATACGCATTGGGTTTTCGGTTTGCATAAAATTCGCAACTTTCAGTTCATCTGTCGTCAGGAAGGAAGGAAGGCTGAACCTGAACCAAGACATGTACAGTAGGAGTAAAATCTAGATTGCATCGTTCGGTTCGGTGTCGAGTTGTTTCTATCTTGGCCCTTGTTTAGATACTAAGGGCATGTTCGGTAGGCTGTTTTTTGGTTTATAAGCCGGCTGTGGCTGATTTGCTGTGAGAGAAAAACATTGTTCCACGGCTGATAAGCCGTGCTGATAAGCTCAGCCGAACAGGGGGTAAATTCATCCCCAAATTCTACTATGCAAAAAGAAGATTCCCCGTCACATCAAAATGTCGGCACATATATGGAGTACTAAATGTAGATGAAATAAAAAACTAATTGCACAGTTTTGTTATACTTTGCGAGACGATCATTTTGAGCCTAATTAATCAATATTTAGATAATTATTACCAAATAAAAACAAAATTGCTACAGTATAACGGGACATTTACTATGCAGATTTTGGCCCCAAACTTTGGTAACTAAGCAAGGCCTTGAGAGTTGCCCAGCTCTGTTTGTTAACCAGTTTGTTCCATACTCCAGTTTCGTCAGAGGAGAGCCCCCATCTCTTCTCAGCAGTTTTTACCAGCGCCTTGTTAGATGCACATGAAAAGTTACAATTTTTTCACTCTCTCTCCATCACATTAATCTTAGGACTCATGTATGAAGTAGTAAATATAGGTAAAAATAATAAATAATTACACAGTTTAGTTGGAAATCACGAGATGAATCTTTTGAGCTTAGTTGATCCGATTGGACAGTATTTGCCAAATAAGACGAAAGTGGTACTATTCATCGGGTTCATTTTTTTTCGATCTAAACGAGCTCCAGTTTCTCAGGATTACCGTACTGGAGCTTCTGTTTCATTCGCAGGAGAAGCTGCAGGAGAAAACGGTTGCTACAATCCAGAAGACCACAAGAGGAGCAGATTCCTCAGCTACACCAGATCCTCCTCAACCTTGGCCTCGTTTAGTTCAGAGAATTGGGGAGAAAAACACTGTATCAGAATTCCTGTAGCATTTCGTTTGTATTTGGTAAAAATTATCCAAATTTTGACTAACTAGGTTTAAAATGTTCGTCTCGCAAAATACAACAAAGCTGTGCAATTAGTTTTTGATTTTATCAACATTTAGTACTCTATGTATTTGCCGACATTTTGATGTGATGGAGAATTTTCTTTTTTATAGTGGAATTTGGGGAAGAATTGAGGGAACTAAACAAGGGCCTTCATCAACATGCACATTTCGTTTGTTCATTCATACAGTAACAAACTGGTCCCTTTCAGCCTAGTACTGCCCTTGCCGAGGTTTCAGAAATCAAGCTACAACATGGCTAGTTTAGGCTTTAGAGCCGAGCTTGACAATTTGATATGAAGAGGAAAAAGCAAGTGGGCAAAGATGAAGACGTGGAAGAATGCAATTTACACTTACAGTTACCGTTTACAGCATTTCGTTAAAAAGGCACGCCTTCTCCAAATCTTCTCCGACTCGCTTTTAGCTTGGCGGTGGAGTACGAGTAGTACTAGTAAAGCCTGTAGCCATGGCTATTCATTTTTCTGGTCGGTTAAGATAAAAACTTTTCACCTAAAACTATTCCTATGAATCTTGCGGCGTGTGTACAAAGTGTTAAATATAGATAAAATAAAAAAACTAATTGCACAGTTTACGTATAAATTGTGAGACGAATGTTTTGACTAAAGTGCTATAGTAACAAATGTGCTAATGACGGATTAATTAGGCTTAGGCTGTGTTTAGTTTTACCCAAAAATTTTTCACCCTATCACATCGAATACTTGGACACATAGATAGAGTACTAAATGTAGACGAAAAAAAACTAATTGCACAGTTTGGTTGAAAGCCACGAGACGAATCTTTTAAGCCGACTTAGTTCATGATTAGCCTTAAGTGCTACAGTAATACACATGTGCTAATAATGGCTTAATTAAGCTTAATAAATTTGTCTCGCAGTTTCTAAGCGAGTTATGTAATTGTTTTTTTAATCAGTATCCGAAAACCCTTGCGATATCCTATAAAACATCTGACATAAAAAAATTCTTTCACATATTAAATAAGATTTTAATAAATTCGTTTCGCAGTTTCTTTAATTAGTTTTTTTATTAGTATCGGAAAATCTCCTCTGACGTTGCACGTGACAATTTTTTTAAAAAAAAAAACTTTTCGCACGAGCAGAAGGCGGGAGACGACTGTCGGCTCAAGTACGCGTCACGTGACGGACGGCACGTCGTTTTCCTGTGCGTCTCTCTGTCTCTCGGCGCATTACTGCTCCCTCGCGGGTCGGGGACGGGGTGTGGGGAGACGGCAGGCAGCACGGCATGGCACCGCCACCCTCTGACGCCGTAAATTACCCCTGCTGCCTTTTTCTGTTCCGTGGCGCAGACGAGACGAGCATGCGTTTACTTTTACCCGCCCAAGGTAACCGAACAAACGGCCTTTCACCGCCCTGCCCGGCTGGGGTGGCTGCCTGCGCTGCATCGGGACTCCGCCGCCTGCCGCGTGCTGCATGCTTGAGCTACAAGACTCGCAGGCAGCCACCAGCCAAACACGGTGATTAGTTTTTATCAAAAAAACACGGTGATTAATTAATGAGGCGATCACTCGCAGTAGTACTGTTTTGTAGTAGTAGTAGCTGAACACTGAACTTGTTACCGACTTAGTACCTCTCTGTCCTCTTCGCCAGCCCTGGATGCTTGCGTTGTGTCCTGGAGGCTTGTCGTGCAAGCTCCTAGAGGGGCGGCGGCAAACCTCTCCTCGCGCGCACGCTGCACAAAGGTCGCCATCGCGTCACGTGCGAACTGAGAAGTCAAGAAGATGTGCCGACCACAGCTGGACTGCAGACGCCACGACCCACAAGTATGGGGGTACACGCTGGCTGAATAAACGTATTAAATATTCAGTAATAGTACACGTATAGTATGAGCCAACGTTGCTTATTGCCAACTCTGAGATTACTCAAAGAATAGTTTTTTTTTCAAAACAAGGCCTCGTTTAGATAGAGAGAATTGGGGGAGAAAAACACTGTATCAGAATTACTGTAGCATTTCGTTTGTATTTGGTAAAAATTATCCAAATTTTGACTAACTAGGCTTAAAATGTTCGTCTCGCAAAGTACAACAAAACTGTGCAATTCGTTTTTGATTTCATCAACATTTAGTACTCTATGCATTTGCCGACATTTTGATGTGACGGGAAATCTTTTTTTGCATAGTGGAATTTGGGGAGAGAATTGGGGAACTAACGGGCAAAAGATTGTGTACTTACTCAAAGACCGGAGCAATCTGACCATACGTTAATTTTTCAGCTAGTACAGAGAAAGAGCCAGGCCCGTTCACTTTCCAAAATATTTCTCTGTCACTCGTCACATCGAATCTTTGAACACATGTATGAAGCATTAAATGTAGGTAAAAAAATAATTAATTGTACAATTTGTCTGTAAATGTTGAGATGAATCTTTTGAGCCTAATTAATTTATAGTTGAATAAATTTTACCAAATAATAACGAAAGTGCTACATAAACTTTTTCTCCGAATATTTGGGATCTGAACACAGTCCCAGTGTGGCAAAAGGGAGAGAGAGAGTACAGTAAGAGTACGTTAGACCATACGGCTTTTGCAGGGGAGGGAAGGGGAGAGGACGAGCTGACGCCTTGGTAAAGTGGAGTAAAAGATCCACAAAAGATATCACACGGCAGCTCCACCGTCAGCAACAGTCACCGGTGCATGGGCTGCGTTTAGTTGGCGAAATTTTTGGCGAAATGTAACTGTAGCAGTTTCGTTGTTATTTGGCAATTAGTGTCCAATCATGGTCTAATTAGGCTTAAAAGATTTGTCTCGTCCATTTCGTCTAAACTGTGTAATTAGTTTTATTTTTTTATCTATATTTAATGCTTCATGCATGCGTCCAAAGATTCGATGTGACGGGGAATCTGAAAAATTTGGCAAAATTTTTGGTATCTAAACGGTACCATGGCGGACGCCGCTGCCCCATCACTGCGTGCGAGGCTGCCGGCGACTGGCTGACCAGAGCGCGATGGATGGATGGCGGATGGGACAACACCTGTCCCACTCATGCGGCTGTGCCTCGTCTCGTCTCGTCGTTGCTTTCCCAATTCCCACGCATGACGCACCGCAGCGCCAGCGCCGTCGTGTCGCCGTCCCTTTCTCACCTCGAGGGTCGAGGCACGGCACGGCAGCTTCGGGAACGCCGGGCCGGCCGTCCGGGGATGCTGCCGGGTGCCGGGATGGAATGGATGGATGGATGGCTGAGGCTGACGCATGCAGTGCAGCCCTCTCAGAGCAAGTATTATAAGGCCAACTCATCCGGCTGAATCCAGGCCACGTAGGAAAAACATATGATGTGGCAGAGAGAGAAACGGAGAGAGAAAACGAGCCGGCGCTCTACTCTCCGCCCGGCTGAAAAGCCCGACACCGCCCGTTCCCAACCGGTAGCGGGCGATAAGCCTCGACGTTTTGCTCCCCATCTTTCTCCCTGTCGATCCCGTGCGGCACCCGCACCCTCCCTCTCGTTCCCGCACCCTCCCTCTCAATCCCGCGCCAAATCCCACGTCCTCCTTCTCGATCCCGCGCCAAAATTGATTCCTCTCATCCCAAATTGATCCCTTGCGCGCCCAATTGAAGGATAAAAGCTCCAACTCCTCCCAAAATTTTCCCTTCCCAAACCCTAATCAACAGGTCCGACGGCGGAGCCATTGCCAGATGGGCGGCAAATCGAAGAGGACGTCTGCACCGGCGCCTATGGAGATCCCACCGCAGCAGCCTCCTCCCGTCCCGCCGTATGGACCCGGCACCTGGTTTCCAACTCCACCTACGCAGTCGACATCCTGTGCACCATGGTGGCTCGCCGGGCATCAACAACTAGGCATGGCGGGTTCGTCAACTCAAGGCTCTTCGTGGGTGCCGCCTGCCTCTGCATCTTCTTGTCCTATGGCTAAGAATGACGATGACTCTGGAGTGCAGGCATGGTATGTATCCTCCATTGCTTATGAATCTTTGTCAGTACATTTTATCTCTTGCGATCCCTATGTCTAAGCACCATCCTTTGTTTATAAATATTTTATTTACTAGTTTGAACTATTATGCCGTGTACTAGAGTCGTCTTGTATGCATTGGAAATTTTTTTTGTATTACATTTTGTTTGCAGAACTGGTAATAGTCAAGTACACGTATTAAGTCAAGTACTAGATTCATTGTAGTTATGAAAACTGATAAGTCAATGGTGATGTGTGATTTAATGTATTTTTTTGTAGGGGACCAAATCTTTACCCTCCTGGTGGTTTCATGAGTTTTATGAATAGCACAGCAAGCCCTGCAGGCCAAATGAGCAATGAGAATAAATCGCAAGCAATCAATATTGCTGATGATGACAATGATGGCAACTGTGGTAGGACTGAAAAACGCTTGCTATGGACAAAAAAGGAGGATCTGAGATTGGTATGTTATTTTTTCTGTTAGTACCATTCATGAGTTGCACTAACAGCATGCCGGTAATCATATTTTTGGTAATGTTGTAGGTTAGTGCTTGGTTAAAAAGTTCAAATGATCCTATCCAGTCCAACTACAAGAAAAATGATCAGTACTGGAAAGGTGTTGCTGATATCTACAATAGCACCACCCCAAAAAACCGTGTAAGGCAAGTCAAGCAAATCAAGGATCACTTTGCAAGAATTAAGAAAAGGGTTGCATGGTTTTGTGGTAGCTGGAAGGAGGCCAATGCTCTATGGGCTAGTGGTGAATCAGATGCAGATATTGAGGATAAGGCAATGAAATCTTATGAAGAAGAGCACAAAAAAGATGGCCCATTTATGTTTAAGCATTGTTGGGAGGTTCTATGTAAGGAACCAAAGTGGGATGCCTATTTGGAACGTCTAGAAGACCTCGAGCCGGAAAAAAGAAAGTTTTGTGAAGAGGAGGATGTGGGGAAATGTTTCTCTTTAGATGATGATGCTGATGAGCGGCCAATAGGAGGCAAGCAAGCTAAGGAGCAGCGCAAGAAAAAGAAAAAGGGCCAGCCTTGTATAATAGATCTTGAAGATGAGCTTAACAACTTTTTAGATGCTCAGAAAACTGCAAATGAAGGACGCAAAGAGATGTTAGAGACACAAAGGCATGTGTCCAGTGAGAATCTTGAAGCTCGGAGGCTTGCGTATCTTGCAGCAAAAGAGCACAAGGAGTCAGTCATGCTAGAAACATATCGAGCGCTATTGATGAAAGAGACAACAGGAATGCCTGAAGATGTGAAATCTGAGCATGTGTTGGCACTAAAGTGTTTGCGGGAGAAGCTATTTAACAAAAATGACTAAGGTACGGAAGCTTAGATTTTTTGGTTACTATGATGATCATAACTATGGTGTGAATGAATAACTCATGCTTTTCATGTCACCATGCAGGAAAGCATAGCTGGAAAATTTTGCCACGCCTCAAAGTAATTCAGGTATAAGTTATTGTATAAATTATGCCTTACTTAACTGCTGAAATGAATTCATTAACTCCTAAATTGTTGGACATTTAATCTAGTTTATGCTGAAATCTAGACTATTTACTATGCTGAAATTCTGGACTATTTACTATGCTGAAATTCTGGACTATTTACTATGCAGTCTAGATAACTATGCAGTCTAGAACTACAATGCAGACATTAACCACAATGCAGCAATAATTAGTCACCTAAACCAGAGCAATAATCTGCTGCTGATCTCTCTCTTGTTCTGCGCAGCAGAGTTGGCAAGTCAGTCAACCTTGCTGTCCTCTCTATCTACTATAGAAGCATGGCAATAGTGCCAAGTAGTGGCAGCAGTGCCAAGTAATGGCTTAGCTCAGCCATGTCTGAGTTGATTGAGGCTGATTTTAGCCTTGTCCTAAAGGACATTGTAGTAGGTGCTAGTTGCTTGTATATAAACTATGTCAAGGCAATGAAGCAAAGTAGTTCAGTTGCCACATTCAGACTTCAGAGCTCTGGTTCAGAGCTGGTGCGTGTGTTGTGTGTGTTCTTGAGCTCAACCTCTTCTTCTACCTCTAGCCATAGTGAGTGAGTGTGCAGGGCAGCAAGGGACCATCACTGCAGACCCCATCTTCCTACTTAGCCAAAACCATGTCGGATTCATCTTCATACTCAGATGACTCTGATGAACTAGCCCCTACCAAAATCATTGAAGAGCATATTGCTGAGCAGAGCATCCTTGACTCCTTTGCTAGGAGGCTCGCAATGAAGATCAAGGGTGCCTTCTCTGCTGGAGCACCTCAGCGACAATATGGTCCTAGAAAGAGCATCCGGAGGGATCATGGAGGTGCTCATGAGCGTCTTGTAGAGGACTACTTTGCTGCAGAACCACTATACCCCGAGAGTATGTTCCGTACTAGATTCCGTATGAATAGGCGTCTCTTCCTACGCATTGTCGATGCCCTTGGCCAGTGGTCTCCCTATTTTACTTATAGGGCAGATTGTGCTGGTCGAATAGGGCTCTCACCACTGCAGAAGTGTACAGCAGCCATGCGCATGCTGGCTTATGGCACTCCTTGTAAGGTCCTAGATGGCTAGAGGGGGGGTGAATAGCCTATTTTAAAATCTACAAGAACCACTAAGCAAACTTGTTAGAATAACAAACGGCGTAAAGCGAGTTTTGCTTAGCCAAAGGTTGTGATGCAAGCCTCCTATCCACAAGTCTAGTAGATTAAGATCTCTAGTTCACACAAGAGCTATGTCACTAAGGTTACACTAGAGAACAAGCTAACACTACTAGCAAAGCTACTACTAGAGCTACACAAGATAAACTAGTGAATGTAAATGCAAGAGAGAGGATTGTGATTATTATACCGACGGTGAAGTGAAGATGTTGCCAATCATCAAGATGATATACAATCAATCAATTTTGACAACAACACAAAATGAAGACCAATCACCGGGAGACAAGAGACACAATATTTGTTCACCCGGTGTTCACTTGTGCACCGACAAGCTACGTCACCGGTTGTGTCGACCAACACCTAGATGGTTCCCCGGTGTGACCCTCAAGTCACTTGCCTCTCAAGGCACGCCCCGCAAGGCACCACAAGACACCACTCTCAAGTGAGGTAACTCAATGACACGCGGATTCCACTAGAGTTGCTTTTGGCGTCCCGCCGAGGAAAGCACAAGAACCTCTCACAATCAATCGGAGGTGGCCAAGAACAATCACCTTCTCTTGCCAACACCTCCAACAATCTCCAAGCCGGCTAGGAGCGGTACTCTCCAAGAGTAACAAGAAATTCACCGGCTAAAACACCCACAAGTGCCACTAGACGCCCTCAAGCTATGCAATGCACTTTGGGATCACTCAATCTCACTTTTGATTTGCAATCAAGCAAGGGAGATGAGTGGGAGGAGTTGTTCTAGCTCAAAGGATGCACAAGTATGTTAGAAATGCCAAGAGAGCTCCCCAAGGGCCGGCTACCAAGTATTTATAAGCATCCCATCCAAATAGAGCCGTTACAACCCACTTGTCCGTTTTTCGCGGGACCACCGGACGCGCCGGTCGTAACAGACCGGACGCGCTCAACCGCGTCCGGTGTCCCTCAGATTTCAAAAACGTCCGTTAGAACCTCCAACGGTCACTGCGCGCCAACGGTCAAACGAGCGACCGGACGCGCTGCTGCGAACCACCGGACGCGCCGGTGCGCACAGCACCCGCGCCCGCGAAGACATCACCGGACGCGCTCCTCGCAACCACCGGACGCCACAGTACCCGCGTCCGGTGCGAGTCCAGTAAGCTCCCTGGACCACCGGACGCGTCCGATGGTGAGGGACCGGACGCGCACCGCGTCCGAAGACTTCGTGACTCGCTGTTCGCCAGACCGGACGCGCCGGTCCCGTGGGTCACCGGACGCGCCGGTGCCAAACCCTAGCTTCGCGTGCCTGACACCCGCGCTGCACTGACCGGACGCGCCGGTCGAAACTGACCGCGTCCGGTGCAGCGTCCGGTGCACCTCTGTGACCGCGTTTGCCTCCGTTTCTTTTTCGACTTCCGGCGCAATGGAAAATAGGCATTTCATTTCCCCGAAATCGCCTGAATCCCGCGCTCGCACGCTCGGCGGGAGGGAGAGAGGAACCCAAACCCCTTTCTTCCCGCAAACGGCAGCGCGACCAACGCCACCTTTGTAAATGTGCCAACACCATCAAGTGTACATCTCCATGTGCTTGTGTGTTAGCTTTTTCTCAATCATTTTCAAAGGTTTTCCAGTTAGCTCACTAGGCCCTACATGCAATGCATTTCATGAATTCACCTAGTGGCACCCATGCGACGAATAACCGATAAGACTTCCCCTCTTAATAGTTCGGCTATCGACCCTAAACCACTCACACCCTCTATGGTGTCTTGAGTGTAAAACAAAATGGCCCTATGGTTATACCTTTGCCTTGAGCCCATTTTGTTTCTCCAAATGATATAATCCACTTCATATCATCACATGACCATCTCGATCCATCGACCTTGACTTCACTTGCTCTTCACCGTTGCATCGGTCCGTCGGCGCCAAGTCTTGCTCAAGCTTCACCATCGCATGGTCCTTCGCTTCGAAGCCTCGACTTGCCCTTCACCTTCACAACCGGTCCATCGAGCCAAGCCTTATCTTGGTCTTCACCATCTTGGTCACATGAGTCGATGTCATGTCTCATATTCAATGACCACCTTTATCTAAATCATCCACTTAGATACAAAGGTTAGTCCTAGGTTTCATCAATTAGCCAAAACCAAACTAGGGACTTTCACTCCTGCAGATGCTCTTGATGAGTACTTGAAGATTGGAAAGTGCACTGCATTATGTTGCTTGGATAAGTTTGCACAAGGGGTGATTGAGGTGTTTGGTGGGGAGTACTTGCGGCGCCCCACATGTGAGGATGTTGAGCGTATACTTCAGGTTAACGAGTCTCGTGGTTTCCCTGGAATGCTAGGTAGCATAGATTGCATGCATTGGCGTTGGGAGAAGTGTCCTTTAGCATGGAGGGGGCAATTCACTCGTGGTGATTATGGAGTTCCAACTATAGTCCTAGAAGCTGTTGCTTCCCAGGACCTTCATATTTGGCATGCTTTCTTTGGAGTTGCTGGGTCAAACAATGACCTTAATGTGCTCAACCAGTCCCCACTATTTTTTGATGCCTTAAAAGGAGAAGCCCCTCAAGTTCAGTTTTCAGTCAATGGGAATGAGTATAGCACAGGTTATTACCTTGCTGATGGTATATACCCAGAATGGGCAGCCTTCATGAAGACTATTACACTTCCTCAATCAGAGAAGCATAAGTTGTTTGCCCAGCACCAAGAAGGGGCAAGGAAAGATGTGGAGCGTGCTTTTGGGGTACTGCAGTCCCGTTTTTCCATTGTTCGTCGTCCTGCACGTCTTTGGAAGAGAAAGAGTGTCGGAAGGATCATGCTAGCTTGTGTCATTCTCCACAATATGATAGTGGAAGATGAGAGAGAGGATGCTAGTATTCATATTGACTTGAATGAGAATCCGGGGGCATCCTTTGCTCTACCTCCTGAAGTGAACACTGGTGGTAATCTGTGCTTCGCTGATGTCCTGCGTAGAAAAGCTGCTATTCGTGCTCGTCCACAACATACCCAGCTTAAAGATGATCTGGTCGAGCACATTTGGCGTAGGTTTGGAAATAGCCATCATAATTAGTCATGGTAGAATTATGAAATCTGCTTGTTTCTATGCCCTTTTCCAATAACAATGGTCATTAACATGGTGTCTTGTTTTTAATTTCAGGACCATGCTGTGATGTGGTGATTGCTGCTGGTGCTACTCACAGGTATGCATTCTCAAATCCTACCTTTGTATATTTACTAAAAACTTGTCCATAAGATAAAAGATGTGTCTCTTTTTTTTCTTTTCCATTTCATAATCATCTTGTTGTCCTAATTCTCGTTACCTTCCAACTTGCAGCGTTGGTGGTGAATGTTGATCTGGATCGTTTGGTTGCTCCTTTTCTACCAAAGATCCAACTATGGCGTCGAACCTTTATCGTCTTTTAGATTAATATTTAATGGCTTGTTTGCCGGAGACCTTATGTTGTAGAACTTTAGTTATTGTCTTTATAAGACTTATGTACTATGCTTAAATGTTGATGTCATGGTACTATGTACCATCAGGTTATGCGCAATGTTGCACCTAACCTGTTGCTATCTAGATATTAAAATGAACTATGTTGCTTGAAGTTGGCCATATATGTGAAACGTTTTTATATCTTGTTGATTCATGAATGGCCATAGAGATGTGGCCACAGGGGACACTATGCATATGCAAAGCATTAAACACACGCATGTTTGATGGAGCCAAGCTCTCAGCTGACTTGCTATATATGCAAGCTGTATTACTTACTATATGTGACATGGCACATTCTCTCAGCCGGTAGTCGGCTGGCTTATTAGCCATGCTCTCATGCGGCAGAGCAGCAGGGCAGGGCGAGGTCGCCATGCCGTTTTGCTGGGAGCAAATGCCGCCGTGCGGTGCAGCTGGTGCTAGCCTGGGCCTCATTTAGATTGAAAAAATTTTTAATCCGATAAATAGTACTATTTTTTTATCTTATTTAATAAATATTGTTTAATCATGGACTAACTAGGCTCAAAAGATTTATCTTATGATTTCCAACTAAACTGTGTAATTAGTTATTTTTTTATCTACGTTTACTACTTTATGCATGGGTCCAAAGATTGATGTAATGAAGAGAGCGAAAAAATTTTAACTCTTGGAGTGCATCTAAACAAGGCCCTGGTAGGGACGGAGTGCCGGGTACAACTGCACTCGGGCCTTGTTTACTTCCCCTCAAAATTCCAAGTTTTTTCACTCTCTCGGTCACATCAATTTTTAGCCGCTTGCATGGAGTATTAAATATAAGTAAAAAATAACTAATTACTCAATTCAGTTGGAAATTACGAGATGAATCTTTTAAGCCTAGTTAATCCACGATTAGACAATATTTATCAAATAAGACGAAAGTGATAATATTTATCAGGTTAAAAAAAACTTTCAATCTAAACAAGGCCTCGGTGATGTCCGGTCTGCGGGTGAATTCAAGAATGTTGTACAGGGGGCAGGGCACTGTCCATGCCTGCATGCGCCCAGCCCCATGGCGATTTTTTAAATAATATTTTTAATGGTTAATTGTAAATGTAGAAGTTGTTACACAAAAATTTCACATATAACTGCCCTATCGGTAGCTCGGAGGGCAACAGACCTAGGGGCTGTTTAGTTCGTGAAAATTTTTAGAAAATATTACTGTAGCACTTTCATTGTTATTTGGTAATTAGTGTTCAATTATGGACTAATTAGGTTCAAAAGATTCGTCTCGTCAATTTCGTCTAAACTGTGTAATTAGTTTTATTTTTTATCTATATTTAATGCTATACATGTGTCTAAAGATTCGATATGACAGAGAATATGAAAATTTTTATAAAATTTATTGCAACTAAACTGGACCCGACCGCCGACTACGAAGCCGGCCAGGCATTTTAACGTGCGTTGGCTGCCGCGCGTGCGCACGTAGGCCTGTCGGCTTCCAAGCTGCCGATAGGTGCGGCCGACAGACTGCTGTATAGGAGTAACATCTTCCACACTCGTAATAAATCATTAAAGAAATATTATTTTAAAAAAATTCGCCCCATGGCGCCATGCCATGCACGATGCCTGCTTCCGCAGTGCTCCGCAATCGCACTCGACATGACCGGGAATCTGGACGTGTGTGGTCAGTCATGCTGAATATTTCTTGTTCCCGAGAAATCGATTAGGGCCGTGTTTAGATCCTAATTCGTGGCCGATTCTGTATGGTGCGCATTAAATATGCACGGTAGTAATTCGTTTGTATTTGGTAAAAATTATTTAAACTTTGACTAATTAAGATTAAAATATTCGTCTCGCAAAGTACAATAAAACTGTACAATTAATTTTTAATTTCATCTACATTTAGTACTCCATGCATGTGTCGACATTTTGATGTGATGTGAATTTTCTTTTTGCATAGTGAAATTTAAGGTTGAAATTTGGAAACTAAACCGAGCCATGACATCAAAATTCAGTTTTTTCACTCTCTCTCATCACATCAATTTTTAACCGCTTGCATGGAGTATCAAATGTAGGTAAAAAAAATAACTAATTACACAGTTTAGTTGTAAATCACGAGATGAATCTTTTAAGCCTAGTTGGTCCACGATTGAACAATATTTATCAAATAAAACGAAAGTGGTACTATTTATCGGGTTAAAATTTTTTCCCAATCTAAACGAGGGCCAGGCCTAGAGCCTCTTCGCATGGACTGAAATCGGCCGATCTGATTAGTTATTTTATGGGAGAAAAAGACTACGGTTCGTTGATCTGGCTGATAATCTTGAACGAACAGGTTTTGAATATCTGTAAATTGAAGTGAAACTTAAAAAAATGTTATGATTAATGGTATCAAATCAGTACCATTAAATCAACTGTGCAATATATTTTCTACAAACTTGGATAAAATTTAGAGGAATTTGATGGGACAAATTGCATACTTCTGAATGATATCAAAATAAGTCCACGTACCTTTCAAAAAAAAGTCTATCTCTAGGATCTGCTGATGACACCAAGGATACTACAAAAATTACATATATACTACTTCCATCAAAAAATTGTTTTTTTTTCTCAAATACGCACGAGTATACGTATTTTTATATTAAGAAGAAAATAGAATTTATTTACAGCTTGTTCACACTTGACGTGGAGTCCCTGAACCACCTGGCATTGCGTTCCTTCCAGATTTGCTAGGAGATGAGCGCGAACAACGACTCCATGCTAGAGCATTGGTCACCAGTGACCAAGGGACACAGGGGCTGTTTAGTTGGCAAAATTTTTGGCAAAATGCTACTGTAGTATTTTTGTTGTTATTTGGCAATTAGTGTCCAATCATGGTCTAATTAGGCTTAAAAGATTTGTCTCATCCATTTCGTCTAAACTGTGTAATTAGTTTTATTTTTTATCTATATTTAATGCTTCATGCATGCGTCCAAAAAATCGATGTGAAGGGGAATCTGAAAAATTTGGCAAAATTTTTGGCATCTAAACGATACCATAGTGGCCACCACCGTGGCAGGGTCGAAGTCGCTGCCTGTGGACACTTGCTTGCCGAGCGCTGCCAAAGTGCAAAACCAAGGGCTGTTTGGTTCCCGCCGCAACTCGCCACGGAGAAAGTAAGGCTGCCACACCTGCGAGGCTCACGTTTGGTTTTGGAGTAAACTGTGGCTGCCACACAATCAGTCCCTTGTCGTTTTGCTTCTGACATTTGTCTTTTACCTGCTAGCAGAGTGTGGCGAATTGTGGCGAGCGTGGCGAGCGTTTTCACCGCCGCGGCCGTGGCGACGCCACTGACGCCAGCTGTGGCGTGGCTGACGCAGGCTGGGAACCAAACAGCCCCCGAATATCTCCAGTGAAGGGGCACTCTGCTAAGATGCGGTCAATAGTTTCTCATCCTATCGCAAAGGTAGCACTCTTCTTTCGCCTCTAGGACGTGCATCATCCTTCTTCTGTCATCTATCCAATGTCTGCGCCTAAATACCGGCCGGAGAAAGATTTTGGTCCGCAATGGAGCCCAAGTCTCCCATATCAGTTTGTGAATAGAGAAAATAGAAAATACTACCAAGATGTGCAATTATTTTAGAACAAATTTTAAATGATGTACAAATGTATTTATGGGGCCGACGGAGTAACAGCAGAAAGGAAACAAAAGCATACAGGACAAGATTAACAGCTCTCTGTCAACAATAATAATCTTATGGCTGAATAGGTAGCTAGATACTGAACTTACTTTCACTTAGGGGCTATTTAGATGATGAAAAAGTTTGGGTTCGGCTACTGTAGTACTTTTCGTTGTTATTTGACAAAATTTATCCAATCATAGACTACCTAGACTCAAAAGATTCGTCTCGACATTTACAGACAAACTGTGTAATTAGTTTTTTTTTGTCTACATTTAGTACTCCATGCATGTGTCGCAAGATTTGATGTGACAAGTACTGTAACACTTTTTGGGTTTGCTTTTTGGTAGAGGTGCCAACTAAACAGGCTGTTAACCGTGTGGACCTTGGGAGTCTTTGACTGATAAATAATGATGAGGACAGATGCTACCCCGCTCTCCACGTACGGAGTACCTCCCTCGAGTAGTAGCCGAGTGCTCTGACTTGGCCCCTCGGCACTCATCAGCAGCTCGGCCACCACACCACACCAGCTTTCCTCCCAATCATCCTCGTCACACAGTCACGCACCCAACCAAACTTGGGCCTTGTTTAGATTCCGAGTTTTTTTACTCTCTCTCCATCACATCGAATATTTACATATATGTATGGAGCATTAAATGTAGGTAAAATAAATAACTAATTACACAGTTTGTCTGTAATTTAGGAGACGAATCTTTTGAGCCTAGTTAGGCCATGATTGGACAATAATTGTCAAATACAAACGAAAGTGCTACAATGCGAGAAATTTTTTCAACCTCCATCTAAACAAGGCCTTGTAGTTGTTGTACTCCTCCTGTGCCCTCCCATCGTTAGAACTGCGAAAAGGATCCAATCCAATCCAATCCAATCCAAAGCGCACATCACCTAGATTCCTATCATTGCAAAGACGCACAAAAGAAGATGAAAGATATTCCATCAGTCTAGTTTAGGTAGGCTCCTATCATTGCCATGGCACAAAAGAATTTGAAAAAGGTCCTGCTTTCATCCTTCTTTCTTATTTTGGTAGAGTATGTATGTGTGGATAAACTTTGCAGAGACAAAAGAAAAGAAAAATGAAAAGAAAGGGAGAAGGTTCGCTGACCTCCAATGGCGACCGCCCCGTGCGCCGAGAGAGATCCAACGCGATCGGCCGTGGCGCTAAAGAAACAGTAGAATACAGCGCGCGTGGCACCACTGGCACTGCACTGATTGATTATTGCAGGCAGCCCACACATTCTTATATTTCTTCATTCATCACCTACACACCATCTCCCTTTTGGAGCTCGCGAATTTATATTTATATTTATATTTATTTATGCATATAAATATTCGTAGCACTACCACAGCACCAGTTCACGATTGGCGCTATTTTTATGGAGCTTATGATACCTGTGACGGATTAAGAATTCACCGTGGATTGCACACCGAGGGCGGCAAGGCAGCACCAATTCTCAGATGTGTGTGTGTGTGCCATGCATATGCATCGTATCCCCTGACCTCCGGGTGCTGTGCCTGTGCTGCAGCAAAGGCCGTATCCCCGGGGGACGATACGTGCTCCCCACGACCTGGACCGCCGGCGTTCCATGAGGCGGTGTGCCGAGGTCAACGCCTGTCGCCTCCGGCTCCGGCGCGGCCGGCCGGCTGGCCGGTGTCGCGCCGCGCAACCGCCGCCTGGTGATCCCCAGTCAGGGTTAAAAAAACCGGTCGGTTTACCGCGGTAAACCGCGGTAACCGCCCTAACCGGGCCGGTCCGGTTCCGGTCCGGTCCAGTTAGGTATTCCCCAAATTCAAATTTAAAATTTGAAAAAAAATGCTGAAAAAATTCCTAAAAATAGTTCATGATTTATAGAAGCCAATGGTGTAAAAATTTTTCAAATTGGAGTTCGTTTAGTATTTATTTATACGTATAGAAGTTTGAAAAAAAAGAAAAAAATCCCGGTCCCGGCCCGTTAAGGCCCCCAAATTCAAATTTAAAATTTGAAAAAAAACAAAAAAATGCTGAAAAAATTCCTAAAAATAGTTCATGATTTATAGAAGCCAATGGTGTAAAAATTTTTCAAATTCGAGTTCGTTTAGTATTTATTTATACGTATAGAAGTTTGAAAAAAAAGAAAAAAGAAAATTCCAAAATCAAACCGAGCGGTAAACCGGTCAAACCGGCCGGTTACCGCTCCAAACCGACCGGTAAACCGGAACCGAACCGAACCGAAGCAGGGTTTGAATTTGATTTTGAATTCGGCCGGTTACCGACCGGTTACCGGTAAACCGGGCCGGTTTACCACTACCGGAGGCCGGCGGTTACCGGAAACCGGTCGGTAAAAAAAACGCTGTCCCCAGTCGGCTGCCCTGGGGCGGGGAGCTGCACACGAGCATCCACTGAGCTGCTGGCCTGAGAGTAAAACAACTGCCATTCTCTTTTCCAAAAAGGAAAAAAAAGAAAGAAAATGCCACGCGCAGCAGCAGTATAGGCTGAATTGATGATGGATGGGCAGTTGATAAAACAAGTGTGGATGCACCACAGGAAGAAAGAAATGCATGCAATGCAAGCCGGTGGTGGCTTGTGCTTGCGCCAGTTGTGGGGACCTGCATGCATCAAAATGAGAGCTTAGAGAGAATCCAAAGGTGGGTTGCATGTGCCTCTGATCCTGCAGCAAACAAGGAGTATCTTCCTTCCCACTCATCACAAAAAAGAATGGGAAAGAAAAGTACCTTGTGCTCTAGTAATTGAACAAGTTTGGCACCAACTGGGAGGGAATTATGCAGCGGGCCATTGTGATTAGCTTGTGCAGAGCAATCAAGAAGGTTCAAAATCTTTTCTTTAGCAAAGCAAAAGAGCTAAGGATGCTTATAAATCTCTCAGCTGATACTCCTAATATACTTTATATAAGCAACAGTTGCTTGATTATTCTGTTGTTTCTGCCTAATGCAGAACAGCTGTGAGAACATTTAACGAAGTAACCGAAAATTTTCCTCTGCTTGCAGTGAAAGGCAGAACCTATGCCACTGCATTCAAAACAAGAAAAATGATGGGAAAAAACACTGAAAATTGGCTAAATTCTTCCATCAGTCAACTGACAATCCATAGCAGCACTGCAGCACCATGTACAAATGACCCATCTACTTTATTTCAGAACTAGCATTTCCCCACAGATCCTTGTGTCAGTTGCTTTAATCAGGAACATTGATAGATCTAATTGGAACATCTTAACCCTGAAGTGCACATGCTTTTAAGAGATCTCTGCACCTAGTTTCCATGACGACATGGATCCACATGTCAGCAGCACCAAGGCATAGACACCAACAACTCAACCACAAAAGCTCCAGGTTTAGCAGCACGATGCATAAAACACGCGCAAATGAGCCCTGACGCAGCTTCCATGGAAAGCCAAGCAACTCGAAACGTCTCCTCCTCACTTTGTCACATGCTTCAACCCACTTTTTCGCGGTTATTAAGATCAGGGTCGGGCGACAAAGCAAAACAAAGCAATTACTTGGAGACCGCTGAGGAGGAAAAAAAGGAGGACAGGACAAGGATCACAAGGCCCAACACCGGAAATTTCCCATGAATCTAGGCGGCATCTTTTCGATTTGTTTGGTCCTTTTCGTTGGGAGCTTCAAATTGTATCGTCTTGAGCGGTCCATGTTAGGGAGCCCACAAAAGGAAAATGCCACGGTTTTCGCTGGGCCCAGAATGTGTCTGTCTGAATATTCGGTTCCTAGTGTTTGCCATCCTGTGATGAGAGTGCCACAGGTGCAGCATCAGATTTTTCAGTCTGAGTGCCACAGCTGCTTTCACAGGACCCCATTTTATGCCCCCATCAGCCTAATCCTGGTAGAGTGGCAGTCTTCTCTCTTCTGCTGTCTGCACAGACAACACAAACTGTAAATTCAGAACTTGGAGGACTTCCTGCACATGTATTATTTGCTATTGAGAAAAGGGTACGTTATTTTTTTAAGCTCTAAATACATGTGCATGAAAACTACTGGCCGTGGAAGTAACAGTAAAATTGGCAGTTATGCAAAATGTCCATGAAGTGTGTTCTCAAGATGTATGTATTGAGAATTTAGGATTAATGAATATATACTATCCCCATGTCAGAGAAACTCATGACAATTAAGAAAAATTAAGAGAACTGAGCAGTGAGTTTGCTATAAAGTTTGATTCATTGTTCAAGCAATTTCCCTTCTTTTAAGTAAACTATACTTAAGATGCCTTCATACAAGAAAATTACAACGAATATGAAAATTATGTCATGTTCTGAGACACTGAAAAATCAAAGAAGGGAAGCAAGGCACATGTTCAAGTTGGCAAGAAACTAGAAATCTCCAAATCCAAACAAATATGAGAATTTGTAAAGCTCCAGCTAACATGCGTAGTTTGTACGGGAGAGAAAAAGGAAAAATAGCTTGCCGTCCTGCAATTAAGCACATGAGAGAGACATCTTTGAAGGAACACTTAAATGATCCACCATTATATATGCCTTGTAAGGTTAACGTGTATTGCTGCCATGGCAAAAGTTAGTTATAAGTATACAATAGTCAAGCTCTATTGGCCAATATGAATGTCGATAACAAAAGAAAGCTTTTGCAGAAATTCTAGATGTCAACATTTGACATCTAACATATGTGATGTCTATCGTTACATACTATCACTTACCCAAATATGCTCCTCATGGTCAAAAAGCACAGACAATTCTATCAAGCTTTCCATTCAAAGTTTGTTAGGTAATTTACTCTCTGCCATATCTAATACAAACTTCAGCATGATCAATTGACCATAACAACCAACAATGCACCACATATTCAAAGAACACTTTTGTGACTTTGTAAATCTACGATTGGGCAAAACATCTTGCAGCACCTTGATGGCTGCTGATTAAATCTGTACATTTCAAACTCGAATGCATGATATTAGAACTCTATAAGGTGCATTTATTGTTGTTAATTGTGTAATGATGTGGGATCTCCATATACCCATCAATACTAAATATATTGATACACACCTAAAGACAAGTATTGCATCTTTCTATCTTAGCAATCATAGCAATTGAGGTATTTAGTGCCTATTTTGCCATGAACGAATGTAAGTTTGCTGTGAAAGAATATCGATAAAAACAATCGCCTATTCGACACACCACTGCTACAACGGATGGAATATAGCGAAAAACTGCCAGTATGTTTACCTGCAAATATTATCCATGTCTCTTAGTAGGGTTGGTTGATGCATTGAGATTTTCATTTACAGCCCCTCTATGAAGTTTACCTTCCAAACTAAAGTTATTTCCACATAGCTATTGGTATGAATTTGTCAACTGAAATTCAGCTTCTTCCATTAAGCTCTGCCCTGGAGCCTTATTCACACTCATCCTCCTCATCAATCTCCTCACCTCCCCTGCCTCCTCCCACCGCTCTGTTTCCGCATAAAGATTGGCCAACAACACATAGTTCCCTGAGTTCCATGGTTCAAGATTGATAAGCTCTTTCAGAGCCACCTCAGCAACGCCAAGCCCAGCATGAGCACGACATGCGCTTAAAAGTGCTCCCCATATCGCAGCATTAGGCTTCATTGGCATCCCCTGAATCAGTACATGCGCCTCCTCAAGGAGACCAGACCTTCCAAATAGATCCACCATACACCCGTAGTGTTCAATTGCTGGCTCAATGCCATGCTCCAACAGCATGCTCTGGAAGATCTCCCGCCCAATATCCACTGCCCCAGCATGTACACAGCATCCAAGCACTGCCAAGAACGTCACAGCATTAGGCTCCACTCCATGCCTCGTCATCTCCTGGAACAGATCAATCCCCTCAACTCCATGACCATTCAGTGAGAATCCAGTGATCATGGCGTTCCAGCTCACCACACTGCGCTGCCGCGTCGTCAAAAACACCTCCCGTGCACTATCAACATCACCACACTTGCAATACATATCCATCACTGCATTTGCAACATGCACTGTACCGTCCAACAAGCCAGTCTTCCTCGCATACTCATGCGCCCACCTCCCTGCCCCAACATTCCCCGTCCTCCCACAAGCCGGGAGCACCACCACCAAGGTCCCATCATCTGGCGCCACCTCTCCTTCCCTGACCATCCTCTCAAAACACTGCACTGCCATGTCATCTCGTCCACTGCGTGCACACCCGGTGATTATAAGGTTCCAGGAAACGACGCTCCTCCTGGATCGCTTGTGCCGCTGCATTTCGTCGAACAGGTGGCGTGCGGTGCGAATGTCTCTGGCCTTAAGGCACACCGTGATGAGGGTGTTGTATGCGACGGTGCACTTGTTCTTTTGGGGCATATCGTCGAACAAGGCGCGGACTTGCGGCAACGGGTATGGCTTGAGGAGAGCGAGGGTGATGGGGTGGTGTGAGAGGAAGCCGAGGCGGAGGAGGAGCGAGTGCAGCGCGGAGAGGAGCGGCAAGGAGAAGGAGGCGCAACCGAGGAGGGGCAGGAAGGTCAGGCGGTCAGGCGCGTGGATTCGGCGGAGGGTGGAGAGGAGACGGAAGGCATCGTCCGGCGAGGAGGCGGCGGAGAGTGCCTTGACGGCGGCGTTGAGGAGCGTCAGCGGGGGTGGCGGGTCGGGAGGGAGGAGGCGGAGCAGCGGCAGCGCGGGCGGCGGAGGGGAGGAGAGGAGCAGCAGCGCCGCGAGGGCGTGGTGGTGCGGCGACGCGGGGGAGCAGGGGAGCGCGCGGCGGACGGCGAACGCGAGGAGCTCGAGCGGGCGGCCGCGGGCGAGGGGGCTGTGGTGGAGGAGGTGAAGCAGTCGACGCTCTGCCGTGCGCGGGTGCCACCCGTCTGGGGTGGTCATGGCGGGGGCGAAGGACGGCGGAGGCGAGGGATCGCCGGCGGCGGGCGGCATCGGCGAGACGGTTGGTTGGTTTCCAGGTGCGCGGGCGCTGGAATCGCGCAAACGATGGCCGGTGGTATGAAATGGGCCGGGCTTATGCCTCATAGCGCGGGGGTCCATCATGCGTCATTTGCGCGTTCCTAAAGAAACATGCAATCATTTGGGCTGCTTCTCCTTCTTAAAAAAAAGGCTGCTTCTAGCACTTCTCTTTTCAAATCAGGCGCGTTTGGAAGCTCAATGGAAGGGGATGAGAATTTAACTTTTGGGGTAGATGCAAAAAAATTGAAATTTTGCTACTGTAACACTTTCGTTTGTATTTAGCAATTAGTGTTCAATCATGGACTAATTTGGCTCAAAAGATTCGTCTCGTGATTTACAATCAAACTATATAACTAGTTATTTTTTTATCTATATTTAATGCTCCATGTATGTGTCCCAAGATTCGATGCAATGAAGAAAGTATAAAAATTTGGAATTTGGGTGGCATCTAAACAAGGCATGCCGTTTAGTTGGTTCGTTTTTTGGTGTTATCTGATTATTAGGGCAGTCCCAATGGTGTATTGATGATAGTTTCTATCCTTATTAATTATCATGACAGCTCAGCTTTTTCTGACGTGGCAAAGGAATTAATGAAGAAAGAGAGTAGAAAATGAAGAAACGATTTCTACTTCACCAAACCGAGTCCACGCAAGAATCGAGACTCGAAGAAACTGAGCAAACCGCGTTGGGGAGACTTAGTCGTTTCTAGCAGCCTTCGTCCAGATCCGTTGCTCCGTCGCAGTTGCATGCCCTCTCCCGCGCCCGTCGCCTTGCTGCTGGATCCGTTTCGGTCACCGGTGCTCCTGCCGCCCTTGCCGCTGGATCTCATTCGGTCGCAGGTGCTCACGCACGTCCGCCGGCACGGAGCTCGCACGCGCGGATGCCGGCGCGGAGCTCGCTCGCGTCGCCGGCGCTGAGCTCGCATGCGCGCCCTAGTCCACGAGCAGTCCCTGGAGCCACCATGACGAGCGCCGAGAAGTTCGTCGTCGCGCGCTAGCTTGCCTGGCTCGAGCCCGTCCTCCCGCGGAGCTCATGCGCCGTCGCCAACGCGTAGCTCGCCGCGTCGGCCCAGCGCCGCGGAGCTCGCACGCGGCCACCGCCCGTCGAGGTCGCGCACGGCTGCCGCCCGTGGAGCTCGCAGCGTCCACCAGCGCCGCCAAGTTCGCGTGTTTCCCTCCCTGCGCGCGTCTCTCCTTCCCTCGCATGGCACTGGCGCTAGAGCTCATGGCGGCCAACAGGCTGTTGTGCACGTGAACTGTGACTCTGTGAGTCTGTGACACGCCGACGATGCTGCCAACCGGCCAAGCACGTTCTGGATCCGTGTCCAAGGATGTACTTGACGGAATTCACGGTGCATACGCATACAGAGCATAGGCTCGTCCACGAGCCATGTGTGCAGAGGATCCGAATACGGAACTAGTGAATCATTGGTTAGACTTGTATTTGCACTTCGGATAGAAAAACTGCATTGGAAAAACTAGTTTCTTGATGCACAGTCCAAGACTATAGAAACTACCGATGATTTCTCCATTGGGACTGCCCTTACACCGCCAACGGATTGCATTAACTATTGCTTGTTTCATGCACGATGGGATCAGATGACGTGGGAATAAATACGGGCATTCAGGGGAGCGATTACTCCCAATGGTGGACGGCAGACATCCAACGCCAGCGACTACCTCCACACAAACACATAGCTTTTTTGACTCCTCTCTCTCTTATTCTCATCCAGATACCGCTCTGACTCTGTGCCGCTCACTTGCTCCCGCACCATCGCGCGCCCTGCCTGCGTCGCTCGCTCCTCTCCCCTGCTCGTCGTGTGCCCCACCCGCACCTCGCTCCTCGCTTTGGCCGTGCGCCTAGCCGCCCACTCCCTCTCGTACCGCCCGCCAGGCTTAGCCAAGACCGATGCTGGTGGGGCTAGGTGGTGGTGGTGCTCACGCGTGCCGCTAGTGCTAGGTGCTGGTGGTGCTCGTTCGCCGCCGCTCACCGTCGGCTTTGACCCCTGCGGCTAGAATCGACTGGCCCAGACTTTCCCTCCTCCATATTGCAAATGTATGTTTCAGTCATTTCAAAGGTATATTGCATTGGATTCTTGCGAATGTTGCAAAAGCAGATAGGGGATGTTGCACATATTGCATATGTTGCACGTGTTTCAGAAGCATGTTGCAAGCGTTTGTTCAAAATATTTTATCTATTTCAGATGTATGTTGCATGCTTTTTGATCCGGATGTTTGTATATGTTTCACACATGTTGCAACAAAATGTTCCATATGTTTTATCTGTTTCAGACAGATGTTGCAAGTATTATATTTGGATGTTGCATATGTTACAACGACTATGTTGCAAGTGACTGTTCGCCTAAACGACCGTGTATACGCTACACGATGGTGCGCCGTTTCCGTTTAATCACCTGTTTACCCCGTTTAATTGGCTGTTTATCCTGTTTAATGGGACGTTTTGCCCGAATAATGGCTAAACGGTAGGTGACCGACTGTTTATCTGTAGCGTTTAGGAAAATATTGGCAAGTGTATGTTCCGAATATTTCATCTGTTTCAGTTGTATGTTGCAATTGTTTCATCTGAGTATTGGAAAAGTAGATCTTAATGTAGAGCTGTTTAACGAGGACAAGAGAGCTAGTGCAGGAGCCATGGCGGCGTCGGCTATAAGCTGGCAGCAGTGCTCCACTGGAGGTCGCACAAGCTTCCACGCTGGCGCACGCAGCCCGTTCCCGTACGACATGCTGCCTCCATTGGCCCATGTGGAGGTCCTGGAGCAAAAGCTTGTAGCATCTCCCAGCGTAACAGAGATGCAGACCCTGGTTATCGAGGTAACGCAAGCGCGAGATGTTGAGATCCCCTGCGGGCGCAGCGATTGAGCGGGCTCCCTGTTACACGGGAGCAACAGATGCTCTATTACGCGTGGGACAAGACAGAGTGTGGCGGAGCTGCGTCCTTATATCCGGGGCGCTAGTTATTCCGAAAAAATAACTTACCTTCCGGTTGCCCCACTTGGACCAAACAAAAGAAGTAATCGACGATTCCCTTCCCGTTGCGGGAGCTATTTCCTTTGCGTTAACATTGCCTTTACAAAACAAACACCGCCTTAGGTATTTCTACTATGGTCTTTTGAGGCCAATCTGAATGAATCAATTAGGTGGGGGATCCTCTCTCTCTTTCTGTCAACTTATAAAAAAAACAACACCTCAATCACAATTTTTTATTTGGTTTTGTGGAGAGAAATAGGAACTTCGGGAGTTAAAAAGAGAATTCATAACCTCTGTTTGGTGTGTTAGTTTTTTAGTGTGAAATTATATAACAAGTCATGATGAACGGTGATAATCCACTCAATTTACATTAAAAGAACAATTCCCCCAATTACTGCCCTCCCACATGTAATTGATTAGTTTGCTCTCTAGATTCTCATTCTCCTTCCTACTGGAACATCCACTCCCACAAAAAAGGATTTCTAAACTCCTAACTCTAAACTCACATTCCAGTTATTGATCTCCAACCAATCGTGCCACCTATATCTATGATCACCGTCAAAACAATGAGCCAATAAATCTCGAGATTGGTGAAAACACTACAGGTGCCTCACCAACGGATATGTCTCCTAGCATTGACAACATGTTTGGTTTGGGGTAATTGAGAAGAGGGAATGAGAGTTGGATGTAGGAGCTTAAAATTATTTTGTTTGTTTTGTAGTAGTGGGAGTTTTGATGGGAAGAGGAATGAAAGTTTACAGGGATAACTTCCGTTAATCAATTTCCCATGGGAGGAGTAGAGATTCGGCGGGAATTATGCTTTTAATATAATGAAAGATAAATACCGCATCACTGTCCACCATGACTTGTATCCTATAATTTTCTAGTCAACCCCCCCACCTCCAACACCAAAAGGGATATGAATTTGCTCTTCAACGCCCTCTCTTAGAGCATCTCCAAGAGTTTGCCAAATGAGATTGGCATCCTTTCAATTTTGGCAAAATGAGAAAATTTGGGTTCCAACAGCTTGGCAAATGAGGTTGGCATTCTTGGCAACTTGCCATCCACCGGCCTCGCACGCGCAAATATGCGCGCGCGGAGCGGACTTGGCATCCGTATGTACGAGAGAGGTGGAAGGGCACAAAAATAATTTTGTTTCTCTCTCAGGGTTCCTGATGTAAGTTTTTAAGAGGTGGAAGGGCATAAACATAATTTTGTTTCTCCCTCAGGGTTCCTGATGTAAGTTAGATCTGGGTTTGCCAAGTGAATTATACCAAACTCTTGGAGAGAGACTGTTTTTTTACTTGGCATATCTTTTTACAACTTGGCAAAACACAAGATTTGCCAAATGAAAATTGCCAAACTCTTGGAGATGCTCTTAATCCCCTATATGAACCAAACAAAAAATTGGAACTAGAAAAATCAATTCATCTTAATTTCCTCCATCAATGCCACCACTAATTGTCATACCCTTTACCATATATAGTTGCCAAACACACCCTAGAATAATACAACCACGTGTTGAGGGCTTGAACCCAAGTAAACAAATTCCACCACAGATAACTTAATTAATTGAGCTACGCTCAGTCCATGAAGTTCCTAGTTTCTGAACTCTGTAGTAGGCATATCCACAGCTCTTGCAAATCATCTTTGGTTATTGATCCTAATTAAAATAACTTAATTTCTGGCTATACACCTAAACAAACAGCCCATATAGTCAGATGCACATTTATCATAAAATAGGGTTATAAGTGACAATTAGAGGATGGTTTTTTTTTACACTTGAAGAATTCCAAATTAATTAAACCATATCTAGGTACATGATATAGGGTTTTCTATTGTTCGTCGCAAAAACATGGGAAATACTGACCCCCCCACCCCCACCAAAAAAAAGGTGATAATATTGTAATACAGAGAATATCCTGAATATTGATAAGTACTTAACATGATTATGTATATCCATACAAGTAGTAATTCATGAAACACCCTAAAGACACGTGCTTAACAGTCCAGTTGAAAAGAAATGCATGCAAACTATGGTCTGAGATTTACCACTTCAAATTTGGTTCCAGGTAGTGCCAGCGCAATATCTTGGTACAGAGCTACCACATCTATCCGCAACAGACTAGAAGATATAATGCACACTAAGAGAGATGACTGATGACAGAAGGCCAGTAGTAGTACCAGAGTGTGGTCTACAGTTACTGTTACAAGCATACACAAATACAATGTGGTTTATTGTTCACAGTACATATAACATACTTATCCAAAACAAGGATACACACAATCTAGTTCCACAAAGGAAACACAGCAATGCCTGCTACAAATCACTTAATCAGGCACGCTAACATGGTCCATAACAATGGTGCCCAACAGTGCATATACTACTCCTAGTGATTTGTATAAAAACTGGAGACTTGACGACATAACCAACTGATACCCAATAACAATGATACCTGATGAAACAGCACAACAGTGTGTAATCAGCACTCTGCAGGAAAACAGAAGGTGCTGGTGGACCGGATCTTGAGAGCACACAATAACGAACCACAGTGTGCTGTTCTGGAAATAAAATTGTTATTGCCACGAAGCTGGGCCCGGACGGCTTTTACCGAAGATGTTGGGGTGGGGTGTGTCGAGGTGAGCAAATAGACCTTCTGGCCGGAAATATTGCAGCACGAAGTGATGGCTCTCGAGCATTTTTCCTCCCCCAACCTGTACCCCATCCCGCCTCTTCTTGATGACGACCCCCTCGTCATCCATTTGCACATTCACATCATACTGGTTCGAGAGCTGGCCAACCGAGACAAGGTTCGCCTGTGCCTCGAGAACAAGCAGCACGCCGTCGAGCATGATCTTATCGCCGTTCAAGTAGCCAGATCTTGTGACCGCGATAGACCCAGCAGCAATCCCTCCCAAAGACATCGTCGGTGGCTTGGTATGATTCTGTAGATGCGAAGGATAGGGAAATAGAATCGACTCGTTCCATGTTGTGTGGTAGGGTGCACCCGAGTCCAAAAAAAAGTGTTCCGGCCGGCGTGCTGCGTTTGTCGTCGACGTTGGAAAGGCTCTGGCAGGAAGATGCCGGCGCCGGTACCCAGTCGGGTCCCTAGTCCTGCAGACACATATACATATATCACAAATTTATCAAGAACGCATTCCTTATATATATATATATCTTTGAGATATAGTGCAGCAGGTACATACGCATCAAATCGTGATAGCCCAAACAATCGCTTGTTATGCTCTTGATGAGATAATTCTTGGTATGTTTTAAAAAGTTGGAAGTTCAAAATAAACAGGACCCAGAACCCAGCTACTAGACTGTGAAAATCCACATGCAAGATTTTTACTCCTGCCCCAAGGCCTGTATACGGTTGCAATATGCAAGCTGCAATGCACAATATGGAAACAATCCACCATATGTAATCTGCAATAATCCACAATCCAGTAAGTTAAAAGCAAATATAGATTTATGTTGAAATGAATATTTTGTACAATGCAGTAGTTAAGTTCGTACCTAATCTTGACATGCCAAACAAGCCTGTGTGCGATCGAGACGATAATTGTCCAGAATTTTGTCCTCCTCTTTTCTCATCATCTTCCTTTTCCCCTTTGCCATTTATTTCTCCAATCTCCTCGATGTCATCTTCATCATTATCATCCATTTCTTCAATCTCTTTTTCGTCCCCGCCCTCCCCCTCCTCATTTATTTCGTTAATATCTCCTCTGGCGGCTCCACTTCCACTGCTTTCTTCCTGGTTTCTAGCTCCGATCCCTCCTTCTCCTCCCCTACCATCTCTTCCACCTCCTCCACGCCCTTCAGCTGTGCTATCACCATCTCCATTACCTCCACCACCTCCATCTGCTCCATCATGGCGATCGCCTCCACTTGCTCCTCGGTCTCTTATATGCTGTGCATATGAAAAATAGAATCAATAGATTGAAGCTGAATAGATGGATGTAAATCGACACTAAATGTGCTCGCAGGATATACTCAACACTACAGGAAAACGTCTCTTTGCCGACTGCTTGCCCTAGTCGGCAAAGGCATAAATCCAGTCGGCAAAGGCTTTGCCGACCGCAAAGCCACGTGGCAGTCGGCAAAGAGCAGTCGGCAAAGCCTGGGTCGGCAAAGGCGGATTTGCCGACTGCCACGTGGCACACAGTCGGCAAAGCCTTTGCCAACTGCCACGCCAGCAGTCGGCATAGCCACGTGGCACCGTCAGCCCTGACGGCAGGCTTTGCCGACTGCTGGTTTCTCGGCAGTCGGCAAAGAGAATTTTTTTTTGAAATGTTCTTTGCCGACTGCTTTCGGAGTTGCAGTCGGCAAAGAAAGAATTTTTTTTAAATATTCTTTACCGACTGCTTTTGGAGTTGTAGTCGGCAAAGAAAGAATTTTTTTTGAAATATTCTTTGCCGACTGCTTTTGGAGTTCCTGTCGGCAAAGAAAGAATTTTTTTTGAAATGTTCTTTGCCGACTGCTTTCGTAGTTGCAGTCGGCAAAGAAAGAAATAAATATTTTTTTGAAATGTTCTTTGCCGACTGCTTTCGGAGTTGCAGTCGGCAAAGAAAGAAATTTTTTTTTTGAAATGTTCTTTGCCGTCTTCTTTCTCGTTCAGATCCTGCGGCAGCCCATTAAATCCAATTATATTTAGTGAACCATATCCACAAAACAAAAAGTAACCACACAACAGAGCCGCTTGTATTAACCACACAACAACACAACAGAGCCGCTTGTATTAACCACACAACAGGAAGCACGTCTAGGCAGTCACTATCCCGACACGCCTATGTAACAGCATGCTGAAACCCGACTGAAGAACAAATAAACACATACATATGCCAAATGAATATTTCAGAAGCTACTCCCAAGTCCCAGCCATCAACACTACCATCAGTTGAGAACCCAACAGCAGCACATAAAGCATATAAAAACAGGAAAAACATCATTCTACTACCAAGAGAATGTATTATACAAGATAAGTTGGTGGTAGGTTGCATGCTTCTTTCAGTGCTAGAGACTTTGGGATGTTTTAGTTGGAGGTGTTGTCGGGGTCGGTTTCGCAGCCATGGATTGATTAATTGCCAGCAGTGCCTGTGTACATGAAAACGAGGTAATTACTTGCTAGTTGTGTGTTTGAGGAATTTGCTCATAATATAATATCGCTATTGATTGTTGTATCCATGAAAGGAATGTGATTTTCTGAATATGACAGGTATGTCAATGTACAACACCATGTTGTGGGTTAGTTTTCATAAAGGTAGCGTGACTGAGATTATTGAGTTGTACCTTGCGGAGGGAATGTGACGTCGTCATCACCAGACTGGTACAGCAGGTCACAGTGGTCCGACGCGTTCAGCAGGTCACAGTGGTCCGACGCGTTCAGTGCGGAGTATCCTGTTAAACGAAGGGAAAAATCTTTGTCTGAGTGTCATGGGTTGTCAACATGTTTGATCCTACTAATGTAGTTTATATAATTACCTCAGAGCTTAGAGAGTCGTTCTCCTGGTGACGTCGTTCTGCCATGCATTTCATCCGTGAATATTTCATATGCTTGTGGCCACACCTAAATGTGCTATGTCAGGTATTGTTGAAAAGTGTCCATAGGCAGTTATCTGGAACTGAAGCCTTGCTGATATCAGTTTGATCCGATGTAGAGCATTACAGATATTGAAGAAATCATCACCGGAGCCTATGATTGTACCTGTGTATTTTCTGCGGCGGGGGGCAATGTTCCAGATGTACACGCGTCAGCTAAACTGACCAAAGGAAATAGCAATGAGCAAAGTTAAATTTTAGGGTATTTGAAGAAAAAAATGTGATTATATTGTATATCAAGCAAGGCTAAATCTAAATAGGATGTTTAGTAGTAGGCCATAAACATCGTCTATAAAATCAAGGGCAACCAAACTATATTACAGAAAAAAGATGGTAAATGTTGGCAGCCAAATTTGGTTGAAGAAAACGACAGTAATCGTCAGCTAAACTGACCAAAGGAAATAGCAATGAGCAAAGTTAAATTTTAGGGTATTTGAAGAAAAAAAATGTGATTATATTGTATATCAAGCAAGGCTAAATCTAAATAGGATGTTTAGTAGTAGGCCATAAACATCGTCTATAAAATCAAGGGCAACCAAACTATATTACAGAAAAAAGATGGTAAATGTTGGTAGCCAAATTTGGTTGAAAAAAACGACAGTAGCATGTCCACATAAGCCTACCTTTTTTCACTTATGAAAAGATGGCATAGAGCCAATAATTCATTTTTTTTCCTAGTTAGGCTAAAGTAACAATGCCCGCCACATGGTAAACTAAAAAAACGACACCAAGTGATAGGAAGGAAATCCACCAGTCATTGAATATGCTTGTATAACCAATAAACCAATTTCATATCTGAGCAACACATGTAGAATAAAGAAAAAAACATCTTTATTAATCTAAAAGAGACCACTGAATGTAAACAACTAATCCACTATATTCGTTTTTTGTCTGATTCTCATCTTTGTTGACCAATTAATAATAATTTATAGTAAGCTAAGTTACCAAGTTTATTTTTTGGGACGCAACCTAATAAACCTTCCAAGCAGACACCATTTCAGAACTGGAAGCAAAGTGACAGGACATAAATATGCATTTCCCTTCCAACACATTTTGTGGACAATTATATGCATAACTAAAATAGAAGAAACAAAACCAATCACCTTAAGCAGACCTACCCAGAGCAAACTTGTAGATGTAACCACTGTACCGCTGAACTATCATGGGTAGCTGAACATTTACAAAATTACAGTACAAATTCAAAGATGAAGACGACATACAGGTGACCTGCTTTGTTCAATGCTGATATCAAAAGCACATTGGACAGCTTATGCATACCTACAACAAAATGTAACTATAGAGAGAAAATTTACTTAGAACGTGAAGGCATTCAAAGACAACCATCGTTTTAAGAGTAGAAACTTAGAAAACCAATAGGCCATCTCGTATCCGCAGAACATAACAGGCCGCCTCGCACTAAAGTAGACAATCGTTTTAAGGAGGAGCGGAAGCTGGATTTGGACATGAGCTATTTACAGAGTGGGAGCAGTAAGAAGTAGACAATGTTTAGGCTAAGCTGATTCTATGAAAAGCTGATTCAAGTAATCATAGCTGTTGATAGAATCGCGGAGAAAAGCTATTAATAGATTTTTTTAAAGAGCAAAATATGGTTGCTTCGACAAACCCTGATGAGCATCTTAAAATGATGTAAGTGCCAAAGTAAGTATTATATTCTTACATTTGTCTAGATAGTTTGTTTTTTTTATATATCCTAGGCGTGGATCTTGCAGTCGTCCGACCTGCAGCAAGACAGTTTGTTTCTTTATAGATATATACCCTGGGCGTGGATCTTGCAGCCGACGGCCGACCTGCACGCTGGTGTGCGCTGTGCGCGGCCTTGGGCAGCATACTGAGACGTCAAATTTTCGATGTCTTTTTCCCTGCATCCAGACATTAGAAGAAAAATGGTTGAACACTCCCATAGACAACAACACATGATTGTCATAGTGGTTAGCTCACTAGGTTTGGTTAAAATAGGTGGCAGGCTCGATTCGTTTGTGCCACACATTTTTAGGTTTTTCCCTTTATTATTTATCTATAATCCAGACTCCAGAGCAGTTAAAAGAAATCAAACACTCTCCTAGTAATAAAAAGAAGCTTGTCTCTACTGGTTATTTGAGTGGGTTAACCATACATCTTACACAATTTTTTAGGTTTTTTTTACTTTTTTATAATCTAGACTTTACAGATAGGTGCTTGTCTCTGTTTACAGATAGGTACTTTTTTATAATCTAGACTTTACAAGAAATCAAACACTCTCCTAGTAATAAAAAGAAGCTTGTCTCTGTTTGTGACGAATAGGTGCTCTGTCATCTGGGAATCGTCACAGAAGCCCAGATTTCTTGTAGTGTGGGAGGGGGCATGCGGCCGCCAGGGAGGGCGCGCGCGGCCGGGGGAGGAGGAGAAGGGGATCCGCCGGCGCGGGAGAGAGGGAGGGGAGGGGCGCGGGGGAGGGGGAGGGCGCGGGGGGGATGCGTCGGCGGCCGGGCGACGGCGTCGATGGCGGGGGCGGCCTGGGTGGCGGCGGCGGGCGAGCGGGTTATTTGGGGCAGGCGGGCGGGATTTTGGGGAGGGGAGGGCGGGCCGAGCGGATAAGGCGACGTTTTTCTTTTTCTTTTTAATTTTTTCCCTTTGCCGACTGCCAGCATATGACGCAGTCGGCAAAGGTCTATTATTTTTTTTCAAAAAATTATTTTTTTTATTTTTTTTAAAATACTTTGCCGACTGCTCTGCTCCCTGGCAGTCGGCAAAGGTTATTTTTGATTTTTTTTCTCAGAAATTCTTTGCCGACTGCCATCCTCCCTGGCAGTCGGCAAAGGCTCTTTGCCAACTGCCACTGATGGCAGTCGGCAAAGAATTAATTTTTTTTTTCGATTTTCGATCCCAGTTTTTTTGTGTTGCCTTGCTACAGTAAGTACATGATATATTTCAAGTTTGGGGTCATTTTGATTTATTTTGCTATATTCCATTGATTTTTGCTGTTTCTTTGATTTTTTCCGGCAGCTCCAGATTTGAACTGCGGGTACATGAAATAATGGAATCCGGCGATTCAGAAAATGATAGTCATGATGTTTGGAGCATGTTGAGGCCATGTGCGGGGCCTCGCGTGAAATTTCGACCGTGTTGGTGTCGGAACACGCCGAGGCACGCGCGTGAAAAGTGTTTTTAAATTTTATAAAATCGAAACGGAGTCCGAAAATGACGAAACTTGACGACGTGTCTTGTCATCGCATGCGGAGGCTGTGGTAAAAATTTGAGAAAGTTTCGAGGAAGTGGCGACGTCGGGTGGATAAAACCTGGACATCTCCACATGTGATAACAAGTTAGCCACCCGACGTTAGTCCAGGTTTTAGCCACCCGACGTCGCCACTTACTCGAAACTTTCTCAAATTTTTACCACAGCCTCCGCATGCGATGGCAAGACACGTCGTCAAGTTTCGTCATTTTCGGACTCCGTTTCGATTTTATAAAATTTAAAAACACTTTTCACGCGCGTGCCTCGGCGTGTTCCGACACCAACACGGTCGAAATTTCACGCGAGGCCCCGCACACGGCCTCAACATGCTCCAAACATCATGAATATCATTTTCTAAATTGCCGGATTCCATTATTTCATGTACCTGCAGTTCAAATCTAGAGCTGCCGGAAAAAATCAAAGAAACAGCAAAAATCAATAGAATATAGTAAAATAAATCAAAATGACCCCAAACTTGGAATATATCATGTACTTACTGTAGCAAGGCAACACAAAAAAACTGGGATCGAAAATCGAAAAAAAAAATTAATCTTTGCCGACTGCCATCAGTGGCAGTTGGCAAAGAGCCTTTGCCGACTGCAAGGGAGGATGGCAGTCGGCAAAGCCTGCAACTTTGCCGACTGCTGACGGAGTGGCAGTCGGCAAAGGTGACGGTGTGGATGGCGTCAACCATGGCCTGCCTTTGCCGACTGCAATTCTTTGCCAACTGCCTGGCAGTCGGCAAAGCCAGGCAGTCGGCAAATCTTGCTTTGCCGACTGCAGGAAATTCCAGTTGGCAAAGGGACCTCTTTACCGAGTGTCGAAAAAAAATAGTTGGCAAAGAAAATTGCAGTCGGCAAAGAGCCAGTTTCCTGTAGTGCAAGGTCGTTCGAGAAGAGATGATCAAGGTGTGTGTATATACTCACTTGGCCAACGATGTGCAGAGAATCCAGCATGTACATGTCGTTGCGTAAGCGACCCTTGCCAACGATCTTCCCGGTCTTCTTATCCTTGACGTGGCAAGATGTCGGCTCAAAGACCGTGACCAAGCCATGATCACGAGCGAGCTGAGACACTGAGACAACATTTCTTGTGTCGTCCCCAACAACGTAGTGGACGCCTGGGAAGTCAAAGCAGTCCGTTCGTACAGACCCGCGCCCCTGGACATGCAGGCCGTCGGCCCCACTCGACGGAGCATCTTTGCTGTCCATCTCCTGAAACTGGAAGTCGTCGACTTCACGCAGCAGCTCCAGTTTGGAGGTATGGTGGATCCACGCACCGGAGTCCAAAACCCACTCGTTGGGAGGCCCCTGATCATCAGAATAGATTGACCTAGCGTGCAGACGATGAAATAACTCCCAGATGCTACCAAGTAGTCGTAATAATAATCCCCAGACCCTGCTCAAAAACAAAATCACGTGTACTATTTTGGAGTTGTGCTTAAAGAATTTGCTGTCTGTTTGTCAAATTCTTAATTTCTTCGTGGTTGCTTCACCATCGTCGTCTAGGGTTTTCTATGAGATTCGTCTACATCGTTTTTGATATAGTGCAAACTTGTGGCATACTCGAAGTATTCTAGCAAAGATCCAATGGCTCCTGACTAATTAAGGGTATCAGATTCTGATATACACGTATGTTGATAATATATTTGTACATACTACATACAGGAAGTGGGCAAACCTGTCTCGTTCATGGACCTTGTCCTTCGCTCGTGACGTTTTTTTTTGACACTTTAGCATGCAAGCTTGCATGGACGACGTCCTGTGTACATACAAGCAGCAATAAGCAAGAATGAGTCGTATTGCACACCGCGGATCAGAAGGGTTGAGTGTATGTAGTAGACCAATGAATAATCTGTAACCGCACTGGAAGTTTAATAGTAATTAGTATGTACTTCCTGTTTTCCAAATTATAAGATATTTTGGCAATGTTTAGATTTTGCTATGCATATGGATATACACTTATGTCTAGATACATTATAAAATCAATTATAATTTGAAACGGAGTGGAGTAGGTTAGTACGTGCCTCGCCGACGAGCAGATAGTCGAGCACGAACCAGCCATGGTTGTTGTGGGCCCGGCCAACCTCCTTCCCTGCCTTATCCATCACGACGCAATGTCCGGACCCATGTATTACAGAAAACCCATGATCGTGGGCCAGCTTGGCCTCGGATACGATAGTAGTAGTAGTAGTATTATTTGGCAGTAGTCCCGGAACAAAGAGCACGTCCGGAAGTTTGTATCGCTCGGTATTCACGGACCCACGCCCAACAGCCGTCAGCACCGATCCATTCGCTGTAACCAGAGTATACGGTATCTCCATGTCGAAGTAGTCATGCAGCAAATTGCGGTCGGAAGTACAGTGGACTGGCGAACCCGAGTCGATGACCCACTGCCCCGTCTCCTTGTCCTCTCCACGACCCATTGTCTGGCCCCTCCTGCCGACGTGAATAATAGGAAAGAATGAGCGTACGCACTTCTTATAGATCTTTATCTTTCACGCTCTAAAGTAACAGTAGCTCAAAATAGTTGGAGTTATGCATTTGTTTTCTTTTTATTGAAAAAAAGTCCACACAGAGCATATATATATATTTTCTACAAACTTGGATAAAACATTCTTTCAACCAGTACTAGAGGAAACTAGTCCATCAACCCGTGCTCTCGCACGGGTTAGAATTTTAGGAGATATATGTATTATATATTGTTTAATACTTTGGAACAAAGAGAGTACATCCAACTAATAAAAAATTACTTTTACTAAATTGTAAGTTTTCTTTATTTATTTTCTAATAACATAATAGACAAAATCGATACTTTGTAGTCTACATCTAGTAATCATAACATCTAGTTATCATAAACTTATTAATTACTATTTTTTCAAGGAACTTTCTTTCTTTTCATGAAACCTCTATATATTTTAAATATGCAATTACTTTGAAACCTTACCATTAATCATGGTGGCTCTTGCTGCGTTATAAATATTCTGAAGTCATGAATCTAAATTTTTGATTTTTTTGAATTTTATTCTTATTGACTGCTATGGATTCTCTCTCCTCAAGTTAAGTTGAAATTGTTGCCCTTGTTGTATCTTTCATTAACTCTCCTTTTTGCACTTTTTGAAAATTAAGATTTTAGGTCATAGAGTATATTATTAAGTACGTCAATAGCATAAGCCATTATTTGAAACTTGCAACATATCGTTTAAGATAAGTCATAGAGCTTGAAGTGAGATTTAGTGCTAACATCAAGAGAATTTTAATACTTAAACCTTATAATGCTTCACTTTTACTCTAAAGAATTTTAATACTCAAATCTTTTAATGTTCGACTTTTAGTTTTTCACATTGCTCAAGATGGTTGAATTTTCCTATCAAGGAATTATATTTACAGTTATGGCTGTACTATTAATATAAACATATTAGATATTTTAGTTAAAATACATAAATATATCTAAAGTAACAATCTATATAAATTATATGCTATGGTTACTAATATGGTTTAAATATTTTGTTAGTATCATTAGTATATGAGTTTTTAATTAAGAAAATAATTTTTATGTGATGAAACATAACATATGTATTTTATTGCTCACGACGCTTATATTATTTTTAATTAAATCTTACTATATTAATTGACAGAGGTTGGGTAACGTAGAAACATATATATGCTCTTGTTATCTAAAGAAATTTTTTGTAATCGGAAATGTTGATAGTTTAGGTATAGATTTGAGGGGTTATTTAATTTTTCCAATAATGAGATGAAAGTTGAGTTATGTAATCAATCATAATAAGCAGATATTAGCTAAATTTAAATTTAGGTCTACTTTAGATCATGTTTCTGAACGATATATGCGAGTAATATAAATTATAGTCATAAGTTAATTTATATTATTTTTCACAATAGTGGAAGTGGATAATTATTTAGAAAATAGAATAGATCCAGTAGCTATTGTTAGTATCAACGGTGATGAAGTTATACCTAATTAATGGTAAAATGTTTCTAATTTTTATGAAAATTTCTAGAATCTATCGTTTGATTTCCTATCAAGTCTTGAGAGGATTAACATGAAGTTTCAGTGGGGACCTCTAGTTAGAATTTCTAGTATTTATCTTTTTTTTCTAGTCATGGATCTAAAATTTATCTTTTAACTTTAATTAAGTTGTTGTAATTTTTTCACATGTTAAATTAGAAATTCTAGTATTCTTTATATTTATTCAAAAAATATTTTTATATTAAAAGAGTCTAGGTCCTAGTAGTATTGTTTTCCATATAAATTGAAACTCAGCTTGCATACCGACACTGAACCTATTGAATTTGTTATATCGTATGAATATATGTGTAATACTATTTATATATTATAGAGTGCATAAAATTTAGTTAATAAGATTGATATGGCATAATATTTTAGTAAAGAAGTATACACTTATTTAACATAATAACTTATAAAATTTATTATCATGGAGTATTAACATAAAGTGTTATGTGTAGTATTATTTATACATTATAGAGTGCATAAAATTTAATTAATAACATTGATATGGCATAATGATTTAATAAAGACGTATACACTTATTTAAAATAATAACTTATAAAATTTATTATCATGGAGTATTAATTAAAGTGTTATTAATACATGGTTTGTTAAGTGAACATTTTTTCATTTTTCATAACTTGTTAAAATAAATAATTATTCTAATATATACATGTTTATTTATATACATGGTGGAACATAGCGTTATAATTTTTTATTTCATGATTATAGAAGTATTTAGAAATATATATATATATATATATATATATATATATATATATATATATATTTAGAATATTATTTTAGAAATATATATTATTTTAGAATATATTTAGAATATATATATGTGTCGTACTTCATGAATATTAATTTATCTTTTTGTAACAATATATATAAAACTATTTACGTGTAGATTTTAGATAATTTTTTTATTTATTCTTTATAGTGGCTATGGTGTACGCAAATATAAAGGTAATACCTTATATTATCTTTCACAATGACATGTATGAATATGTTAATTGCAAACTTAGAATATTATTTTGCATTATCTTTTATAATAGTAAAAGGTGGATAATTTATAAATTCATTAGGACGTATTTTAAATTATCATTCATAATTATAGATGTGGATAATTTTCTTTGAGCCTAGACATGGCTAATTTAGGTACAAAAGTTAGAGGATTATTTTAAATTATCATTCATAATGACTAAGTTGGTTAATTTGGACGCAATGCTAGGGGGTTATTTTAGATTATATTTTATAATAGTCAATGTGGGTAATTTAGATGTAAATTTAGGGGGTTATTTTGAATTATTTTTATAATGACATATGTGGGTAATTTATATACAAATATAGGGGGTTATTTTAAAATATATTTTGTAAGGGCAATGGTGGGTAATTTACATGCAAAATTAGGGGGTTACTTTATGTTTTTTCATAATGGCAGTGGTGGGTAATTTTCTTAATATATTACAATAGATCCAATGGCTATCATAACTGATGATGATTAGAGTCTACCAAATCAAAGGCTAGATGTTTCTGATTATTGTGAGAATTTCTAGAATTTATCTTTTTTCTTAGCGTGTCTGGTGAGAATTAACATGGTGCCTCCGTTGGAGCCTTTAATTAATAATAGTAAGATTCCAATCAGCGTATTTCCAGCTTCTATCTCTCCTCTGCAGGCATAAATCAAATGCCTTAAAAAACCATCACCCCAATGGTCCAATCTGCCTTGTCACCCATTCTTGAATCAAACAAAAAAAAGTTATTAAGACAACGCAACAACTTTACCATACATCACAATGCCATTACTAATCATACATCTATTGTGTTTATTACTCATGCATCCTGCACATTCCAACAAGACCAGAGAGGGAACAGAAGTACCTTACAGGAAGTCTTTGTGTGGCCCAATCTGCCCTGTCACCCATTCTTGAACCAAACAAAAAAAAGTTATTAAGGCAACGCAGCAATTTACCATACATCACAATGCCATTAGGCCAGTCTGAGTGGGGATTTCATGTCACTGTTTCCAACACATCCAGATTTTAGAAATAGTACAGAAGAGTTTCATCCCCATAAAACTCTCTCTACTCCCATGAAACTCTTATCATCTCTCTCTTCATCAATATGGTGCCACATCAACTTATTTAATGCTCATGAAACTCTGATGAAACCCCATTGAGACTGACCTTACTAATCATACATCAATTTTGTTCATTACTCATGCATCCTGCACATTCCAACAAGGCCAGAGAGGGAACAGAAGTACCTTACAGGAACTTTTTGTGTGACCCAATCTGTCTTGTTACCCATTCTTGAACCAAACAAAAAAAGTTATTAAAGCAACGCAACAACTTTACCATACATCACAATGCCATTACTAATCATACATCTATTTTGTTCATTACTCATGCATCCTGCACATTCTAGCAAGGCCAGAGGGGGAATAGAAGTACCTTACAAGAAGTCTTTGTGTGCGCTGCCGGGGCGAGCTAGAGTGCCCTTGTCTAGGGCTGGCGGCCACGCTGAGGGTGGTGCAGGCGACCGGTCGGCTTGTGGCTGCTGGCTGGGGTGGCCGGCCTGGCACCATGCAGCGTCAGGCGGCGGCCAGTCTTGGGGAAAGCCCAACCAAAATTGTTCGAATGACTTAGCACAAGAGCTTGTGCTACTTACAGTAGTTAGATGACGATCGCTCTCCTCAGAGCTAGATCTTGAGGATGATCTTGAGAGTTGTGGGGGTGGCCTTAAATAGGAATCCGATCAGGACAGTCCAGTGACCGATTAAACAAATTCATACGGAGTAGAACCTAGAGGTCAAAATTAACATGGAGCATAAAGGATTTGGTGTGCTTCAACAGAGCGCTGCACCTTTAGATGGATGTGTGCGAACACAAGGTTGATAAGTACCCTTGTGTGTTCGTTTTGTGATGAGTGATTGTCAATGTGATCCACGAAGTAGGTTGAGTGGTGACTAACCCTACCATGGTGAAAGCTATGTGTGCATGTCTCTGGCTCGTGGTGTGCAGGTGTGGAGCACGGAGGCAGTAGTCGACGACGAGGTGAAGGTCAAGGAGGACGTGCCATGCCGATGGACCGGGAGTGGTGAAGGGCGGACGTGAGGCTTGGACCGAGGGACCAAGAGGCCGGGTGACTAGCCGCGATGGCTGACACTTGGGACATCGATGAGTGCAAGTGTACATGGTGATGAAGACGGCGTCGGCCAAGTCAAGATGGAGACGATGGCGTCGTGGCACTTGGCGGAGGCCGATGGGCCGAGTCAAGGAGGAAGGCGAAGGCATCATGCTTGGCGGGAGGTCAGACACGCATCGACATCAGGGGTTTGGTGGTTTTGTCCTCAAAACCATCAACAGGGGACGCGTATGGAGTACGCTACTCGCGAGTGGTTTGGTGGTCTGGGCCTCAAAACCATCGGTGGTGGGTTTACGGGTTTGGGCCTTAAAACCCGGGCGAAGGTTCCGAGGAGGAACGGACGGCACGTGGCGGCATCAGGGAGTTCGCGTCGAGGCGAAGCTATCGGTGAAGAGGCGCGGTGGCCGGCAGATGAAGATGACACTGGGTTGGACCATAACGCCCTTGGGCTAAGTGGTTTGACTCAATTGTATCCAGGGGCAAAACTAGAATTGTGTAATAGCCCTGTTAAATAGAATGAGGGAGCCCCCATCTCCCTCGCCTCCTCCATTTGTATTTTCTTTCATCCTTGTTAGGGTTTCCCCCTCCCCTTAGCTTCTTGTGAGAGAGAGGTCCACAATTTGAGAGAATTGTGTAAGAACTCGAGAGAATGCTGCGGGAATGGTGGCCCTAACCACCTCGTGTCCTCTGGGATTCATTTTGTGAAGATTGTGCCTTGTGTTCATCTTGTTCTTCACGAGTTCATCTTTGCTCCTTTTCTTTGGAGGCTTGATTCTTCGTTTCTAGACCATTTTGATTCTTTCTTATTGCCTTGATTTGAGCTATGACGTGAGTTGAGCCTTTCCACTAAAGGAAATGAACCAATTCCTCACGAGTTCGTAGATCGGGCGATTTCTTGGTCTAGGTCTCAAGAACCGGTGCTTTTTTGTTTTTCTTCGATTTCTCGTGATAGGCTTGAAATTGGGTGTTGATGTCTTGAAGATATCTTCTCAACACTCCCAAGAACCTACCTGCAAAGTTTTAAGTCAATCCGAGTTGTTTTGATTGAGTTTTGACCCGTTCTTCTTTGGTTCATGCTGCTGTTTCTTGACAGCGCGGAGCTTCCGCGAAAAAACGCAGAACCTTCGGGCCGCGGAGTCTCCGGCTGAAAACGTGGAACCTCCGGGACGCGGAGCCTCCGGGGAAAAACGCAGAGCCTCCGCACCTGCTTGCTAAAATTATGTGTTTGAGCTTTCCGAGTGCTCGTTTTGAGATCCATCTTTTGCATTGATTTTCTAGCGTCTCAAGGATCTTTTTCTAAGTATTCTTGTCACCAATTGGCATGAGTACTTTGGGTTGAGAACTCGCTTCCTCTCCCTAGGAGTTGAGTATTTTTTTTTTCTTGTCGTCCCTTAGTTTAGTGCTTGTTCCATGCTTGTTAGTGGTGTCCCGCTGTATTCCTAGGGAACAACCACCCACTAGTTGGGTCATGGACATCACGGTGTTTTGTTCGCGCATTTGGTGGTGATTTTGGGACAATAGCCCTTTATTCTCGAAAGAAATTTTCGGCTCCCATTCACCCCCCCTCTGGTCGCCGTGTCCGGTCCTTCAATGTTGTACAGATGGGCTGCTCCAGATAAACCATGGACGGGATTGACAATCAAAATGAATAAGAGTGAGGAAGAGTTATTCAAAACCTGCACAATAATCACGCTAGGCAACGGGAAAAGGGCAAGATTTTGGAAAGACAATTGGTTAAATGGGAAAGCTCCAATGGACGTCGCCTGTGCCTTGCAGGGACGACGATGGATGCGAGGACTTCGCCGAATGAACACGGAGGAACAACTCCGCCAGTTTGTCGATCTTTGGAGCCAGTTGCAGGGAGTCCAATTACAGGAAAGTGAGGACACTATCTCATGGAGATTTGAATCTTCAGGAAATATTCAGCAAGATCAGCATACGATGCGCAGTTTGTTGGGACATTTCTGGATCATAACTGGAGAAATGTATGGAAAATTAAAGCAGAGCCGAAGTGCTGCTTCTTCGTATGGCCGTTGCTTCAGTCAAAACTTCCAACGGCTGATCGAATCATCAAGAGGGGAGGACAGGCAGATCCGATTTGCAAGCTATGTCATTGCAGACAAGAAACTCATTTGCACATGATGGCTAAGTGCAGCTATGCCAAAAGGCTCTGGCGGCATGTGGAACTCACACATAATGTGCAGGGGCTGTCAACTACCATGACAAATATGAAAGAGTGGTGGACGCAGATTACCAAAACACAAGGCAGAAGACGAGGTGAAGCGAACAAGCCTAACATATACTGTTTGGAATTTGTGGAAAGAAAGATGCCGGCGAGTCTTGGACAACAAGGTCGCTCCACACAAGAACTCTTGCAAGACATTATCATTGATGTACAGATGCAACGCCTAGCTTTTCCACAATAGTGTTTTAGTTGTTTTCTCTCTTTGCTTTTTTCATTACCCTGTAAATATCCAGACTATGCTTTCTACTGAATGAAAAGGCAGAGCACCTGTTAGTTCTCTTAAAAAAAAGAAGGAACAGTAGCATGCAGCAGCCATCAGTTTCAGCGATAATGCGACGCACGACGACGGCGGCGGCCAACTCCTCTCAGCGACGATCTCCTCTGGTTCGCGCGACCGCACCACGAGGGAAGACACACGGGAGGCGAAGGAACTGAACGGGAGTCAAGGATATATACACGCGAGTCCGCAGTGCCTAAAGTTACGCGGATAGGGGGATTTTTCCAAACTCGTAAAATATTAGAAGATTGTATTAGGAGTTGTTGAAGAATGATTTTTTCTCATCTTTCTAAAAACCAAGTAAGGAAGAGGTTTATGGAATTCTTTGAGATGCTGTAATAGTAAGTTTAAAAAGTTGTCAGTGTGTATGCTTTCCATTCTTTACTTTTTGCTCCTTAATTAGACCTAGCAAAACCACAAGACCGTATGGATATTGTAGTCCTCAACTTTCTATGAAAAACGATTAAACAAAGATCTAAGCCCGGCAACAAACTCTGAAATAACATCTTGACCCTTGCAGTCCCTAAGCATATTTCGAAAATGACTAGTACAAAATACATTTATTTTTTACCATAGCGTCGTGGACGGAATTCCATGAAACGGCAGTGAAGACGTCTGCTCGCCCGGCGGTCCCCCGCCTAGTAGCAACCAACCCTGAGCCTGAGCTGCAGGATATATGGCGTCTCACCAGTCACCAGCCCGAGCAACCCAACCCACGGCGGTCGGCGGCCAATACAATGCAACGAGCGAGTGCATGCTACAGTATCGGACGCTAGCTATTGTAGGAAGGAAGCCGGGAATGCGGGGTAGTAACTCACCAGAGAACGGCCGGCGGCAGACGAGCAAACCAAAGTGCGGCCCCGGAGTTCCACGAGGAGGTAGACAGTAGAGCGTCGGGGTCGTCGGAGGTTATTTCTCATTTCCCACTTACCGCCAAGGGCCTGCCGGCTGCCGCCCTTTGGGTGGCCCCACAAGTCCGCCTTGAGACTAACGCCGCAAGTCCGCGTGAACGGCCGTTCTCCTCGGGCCGTTCTCCTCGGGCCAGGCCAGAGCCAGCGCTCGTATTCGACGACCACCACTCCCGCCGGCTACTACGCGTGCGATGCCCACCACTCCACCAGGGCCCCTTCCAGCGGCGGCCCGGATCGATGCGAGACCAGGGGGAAGAAGCCCTCCATGGTGCCCGCCGCCAGGGCCTCGCTGAAGAGGCGTTTACCCTCCGGCGAAGCCAAGTCCACCGCCGGCGGCGACGGGAGGACCCGCCTGTACAGCGACGCCACGGCCGCCGCCATCCTGGCCACTGCTCGCTGCCTCGACTGCGCTGGTGGATTTCGCGGTGCTCATCTGATTCCTCCGCGTCAACACAGCGGCGATCGAACCAGCCAAGGCTTCCCTCTGCGGTGCGCTCTCACTTTCCTTTCGAATCTCTGCAGACGACGACGGCCACGATGAACGAAGCCCAAAGTCCACTGCTGCTGAGCCCGGAGTCAAACAATGCTGAAAAAGACGACGACGGCCACGAACATCTTCTCTTAAATTGCCTGGAGGTGGTGCCAAACTCGCCGTGCTGCCTTTGGCCTTCGCCTGCGCACCACGTGTTCGACAAATTGCCTGAATGGTGGTAAACCTACACAGAGAAGAGGTGACTTTACCCAAACCAAACTAGCAGACCAAACACTAGTCGTTAGCCAGGCTTAGATAGCGCATGCAACTAAACAAGTTAGATTGGCTAGGACAGACTTGGTCTAGCCTGACTTGGTTTTTGCTAGCCAGGTTAGTTTAAGAAACGAACCAAACACACCCTGCTTGACTTTGTGCTACGTATTGCGTCGGCGAATTCACCGTCTCGTCAAAGGACCGCCGTAACTGACCCCAACTTGCAGGCCCATTACATATTAATCTAGCCACGGCTCGCAAACCATCTTATTATTGGGGCCAAAGAGACAATCAGAGCATGAGTTTTTCCTATGTAAATAAACAATTCCAAGGGGAACCGAGCATAGCTCGGGTGGTGAGTCCTTCCGCTGAGGAGGCCACCGGTCATGGTTGGACTCCACTCGAACGCGTGATTTCCCACCAGGGAACAGTGGTTTCCTAAATAATGTCGGTTGCCTCACACGGATGTACCATCACTGTCAGATTTCTCAGCCTTGGTCCAGCGCTTCCTCCTGCAACAAAGCGAGTGTGCAGGCAGAATCGAGGTCTTGTGGACGTGCAACAAGGACAACAGAGCGAATGTCTTCGCGTAAGCCATCAATAAAGCGGGTAGTGAAGTAAAGCTTATCAGGGTGAGGGTTGTAAGCTTTGAGCTGTTCGTAAAGGTCAGTGAACTTCTCGATGTAATCAGAGACGGAGGTGGTATGCGTGATGCGAAAAAGTTGACGCAAGAGCAACTCATGTTGGTCACGGCTGAATCGCTCGTGGATGAGGGCAGCGAAAGCATCCCAAGAGATGTTCTAGATTTCGGTCTCCATGGACTGAAGCCAACGGGCGGCGGCATGAGTGAAATGGTGAGTGGCCACACGCACCCAGATTGCAGGGTGGACAGAGTACATCTCAAAGTGTGAGCGAGCACGGGACAGCCAGAGCTTGGGATTGTCCCCATCGAATTGAGGGAACAACATCTTAGGAAGCTGACCAAGATGATGATGATTGGAGGGGTTGTGGAAGGCAGGGTTGAAAGGGGAATTAGGATCGGATAACAGCTGATGTTGGGTGTACTGAAATTGGTAAGGCTGTTGCATTGGAGGAGGAGGAGCTGGGTTGGGGGAGTGGTACGGAGTAGGCAGAAGTGGATTGTGATGAAATTGGGGAGGTGGAATTGGATTTGGTGGAAATTGGGGAGGTGGGTGGGAAGTGGGGACGAATTGGGGAGGAAAGGGTTGTGGAATTGGCGGCTGGAATGGCATGGGTGGAGGATGGTGTATAGGAGGGGGAGGATGGGTGTTGGGCAGAACAGGAGGAGGTGGTGAAATTCCGGTGAGTGACGGCAACGGAGGAGAAGAGGGGCGGGGGTAGGAGTGCATACCATTGGCCGGGAATGGGGCGAGGGTCGTGACTGACCCGTAGCCCGTTTCCCGTGTAGTCGGACTCGCGCCGTGCCCCTTGGGCCAGTCGGTCGATTCCCCAGCAGCACGATGGCCGGCGACCAACTCCAGAGAGGAAGCAGGATCGGCGACAGAGCGATCCACGCGCTTGATGAGGCCGTCCAGTTCGGCACGAATGCTGGCGATGGAGGTCTCGACGCTGGGGCGCCACTCCTCGAACGAAGCCGCAGCCGATTCGAGGATGGCCACGCGCTCGGTGTTCTCACGCTGAACGTCGTCGCAGCAGAGGTACTCGATGTCGAGGACGCGCTGCTCGAGATCGCTGACGCGGTCGGAGAAGTGCCCTCCCCAGTTGTCGGCGATGACGGCGGCGGAGGACTGAGATGCGGCGAAGTGCTCTAGCGAATCGAGGCGCTCGTCCACGGCTCCGTCGCGCTGAAGCTGTCGGAGCTCCGCGTCGGCGAGGCGGCAGTCGATCCAGCCGCTGGAGGACTCGAACTCGCCGCGGAAGTCGTCAAACTTCCGGATCAGCTCGTCGAAGGCGGTGCGGACGACGGGATCCATGAAGCCGCGTGAGCGCTGGAGGCGAGTGAAGTGGCTGTGGGAGGGAGGGTAGGGATCCAGCACGCACGTGGAACCGGAGATCGGTGGCTCTGATACCAGTGTCAGCGATCGATGCCGCTGAACTAAGATGAAGAAGATGAACAGTAGTTCGGGAATCCTTGCCGGCGAGGAGCCGGGTTCTACTTGTCTACTACGGCAGAATAAAAGTAATGTAATGGGTACAGGTTCAAAGTTGCCTCCTCACGTCTCCCTCTTCTCTCTTATCTCACTCTTGGGCAGGCCTCACATTACAAACGGAGCATGTGGCCCATTCTGGCCTAGAGAGTTTGACGCTCTTGGTTCTCTTCCTGGACCCCTTCCTGGCCCTTGGTCCAGCAGCAGCATCACCCGGATGGGGAATGCTGACACATTCACAATTATATTATGCACAGTAGCCACCTCTAAGGGCACTCACAACGTAGTTTTATACGATACCACACCTAGAAACTATCCATCGCAATGCCTAGTTTAAGAGTAGTTTCTGGAGCAAGAGGATAGAAACGACGCTGGCCTTCTCAACGCAGTCGACGTCGATACGAATGTTAGAAGTCGTTTCGGCTAGTCTTAGTAAAGATTTTCATTACACTGTTTCTAAGACTAACAAGTCATATAGAATAAAATGAAATTTGAATGAAACACCCACTCTCAACGTAAAGTTTCATAAACATTTAATTCTAAGACTCATAGAGAGTTGATAATCGTGTCAAAAGAGTTTCATCTCCATAAAACTCATTTCTTCTCTCTCTTCATTAAAACATTGTCATGTCATACAAAATGTATGTGTGGCATACTATTAAATGTAAATGAAACTATTATGAAACTCCCACTGAGACTGGCCTAAGAAACAATTTCTTCTTTTTTCCTCTCTCTTTGCCTACCTGGCAGTGCAATTTGTAGAGATAGAAACTATCATGGTTTATGTATTAGGAGTGCCGTAAACTTGAAAAATTATTAATGGAGCACTTAATTTCATTGCTTTAAGTGCTAACAAAATACTACTAGTCTTGCCCCCTTGGTTTCGTTTAATTAATGCCATACTGTCACCCTCTCTTTTTCTATTGAATCTCGACTATGTATGCAATGTGATTTTTAAAAAAAGAATGGCAAAAATTGTGCCGCAAATTTTATTAGAAGAACAAAATAAAAAACAAATAGGTGGCCTAGTTTTTGGTGGAAACCAAGCCAGAAAAAAAATAAAACCATATAGTTAGAGAATGTGCCACTCCTCCCATGCAACTCAATTGCAACATAAGAGCATCTCCGAGAGCCTTTCTAAATTTCACTCTCTAAATCATCATTTAGAGAGCCATTTGTATAAAAACCGCTTTCTATTTTTTTAATCTCCAACACTTTTTCTACATCTCATGCACACTCTAGAGAGCCATTCTCGTCTTCTATATTTGACTAGCGAAAATTCCGAAATAGAAGATGACTATATTTGGATAACCATTTAGAGAAGCTGTTGGAGTGTAGTTTTACACCAAAATCTCTATTCTTAGCATTTAGGATGGATATGCAGAGTCTCTTGGAGATGCACTAATTACTAAACACACAAACGATTACGCTGTACTACTCGGAGCCAACTTGGTGGAAACGACCTAACATCTCAACTGAAACGACGCAACATGCAGTTAGTTGGTGAACAATCTCCTCAACTTTCTACGAAACTCGACTAAACAAAGGTGTAAAACCTTTCTCTCACAATAAATTAACATAAGCATCAACGTAAGCAAGCAAGCTATTATAGGCAGGAAGACGGGCGAGGCGAGGCAGCAACTCACCAAGAGAGAGGACAGCCGGTAGACGACGACCAAACCAAAGTACGGCCGGCCCCGGATCGAGTTCGGCGAGGGAGTGAAGACCGAAGGAGGTTACACTTATATATTACCGCTAGGCCTAATTACCGCCAAGCGCCTGCCGCCCGCGTGAGATTTACGCCAGAGTCCGCGTGAGTGTCCTGCACGGCGGGTAATAATTAAAAATGAACTCCTTATAGCGTGGTACTAACGGAACCGGTGCGGATGCCTTGCCTACTTGACTTTGTCGTTGGGCCGTGGTGGCGCGAAAGGCCTACTTGAATTTCTTGTTAGGCTCATATTGCGTCGGTTCACCACTCCTCTAAAGTGTGCACAATTTGCACGTTTGCACATCCACAGCTACTGCAAACCGTCTTGGTATTACTAGGGCCAAAGAGACAACCGGAGCATGGGTTTTCCTATTTACATATAAACAATTTCAAACACCAAATCACCTGCCTACATTCTGTACATTATTCAAATTCACGACACATCTCGTCTCAAATTACTCGTCACAAGACAGACATCCGTGTGTCTCCCTCCATACATAGACCTAAGTTCAGCTCAGAGTTTGTGGCCACCAGCTACGCTACGCCCCCCATCAGTCACAGGTCGAGCTTGCTGGAGAGATACCAGGAGTGCATGGCCAGGCTGCCGAAGGCCATGATGTTGGCCAGCGACGACAGCCCGTGGATCATCCCGAACTTCCGGTTCATCGCTGCCAGTGCGGGGCTCCTCTTTGCCGTCTCCGCGTTCTTCGAGTACCCGACCTCCGTGCCGATGCCGAGGTCCTTCTCCATCTTGTGCCTCTTCATCATCATTTGCGCAAGCAGAGCACTCTATAAGAACAATAAGCGATAATGACGGTAGAAAGAGTAGTGCTTAACCAACCAAAAGGCATATTCTCTTCTCTGTGTCCGCCCCTACTACCTGTCTACTTGAATAGTAGAAAGAGTTGTGCTCAGTGTAGATTTCAGCTATCAAGATATCTCATTTGTCAAGTTTGTTATCTAAATAAAAGCACAGAAAAAGGTGCCCTTTAAAATGCATTGTAAATTCGTGACAATCAGATATTCTGAAGGTTCATACACATAGCGACACACACATATATGCTTCCAAAAAAACTAGACCCAAATCCCAACACTAGATTGCCCACTAAACAAAACATAGTGGATCATGTTTGAAAAATAAAAATAAAATGGCAGGGAAATCGAAGTGTCAACAGCTCAGTGCAATTCTGCAAAACCCATCTTGGCAGTGCCAAATTTGCAAAGCCATATGATGGAAATGGCAAATATCCAAATTTCTGCGATTAGACAAGTTGTCTACTCCTGATTCCCAAAAAGAAAACAAAAACCAACTTATATGTTCCTGTATCGGTATGCGCCACAACGATTTAGTACTCAGAAACTGCAGTCATCACCTATATAACAATATAAATCTTCATCAAAGTGTCTTTCCTTTGCCTTTACATACCTCAAATACCAGTGTAGTTAATCTCGAAATTGGAAATAAACAATAGAAAATATGCCTCATTAGTCCTGAGATTACTGCATACAGCATACCCAAACTATAACACAGTGTGTCATTTGGCAAATGCAAAGAGAGGTACATAAAAATCTGAAGAGCCTGAACAAAGTATATCACCTCAACAGTCATGGGCGTGAAGACCAAAAGGTTGGACAGGTTACAGCCAAGGGCTGAAATAAGGAATCCAAGCTGGTAGCGCTCGATGGTCGATGCTGTCTTCCAGGGGTGCAGGTACGCAAATGCTGCCACGGATATCGCTGTACATGCTGATATCAACATGAAGTAGGCCGGGAACATTTTCGCCTGCAGACTCCCAAACTGGTTTCTCGGCAAGTACCTTCCGAATTCAAAACGATCTTATCATCAGATAATCATCAAGGTTTACACTATGTTCTAATAATAAGGGAATAATTGACCCGCACATGGTGATATTGCAACAAGGACATATATGCTAAGCTTTACTTTTCCGGTGGACTTCTTAGTTCCCACTATAGCAAGGTGTTATATCGGCACTGTGTAAAAATTTATTGAAGGTATATTTGAACAGCTGAGCAAAATGAATTGCTTCTAGACTCTAAGACTGCACCGTATATTACTAAAAAATCCTAATATGTAACCAGCAAAAAAAAACACCCCACTTACTTGAAAATGGCAGCGGTGGTGGCATAACTTTCAGAATGTTTAATGAGAAGCGTGAACAAAGTCATCCTAATGTCCAAAAGCTTATATGTAACGTTCTAGAACCTAATAGTAAGAGGTGTTTCGATATGACATAAGAGCATTCCAGACATCCCAATTCTCCTTCCCAGCATATCTTCAAGCTGCAAGTCCTATTTTTGCAGTGTAATTTTTCAGGACTAATAGTTACCAAATCCAGTGAATTCGTGAGGAGCAAAGACCCATGCAACTACAAGTCACATAATTCTAAAGAAAGATTCCTGCTGCTTCTCATCTTACAACCATAATTCAAAATCACCATGTGAAGTACTGAGTTTTCCTCAAGGTTCTTCCAAGAACGGGTGCTGTGCACTGAAAATATGAAATTGATTTTGAATCGCTGCTGACAGCAGCAGCACATCAAAATCAGGGGTTTATCTTGGGTTTGGGTGAAGTACTGAAGTGGCATCGGCAAGGAAGACAGGTGGATCGCATCTCACCCCGTCTCCCAACCTTCCTCTGACTTGGGGACGGCCCGTGCGAGTGCTGTGGCCGGTGGGTGGTGAAGACTCGGCGCTCCGAGCACGGTCAAGCCGATGCTGGAGAGGGAGGGACGACACGGAGTGGCCGTGGAGAGGAAGAAGACGTCCCAGTCGGGCGGCAGCCATCGCCGACTAGCCGTCGCCGCGGTGGTTTTGCAGATAAGCCCCTGATTTACAGAAAAGCTCCGAGTGTTTTGTACTTAACCTCTCGCCGTCGCCGGATCCCAGCACCTGGCGGCGGCCGAGCGAATGCTAGCGCACGGCGACGGCGAGGTAGCGGAGGGCTCGGCGCGAGAGTGATGCTTCGCTTCCATCCTCCTCGAATGAAGCTAGCAGACAATAAACCCCAACTCCCCAAGTCCCAGCGAATCGACGCCGACGCGGCGGCGTTTGCTTAGTGGTTGCTTACTTGAACATGACGATGCCGCCGATGAAGGTGACCCAGAGCCCGGCGCCCCAGGCGGTGGCGAAGGCGAGGACGTGTACCAGCCGCGCGGCCGCCGCGGCGCCGGCGCCGGCGCCGCCGACGCCCAGCGCGTCGGGCGCGAAGAGGACCCCCGCGGCCAGGAACGACACCGCCGTCAGGAACCGCGCCGCCCACCCCATCGCGCGGCGCTGCCCTCTAAGCGAGCTCCGGACGGGTGCCGCCTGGCCTGGGAGTCGTGGAGACTGGAGAGCGGTGAGGACGACGGCGGTGAGGTGAGGTCGCCTGGCAGAATGAATTGGAGCTTGTGAGCTCGGATTTTGAAGGACTGCCGGCTTCGTTGACCGTCGACGGCCCAGAAACCTGTGTTCTTTTTTACTCCCTGAAAAGGGGTAAAAAAAAGGGTAAAAAAAAGTACTGTAGTAAATTGTTGCATGAACTAAATTGTTGTTAAAAAGTACTGTCGTGGAGACTTCCAAAACTAAATTGTTGCATGAACAATAGAAACTGAATGAAACTGAATGAATCTGTCTATGTGACGTTCAGTTGTTTAGGTCCCTCCTGTCAACTAAAATTTTCCCATATATTTACACCGTCTTCTAGCTATATTTATACTGTCTTATTACTATATTTACACTGATTTCTTTAGTGTAATTTATTGGATAGAGTGATGTAAGTTGGGAATAACACAAATATATACTAATTTTTCAAAAAAATTACAAATTATTTCTATGGATTCCAGACATTAGAAAAATATATGTTAAATTGTTCACAAATTTCAAAAAAACAAAATCTTCACAAAATTTCGAAGGGCCTGTTTAGTTCCCAAAAATTTTCCCAAAAATTTTCAGATTCCCTGTCACATCAATCTTTGGACACATGCATAAAGCATTAAATTTAGATAAAAAATAAAACTAATTATAAAATTTAGTTGTAAATCACGAGACGAATATTTTAAGTCTAGTTAGTTCATGATTGGACACAATTACCAAATAACAACGAAAATATTACAGTCTGCCACAGTGATTTTTTATAAATTTTTTTGCGAACTAAACAGGCCCGAAATGCCGTGCCACGCTGCCACCACCGACACTGACACCGAGGAAGGCGTAGCGTCCGGACTCGGCTGGTACTCCGAGACATGGTACTGCCACTGTTGCGTCGGCATGAGATTGCTGCAGCTGCTTCGTCATCATCGCCGGCAAGGTCGCGGCGGGGAGGCCGACGCGCGGGCCGTACCCCGGGCTGCACACGTACCGTGGCATCTGCGAGTCCACCCGGAGATGAGAAACGCGATCGATCAGATCCAACGCTCGAAGGGCTGGGACTGCGTGACGCTGCAGGCATCCGGCAGATCGAGCGGCAGCTCTCGGGCCGGAGTCAAGATCCAACGCTGGAAAATTCGGTTGACAGTGGCAAGTAAATCATGCGGTTGACGTATAGCGTTTCCGAACTGAATTTTGGTGGAGTCACCAGAACCCAAATTCACGGGCATGAAGATATTCAGACGTTGGCAGCAGAGATTTTCTTGCAAAAGCTGAAGCTTTGCGCACCAAATCAGTGGGCAGTTGGGCCGAGAGCCCAAGATAAATAGAGGAAGAGCCATGGTTTTGGACTTTTGGTCCACTAGACCAAAGAAACCACTGTTCAGGAATCCACAGCTAATCCCTCTGCCATTTTCTTAGAATCAAGCTCAGGGGACCATTTTTTAGCTGAGGCTTTATACAGAGACATAACAGTTTGTATTCTTGCTCTGATCTCACTAGCGTTATGCTCCCATGACCCATCACACAGTAGTAATCTCCATTAAATGCACTAATCTTGACATCAGCAAACATTGGGTTTGTTTAGATAAAGATCAGAAAACATTGGTATCGAGGAAGAAACGACATTCTTCTGCCTTCCTTCCATTTCAATCGTTTCTGTTTTCAATCCAAACAATTTTCAGTAATCCGGTGCCTTCTGTATCTCCATCTCCACCTTTGCAGAGACAGAAGCAAGCACCATGGCAATCCCACCCGAAACACACACAGCACAATTATTCAGGAACGCCTCTGGGATCCTCCTTCCCTTCTATACCCCGAGCTGCTCGACGCCGAGCGTGACCGAGTGCGTGAGCTCGCCGATCATCAGCCTGTGCTCGCCGACGGGGATCCGCCGGACGCCGTTCCGGTCCGCGACGCTGAGCCGGTCGCACACGTCGATGCCCATCTCCACGCGCGCCACGCTGCCGGCGGGCACGTGCACCTTCTCGAACGCCACCAGCTGCCGCGCGGGCGCGTCCACGCCAGCAGGGGCGGCGCCGGACGACGAGGGCGCCGAGTGGTATACCATCACAGTGTGCGCGCCGTCGCGGTCACCGACGTTCCTCACGTCCACGTGCACGGGGACCTTCAGGCCCTCGCACCGCGCGTGCGCCACCCGCACGGCGCGCGCGGGGCGTGTCGCGTTGAGGAGGGAGGCGGCGGACGCGGTGGCGGCGGCGTGGCTGGCGGTGAGCCGCACGGTGAGCTGCGCCGGCGCGTGCGCCAGCGTGTGCGTGAACTGGGTGTAGCTGAGCCCGTGCCCGAACGGGTGGATCGTCGGCCCCGTGTAGAACCGGTACGTTCGCCCCGGGTACCCGCGCGCCGGGTTCGCGCGCATCGCCATGTTCGTCATCGGCACCTTCTGCAGGTAGTCTTGAGGGTACCATGTCACCGGCAGCTTCCCGCCTGTTAATACAAAATTTGACGAATTCAGTCAGACTCTGTTTTCATCTTGTGCCAAAATAAAGATCTTTTGACGCCAGCCAGTGTCCAAAGACTACCTGGGTTATGGTGTCCAAAGATGACGTCGGCGATGGCCTGCCCGCCGGCCTGGCCGGGGTAGCCCGCCCAGAGGATCCCGTCGATCCTGGGGTCGTTCTGCGCGAACGCAATGTCGATGGGCCCGCCGGACATGAGCACGAGGATGACGGGGCCCTTGGCCGCCTTGGCGACGGCCGAGATGAGCTCGGCCTGTCGCCCAGGGAGGAGAATGCTGGTCCGGTCTAGCCCCTCGGCCTCCACCTTCTGATCCAGCCCGGCGAAGATAACTGTGGCGTCGGCTTGGCGCGCTGCGTCGACGGCCGCGGCGATGGGCTGGTTCCTCCCCTGGCACGCGACGTCGGTGCACCCAGCCTGGTGCACCGTCCGCGCCGCGTACGCCGCCACGCCCTGCAGCGGCGTGGTGTACCGGCACGGCTTGCCCGCGTAGTTCCCGATCATGGCGACCGTGGCGTCGGCGTGCGGGCCGACGACGGCGACGACGCGGTGCGCGGCGGGGCGGAGCGGGAGGACATCCCTATGCTTTCCGCGCTGGTTCTTGAGGAGCACGACGCTCTGGCGCGCGGCGTCGAGCGCGAGGTCCTGGTGGGCGCGCGTGCACACGTCGGCGGGGCCGAGGTGTCCGAACGGCCCGGCCGCGGGGTCGCCGTCGAACATGCCGAGCCGCATCTGGACCGTGACGGTATTAAGCAGCGCGGCGTCGACGTCGGCGTCGGAGACCTTCCGCTTCGCCACAGCGGACTCGGTGTACAGCGCGAGGAAAGGGCCGCAGTCGAGGTCGAGCCCGGCCCGAAGCGTGGCGGCGACGGCGTCCTCAGGGGTGCGGGTGTAGTGCTGGTCCCGGAAGAAGACGTCGACGGAGTCGCAGTCGGAGACGATGTACCCCTCCAGCCCCCACTTCCCCCTGATGGTTCCCCGGAGGAACCCCTCGTCGGCGCAGGTCGGCACGCCGTTGACCTGGTTGTAGGAGCACATGACGCTGGCGGCGCGGCCGTCGGCGACGCAGGCGCGGAAGGGCACGTTGAAGGTGTCCTCCAGGTCCTGCGCGCCCACCACGGCGTTGAAGTGGAACCGGTCCGTCCCGCCCCAGCTGTCCAGGTCGTACGCCGTGAAGTGCTTGCAGCAGGCGGCGAGCTTCAGCCGGTTATGGTGGCCGCCGGAGCCGTAGGGCTGCTGGAGGCCGCGCACGTAGGCGGCGGCGTAGCGCGCGGAGATGGCCGGGTCCTCGCCGGGCGTCTCCTGCCCCCGGCCCCACCGTGGGTCCCGGAAGATGTTCACGTTCGGGGACCAGAAGGTGAGCCCCGCCTGACCGCCGTTGTACATGGCCCGCGCCTCGTCCGACACCGCCTGCAGTTGCACCGATCGATCAATCCATCAATGTATGTGTACGAGAGTATATTTTACTGCTGTCATGGGAACAAATGTACAGTAGTAAGTACGTTGATGAGTCAAGATGACCATCGGGCCGGCCCGGTACGGCACGGCCCGGGCACGAGGTAGGCACGGCCCGACGTGCCTCTCGGGCCATGCCTTAACGGGCCTCGTGCTTCGTTTTCAACCTAGGCACGGCCCTTCGGGCCAAAAAAACGTGTCGTGCCGTCCGAGCAGTCCGGTTAAAATCTGCGGACCGTGCCGGCCCACAGCCCACTAAAAGAAAACAGCCACAATTTGGCTAACTCTTTGGCAAATTTTGACAAGTTCACAGAATCACAATCACAATTCACAAGTTCACAAAATTCACAACCAGAGACAAGATGTAAAAGATAATAATATTGAGCTGTGGCTTCGGGCCGCTGTCGGGCTGTTGCCTTTTTCTCGGGCCGGACCGTGCCAACCCACGGGCTCAGAGGTCAGCCCAAGCACGACCTAAGCTCCGGGCCGGGCCAACCCAGGCCCGCGTGTCTTCGGACCGGTCCAAAATCACGGGCCATGGGCCGGGCCGTCGTGCCTCGGGCTGCATGGAAATCTTTATTGATGAGTAGGAGTATTTCTTTCTTTATTTTTTTCCTTCTCGGTCAGCGTTGATGAGTTCGTGGCCATGGACCATGGTCGGACACGGAGAAGAGTGGGGGTTGCACGGCTGCCGAGGCAGGCAGGATGGCCTGATATCTCTGCCCGGCTGTCCGGCCAATCACGTGGCTCCTGTTCTTGCTCGCCAGTCGCCCCGCACCAGCAGCACTGTGCTGTCACCCGACGGCTAGCTGGTGTCGTCGTGACCCTACTACAAGTTACGATGCTCATCGCCATTGGTGCTGCTCGTGATGGAGTTCTTCTGTAGCAGACATGGTTATCTTATCTACTGCAAACCACTTGCTCTGTCTGCTGCAGATCTTCTCCTAGTGCTGTTTTGATCCATGGGTATTGGGTAGGAACCTTTCAGCGTCGCATTACTACCGTACCTTTTCACTCATGTCGGTCTTCTCTCAGGACTTGTTTAGATTGAAAAAAAAAATGAACCCGATAAATAGTATCACTTTCGTCTTATTTGACAAATATTATCCAATCGTGGACCAACTAGACTCAAAAGATTCATCTCGTGATTTCCAACTAAACTGTGTAATTAATTATTTTTTTTACCTACATTTAATACTCCATGCAAGCGGTTAAAAATTGATGTGATGGAGAGAGTGAAAAAATTTGGAATTTGGATGGCATCTAAACAAGCCCTCAGATCAGATCAGATGCGTCAACTTTTCAGTTACTTCCTCCGTCCGAGAAAAGATGTAATTATGGGATACGTGCCAGTTAAACTGACTCAAGTTTGACCAAGTTTATAGCAAATAGTATTAATATTTATGTCTCCAAATAAATTTATTATAAAAATATATTCTATAACTAATCTAATGATACTTATTTTGTATCATAAACATTAGTATTTTTTTATATAAATTTAGTCAAGGTTGAAACTGTTTGACTTCTTGAAAAACGAGAATTGCATGTTTTTATGGACGGAGGGAGTAGTTTATTATCCAGGATACTTTTCAGTTAGGATTAGGATAAGAGATGAGGATGTGGGCTTGATAGAAAGGTGGTCAGATTTGGATTTGGCTAGGCTGGCTTGCACATGGCTGCACCTCTCGCCATTGGCCAGCATCCAGCAGGGAATTCCTTCCCGTCAGCATTGCACTCACTCTGGTACCCGAACTTTCAGAACCGGGACCCTAGCTAGCTTTACAAAAAACAAAAAAAAAGTTGAAATCTCACCAAATCAGTGCACGCAACGTGAATTTTAACACACTGAAACGCCCTACTACCTGACAAGCACCAAACCTGAAGATTTCAGTGCACGATCTAGTGATGTTTTGTAGGCGCTAGCTAGGCATGAAAATTTTTCGCTAGTCTATTATGACTCTGACGGCCGCCACTATTCACAAGGTCGTGTATAGCATGTGCAGTGCATTGGTTGGAGGCCAAGGGACAACCAAACATCAGCCTGTGCGCTTGGGCTGATCTGGCTGGCTGAAAGTACTACTGGCTGGTTTTTTGTGAGAGAAAAACACTGCTGGCTGGTTGGCTGATTTGGCTCAAGCGAACAGGCTCATGTACGTAATGCCCCAATTTGTACAAACACGGTACACGGCCACGGGGTGCCATGCCATGCCGGCATGCCATCGACGGCCAACACGCACCTGCTGCACGAACCGTGCCGTGTTTGACAGTGAGCAAAGAAGCTAGGTGCAACAAACCACCACGGCTAAATGGCAGCGAAACACAGGTAAACAAAGGATGTGAATATGCAATGCAAGCAGCACTCGAATGAAATCAATCAAAAAGGTTAAAAAGCAGCAGCCACTTGCAAAAAAAAACCATTATATATAGGCCTTGTTTAGATCCCAAATTTGGGATCCAAACTTTATATAGTAAATGTCTTGTCACACTGTAGCAATTTTGTTTTTATTTGGTAATAATTGTCTAAATATTGATTAATTAGGCTTAAAATATTCGTCTCGGAAAGTACAACAAAACTGTGCAAATAGTTTTTGATTTCATCTACATTTAGTACTCCATATATGTGCCGACATTTTAATATGATGGGGAATCTTCTTTTTGCATAGTGGAATTTGGGAGTGAATTTGGGTATCTAAACAAGGCCATAGTATATTCATACTCCGTATCAATCATCAGAGCGCACATAGTGTAGAGAGGGGTCCACGCCAACCAATGCGCTGCTCTGCACTCTGCGGCTCTGTTCTGTTCTGTTATCGTATCGCATAGTTAAATATAGATTAATTACGAAATTAAATATATAGATTAAGATTAATTTGCGAGATGAATTTTTTAAGTCTAATTAGTCTATGATTTAATAATGTGGTGCTACAATAAGCACATGCTAATGATAAATTAATTAGATTTAATTTATTTTTTATTACTATCCGAACCCTTGATGTGACACCGTCATGTGACACCTCTAAACGTTAACCCTGGATTTAAACACCCTGGCTTCACAAAATTGTTGAAATCTCACCAAATCAGTGCACGCAACGTGAATTTGAACACACTCAACGCCCCCTAGTACCTGAGAAACACCAAACCATTAAGTTTACAGTGCACGATCTATGATGACGTAGTAGTAGGGTGGTTTTGCTTCGGCCAGAGTGATCGGTTTAAATAAAGGTAGCCAATCAACTGACGTTTTCTAGGCGTGAATTTTTTCGCTAGTCTATGACACTGACTGACGCCACCACTCCTACTCACAAGGTCGTGTTTAGCATGTGCACTGCATTGGTTGGCGGCCAAGGGACAACCAAACATGCATGTACCCCAATTGTACAAACACGGGGTGCCATGCCATGCCATCGACGGCCAACACGCACCTGCACTGGCCGACCGTGCCGGTTTTGACAGCAAACCACCACGCCAAATTGGCACTGGAAACAGGTAAACAGGGATGTATACGCAATGCAAGCACCCTCGAATGGATGAAATCAACCAAAAAGGGTTAAAAAGCAGCAGCCACTTGCAAAAAAGACCACATATAAATACTCCTATATCCATATCAATCATCAGAGCACACATGGTGGAGAGTAGAGGGGGCTCCACCAGGCCAAAGTGATGCGCTGCGGCTCTGTTCTCTTGTGTTGTGCTATCAAAAGCAACGCAGATCGGGGGATACCGCTCGTACGTACACTACTGCTTCTCTCATTGGTGCTCTCTCTGACAGACCGGCCCCACGTACCTACCCTATACAGTACTCCTACCTACTCATTCTGCATCGCGTCTCTTCGTTAACGAGCGGCCATAGATATCTGTGGCTCCAAGCACACCCGTGATAGTTACTGGAGCACAGTGGTTACCATTTACCAGGCTGGGCTGTCCTTCAAATCAAAGAAAACTACTGTAGTAGCATGGTGCAACACGCATACGGCTGGTACGAAAAGACCAAAATGAAAATGGATCAAATTCAAGCAGTCGTACAACTATTTTGCAGCCCCCATACCACCTCCAAATCGTAACCGTGCAACCGTCTTTAAGGTTGGGGCTCTGCCACAGAGACAGTAATACACTGGACCACTCGATTTGGATCCGACGGTTCCGTGGCGGCAGCTGCAGCAGTTAGAGCAGTCTCTGACTGCACGGGAACGTCCCGACCCAACCCAAACCAATGGCGCCAAGCCCGCCAACTGCCACGGCCAAGCCTCGAGGCCGCGACAACCATAGCACGGCGCCGCGCAGGCACGCCGAGCCACACGCGACAGCCGAGGACGACGACGCCAGACGCCAGACGCCTCTCACAGTCTCACCCTCACTCACATGCGTGCACGACAAAACAACCCCCCCGCACAGCCCACAAGCATTCGACGGCGGCGGCGGCGGTGGCAATGCCAAGCAAAGCAAACCAAGTTCGTATACGTACGCACGTACCCGTCCGATGAGCTCCCAGAGCGTGGCGTTGAGCGCGGCGGCGGCGCCGATGACCTGCGGGAACGCCGTGGCGCCCGGGAACGCGCCGCCGAACTTGACCCCGGGCCCCGTGTCCGACACGCCGTGCAGCGCCTCGGACCACCACTCGTACCCGCCCAGGCCCAGGCGCGGGACACCCGCCGCGTTGTTCACCAGGAGGCGCACCTTCTCGGCGCACGTCAGCCGCGACACGAGGTCCCGCGCGCGTTCCTGCAGCGGCAGCGACTGCCGGCAGAACGGCAGCGACGTCGCCGGCCCGCCCGGCGCGCACGCGAACGCCGCGCGCGTTGCTGACGCCGGCGTCGGCGCCGTCGCCGACGCGGCGAGGAGGACGAGGAGCAGGGGGAGGGGGAGATGCGGGCGGCGCCGCATGGTTGGCGGCTGCCGGGTGGTGCAAGCCTGCAAGGCAATGCGGTGTGTGGTTGTGGAGATGGAGGGGGTGGTGAGGGGGGGAGTGTGGTTATATACGCTAACACCAGCGGCAAGCGGCAGCGCTCTGATGCACTTCTGCTAGTTGCAACCACCGCAGCACGCAGGGCGGCAGGGGAGGAGGAAGATGGTCGTGCAAGGAAACGAAAAAGATCTCTTTTTCCCCCCTTATTTTTAGGAAAAATGAAACTGATCCAAGACTTCTGAAAACCAATTTGTGTTTCATTATTAATTATTAATGCGTTTTTTTACAAGGAAAAAAATGATGGGCTTGCAAGACTGTAACTGCACGCGGTGTGAGTGACAGTTTGTGCAGTTCTCGGGGTTTTTTTTCTCTCGTTCGTGCATGTGAGAGATAAAAGCAGAGTATTCAGATATTGCATCGCTCGTGGTACAGTCACTCAGTCAGTGATGGTTGTTAGGTGCTGGATTTTGGTGATATTTATGTCTTGATGAGGAATTGAATTGGTGCCAAAGGTAGGCGAAACAAACTGAGTGAACTGCTAAAAATGTGTGCCAAGGACAGAGCAGAGCATAATCCATCAGTAACTACCTGACTATTGGTCTTAGAATCTCCAAAGACAGTAAACGGGTGACCAATGCGCATGTGCATTAGTGGGAGGATGAGACATAAACTACTCTGAGGTTTGTGGCTGATGTTAGTTACCATAGAGGTAGAGGGCTAAGGTAACAGCTATTGCAGAGACAGAGTATCTTTTGTTGCAAGGGCAAAGGCGCCACTGCTAGGATCTTTATGGTCCACTTCTAGTGCGAAAATAGAAGAGCTTTCCAACATGGACAGCACCTTGTTCTTACTTTTTCCCAATCTTCATCCATCCTTTGAGAGAATTTGCTCATTGCCATCAAAATCTATAACAATGTGTTCATTGCCATAAAAAATCATAGCTTTCCTTAACTGCCATCAAATTGTGGTTTTTGATTCCCTAACTGCCATTCTATTAGTCTTCTGTTAGATAGGATGGGGAAGATAGTTTACCCCTCCAAAAATTTGATCCAAGAATTCCTTGAATGCCATTGATGTCCAGAATCATATACTAGATAAAATGCGAGATCTCATAAAATGGCGGCGATCAATAAATGACAGCAACATAAATATGACAGCATCAATATAAATATTATAGGAACATGACAAGGAACCTTAAAGCAACATTTTGAACACAGTTAACATGGCATTGGACATACACTACATCGATATTTATTCATTGGTTCAAATGTTTAGCGGCAAACACAGTTAACATGGTTGTAGGAAGCCATGATGTGTCGGGACTATGTGCTGGCGACGCCATGCCTCCTCAGATCATGTGCAGGGAGGAAGCGTCCTGGCGTCTGTCAGTGGCGAGTGGTGTCCCGGCGGTTGGTGGCAGGTCGGCGGTGGCACCCAGCCCCACGGGTGACGGCGGCGGCGGCGCCCATCCGCGCGGGCACGCGGGCTGGTCGCGGGGATCGTGGTCGCGGGATCGGGATCGGGATCGCTCGCGAGCTAGGCTTCGTCGGGGTTGGGTTCCTCTCTTTCCTTCTTTGTTTTTTTTTTGCGTACGCTGTTGGCCTGAGGCTGACTGTTTTGACTGGGTTGGGAAGTCAGACACGTCGGGTTTGGCAGAGGCAGAATCGGGCACTCGTGTCAAGTGTACATGGAGACATACATTTGCTAAATGGCAATTAAGGAAACAAACTACATAAGCAGATGGCAGTTAAGGAAATAAACCACCTATAGGTAACAGTAATGGCAGCTAAGGAAACAAAAAACACAAATTGATGGCAGATAAGGAAAGATATATTTTTTGATGGCATTGAGGTAACAAGTATAAATTTTGATGGCAATGAGCAAATTCTCTCTTTTTTCTTCTAGTTAGAACTTCTTTTATCTATACACAACTTATGCAAAATTGAACCTAAATGTGAGGTTTGTACGAGGGCAGGTTGAACACTTTCCGGAGGTTATCATGCACACAATGACCAAATAGTAAATGGTTTTGATCAAAAACCGCCTTTACCTTTACTTTTGGGTTGTTGATGTACTGTCAAAAAGAGACTGTCGACTTTACCTGTTTATTTAGCAGCACTTTTTTTTGTTTGAAAAAGAGATAGAGAGGGAGAGATGAAGGACCACTCGGAAGACCAAACGGATATTTCCCTATCCAAAACATGTCACCGCAAGGAGACGTACGTAGGAAGCATCCAACCACTCTGCCCACAGCCGCAAACGGCGCCATCATCTGAGCTCAAAATGTTCTGGTACGTACTTATTGCAACACCCTGTACGTGTACGTAGCTGTATACATCAGAAATTAATGTTTTTTCTTTCTTTTTCCTTTTTTTAAAAAAAGCCAATTCTATACACAAAAAGAGAGAGAACAGTTCAATTTTTACAAGCAAAAAAAAATTGTGCCACAAAGAGGAGAAATAAAGGGGCGGCTTGTGCATGTTTTTACGAAGCAATCCAAACTCTCTGAAGTAGCTAGGGCAGGAAGTTTCCATGGCAAGTACTGAGTAAGGGAGTGGTTAAATGGAGAAATATATAAACCATGCATTTCTTTCCACTTTTTACATTTGGCGAGTTTCGTTCATCTCACAAATTAAACGTAGTACGTACGACTAATGTGCAATCACCGTTGATCTTTTGCGTGTGGTCTGGTGATTCCGTTCTTCAATGGTCAGATTTAGCGGGCAGCCAACCTGCTACGGCGTGCGTACGGTTTTCTCCAGCTGCTGTTCGTTCGGTGTACTCCAACTACTACCAAGTACCAAATACCGCAACGCATCCATGAAAAATGTCTTCTTTTCATGTCACCTAACGCCTTTGCAACAACGGTACCGTTTAGTTGCCAAGAATTTTGCCAAAATTTTCAGATTCCCCGTCACATCAAATCTTTAAACGCATACATGAAGCATTAAATATAGATAAAAAATAAAACTAATTACACAGTTTAGACGAAATGGACGAGACAAATCTTTTAAGCCTAATTAGACCATGAGTGGACAATATTTGCCAAATAACAACGAAACTGCTACAGTAGCATTTCACCAAAATTTTTGCCAACTAAACAGCCCCAACGGTTCATTGAGGATGGATTGCAGCACACAACTTCTTCAGCAAATTACAACAACCTAGTTTACGTTTGGTTGATCTTAACAGTGGTATAGAAGAAGATGCTAATCACGTGATTAAACAAGTTTATCCAGCCGTCAAATGGTTTTTTTTGTCTCTACTCTGAAGATTGGTGTAACCTGCAGAAAAGAGCCAGCAGAGAGGTGAGACAATTCAGAGCAGTAATAGCGAGGTTGATAGATTGGCAGTGGCTTTTACTAGAAGAATTACTTGTCGATTAGACCAACCAACCCAGAGGATAAGACATGTATGTACTTCATCCAGGCCAGACGGTCGGTCTCTGCTGCTGGCTTCGCTTTCCTGATGTTGATCCATGGGACGAAAGCAGAGACGACCAAGAAGAGGAGGAAGAAGGAGACAGCCGGGACAGGCAGAAAAAGGGTCGAGGAGAGCGTGTCTCGTTGTCAACAGCGGGTGGCTAAAATGGCAAGCGAATCGGGCAGGTGAAAACGATTTCAGATGGCGGCAGCTAAACGAGTGGCAGCAGGGTTAAATTGATTGATTTGTCTTTTTTTTTTCTTTTTTTTGCCTTGACGAGGTTAATAACGTGCCTTGGAAGGCTCTGCTTGTGTGCCGACTATGTTCACCTCCTTCTTACAGGCTTCTTTACAATTGTAGGCTGGTAAAATGCAAAGTACGTACCAGGAAAAATTGTTCCAAGATTATATTCGTACGTACTGCTGTCATCCAAAACTACAGTCGCCCTGTCAAAGAAAACCAACCAGTCGCAGCAGCGAAACGAGTTTTCAGCTCTCTCATCCAATCAGAAACAGGTCCTGCCCCTGGGATGGCAACATGCCAATCCTTTTCTTTTCTTTTTTCTTTCTGAAACCAAACATGTCAATCCTCCTCCCGTCCTTCCTCACTTCCATCATGTGCTCACCACTGGAGGGTGTCCCTAAATTCTTGCTGCCTTTCAACGTGTGTATCAGCATATGCTCTGTTCTGTTCTCTTCTCTGACAGTGCTCTAGTCTCTACCCTTTTCAGCTACAAAGGGGAGAAAATGGAGGACTAGAAGAGACGATGACGCAGGCGATGCTAATGGGGCATGAGCCCTTTAAGTTGTAGGGGTCCCTTGGTGCACTAGCTGCAGTAGTAGTATCAACTGCTCTACGCTTAGGACAGCAGTTACATCCAAGGGGCAAGGGCAGATGTTTGGTCTGTACTTATGGACCTCTGCTGCATTGTAATTTGTCAAAGCAAGATAAGATATCCTGCACATATATAACACTACTCCTACAGTGGTGAACAACAAGCAGCCTGTTCGTTTCGCTGGTTTATTGTGGTTGAAAGTACTGTTCGCTGGTTTATTGTGAGAGAAAAACACTGCTGGATGACTACTGATTCCGCTGATTCCGCTGATATATGGCTAGCTGCTAAATGGCCTGTCCTTGTGTGCACCGTACCTATGGGCTATGGCATTTGGTTTTGTTCTATTTTCCTGAATGATCAGTGGAATTTGGCTTTCAGCGCAGGAATAAATAACTGGAGTCAGCTACTCTTAAGCAGGTGCTAATTGCTAAAACAATAGGGCAGGGGCTACCATCCTAGTATATACTTAGACCAGTTGGTTACCGCCTTGAGGTTTGAGCATGACCCTCTGTTTCTGAACATCAGTGATCCGGTGTTCCCCGCTACAGCATGGTTGCCTGGTTGCATTGATGGAGTACTGTACATTGTAGAGTAAGTATCCTACAGTACTACTCTCGGAATCGTACCCACAAATTTCGTCCCAAAAACATGCATGGGAAGTGTGTGAGGATATTCTGTTTCCGCATCATCTCCCGTACGTTCCCCGTTCTCAATTCCCAACGGACAACGCCTCGAGCCCTCATCAACGCCGGCCATACAAACTGGGCACTTCCATCCGATGCGTGCGTGCATCACCTGTCGTGATCTCTTCCATGACCCAACTGGGCAGGGGTTGGCAGTTGGCACCGGCTTATGACTCACCTGTCGCTGTAGCTACAATAGCACACAGCCCGTGTGACGGTGACGCTGACCGCTGGGCCCGGTGCTGATCCAATCAAACAGATGCTAGACGATAAGATGCTACTGTGCCACCCTACGTACGCCTCCATGGTCCGTCCATACGTACAAGGCTTGCAGTTGTTGTGGGTGACGACTGATGGAGGGAACGAACGAAGGAGATCGATCGATGAATGGATATGGCCATGGACGATCGAGTTGAGTGAAGGAGACTCCAGTGGAGCCACAGTGAGGCAGCAACAGCAGTGATGACTGATGATGAGCGGTACGTACCGGACTGTACGTATACGCCTTGCTTATCCGTTGAGCAAATTGGGTGATGGGCGCAACGCCTGGTGCTGGTTCTGCAATGCTGCTCCGTATATATCCGTATCCGTATGCCATGCCATGCAGGTCGGTGGTTACATGACATATTCACACACACACACACACACACACACACACACATCTTTGGCTGCTTCCTTCCTGTATCATCTGTCAGCGATTCAGCAGTCAGTGACGAACGAGAGGAACGAACGTGCGTGTAGTATTCGTGTTCACGCCTCTTGACCTTCTGCTGCCTGCCGCCGCCGCTTGTGTGGACGAAGGTTTCGATCATGCATTTGGGAATAGATTAGAGACCTGAGAGAAACATCGCTCTGTAAATCATCGGTTTGACATGAATAGGTTTTTTTTACCAGAGTTTGACATGAATAGGTGTATCTTCAGCGGAATTAATCGGTGCATTTTTGTTTTTACAATAATTGATTAGAGAAAAGGTGACGGACGTTTCGTGCGGCAGAGTGCAGACACCATCAGCCCCAGGTTAGCCCGTCCGAGCTGATGAGCCTTGTTAATAAATTCAGGCCCAGTATTATATATGCTGGGCTCGCCTCCAGCAGTGCGGCCCAAGGAAGATCCAAGTACATCCCAAGCCCAGCCTAAACCTCTATTTATCTGTAAAAAAACAAAAAAACAAACAAACTAGTGTCCTGTTTCGCAGGTATATTTTGGCTCTGGCTCTTCTTAAAGAGCTCGAACCAGTGAAAACCAGAAATACTAGTTTTATCAGCTCCTAATTTATTTCAGAAACAAAGAAAGAAAAAAAACATTTGCGATAGACTTTCAAGAATAAAAATGCATGTCTGATGGTAGGTTTTTGTTTTTTTTAGAATTACACGCCCACAATATATACGCACACTCACACCTTTGAATATACGTACGCAAACCTTATCCGTGTGAGCACCTCCGAAAGACTCACCCCTATGAATACACGTATGTGAAACCCAACTCCTATTAGCACCTCCGAAGGACTCACCTATATGAATATACATCACCACATGCGCCTCGCTGTCGTCGCTTACTACTGAAAGCATAGCGCCGTTAGATCTGGAATAAATCTAGGAAAATGTGAGCACCTGTGCCAAGTTGATGACTTGAACCCGGATGGACAGGTTCCACAACAAGGTTTTTGTTGCCACTTTAATATTGGAGACTGATCACAAGTTCTCCAAAAGAAAAAAAATTATAGGTAAGTTTTTCTTCTAAAAGTTGGTAGGAGTTTTTCTAATTTTCTAAAAGTAGATACACGTCACCACAGGTGTCACTCTTGTTCCCAACTTTTGAAATTTGATATTTGGGTCCCAGCCTCAAACTTGTACGCCGGTGTGATCTAGATCACTGAACTTGCACGTGAACACATAATTAGCATTGCCACGTTAGCATTTTTTGCGTGTTGACATACAACATCAGGAACCTAAATGACACTGCCACACAAGTTTAAGAATCCAAATAGCAAAATACAAAGAGTTAAGAGCCCAAGTAACACCGCAACCAACTAGAAACACAGGCACGGCCTTGTGGCGCCATTTATTTGATTGTGCTAGTGTCGTGTTATTAGGGATATATAATTTTATATATAATATATAGTATAAAAGTTTTTTTTGAGAAAATATACTATAATATAAAGATGAATCGTGTTCCAGGTTCCATGGTTCCATGTCATGGGCTGGCAAAATGTCTCAGTATACTCCCTCCATCCATAAGCTAAAGGGTCACTCATTCGTGGACGGAGGGAGTAGAGTCCTTTTCAGGGCTGCAGCCTAAGGTGTGTTCCAGATTTTCTAGAAACAGCTCTTCAGAGGCAGCCCAGATATCCTCCCCAATATGCAGCCTCCAGCCCACCAGCCCAACCGGTGCAGATGGTGTTCACCAGCAAACGGTGCTGTTTTCGCTAGTGAAATTGAGGTGTGAAGGGTGAGGGATGATAGAACTCGAGTGATCGATGGCTAAGTTATTAACTATGAAGAGGCGTAGCAGGTTCAGTTAAACTTTTTATTTCTGGTTATGTCTTATTATATATAGTATATAGATGCTGTGGCTATCCTTGGACCTGCAGCAAGGTGTTTAGGTGGAGGACTAGAAACCAAGCGCGCGGCGTTGCCACGCATCCGTTTATGTTGGGTCAGTGTACAGTGCGTATGATTTGAGTGGGCGTGATTACACAGAGAATATCAGTATAGGGAGCAGCCCGTACTCATTTGTTGCTTTGTTGATAGAAAGGATTGCATACGTATTGATGTGTACTAATTATCTTTTACAATGACGGATGTGGATAATTTAGAGGGAAAATTAGAGGTTATTTTATGTATAGATGCAAAATTAGAGGTTACTTTATATTTTTTTTACAATGTTGGAGGTGGGTATTTTTTTATGAAACATAACAGATCCGACAATTATTATTAGCACTGATGATTAGATAATAAAAAAATGAAAGTTAGATGTTTCTAATTACTGTGAGAACGTCTAGGATTGATCTATTTTATAATGTGTTTTTACCTAAGAGCTTTAGCGCTTTTTGTAATCAGTGGGAAAACTTAATAGCCTTAATAATATATTTTCATGAACCCATACTTTAGTTTAAACATAAAATTGGTATTCGATTGGAGGATCGTAGCTTAGTTTCGTAATGGAATATTAATTAGAGCATAAGAAATACACTGCTAATAAGAAGTACTATTTTGTGGGATCTTCAAAATATAGGAATCTGTACTCTCCAAATCATAGTAAAATGTAGGACTTAGTCAAAATCTAAGTCACTAAACCATAGTAAAAATTAGGACTCCTAATCTTATTAAAATTTAGGATTTATTCCTTAGCTTAAGATTTGGCCAAACATATGATTTTGCTCAATACCCATAGTGGCCTTTGTTTTTTTCTTTTTTTTCCTCTTTTTATTTCTCCCCTCTGCATCTTCTCTCTCCACCTTATCTCTTCTCTCCCACCGTACCCACCCGCGCTCCTCTATCGTTTCCGTAGCCGCGATCCACCGCCGGCTCTGCGGACGCGCGGTTGGTGGCCCAGCGTAGCTCTCCCCCATCTCTTTAGCTCGTCCACGCGCGGCCAACGGCCAGCGAGCCGGCGAAGCCGCGCCTCCTGCTCCACTCCACGCGTGGTGACCTGGCGGAGCCGCGCATCCCCGCACGGACGCGCTGCCCGGTGACCCGGTGGAATCGCGCATCACTGCACGGACGTGCCACCGTCCGGTCCTGTGCCCGCGTCGCGAGCTGGGCGATGGCGCAATCACTGAGAGAAACAAGAATCCCGCAGCAAATCAACCACCAAGTGCCAACTAGATGCAATCTCACAATGCAAATGCACTTGGATCACTCAATCTCACTTCGAATATGCAAAGAAGCAAGAGAGATGAGTGGGAGGGGAGTTGCTTAGCTCAAAGTGCTCACAAGTATGTCAAAGAGTGCAAGAAATGAGCTTTGAACCAGCCAACAAGTATTTATAGAGATGGCTCACTCAAAAGAGCCGTTAGAAACCTTACTGGGCAATTTTCGGGGGCGACAAACGCTGCACAGTAGCATCTATCGCCGAACCGACAGACGCTACACAGTAGCGTCCGTCGCTCCTACGGCCGCCACGTGTTCGATCGTTTGAATTCAAAGCAATTCGCGCCCACGCGACAGACGCGTCTGACGCTCGTGACCCAGCGTCTGTCGCCTGCGACAGACGCGGTCCAGAGAGCGTGTTGACGCTCCGAGCCGACAGACGCGTCCGACGGACGCGCGTCAGACGCGTCGCCGTGTCTGTTGCCCACGCTCGCTGACACCACCGCGGACAGACGCTGACGCCAGCGTCTGTCTCGTGAGCGTCCGCGCGTCTATCGCGCTCACACCAACCCCCTTAGCTAGGGTTTAGCGTCAGACGCTGTGTGCCCGCGTCTATTGCTCGCGGCGCCAGCGTCTGTCGCTCATAACTCAGCGAATTTTCGTCGTTTTCTTGTTCCGCTTGATTCGCCCTTTCACATATGAGCTAGACTAAGTATGTGTAACACTTTAGCACATGTTTTAGCTCGTGAAACACCATGTGACATTGCCTCCAAATCTCGACAACGGCATAAAGGAAAATAGTCGTTTCAACTCCTCGAAAACGCCTAAATCCCGCCTCGCAAGCTCGGCGGGAGGGAGAGAGGACCCCAAACCCTCTCTACCGCTCAAACTCCATCGTCATCGTAAATGTACTAACACCACCAAGTGTTCATCGTCACGTGCAAGTGTGTTAGCATTTTCACAATCATTTTTCGAGGTGTTATTAGTTCTATCCAAATGCATATGATTATGAAATGCACATCTAGAGGCACTTAGGAGTCTAATAGCCGCGTCATTCCCCTTTTTATAGTACGGCTATCTATCCTATAATGTAACCACACCCACTAGGTGTCTTGGTTACTAAAACACAACTCTTAAGCATATACCTTTGCCTTGATCACGTAGGGTTATATCTAAATCCAAGTGTGGCCATCATAATCACCATGCCCATCTTGTCACCAACCTTAGAATGTACTAACCCTCATATGCTATATACAACTTAGGCATAGGATTAGTACTTAGGCATTGTCACTAATTACCAACACCAACACCAAACATAGAGCTTTCAGTTAGCTCGTCCAGTCAGCAGCGACGACAAGGAGGCAGCGTGGTCGCTTCAGGCGGAGAAGGAAAGGAAGAGGGTGGGCCGGAGCTCTCGCACGATCTGGGCCGTTAGTGAGCCTGATCCGATGGCCGAGGATTTGCAGGCGACATGGGTCAGCTCCGGAGGCCAGAGCTTGCTCCCGAGATTCATCGTAAGAAGATGGAGAGTTCTAGCAAACGATAAATGTTAAGTTCTCTTGAAGAGCGCAGAGAAAAAAAAATGTACGTAACGTAGAGCTCTCGTGCTCTCTAGAAACATGGCTTGATCCATGCGGGCACGTTTCGTGGCCTTGTGAATATGGCGTTCTGAAGTGCTGAATACGTGGCAAAACACTGGGGCAAATTGCATGCACGTTTCGTGGCATTGTGAACGTGGCCTTCTAATGAGCAGGACACGTGGCAAGATAAAGAAGCTAGCTTCACGGGGCAGATTTCGTCTAGTAAGAGATAAATGTTAAAACTGACATCCATGATCCATACCGCCACTACAAAAAAGCAAGGCAGAACAACCCAAGATAAACAGATTAGGTCCAAGAATTGTATTATATAGGATAAGTAACTGAATATTTTTTACAGTAGTAAAATCGAAAAGAAAACTATCGAAATTTCCAGCTTCTAGTGGTTAGAAAGGACGCGATCAGGCAAGCTAGAGAGCTCGACTGAGTGCAATGACCAGAAGTCCAGAAGGCCCTCTCTTCTACCAGGTTCCTCCAGACCCCAGGCCCGGCACGATAGTTTTGAAAAAGTAAATGCCTCCTGCAGATACTTGCTCCTCAATTACACCTTTCTGATATATCTGCTTATATCAGAGAATAAATAGCATCAGTGCTTCACAATTGCCTCTGCCTCTTGGAATCAGTTACGGGTCACTGAAACAGAGCAGGGGAGCTGACAGGCAGCAGCAGGAGGAGCAGAGGCCATGAGCGCCATGAGGTTCTGCCGTGAATGGTGAGCTCAGCTCATGGTCGATTGATTGGCATACATATGCTCATCCGGTCATCCCCTTTCTTCAGTAGGAGTACTTTACTTTGCCCAAGAGAAGAGGCGACTGATTCGTGAGCAGAGTCTTTCTGTTTCTTTGATGCAATTTCAATGCAACGCAGCAACAACATACTGTATTCGAAGGAGGACAGGGAGAAGAAGGTGCTTCTCTACGCCTGCAGGAACTGCGAGCATCAGGAGGTGGCGGACAGCAACTGCGTGTACCGGAACGTGGTTGACCACGACGCCGGCGAGTTCACGCAGGTGCTGTTCGAGGACGTGGCCTCCGACCCCACGCTGCCGCGCACCAAATCCGCCCGCTGCGCCGCCTGCCCGCCTGCGGCCACGGCGAGGCCGTCTTCTTCCAGGTCAGGGTCATCATGGGCTCATGCATGGCAGTTTTTTGTTGATTAATTAATCTTCAGTGATCGGTTCGGTGACCTCGAACAGCATGAGTGTTGATGCATGGGCGGCGGTGCAGGCGACGACGAGAGGCGAGGACGGCATGACGTTTTTCTTCGTGTGCTGCAACCCCATCTGCGGCCACCGATGGAGGGACTGACCTCATCCGCATGCTGGTGTGCAGCTGGCTACATCTACCATCCAAGTCGTAGATTCTGCCCCTCTCACAGATCACTGTACATTAACAGTAACAGGTATTTCTCCCTCTACCTTCCCTATCCATCTGCAGCAATACCTGTTACTGTAGATCGGCCTGTTAGTAAACAGCACCAACCCATAACCTAACAGTACCAGATCCTGTAAACAGTACTCTTACCCCCGGTGAACAGTACCTTTACCCGTTACTGTATATGTGTGTGTTTTTTCTCCTCTTCTCATCCTCCTTCCCAAAAAAAAGACCCATGCGAAGCACGGGTTCCCACACTAATTATAGTATTATGCTTGTATCGTAGCTAGTATTACTAATTTACTACTCCCTCGTAGAAGCATATCAAGTTTCACTAAATTTATAAAATAAAATAATAATATTTATGATACTAAATAAGGATAATTAGATTCTTTATTAATTATATTTTCATATTATACCTATTTGATGTCATAAATCTTTGTAATTCTCTCAACAGTTTTGGTCAAATTAAATTTGAGATGTTTTGACTCTTCACAAAAGTTAAAATGACTTATAATTTGGGCGGAAGGAGTATATAGCTAACAACTACAAGGAATGGCTTCAGAATGGTTTATACTTTTCTTCCATGTAAATCTGACTATCGTGGTGCAAAAGTTTATAAGTTGTTGTCTATGTTGCGAATGAATATATAAAATTCATTGCAGAGATCCTTAGATAAGTGTAGCGGAACAAAAAAAAATGTACATGTTATTGATCAAATTAGTGACATTAAATAAAAAAAATGTACACCTGGCTCGTTTGAATAGCTTTTGTGTGCTTTCATTTAGCTCGTTTCCCCAGCCGATGCTGTGTGAACTGTGTATGACATGTTATGCTTTATAAAAGCAGAGTCTCCGTCAAAAAAATATATAAAACATAAAACTGCAATCTTCTATTCCATCATGGCAAGATCAGTGTACTTCGTACTGCAGGTTGTGCAAGATTAATAATGGGTTAAAAGCGCAGGAGGATCTTTTCCCATTGTTACAACACACACAAGGGGGCGGGGGGGGGGGGGGGGGGGGGGGGGGAAGAAACAAGTAATAGGAGTTTTCATTCTGAAGATTGTTTCGACACACATACAGAAGAAAAATAGCACACCGTATGACAATAGATCGATTATTTTGGTCGCACTTGGAGTTATTTCTTGGCTGAACCATGTCGATCAGATCATCAACTCGATTTAGAGCAACGTATTTCTCATAATCATCGACTGAATCCCAGGCCACACTTCAGCTCCCAGATCTGGACGCTGTTTCCTTGTGTCATTGCTGCATCTCAGGCCAAGGTACATCATTTTCACAGCGTCTTCTATTACCTTATCGTTCGACTCCAGTTTTTCATCCAAGATTTTTAATTTGACAAAGAACTTCTTTTTCCTGTATGCATCCATTTCTTCCAAATTTCTACCTCGCAGCTGGGTGAGCACCAGACTTCTTAACCCTTGTGGACCTTTCCCTGTGACTAGCTGCAACAATATGATACCCAAAGCGAACACATCTGACTGCGGAGTCAATCTGCGAGTATTCTCGAATTCCGGATCTTTATAGGAACCACTACCCTTTGGCTCGGCTGTAGTATGGTGAGGTGTTATTGTGTCACTGGTATAATGTAGCAGACGGGAAATGCCGAAGTCGTTGAGCTTGCATACATTTTTCACATCGTAAAGTATATTGTCAGGTTTGAGATCGCCATGAGCGATTGGATTAGGCTTGGTGTTGTGGAGCAATAGAAGAGCAGAGCATATACTGGCAGCTGCCTTAACTCTTTCTTGCCATGAGAAAGAGTCCCTGAGTTTTTCGGACAAGCGATCTTCGAGGGAACCATTAGGTAAAAATTCATAAATGAGTGCGAATTTCTCACTGCATGCTCCTACAAGGGTGACCAGGTTGGGATGCCGGATCTTTCGCAGGATCTCAACCTGCATTTTTCAAAAGTATAAGAACCATCACTACTCTAGACCTCTCATTGAATATATTCTGATGAAGTCCATTGTTACTACGATAACGTTTTGTTGTCCACTTAATTAACACTCCGTAATTAAGATTCCAAATGGTTACATAGTACATACATCCCACCTAATTTGTGTTGGGGGTAGGGACCATATAGGGCAAAAATCAGTCCTATATAGCTTGTTTGTGCTTTCAAATACCTCTGAAATAAATATCGTCACTGGGAGTTTGTTTTCTCCAACATATCTAAATTGCTTTACCTTCCTAGTTAAGTTAGTTGATAAGGAATCAATCTTAGGGGTGCAAAACTCTTTTGTGCTAGAGTTAGCAACACTTGGAGAAACCTTAGTGTACATCATTTAGATAAAACTTGTGCTAGAGTTAGCAACACTTAGCAAAACCTTGGAAGTGTGTGTGTGTGTCTGTATAATCCATGGTGGCTGTTTTTTATACTTAAAAAACATCCAGGCTAGCGTGCATTGTGTGGAGGCCAACTCGAGTGACAAGTGGCATTTTTTTGGAGCAAGTGACAAGTGGCATTGTGGCGCGGCAACCTTTGGAATCTGTTCGGCAATGATGTGCATCCAATGGCATTAAGAGGGAGTATATTTACGTTGTCAACTGTAGCGTTCTACATGCCATATATGCTTCCCTAGATTTTTAATTTACATAAAAAACATCTAGAAAAAGAATATCCCAAATTTACTCGTCATATTAGCTTGCATATGTACTTCCTCCGTCCTCAGATAAATCAATTCCTAGAATTCGTGCAAGTCAAACTATTTTAAGTTTGACTAACTTTATAGAAAAGAGTAATTACATGTATGACATAAAATGAGTACATTATGAAAATATATTCTATGATAAAGAATATCCCAAATTTACTCGTCATATTAGCTTGCATATGTACTCCCTCCGTCCTCAGATAAATCAATTCCTAGAATTTATGCAAGTCAAACTATTTTAAGTTTGACTAACTTTATAGAAAAGAGTAATTACATGTATGACATAAAATGAGCACATTATGAAAATATATTCTATGATATATCTAATGATACTAGTTTGATGTCATAAACATTGACATTTTTTCTAGAAATTCAGTCAAAGTTTAAAAAGTTTAACTTAAGACAACTCTATGAATCTATTTATTGAGGGACAGATGGAGTATGTTAAATTCAGAACTATTTAAATGGGGACCATATATATAGGTAGAGATAGAGCCCCAAAAACAAAATAAACGATGTGTACTTCCTTGGGGACATGAAAATTTGAGCCTTAGGACGATCAAAACGTTGAGCAACAATATCTTTAAATTGTGTTGAAGAGGACATGAAAAATATATTCAAGTTTTATCTTCAAATATACTTCCATAGTATCAAAATTTCATTCGACTTTATTCTAGTGAGAATAGGATAACGCTATGTGTTGTTTTCAAGGGAAGCAGCTCGATAACACTTACCTCTTGCTTAAACTGCCGCTTTCCTTCCTCAGTCATCTCTGCGAGAATCTTTATGGCAACGGGTTCGCCTTGAATGTCTGCCTGATACACTTTGCCATAACCACCGCTTCCAATGCAAGGTGAATTAGTTGCATCCTCTATAACTGAAGTGTTGAACTCCTTGAAGTTAAGTTTCCCATAGGAGTTTAAAGCTTGATCCTCGACCCACTGGCGGAACTCATCATAAACTGTTGCCAAAGCCGTCGTACTCATGAGTTTTACTCTTTGACTTTCCAAAATATTTTTGAGTTTCTCTCTCTCTCCCTCGAGATTCCTAGCGAGTTCGTTTTCTTCGTCTTGAAGCCGAGTCTCGAGCTGCTCTTTCTCCATAAGTAGTTTATTGCGTGATTCCATAAGACCTTGGTGTTCTTGTTCCTTCTGGTCAATCATTTCCTGATGCTGCATGATGTATTATCTTGGCTTATAAATACTAGATGTTTTTTGGGAAATATCGTGTACATTACTTTTATTACGTGAGAGAAGAGAGTAGCAATACCGTGCTAAGTAAGTCCTGATAGCGTTGCTGCTGCTCCTGTCGCTGTCTTTTTTTCTCATCAAGATCTTGCTTCACTCTTTCCAGCTCATTTCTTTTATTGTCAAGATCATTGTCAACCTTTTCTTTTAGCTGCAAGCATTACATAAAAATATTTGTGAGATCTTTTGATATGACTCATCATCTATCGACACATCTGGCGAGGTGAGTATTGGTACTTTATCCTCAGCTTGCCGGCGACGCTCTTCCTCCTCTGAACTTTTTTTCTTTTCTTCTTCAAAATCATTGCTTCTCTTTTCAAACTCTCTTCCATCCATCACTCTTGACTAAACAAATGAAAACGATGTTCAAATAAGTGCATCTAAGGATTCAAACCTTCTATTTTCTTTACCAACAATTAGCATCGTGCAATTAAAATCTTGTTTCACAAAATAAAATCCTTAGATCGACATTTTGTTGTTACAAATATTGTAGTAAAAGAGGAACTGATACTAATGTCATGTCCTTTAGGTTACTGCAGTACTCCCTAGGTTGGATCCATGAAACCTTTTCATTTTAGTTTCATCGGAGCTCATGGTTCGAACATATGAGGATGACACTACCAAACTAATAGTATAAATAACTTCATAATCTATTAAAAATATTGCATTTCCATATATAGCCTCCTTAGTGAGAAATTTAAAGTTTCATACAGTTTAATTTGTCTTAGAAAACAACAATGTCAAATAATTATGTCATATGATCCAAGTTCGTTGACGGTCTAAAGTAAGCTCCTAATGTCTTCTTTTAAGGTTTACAGTAAATTCCAAACCCTAATGAAAAGATGTGAATGTAGCAATACAATAAAGGTATCCATGATGAGCAAATGGCAATTTAAATCATTTCTGAGGTAGAGTTTTGTTTAGAGAGGCAACAACTTTCATGTTTATGCAATTTGGTATGTTTGATGTTTGTTATGTACCGCTATGTTATAATGTGTGTGCACATAAACTAGCTAGCTTGTATTAATTTGAAATGGAACCTTGATAATTGTTAGGTATGGATTGAACCCCTCTTAAGAGTTCTTACAACCTTTGGTGGTTTATTTGGTGATATCACTAAACCAATAGTGAAGTAATAAAATTTTTGAGCTTGATTTTTTAAAGGAATTTGTGTGAAACCAGTCCTGAAGGTGGTAGTTTGTGCCAAAATTACTCCATAAATCATTTCTAGGGGCAATTTCCCCTACCATGGGGTTTGTTGAAATCAAAGATTTTAAGGGGTAGTTCCTCAACCGCACTTAGAAATTGAATTCTACGGGTGGTTGAAGATAAACCGCATCTAGAAATCGATTTGTAGGCATGGTGGAAATTAAAATATTGACAGCCCCTATTAAAATCAATTGAAAAACCAAATAAACATTATGGCTGCTGGCGTCGCGTCTTCGTGGATGTGCCCTATATGTAATGGCCACCACACCATGCCACACTTGCACCTGTGCCATGGCATGTGGCCCATGTCACAACCCAAGTTGCTGAGTCATAGCCTATAGCTGCTCCACCACAACTCCCATCCTTTGCGGTGGTGGTGAATGACGAGAACAAAGAGGGAGATGGGGGAAGAGATAGGGTGTGACTTATTGCCCGCATTAGCCTCGATTGGCACTAAAGTCTTATGCAACATAAGCCAAGCAAGCATAAATATATGCAATATGTTGGTGGTTGGTAGTGATGCACATGCAAATGCAAAGTAACATTGTTTTTGATTGGTTACATTATGTTGCATGCGGTTGCCTTCATGTTCTAGTATAGCTGGGAAGGTAAGAAAAATCTATTTTTGTGGGTCTCATGAGCTTGTGCAGGCCTGTACTACCAAATACGACCAAATCTAGTGTAGTACTAGATAATGCAACATTATTAGCTTTGAGTAGTGTGGAAACCTAGATCATGGCCCATAGATACGAGCAACCAAACATGGACAAGCTGCACTAAGTTTGGATAGGCTAATGCAGGCCCACCCATGTGGGAGAAATGAGAGAGATGAGTGAAAGGGAGAGAAAACATGAGGAGATGAGAGGGTGGGCCCCATGTTTGATGCACCGACACAAATCTTCCACTTAACTACTGCTCGTTCAATAGTTTGGACTGAGTGGAAATTTTCACGAGCAAGTTAGAGATTTTGATTTCTAGGCGTGATTGCCAATAGTCTTCTCTACAAATGCCTCTAATTCTATATGCTAAGAAATGACATCAAACTTTATCTAAAAAAACAAACCACATCAAAAGAATTGATGGGCTTGTCTCAAGGGCAAGTCTTCTCCTATTTCTAGCGATTGTCTGATTTACATCCATGTGCAAAAACAAATAGAAGTGCTTCTAAAAGTCTTTTTTATAGTAGTGGAAGACACATGATAGGAGTGACAAAATTTCAAATATTTGGAGAGCATCCCTGCCATCGTTGTTGCCATTTCCACCTCCTCACAAGCCTCTTCAACTCTCCCTAGTGGTCTCAACCACATTGCCTCAACTTCAGTGCTCCAAATCTGCTTCTTGCAACATCAATGTCATTACTAATGATAGCAATAATGCCATTAGGCCAGGGCCGATGAAGGCCTCAAGTTCTGGGATGCCAAGTTCATGAAGGTGGGTCAGGCTACACTTTTCAAGCTCATCCTCCTAGGCGAATGATTATGTAACTTCTGGTGTGCGACCTCAGTGTTTTCTTTTAGATTTATTATTTTTGTTATTTTTAGAACACATGGTTCATATGTGCCCACGTTGTGAGTGATGAGTGGTTGTCAAGGAGATGATAAGAGGTTTGGTTAAGTGTTTGTGGGACTAATCGGATGTGAGTTAGTGTGCACAAAATATCTCTTGGCTTGTGGATGTGCAGGTATTGTACATGTCATGGCGGTCGATAGCAATGAAGAAGGTCAAGCGAGGAGTCAGTGCATGATGGACCAAGAGTGGTGGAGGGTAGATGCGAAGGCTTGGACGAGGGACTGTGGGCCGGAAGATGGACCGTGGATGGCTAGCACTTGGGCACGTCAACGAATAAGTGTACATGTAAGGATGGTGATGGAAACAGTGTTGAAGAAAGTCAAGGCGTGTGTGTGAACACTTGGTGATTAGCCGGTTGAGGACGAGCGGGACTATGTTTACTCCAATGAGTTCAGCAGTTTCGGCCTCTAAACCGTGGACTGTAGATTTGCTGGCTTTAGGCCACAAAACCCAGGGAGGTTTCTTGGGGGCACATGGCAAGATCTCTAAGTTAGCATGGAGGCTAAGTGAAGGAGAGGAGGAATTGTGGTTTTCAGATGTGCATTGGGTGCAATTTTATATAATATGGATGATATCCCTCCTAAGTGGGTTAGTAGGCTTAGTGTTAGCTTAGGGGGAGTTTGGGAGTATGTCCAAGTGCCTATTAATAAGTTATGGTTGTTGGGGATAACAACTCTTGGAACCCCAAATCACTTTTGCTTAGACTAGCCAAGGGCTCATTGCTAGGGTGGTTAGAATTATAGAGTGAAATCCCCTTGCTCCAATTTTCCATCTTTAGAGGGAGGATGAAGATGGTGGTTGGACATCTAATGTATAGGTTAATTCATGGTTGGTTAATCAAGAAGGATTTGTGTTGAATTCATCTCTTTTCTCTTCTTATTTGGGGCCTATCCATAGGCCATGGTGTTGGGCTCAAAAGGGTCTAGAATAGGGCATGGGCCGGTAAGGCCCTTGAGTGACTATTCCTATTAGATTGCTATTATAATTGCTTGGTGTGCAAGTCTACTAGGGATTATAAATATATGGGAAGATGTACCCTTATGGTTAAGTAAAGAAATTGAGGTGTATCCTCAAAAGCCGTTGGCTCTCAAGCTCTCTCTCTCTCTCCTAGTTGTCGTGTGCCCCTATGGCTATGCTATCGCCATCGTCACCTAATGCCCTAGCACCAGCCGCCACTTTCCTAGTTGCAACTGTTTACCCCTCTCCCTCGCCTATCACCTCCAACCATAACTAAGCCAATCACATATGGTATCCAGAGATCAGGTATCCATGGCCAACATCAAGAACAACACCCTCGTCATCTATGCTGAGATGAAAGCATTGTTCGTGGAGTTCTTCACCAACATCAAAACTAAAATGGACGAGATGCTATGCTGTTGTGACAACATTGCCATACAGCAAGGTGGCAACTGCCAAGGGCATTAAAGAGGATGGTGCAAAGTCCAATGTAGACACCTCTGCCACAATCGTCATACCTACAGCAAAATCGAAGCATGAAAGTGTTTCAGATGCTAACGAGGAGCAAAGCCACATCATCGACCCCATCACCAAACAACAAGGTGGTAGAAAGGACAACAAGGATGATGGCCAGACCTTCGCGCACTCATCCCTAACTTTTGTTGACAAGATCTTCATTGAGATAGAGTGTAAACATGCTGCAGTTACCGCCAAAGATCCTAAGGCTCAATAAAAGCATCCTATGGAAGATGCTCCCTACTATTATTTAGGAGGAGAGAAGATGTGTTGCAGTCATACTCGACAATCTCGACCATCAGCATCAGGCTAACATCCCCACCAACAACACCGCAACACTAGAGTACCCCGCTCAAACTATAGGACACCTATAGACGATGCCCAAGCAAAGAACCTCAGCACCATAGCTTCACCAACACCTATGACAACTTCACCAACCCTCGCTACTTGTGCTTCACTAGTGTCACCTTAAAATGGCTAGCACCAGAGGAGACAACAGATCATTGCCACACTAGATTGCTCGGGATCGACGCCATCAACAATGATGACTCGAAGGTTACCAGTGCTAGCTTGATGATGTTCCCTAGTAGCCAAATGCCATGAGTGCATGGTGGATGCTCCATGATCCTAAATGGGACCATCTTTGGGAGTGTCACTTGCATCCTCATCGCACCAGTGTCAAGCATAACATCACTAACACTAATTTTGCCAGATTGACAAGCCTCACCGAATGCCACATCAACACTGACATCCCTCTTCACATTGATGCAAAGACCTATTGGGGTTTAGTCCCACATCATATAGCGATGGTGGGGAGCACAACATTTAAGGTGGGAGAAGCCCCCACCTATAAGGCTAGTCTTTTGGGTTGAGTAAGGCCCATGGGCCTTATATGTTGTAGCTCCGGTGGACCTAGGACCTGTGGGAGCACAGGCTCGTGGTAACGAGCTGGGCCAGCTGCAAGCCAGCTCCAAAACCGAGAACTCAGTGGTCACCACCGGTTCCAACAATTGGTATCGGAGCCGGTACCCGAGGTCAAAAAAGCTAAACCTGATAAAAAATCTTGATATGGCGGGGGCACCCCGATGTGTGACTAAGGGGGAGATTCTTGGGGTTTAGTCCCGCATTGTGTAGCGATGGTGGGGGAGCACAACATATAAGGCAGGAGAAGCCCCTACCTGTAAGGCTAGTCTTTTGGGTTGAGTAAGGCCCATGAGCCTTATATGTTGTAGCTCCGGTGGACCTGGGGCCTGTGGAGCGTAGGCTCGTGGTAACGAGCTGGGCTGGCTGCAAGCTAGCTCCAAGACTAAGAACTTGGTGGTCACCACCGGTTCCAACAAGACCTACCAGATTGAGGCCCTCCTAGTGGCCTTGAACAAAAACAATGATGTCATCATTGGCACTCCATGGTTGGCCGCCCTTGGGCCAGTCTTATGAAACTTCAACACCATGGAGATGAACTTTAGGCAGGGTAATTACATCGTGTTCTACACCGGAGTATCTGACAACACACCCCAGTCCATTGCTAGCTCTACCAGCACCAACCTTCCCAGATGGCTATGCCATCACCATCAGGCACCCCACCACAATGGCTTCGACATCATTGACTCGCAAGTGGCATGCACTGGTCTTCAGCAGCATTGGGCATGCAGTCCTAAGTTCACTTGAACTCCGCTCCATCGCTAATGGTATTACTAGTGGCACTGCCAACTCAGCTTGGACTATGGATGATGTCATCATATTCTTCGATGGTCTCTTCTACCTACTAACATCGTCACCATTGCTGCCCAACATCATTGAGACTATTCTAGCAGGCGACATAATTACTTGGCTACAGCTCCTAGTAGTCGACTTCTACAAATCATCCCAAACACCAATGTTAGAATGGATATCCCCAAAAAGTGTTATCATGACTACTGAATGGCCCCAAGGCATCGCCCCTCATACTCATACAATTTTTTTCTGATGAAGTGGGATGCCTATTTGACATAGTTGATCGGATCTATCTGGGCACCCACAACACAACACATCAGTTGGACATCTCCCCAACTCAACTCAACTATAGTGACTTATTTTTTTAGCACCATATTGGATGATCCAATTTGGATCTCATGACTATTCTGATTGGCAGCTCCTCTAACACTATTGCTCTTCACTTTCCGAGATACATATTACCACGACATGGACCACAAATGCATGATTTTTCATATTTGCCAAGGTTTGTTCACATGTTTCTCATGGAGGCAATTGTTCCTCGTTCATCATCAACAAACAAGGCACACCAACTATGTATTTCTATTCCAACATCGGCCCCCTATAATATCACTTCCCCATCATCTTCAACAAAACCAAGGAAAACCACTTGGCTGAATTGGTTGCTGGATGGCTCTTCTTGTGCATTGAGAGGGCTTCATTGATATAGCTTTCACCTATCGAGATGACTAGAGCATAGACAGAGATTCAGCGCGAGGGCACGCTAATGAAAAATGGGGAGTGATGTCATGGTCCTATCCATGGGCCATGCTGTTGGGCTCAAAAGGGTCTGAATTAGGGCATAGACTGGTAAGGCCTTTGAACAACACCTCTGTTAAGATGGTGTACCCAGGAAGGGGGTGATGAGGCTGCAGGTGCCCTCCCATTAAAGAGAGTGGAGTTATGGCTCCAATTAGAAATACATAAATAAGAATATAAATAGGATTAAGATAGAGTTTGATTAGGAAAGGAGTGTGAAGGAATGTCCAGGTCTATAAGGATAATTCATATTAGATTGCTATTAGGATTGCTTGGTGTGCAAGTCCACTAGGGACTATATAAATATAGGGGAAGATGTACCTTTTTGGTTAAGCAAGTAAAAAGAGGTTTATCCTCAAAAGCCCTTGTCTCTCAAGCTCTCCTTCTCCTAGCCGCTGTGCGCTCTTATGCCCGTGCTGTTACTGCTGCCTTAGTGCTGGCCGCATTGATGCTGCTACCCTAGTCGCTGCCATCCACTCGGATCCCTCGCCTATCACCTCCAACCCTAACTAAGCCCATCACACTTCCCCTTCTAAATATCTCAATTTCGCCATTTTTGTGAATTTTCGTCACTTCTTTTTGGTGATTTTTGAAGACTAGAGTAATGTGAGTTTGTGTGATTTTTTGAGGTGATTCTTGGCCCCTTGGAACATGGATATATGATGATTTTCACTGCAGCACCAAATTCCCCATGACTGGTTTCCAAAATCATCCCTCCTCTTCTGATTTTGGCTTGATTTAGGCCTAAATTTGTGAGTTCTTGCCTCGAGCCTTCCTAGATGTTTTCTTGTGCTTGTACTTTGTGTTATGACATCAAGGGATCACATCTAGGCTAGTGCCACCTCTGAATCCAGAAGAACCATACCAAGAAGACCTCATTTTTGGGATATAAAAGCTTCGATTCATGGTGAAGCTCGAATATTTTGGAAAGATCTTGTGGGATTACGTCCAGCATGTGTTAGGTGAGGTCTCCACTAGTTTCACAATTTTTTGAGTTGATTTGACTGAGTTATATGGATTTTTGACGAAAGTTAGCTGCTGTCTGCTCATACAGGACCATCCGATATGTGGTCTTGTATTTTCGGCTTGTGAATTTGAGATCTTCTGGGAATTGCTTCTTCATGTGAACTCATGGTTAAAGTTTCATGAATTTTAAAGACCATTTGACTGGATTTTCCTTTTTTTTCTGTAAAATTCCCCCAGTGCTGCAATATGCATACAGGACCGTCCGGTATGAGATCCGCACTGTATACCGAACCGTACAATGCATGTATACCAGTTACCAGACCGTCCAATTTTCATTTTGGGTTATCGTGTTTTTTCTTCGTTCCTTGCTAGTTTTGTTTTCACACCTTCCTAGCTCCATTCGTAAGGATAGTAAGCACACTATTGCTATTTGGTTTTAGCGAAAGCTTGAAGAGATGAGTGGGTGTATCAAATTAGGATATAGGCCAACATTTTTTATAGAAGAATTTTAATTGGCCTCATCCACCCCATCTAGTTGCCTATTCCGGTCCTCCAATTTTTTATAGTTGACTTATGATTTGTAAAACAACTATTTCTAGGGGCAGGCTATGTTCGTCGTCATCTCTGAAAATTGATTTCATGTTATTTTCTGTGGACCATTGGTTATTGAGATTTCAGATAACCGCCATTGAAAATGATTTTAAAAATGGTCTGTTGAGTAGTGTCTGTCACCTCCCCTGCCCAATCCGCGACGGTGAATCGATTGGTGTTCTTCAAGAGCAGAAGGTTTACAAGGTAAACGCTCCATCTTCCTCCACACAAACTCGAGAAATACAATCCACACAAGTAAATTCACACTACCCAGTTCCCGCCTTAGCCTGTTCCGTTGACTCCCTTCTGGCCTTGTCCATGCTAATTTTCGCAGGATCTGAATGGATTCTGGGAGACCAGATTCTGGGCAAGAAGGAGCCTGAGCAAAATAGGCATGCCAATGGGTCTGCTTCTGTGTTGTTCGGTTCTTAAGCTATTGGTCCATAGTGTAAGTATCCGTCATGGTGGGGAGCAGAAGACGTAAAAGGTAAGAAATTATTGAATCAATCTTGGAAACTGGAAAAAAAAGAAAAACAGAACGGCTCCAATTAATCAGTCCACTTCCCGAGGTGAAGGTTAAGAAAATTAGAAGAGAGTGCAACAAAGTCGGCAATGAGTTAGTAGCTCATTAGCAAAGAAAACTGTGCACTGTGCAGTTTGGTAGACTCGAATCATCTTCACCGATAGACTATAGCAGCCATTGGATCTATCATGGTTTATTAAAAAATTATTACCCACCACTGCCACTATGAAAAAAAACATAGAGTAACTCCCTAATTTTGCATATAAATTACCCGCCTATGCGATAATTCAAATTAACCTCTTATAATTTTATATAAATTATCCACATCTATCACAATGAAAAATAATTTAAAACAACCCTAAACTTGCATCTAAATGACACCTCGGCTATTATAAAACATAATTTAAAATAACCCCCTAACACTATATCTAAATTACCCAGCTTTGTTGTTATGAAAGATAATTTGAAATAATTCTCAAACTTCATATCTAAATTATTGACATCTACCATTATGAAAGACAATTTAAAATACCTCCTAACGATTTATAAATTATCCCCCTTTACAATTATGAAAGATAGTGCAAAGTAATATTCTAAGTTTACATTTGACCTATCCATATATGTTGTTGTGAAACAGGATATAAGATAGGAAAAAGTCCATATTACTCCCTCCAAGTTTGGCCTATGTCCAAATAACCCACCAAACTAACAATTGGTTCAATTTACTCCCACCAACTATTTAAGTTGGTCCAACCAACGCCTTAAAGAGATTTTTCTTTTTTGTTTCTCTATGTACAAATTATATTTTAGATTCAAATTTTGTGAGGTGATAGAGGTCATTGTATTTTGTGTTAGAAAAATGCACTATGAATTTTTCATCATTATGTTTTATACGATATTGTATCTCTAGTGTTAATTTATTATTAAATTTCCTAAGCTATCAAAATAGCGACAAAAAGTTAAGATATATTTTTCTAACATAACTTATGATATTCTATCATATCACAAAAGTTGATATTAAGACTTAACTAATACGTGGGAAAACAAAAATAACAAATCATGCTAAGGGGTAAACTAGACCAACTGAAATAATTGGAGGGTGTAAATTGAACCAAATGTAAGTTCAGGGGCAATATGGACATATACCGAACTTGAGGGGAGTAATTTGGACATTTTCGTATAAGATATTATCTGTTATATTTGTATGTACCTTAGTTGTTATAAAAAATAAACAAAAAATCTCTGAAATCTACACGTAAAGAGTAATATATATTATTGCAAAAAATAAATCAATATCCATAAAGTACGGCACATATATATTTGTAAATTACAAACTTCTATAATCAAGAAATAAAATAACTATAACTCTATGTTCCACCAGGGACTATCAAAAAATACATTAGCTCCTTGGAAAAATAGTAATTAATAAGTTTACGACAATTAAATATAGACTACAAAGTATCTATGATATCTATTATGTTAGAAATAAAAAACATACAATTAAATATAAGTAATTCTTTATTAGTCAGATGTACTATGATTCTCCATTCTAAATTATAAGATGTTTTGAGTTTTATAAACACGTAGCTTTTGCTTTACACTTAGATATCCTGAATCTATCTAGAAAAGTCAAAACATCTTATAATTTGGAATGAAAGGATTATTAGACAGTAACTAATATTGTATCACCCTAAAATTTGCATCATTTAAAAATAGGTTAACTTGATTTATTTATGCATTTTTGTGAGCATTTGAACTTAGAGAAATAATAACTTTTGTTAAATTAAAATCAATTATAAGGTCTAGCTACATGTTTGTGCATACATGCCGCTGCATATTATTTTTGTATTGTGTGGTTTGAAACCAAACATCAAAATGATCCAGATGGTTTTGAAAATGGATTTCGAAAACACTTGAAGTAAAAAGAAAAGAAGGAATTTCTTTTCCTCCCTCACTCTTCCTCTCTTTTGGCTCGCTCGGCCTTACTTTCCCAAAGGTCCAGCGCGCTACGTGCGGCCCAACTAAATGGGCCGGCCCAGCTCTTGAGCGTAGGCGCCGCTTCCCCCTCTCCATTGGCTGACATCCCTGGCCCGTGCCTTGAGCCGCTGACACCCAGGACCCACAGGTCAGTGTCGTCCCCTACATCGAGTCGGCTTCTAGCCGGACTCCTTCCAGAGGGAATCATCGCTCCCGGCCCGATTTCCTTGCAATTTGGCGTAAGCTCCATGTCAAGGCCCCCATAAATAGCTGCCCTATGTCCACCGCCTTCCTATTCAACCCTAGCGCAAGCCACCGCCTCAATTCGAGCTCGCAGCGCCACTGCAAGCCCTAGTCGCCGCCACCGAGTTCAAGCCGCCATTCCGCCATTTCGCTACCACCGTAAGGTTTTCGCCGAGCTTCGCGTCGAGTTTGCGAAGTCGCCGAGCCCCTTCTTTCTCTTTTTCCCATTTTGGTTCACTCACCCCACGTCGCCGACATTGCAGATTGACATCGTCTGCCTCACCGAGCCACACGCCGCCGCAGTTTCGTTTTCAACCTCAAAAAGCCCTCGGGTGAGTTCGCCATCGTTTCCTCTTGCTCCTCGTGCTCTCGGTTCATCAAATCGTGGTATCTAGGGCCTTTTCCCCTTTTTTCTCTGGCGAGGTTTTGCCATCGCCGGCCAAATCGCCGTCGCGCTGTCACTGTTCCGGCCGGCAAACTCTTTCTCTCCCTTTCTAGGTTCTAATATGAGTCGTTCAAATTCAATCCAATGATCCAGATCACGCGATACCCCTTAGCTGCTCTTTTTGCTAAAGAGCCTCTCTGTTTTGTTTAAATAGAACCTACAGTCCAAAGCATATTCCCAGAATACGTTTTCTCTATTTGAAAGCGTAGATCCCTCTCTGGTAGATTCAAAGTACGTTTTCTTTATTTATAAATTTGCCACTTATTTTGTATTGCTTATAAAAACTTTGTTTTAACTCCGTTTTGATCCGTTCAAGTTGCATTAGATTCGTAACTGCGTAATATACATGTTCATAATACTATTAGATATGTTTTCACTTTTGAAATTCGAGATTAGTTTTAGTCTATTATTTTATTAAAGGAAATCTTGTTTAACTCATAACTTCTTCGTTATAGCTCTGATTTTTGTGATCCTCGCGTCTATGTGTTCATAGCGAGATGTAGATTCGTTTTATAGACTTTTCATCTTGATTCTATACTGTTGGTGTACTATTCTAATTATAGGTTTATTTGCTTTGCATGATTGCCTTTGGATGCTTGTATGTTGCTGTGTGATTGAGTATAGGTGGTGAGCAATTCGTGGGTGATCAAAAGTACTACTTCGATGAGCTGGATCAGCCGAAGCGCTTTGATCAAGGCAAGTATAGCATGGGACTATCCTTGTTTCCTATTAACCTTAATACATTTAATTCATATATGCATGTGTCACCTTTGATAAGGATTTCTTAGAATTGTACTTATGCCTTGACTCCTATGGGATTTTGCTTTGGGTAGCTAATACTAGTACTCAACGAAACCATGATCTTGTAACTTGACTAATGGTATATGCAATAGACATTAAAATACTTTTTAGCAACTTGATAAAAGGGGGCTGGGGCATTTACCTACTTTCTAAATGCTTCAGATTCCTCTCCTTAAGGACTTACCTGTAAATGATCATCCGGGACTTACAGTATAACTATGAGGGCCACATGGCTCTGCCTTTAGTCAGGTATGGGGACCTTTTCTAGCTTGTTTATGGTTACCTTTATGGCGCAAGAGGGGCTTACCGAGTCAGGTATAGGACAGCCTCTACTCTTATGTGTATAGCCGCGAAGGAATTGTGTCATTCGAAAGGAGGGTTCCTACATCTGCTTGCCAATTGAAAACCTAGTGGCCCTAGCTTGTTAGATGAACCTTTGAAAGTCTTTATAGTGTACCCTGCCTTCTCACCTTGGTAGTGTTTTGGGGACTTGCAAACCTCAGGAAAATGGAAAACACGACTCACAGTGTGTACAACCTCTACAGAGTGTAAAACTGGTATATCAGCCGTGCTCACGGTCATGAGTGGCCTTGAAACATTTATGGAATAGATGGTCACATATTAATTATTAGTTTATGCTATTCATTAATCATGTTTACATTGATCATTTGTTTACTACGGGATTACGACAACTTGATGCTACTCATATGCTAAAATTGTGACAACTAAAAGCTAAATGTAGTCAAACCCGTGTCAAGCTTTCTAGCTTCATGAACCCCATGTTACACTTGTTAAGTACGAGATGTATTTATGCTTGTTTATTTTTATTATTTGGATAAAAATTTTGGATGGCTAACAGATTGCTATGATAATGATGACTTCCCTGAGGATTACTAGTCTTGTGGTCAATCAGTTGATGTCCCTGTGCTATGGAGCTTTCGTGAGAGAGTTATCTTTATATTTCCGCTGTATTTATGTGAAGACTATGTGATAATATTCGTGATGTAATAAACACTTGTGATGGTACTATCTATAGTTTGTCGGCTTATGTGTGTGATGGATATCTAGGCACACAAAAGATTATGCATCCCATTTTATCCTTAAAATTGGGTGTGATAAATACTTATATGTCCTAAAATTCTAGCTCGTGCGAGAGCACGGGTTAATGGACTAGCGTATAGAATTGGCTTTGCCATGATTGAGAGAGATCGTTGTGGCACAACTAATGATGTCATATTAGTTTTACACCATGGTTAGGTGGTTTTTTTCCTTCATTTGTTTTGTGTCTCCGTATACTGATTTTCTGCAGTATATGGGCGTGTTGGACTTCCCTCTTTAGAAATTGGACTTTTTGGATAACAATATTAAAATTTAGTTCACATGCAAATAAAAAATTAATAACATGATTGAGTATTTGGATATTTAGATGCGTACCTTCAATCGTGTCTATAAATTATAGTCTTTCATTGATTTGTCTCATGAATTTTTTGAGGTTAATTTGGAAGCCCATACCATTGATGTTTGGCTTGTCATTTGTTGGTTTCTCGTATGTTGCTTCATGAATGGCTATCGCTGATGTAACTTAAGTCATTGCTTTGAGCTCCTTAACACATTGCCATTGCATCTTTAAAATTATTTGATATGTATTTATTGAGACCTTGAAAAGAAGGTGGTAACATTATTATATTTCCATCCTAGTTAGATGTTGTGCTGCTTCTTTCAGAATCAACACGTTAGTGTAGATGACTTCCTAGGTTGTTCTGTGGGTTTCCATTAGTGCACAGGAACTTTTCTAAGTTCTCAAGACACCAGTTGGCTTAGAGGATTTGGAGTTGGGCTCTTGTTCCATTTCCATTGAAGTTGAGAGCACCACTTTTGGGTTTGGGAGTGTTTTGGTGTTGCAAGTAGTTTTTTGCTACTGTGTGTGTCCCGCTGTTCATCGGTCATCACCGAGAACATCCAGCCACCAGTTGTCTCGTGGACACCACGTTTGAGAGTTTTGAAGTTTTGGTTTGCTTGGGACAGTGGCCAAAGTTTCGAAAGAAATTTTTAGGCTCCCATTCACCCCCTCTCTAGTTGCCTAATTCGGTCCATCAAGGAAGAAAAGAATCAAGGCCAGTGCAAAGGCAGGAAAAAGAGGCCCATATCAATGCAAAAGTTGCTTTCAGTTTGGACATATAGAGAAGGGTTGTATTGCTACTCAAGCTAAATTGAACAAGAGCTTCCACCACCTCATCCAAAAAAAACAAAGGTATTGTAAATAATAAATCATGCCTTATGTATAATGCATTTTGTTCCCTGTCTAACCCATCTTTGTGCCTCCTAGAAAATCCAAATCTCTCCACTGTTGATGCTGAACCATCACAAACTGCTGCTGATCCAAAAGTGATGTCCAGTCCAGGCGTAACAACAATAAGCATGTCTTCTCTTTCTCGGAGCTGCCCAGGTCCTACAACAAGAAGGATGCTGTCTATCTCACCTGGAGGAATTAATCATAGGCTCATTATTAGCTAGAAGTATTACCTTTCCAACTCTAATCTGTGTGTAAGCATGGTTGGGCAAGTGTGGTCTTTTGTCCAACTCTATGTGTGTAAATATGGTGCCGCTATGCAACACTATTTCATATTGTGTTATTCAGCTGTGAACTTGCAAACTATCAAGCTATTATGTGGTACTAGAATGGAACCAAAATTATGATATATAATGCTCAAAAGTTGTGTTATATGTTGATGAGATATTATTTTATATCGTAGTGAAATGTTGTTTTACATGTTCTTTTATGTCCTGTTGTAATGCTGCTGAAATTGGGGCTGGAATGCAGCGACATTATTGCTGGAATGGGAGCTGGAGTGCAGCCATGTAAATGTTACAAAAAAGGGTAAATTTGTCACAGTTAACGTATGTTAACGTGGGGTTCACAGAAATGGTAAGCAGCTAGAAAGTTGCATCTTTTGATGGTAAGTATCTTAAGGTGATTCTTTTCCGATCTAAATATATGTTCTTTCGATGGTATGTATCCAATTTTCCCTAATTGGTAATTTAATATAAAATTAATATTTTATATTGGGCATCTGGTGGATTAGTTTAAAACATAAACCCATTGATATGGTCTACTGCACGCTACCCAGTGTAGCAGGTAGGTTTTCTTTTTTTTTAAAAAAATGAAAACCAGTTTCTTTCTTTCTCAAATTGATGTTTCCAAAATAAGGTTTGACCAACTCAAAAACACTCAATTCCCCCTTGTTGCAAAAACTATAGAGGGGACAGTACGTGTGATCACAGTACATTGGATATTATTAAACAGAGGGTCGGTGGGTTGGTGCGGTATTGCACGGCGGCGTCCGGTTCCTCTTCTTGGTTGACGATCCAACTCCCAGTGCCAGGTACACGTGATCAAGGGCAAGGATGCATGGTCTGGTCCTTTCCGGTGCCAGAAAATAAGAGAAGAGGTTAGAAAGAAAAAAAAAATGTCAATTGTCAACAATATGAATAGCGATATTTCGAAGCCAATGTTTCAAGTGCCAAATATACAAAGGCCAATGTTTAGAGTACCAATAAATCTAATTGAGCATTCATACGTACGTATACATGAGAGGCTCCGTGACGGCCGGTGTTTGTCGCCCCTTCATTTGAATATACACTACATGTAGGGATTTGTTTTATGGGTCTTCGTAGACCCGCATTTCACGGGTCAGCAGTCGGCCTAGTTTATCTCTTTAATTTCTGGCTTTGTTTGTGCACATCCAACATTTTGAGAACCTGTGTATTGCTCGATATATAGAACACAAGCAGGCAGGCACTGCAGTTCCCTTCCTCACACGCAAGCACAAAAAACCAGAACCGACATCTCAATCTTTAGCAAGCTCTCCCAGCACCAGCAGACCACCAGCGCAGGTTGATCGAACCCAGGGTTTGAGTGAATGGAGAAGGCGTTCAAAGAAGCTATGGAGACCTTGGGATACTTGGTATGCTTCATCATGCACCTCCTCACTTTTAACTTTTGTTTAATTTAAAGACATGGTAGTTCTTTTATACAATATATATACTCCTATATAAGCATCGTTGAGAAATCCATCCTACAATAGTTAGCTACATGCTTGGCCCGACTATCATCAACGAATTTGGCAATGCTTACTTGATGAACTGAATAATTTACAATACTGGGCAAAAGTGTCGGAGCAAGTTTATATATGGTATACTGTACTTAAAAGGGAAAATCATTTACTTGTTCTGACTATAGTCGAAACCAAAAGCTCTACTTTCTTTATATCTCATCTTCTAAGGCCCTTCGCTGTCGTTGCTGTGGAGGTCGGCGACCTTTGTTCACCTTTTCATGGCTCTGCGTGCTCCTCTCTCTGTCTCTCTCCACGGATCTCTGCAGCTCCACAATCCAACCCACACTGCCTTGCTCCCAGATAGATTCCAAACTGTCCTCTCTGCATCTAATCTGAATGCTAGTGTGCAGCAGTGTGCTACCTCGTCGATTTGCAAGCTTGCCGCGCGCGGCCATGCCACCGGGCTCTGACTGGGCCGTCGAAAGCCATGGTGCTCACCTACCTTGGCGTCTCAGCCAAGGGAGTGCCCCCCCCCCCCAAAAAAAACATCACAACATTTTTTTACTTAGTGTATAATTTTGTAATCTATATTTATATTAGAAAGATATAAAAAATTCTTGTCATACATATTTTTATGTCTTCTAGACAATCAAATCACACAAAATACAATTAAAATAAAATATTTAATTTATCTAAAGTGGTTTGTCTACCATATTAGGACACATTTAATACAATTTTATTTATGTTGTTTTACTAAAAGTGCACTTATATTTCTATTATATTTTACATTTTATTGAATGTGTACTTAACCAGTAATTACAATTCCGTGGTGGTGGTCATCAGTACTTTATCGTCATCAAGCTTACTGAATGACATTGTAATTATATGTCAACTCTAATTTTACTCTGAATCACAATATAGACACAGATGCTCACATATATACTGTCACACCCATTTTTAAGGACAAAAATAGGATGCATAAAGTACTCATGTACGCCCCAGGTCATGATCGCACACATAAGCAGACAAATTACATAGTATCATCACAGTGCTTATTACATAACGAATAAATATCTAAAACATAGTCTTGAACGATAAATAATAATATCTAGTAATAATCTCCAGCGGAAACTCCACACAGGGACACGGTTGACTGGTTGACACCAAGACTAGTACTCATTACGATAATCCTCATCATAATCTTCATCTGTTATGGTGGAAATAGCAAGAGTGAGTCCATGTCGAACTCAACAAATATAACACAGGGTTCATGAGGCTCAAATGGCTAGACACTGTTTGACTGCTTTTAGCTTTTAGTCATCATTAACTTAGCAGTTGAGTAACATCAAGGTATACCAATTCCCGTTAATGAACAGTTGATCAATTGTAATAAGAATAATGAAATAGCATTAACATGGTATAATAATAACAACATCAGTATAAAGCATGATATATCAATGGTGATCATTTATTCTGTAAGAATACCCAAGGCCGCTCGTATCCGTGAGCACGGCTAGTATACCAGTTTATTAAACTCTGCACAGAGGTGTACACTTTCACTGTAAGTCATGATTTCCAAATGTGTGGGGAGATCAAACCCAAACACCGGAGAACCATATAAAGCCACTCAAAAGTTCGTCTAACAAGTTAGGGCCATTAGATTTACTCGGCAGGCAGATGTAGAACCCCCCTTCCCTGTGGCACAACAACCGCAGCCTATACACACTAGGCCAGGGGCTCGCACTACACCCAACGTGTCAAGCCATTCTTACGCCATTTAAGGTAACCACTAACAAGCTAGAAAAGGTCTCTTGAACAACTAAAGCCAGAGCCATATAGCCCCCACAGTTGTACTGTCAATCCCGGTTAATGCTTACAGATAAGTCCTTATGGAGAGTAACTAGAGCAACAAACAAACAACACAGTGCTCTAGTCCCCTTGTAGCAAGAATTAAATCATCTTAATGGTTGATTGCATCATTCATTAGTCAAATTACAAGATCAATGTTCATAAATCAAGCACTAGCCAAGCTACCCAAATGCATAATCCCATAGGTGACAAGGAATCAAGATATCAATCGCTAAGTTAAAATCTCTAAGGTTGCCAAGGTAAGCACATGCATATGTATGATAATTCAATGAATAGGTAACAAGGATAGTCCTGTGTTATACTTGCCTTGATCAAAGCTCTCCAAACAGTACTGCTGACTTGGCTCAAAGTAATACTCTGAATCGTCCAAGTACTGCTCACCTTCTATACTCGATCATCAATCAACAACATACATGCATCCAATCAAACATACACGAAGCAAACAAATAGATATAATTAGAACAGTACACCAACAGTAACAAAACAGTAATAAAAGTTTATAAAACTCTTCTACACGTTTCTACGATCACACAGACGCAAAGATCACCAAAATCGGAGTTAAAACGTAAAAGTTATGAATTTTCTAAGATTTCCTATAGATAAATAAATACTTAATTATAAACTCAAAAAATAAATTATCAAAACTAACTGCAAAACTACACTAACATGTAGAGTTCGCAAATACGAACCTAACGCAATTTGAACGGATCAAATCGGAGTTAAAACGAAGATTTTATAACTAAAACAATTCTAGTGGCAAAACTGTAAATTGCTGAAAACGTATTTTTGATTTAACCGGATGAAAATACGCTTTCCAAATGTGAAAACGCAATTCCCGGAATACGCAAAGGACCGCGGGTTGTTTACTAGAAAACGCAAGGGCTCTTTAGAAAATTTCACCGCGAACCGGTATGATCTAATCTGGACCATCAATCTCGAATCGGACGGCTACCATTCATCAGAGAAAATCATGAAGATGAAGTCAGTCATCTTCTCCCAAACCGACCGCCGGCCGCCATGCCCGCCATGGCCGGCTCGCCGGAGTCCGTTGGCCCCGCCTACTCTGTCCACTATTCACCCCGCTACCAACTTCATTCGGTGGAGAAACTCCACGCGGTCTCATCCACCCGAAAAAAACTATCTACGGTCACCCGAACGTAACACGCGACGATAGGAAGGTGACGGCGCCATGGCCGACCCGACGGTGAGCTCCAATACCTCGATTCACCTCACCAAAACACCAATTGAAAGCGTAGAAAGCAAGAGGAGAAGAAAATAAGCTCACCCAAGTAAAGAAATCGGCCCCGATTCCTCCCGAAAGCTCCCTCCCCAATCTACCGCCGGCCTCCAACGAACTCAAACCCTAAAGCTCGATTCTCCCGTGGCAACCCTAGCGTTTTAGTTGAAAAACGGAAACTAGAGATCGTATGCAACCTATTAATAGCCTCACATAACCGTATTCGATTAGGAAACTCAAGATTCACGATTTGGGCGATGGAACCGGTGTTCGTGTCCGGCTTGAACACGGCTGGAGGAGGAAGATACGGCTGACAAGCCGACCCCACATGTCAGCGGAAGAAGGAGGGGAGGAGCGCGTCAGCTGGGCTTGGGCTGAACTGGGCCACTGCGCGGCTTACCGGACCGGCCCACGAAGGACTCCGCCCACCCCTGCCGAGGCCCAACACGGCCGCTGGCAAACAGGCCGACCCGAGGCTTCCGGCCTCCGGCAGCAGGTAAGCTTTTCTTTTTTTTTACTTGCTTTCTAAAAATATTTAAAATACAATCTCATCCAAAATAATATAAAATAAAATATAACAAATTCACACCACACAATAAAAATATATGCAACATCATGAATGCAACACAAATATAATTTATTATTATTTTAGTTTTGTAATTATTTATTATCTAACTTATTCCAATTTTGTTATCTCAAAATTCGGGTGTTACATATACACACAAGCTCACCCCTATGAACAAACACATATCCTACCCCACTATAAGCACCTCCGAAATATCAGGCTAGTAGGTTTTGAGATTCATGAGTTGCCACATGCACCTCACTGTCAACGGACATAGTCGCCTATTATAAGATCAATAACATTGTTAAATCGTCAAATACTAAAATAAATCCAAGAAAATAGGAGCAGCTGCATTGATGGCTAACTCAGATGGTTTGATTTCACAAAAAAAAGCTAAATAGATGAGTCACCCCTATGCTAAGTCCATAGACTTAAGTGACACATCCTTACCAGTTTGAGGGCCGCTGGTGCATTTAACTCTCAGAATAAACTAAATAAGATTTTTTAACTAACACAAATAGAGTCATTGTAAGTCTTGAATTGAACTTCAGACACAAACTATAAAGAAGCTCCATGTGTCAGATGGTCAAGCGAATTGATTAAGCCCTAATTAAGCAAAGCATGGAGAAGCCAGTTAGGTCTTGGGTAGAAATTGATTTCATGTCCTTAACAACAATCCCACCTCTAAACTTAAAGGTCGTGTTAGCTCGAGATTATATTACTCTGACATGCCCCCCTTATTCCTTCACATATGTGTTGATGCAAGTGTACTTGTGGTTCACCCTTTTTGATGAACACAATTTCTTGTAAAAATCAGTAATGTGCTCCTTCAATTCCTCTATCTCTTTGTAGATGCGCCCCCCTCCACCAAAGACTTAATCAAGCACACCAATTTTCCACTCCTCTTCTTTGCAAGAAGATCTCCTCTTACTCACAAATTCCTATTAATACCTATTCCCACTCATCTCTAGTGGCATTCTCCCCTTCACAACATCCTATTATATATATATATATATATATATATATATATATATATATATATATATATATATATATATATATATATATATATATATATATATATATATATATATATAAGCTCCAAATGTTTCCTTGTGCGTTACTTTTCCAATGTCTCACTTTTCACCTTTTTTCCATACATAATAATAAAGTACATGTCTTTACATCTTTGTAACAAAGAAGATTTATGAACATGTGAAGTGGCATTATGTCATTTTGATATATTCTTTTCATGTTTGCCAGCCTAAAGCAGAAAGCACGAGGGTTCAAGAAAAAAAAGCCGAGATTGAAGGAGAGAAACAACGTTATATAAAAGAGGCTACCCTCCGTGAGCAGGCTGAAAATAAAGTAGGCACTCTTGATAATTCATTTCAGGAAAATCAATTTTATGAAACTCATCTCTTCTAATGCTATGCAGTCATAACAAACACCATGTTGGGAATAGTTCCATCGTACATAGTTCCTCTTTACTAGTGGAGAGTGAAATAGCACAACTTGTTAAGTGTATGGCCCATTGGAGAAATCTGTTGGGTGGAGATGGGATGGCCCATGTATCACTTTGTTGTTGCTTTTCTTGCTGGCCTGCTTGTGTGAAACAGCCCAAGGATCTAGAAGGCAGACCCGGCGCTCATGGATAGAGGTCTGAAGGCGTGCGCGTGCACGTGTCATGCAGTGATGCAGAGCTGCTGCACCAACACACAGCACACACATACTGCCACACTAATCAATCATATATTCTCACTAATTCAATCTGAATTCATTTCCTGCAGCTTAAAGAAACAGAAAAGGAGCTTCAGATATTAGCAGCTGAGATTGAAGAAAAGAGAAGCGACATTGTTAAAGAGGAAGAACTACTAAAAGAAGCTCAAAATAGAATTGTCCACTCTAGTTCTGAGGTAGTACATCTAGCTAATTAATCTGATGCAACACGAATTCAAGCGCAGGCGCAGTATGTAACGCACTAAATGTCATTCTTTTTTGTAGAATGAAGAAATAGCCAAAAAAAAGGAACAAGAGTTAGTGAAGCTTAAGAATTCTCTTGAAGAGCTGAAGACAGACACAGAAAACCTCAAAGAGAATCACAAACGTAAGGAAGAAGAGCTAAAAAGTACGCACACCAAAGAGAAACGCATACTCCGAGAAGCTATTAAAGAGGATGAAAAGGAGTTAGAGAGAATCAGAGTTTTGGAAACCGTTTACATGGAATTCCGTCGGTGGTTTGAGGATCAAGCTTCAAATTCCTATGGTTGGGTTCACTTTGAAGAGTTCACCCCTTTCGAGATTGATTACGCGATCAAGGACATGAACACACGTTATCTTGGAATGGGTGGCTATGGAAGCGTATATGAGGCAGTTATTCGGGACAGAAGAGTTGCTGTAAAAGTTCTTAAAGAGCAAAGTAAGCAAGGAAATCGAGAATTCAGGCAAGAGGTAGGTAGCAAGTACAATAAAGAAATTATTTCCATACATATTACATATGTTGTTATATACAAATTGTTAATTGAAATGGGTGCTCTAATTTATTCTTATTGAACTGGTCAAATCACGTGTCACTTTGCTTGTAATAGTAATACTAATAATCACGTAAAATTATCGAAGTTGGTAGATTTTTATGTCTTCGAGGTACAATCTTAACCACCTTTTTTATTCTTTTTTTTTGCAAATTACACATTACATACATAGGCACCTACAAATATGCTCCTGCACTCTAAAAAATTTTAGCCAACAGATCACAAGCACATGCGGACAGGTTCACCTAAAAAAACATAACCAAGCTACCCTTACTTTAAAGTTAAGCAACACACATGAATATATGTTTTTAGAGTAAATATTTTGAAGCTATTTAGAGTATGTTTAAAAGTCCGGCAATCTGATGTCCGTCCTGTGGTGAGACAAGGCACGCAATTGTGGGTTTTTTTGGCATAACTTTTCAGACTACTCCCTCTGTCATGAAATATAAGAGATTTTTATTGTTAAAAGTCAAATCATCATAAGTTTGACCAAGTTTTTAGAAAAGAGCAATAATATTTAAAAAAGAGTCTACTTTGGGCCATCGAACTATCTCCCGAGTCCAATTTATTTAGATATTAAACTCCAAAACATGATATCTTTGGGCATCGAATTATCAAACCAGGCAACTTTGGCAGTCTACTAGTTTGAAAGATGATTTTGCCTACATATGTAGTTTCTAAAAATAAAAATATGGCTAAATCTCTAAAAATATTTTTTCCATTTAAAATTTAAGGTTTAAGGCCAAGGTTGACTTTTGGCCTCCTTTGGAACACATAAATTTCACAAGAACCATATATAAATTTTATAAGAATTAGTTTATTTTCAAGGAAAAACACAGGTAACAAGAAAAAAATCCTGCGATCCAATGGTGGCCTTGATATATGATGGCCAAAGATATCTAGTTTTAGAATTTTGTGTTCAAAATTTAACTCTAGGGGTAGTTCGATGGTCAAAATTGACTTCTTTCTAATGTTTTATGATATCATATAGGCTTCATTAAATACGTTATGAAATGCCTTTTCATAATTTAACTCGTTCATATGGCGAATGTCAATAATTTTTTTTCCTATAAATTTAATCAAATTTAAGATGATTTGAGTTAGGACAACTGAAAATCCTTTATATCTCGGGATGGAATGAGTTGATGGCAGGTCTGTCTAAAGTGAAAGAGGCATGTTTGAAAAATGCAGGTTTTGCTTAGAGCGAATTTGTTCACATATAAATTAGGTTACCTGAACCTGATGTTTCACCTATGCTGAAAATGCAGGTTGAGATTCTCAGAAGGATCCGACACCAAAACTTGGTCACCTTAGTAGGAGCATGTGAAGATAAACATGCTCTGGTGTATGAGTTTTGTCCTAATGGTACTCTTCAAGATCGCCTGTCAGAAAAAAGGAGGGGATCTTTCTCATGGCAAGAAAGAGTGAAGGTAGCTGCCAGTATATGCTCTGCTCTTGTGTTCCTCCACAACACCAAGCCTAATCCAATCGCTCATGGCGATCTCAAACCTGACAACATCCTCTTTGATTCAGAAGACGCATGTAAGCTCAGCGACTTTGGCATTTCTCGTTTTCTAATGTCTACCACGGAAACAGCAACACCTCACCATGCCACGGATAAACCCAAGGGTAGTCTATACTACATGGACCCACAGTTCACCCATACTTGCAAATTGACTCCCCAGTCAGATTTGTTCTCCCTAGGAATCATATTGCTGCAACTAGTTACGGGGCATGGTCCTGGTTACGGGAATGACGGTTTAAGAGAACACGTCCTTGATAAAAAGGAACATCTGGAAAGCCTGGAGACAGATCCAAGTGATGACCAGCTTCTACAACTCATCGTTGATGATAAACTGAAGTTAGACGAAATGTCAAGGAAACAAGCTGCCAAGATGGTTGACCTGGGACTGAAATGCAGTGAACCAGCAAGGCAAAAACGCCCGAAGCGTGCAACACAAGTTTGGACAGAGGTCACGGCTATTGCTGGTTGCATCCCATAGTCAAATTAATTCAGTGGTGGTTTTGGGATCCATATTTCATGATTGTTCGATGGTACAAATAACTGAGTCTCCATATTGATAATGGCCTCTTTGTTTCTTCTGTTTTATTGGTGTAATTTCTTCATTTTCATCTTGTTTGCGCTTCCTTAATCTGTCTCGGAACAATATCTATAAGGATGTGTGACAGAAATGTTGAATTAATTATATGGGTCTAAGTCATTAAAAAATTCGTGTAAAATCAAACAAACATTATTGTATATATATTTTCAAATGGATTTCAATCCAATAGTAGGGTTTAAAGTCATTACAAGCCATGCAGTTTTTGAAGTGCGAACACAAGGTTGACAAGTACCCTTGTGTGTTCGTTTTGTGATGAGTGATTGTCAATGTGATCCACGAAGTAGGTTGAGTGGTGACTAACCCTACCTTGGCGAAAGCCTTGTGTGCGACATGTCTCTTGGCTTGTGTTGTGCATGTGTGGAGCACGGAGGCGGTAGCCGACGGTGAGGTGAAGGTCAAGGAGGACGTGCCGTGCCGATGGACCGGAGGGGTGAAGGACGGACGTGAGGCTTGGACCGAGGGACCCGGAAGCCGGGTGGCTAGTCGCGGTGGCTGACACTTGGGACATCGACAAGCGCGAGAAGACATGGGAGTGACCGTGTTGACCGTGGAGGTGACACGCGTCGGATGGCGGGGGACGCGTATGAAGTACGCTACTCACAGAGCGGTTTGATGGTTTGGGCCTCAAAACCATCGGAGGCGGGTTTACGGGTTTGGGCCTCAAAACCCGGACGGAGGTTCCGAGGAGGAACGGACGGCACGTGACGGCATCGGGGAGGTCGCGTCGAGGCGAAGCTACCGGTGAGGAGGCGCGGTGGCCGTCGGATCAAGATGAAGACCGGGTTGGACCTTTACGCCCTTGGGCTAAATGGTTTGGCTCATTTGTATCCAGGGGCAAAACTGGAAATGTGTAATAGCCCGGTTAAATAGGATGAGGGAGCCCCCATCTCCCTCACCTCCTCCATTTTTCATTCTCTCCTTTAGGGTTTCTTCCTCTAGTTGCTTGTGTGAGAGAGAGGTCCACTAATCCATCGATTAGTGTAAGAACCATGAATCCTTGAGGGAAGGAGGTCCTGAATCCTCCGGTGTCCTTCGGTGTTTGGCGGATGAAGCAATTTGTGTGTTCTTGATGTGTTCTTCATGAGTTCCTCCCTTCCCCCTCTAGTTCTTCCTTCGATTCGTCGTTTCTAGCTCGTTTTGATTCGTTTTTGTTGCTTGGCCTTGATCAATGACGTGAGTTGAGACTTTCCACCGAAGGATTTGCATCAATTCCTCACGTGATCATAGATCGGGGCGAATCAAGAGCTAGGGTTCGTTTTTGAGGGATTTTCGTGTTCCTTTGATTTCCCGTGGTTTGACTTCAAATTGGGCGTTGATTTCTTACGGTATGCTTTTCAACTCCATGGAGATCACGTGTGCAAAGTTTGGGAGCTATCTCTTTTGATTTGGTCGAGTTCCCGTCGATTTTTTGGCTGTCGCCTATGTCTGTTCCTTGCGCTCGGTCTCAGTTCGTATTTTCTCAGGTGCAGCTCGCAGGCGCTGGTGCCTTCACCGGTCAAACCTGTGTGTGCTCGTGCAGACTTGAGCCTGCTCCCTCCCTCTGTTTGCTTTTTGGCACGGCAGTGTCCAGTTGCTCGTCTCTGGTTGGTTGTGTTCAGCACCTGTGCTTCCAAGCACCAATCAGTGCTCATCCAGGAACCCGTGCATTCACAGCACCAAGAGCAGGAGCAGAGCAGTTCATGTTAATTGAATTTTCAGCAGCAGTTGGTTTTTGCTAATTTCATTTTCCATTGGCAACTTGGCTAGCTTCTTTCATTTGCCGCAGGTCTGAAGAGTACAGAAGCTACTCGTCCATCTCCTCTGTCACAGGGTGCAGATAATTGAATTCTTTGAGGACGGCAGCAGTGCAGGTGATGTCTTGGCAGGCAGCAGGCCAACCCAAATTTGATTTTCAGGTTTGATTGGTGCAGTTCGGGTAAGAGGAGCTGCAGTGCATGAATTAACATGTATGCCTTGTCAATTCTATGGTATAGTAGTCACTAGTTAAATATTCATTGCATGCTTTGTCTTTAGTGCTTATTTACTCCACTGAGCAATTTCTTGTCCTTGTTTACTCCCAAGTAGCTAGCTTATGTAATCTCTCGGTATGCATGCATATATGTACTGTTTTGATCTCAATTTGTCACTGGCATATGAGCAGTACTGTTGCAAGTTTAGTGTTGATCTGCATAGCTATATCCTACTGTGTTTCAGCTTGTTCTTTGTTGTTGAACGTTTTTGATTGGTCTCTGGCTTAGTTCTTTTATCCGTAAATTACTACAATAATTATTTGGTTAATCTTTGAAGTATTAAATCATTTCTTCTTGCTTGATTTAGTATTTATGGTGGAAGAGTTCAAGGCTTATTGTTTTGTTCGTAGTTTCGTCGTTTGAGCTCCTAATCATATTTCGTCTTTTGCGTTGATCTTATATCGTTTCATGGAAGCTATCTAGGTACTCTCGTCACCGGTTGGCTTGGGTATTATAGATTTGGGAACTTTTGTCATGGTTTGTTTTTGGTGGTGAATTTGGGACAGTGGTCAAAAGTTTCGAAAGAAATTTGAGGCTCCCATTCACCCTCCCCTCTGGTCGCCGTTTCCGGTCCTTCAATTGGTATCGGAGCCGGTTAAGGATCATTCCACCTTAATCGGTCCGTGATCCACGAAGGCGACATGGAGCGTGGTTCCGGTAAACCACCGTTCTTCGATGGAACAAATTATCCCTATTGGAAGATCCGTATGTCCGCGCATCTCCAGGGTATTGATTGGCTTGTTTGGGAGATTTGCGAGGATGCTACTTACGTTGTGCTTGAACCCCGTGCTCGTGTCACGCAAGATCAAAAAGATCGGCACAATGCTAATAGCAGAGCTCGTGCAGTTCTTTTCTCGAGTCTTTCTCTTCAGGAGTTCGAAAGAGTCTCCGATTGTACTACTGCTCGAGAGATCTGGGTGAGGCTTCAGAGCTATCACGAAGGGACCGCATAGGTCAAAACCAGACTCTACGAGACGTACAAGAGGGAGTACGAGAACTTCACTCAGCTTGATGGCGAGTCCATCAATGCCATATTTTCTCGCTTTCAGACCATCGTCAACAAGATGCGAGCAAACAAGGCACAGTTACCTTATGATGATCATGAGAGGGCACTCAAGCTTCTATATGCCCTAGATCGGAAGGTATGGGAAGTGAAAGTGACCGCCATCATTGAGTCTTCGGGGTATGAGACCCTCACCGTGGATGAGCTTTTCAGCAAGCTCAAGTCCACCGAGATCGACTACCAGACCCAAGCCAAGCTTAAGAATCCCTCTGCACCGACTATGGCTTTGGTCTCAAGTAATGGCTCAAGTTCTTTGGCTAACCCTTCACAAGTGTCTTTTGCTTTGTCTTCTTTGGTGTCTGTCACAGAGGAGCAGATGGAGAGTCTTGGGGACGACGAGCTGGTGTTGATCATCAGCCGGTTCTCGCGGTTTCACAACAAACGCTTGAATCGCCGGCGTGGTGGTGGTCCGAAGGAAGGATGCTACGGCTGTGGAGATCCCGACCACTTCGTCGCCCACTGCCCCAAGAAGAACAAGCACTCCTTCGACAAGTATGACTCCAGCAAGCGAAAGGACAAGCGTGAGTACACCTCCAAGCACAAGTCGAAGGGAGGATTCGACAAGGAGGCGCTGAAGAAGAAGTACTTCAAGAAGGCCAAGGCCCAAGAGCGCGCCTTCCTCGCCTCCCTCAGCGACCTCAACAATGACACCGACGACGACCGGTCTTCTTCTCCCTCGAGCGATGATGAGTCCGAGAAGAGGCGTGAGGACAAGTTGACCGGGCTTTGCTTCGTCGCCAAGTCCATCCACGGAGGCTACTGCACCATGGCTGTGGATGAAGTGGTGAAGCCCAACAAGGACGTGCTTCCCGGCGACGACGACTCTACCGAGGTAAAACCCTCCGTCGATGCACTTATTGCCGAGCTTGATATCATGACCGATACTTTGATGAGTCAAGATAAGCTGCTGAAACGTGCTGCTCGTGAGAGGAAAGAGTTTAAGGACAAGCTAGAAGTTGTGGAGAAAGAGCTTGAGGAAGCTAAGAAGCTTGTTGTTCATGTGTCTAACGAGGTTGAGTGCGATGAATGTGCTGTTCATATGACTAACCTTTCTGAGTTGCAATCTAAGTATGCTGCCTTGTTAGATGAGAACGATGAGCTGAAGGCTAGGTCTAGCTTGTTGGGTGCGTGCAAGTCTTGTTCAGGTTTGCAATCTGAGCTGGCAGAGAAGAATGCCAAGATCCTTACTCTTGAGAAGGCCAGTTCAGATAGCACTGTTGTTGAGTGTGCACGTTGTGAGAGCTTGGTGTTGGAGCTTGAGTCTTGCAGGCATGACAAGATGAGATCCGAGGAAGACAACACATACCTTCGGTCCATCTTGAATTGGGTGTCTTGTAGTGAGCCGCAGTTGGGCATGATGATGAGCCAGTTCAGGCGGGGAACTGGGACATCGTGAGTAGGCTTTGCTCTAGGTGGGAAGGGTGAACATGTTTATGGCAAAGTTGGTGAGTTCAGTGGTTTGAGCCCAAGTGAGAAACCTTCCACTACTCCCAAATTGATCAAGATCAATCCACCTAAGCCTACTGAACCCACTGTGAAAGATGGAGTGTTTGAAGAGCCTCCAAGAGCTCCACCCTAGAAACAAGTTTGGGTTCCAAAACCGAACCATCTCAGGAATCCACTTGACACTCTACCGAACATCTCTGAGAATCCCCTTCCTAAAGCCAGAAAGCTACCAAGAGTGACACATACCCACAAGAAAGTGAGCCAACAACCACCCAAGAGAGAGGTGAGGTATCATTGTGACTACTGCCATAGGGATGGTCACCTTGCTAAGTTTTGCTTTAGGAGGAAGAGAGATGAGCGGCGAGAGTATGAGTTGAACAACCGGAACATGTACCGCCCGCCCCATGGCGTACATGTGCCGCCTGTTCAGAGGCGCAATGCTAGGCCAAGAGGTGCAATGCCTCAAGGTGCTAGGCCTCAGGTTGCTCGACCACGCGGTGGTCGTGGTGGTCGTGCCCGGCGTGGTTCAGGTCATGATCAATATGACTTTGGACCTCGTGGCAGTGGCTTTCAGTCCTATAGCTCTAGCGGACCACGTTTTCCCCCATGTGGTGCTCGCTTTCCTCAAATGGGACATGGCATGTTTGGTGTTTTTCCTAACACTTTTCCAGAGCAAATGAGCCAACACTGGTATCCTTCACAGTTTACTAACCCCAGTGTTGTGCCATTTGCTCATCCTATGTCTTTCTATTGATGCAGGACGGAGGCCTAGAGAACACATGGCTCATTGATTCCGGATGTTCGCGCCACATGACCGGAAGTTCCAAATGGTTCTCCAGCCTCGACCCCGTGCAATGTAAGGAGTACATCACATTCGGGGACAATAGCAAAGGTAAAGTGCTTTCTCGTGGGACTATTCGGGTCAATGAGAGTTTTGTCATGAAGGATGTTGCTTTGGTTTCAAACTTGCATTTCAACTTGCTTTCTGTTTCGCAACTCCTACAAGATGGCTTTGAAGTGCGCTTTAAGACCGGCTTGTCTCGAGTTCTTGATTCTCAAGGAAATCTTATTTGCCAGATTGTTCCTTTTGGCCGTGTCTTTCGAGCTGATTTTTCTCATTCTTTTGGCTCTTCTCGATGTTTGGTGGCCGGATCCTCCTCTGAGCTTTGGAAGTGGCATAGGAGACTTGGTCACTTGAGCTTTGACTTACTAGCTAGGTTGAGCTCACTTGATCTAATCCGAGGATTGCCCAAGTTAAAATTTGAGAAGGATTTGGTGTGTCACCCTTGTCGTCACGGGAAGATGGTTGCCGCTTCTCACCCTCCTGTGACTCAGGTCATGACCAAGGAACCCGGTGAGCTACTCCATATGGACACTGTTGGTCTGGCTCGGGTTCGGTCTAAGGGAGGGAAGTGATACGTTCTAGTGATCGTGGATGATTTTTCTCGCTACTCTTGGGTGTTTTTCATGGAGGGTAAGGATGAGGCTTTTTCTCATGCTCGAGATTTGATTGTTCGGTTACAGACTGAGTTGCCAAAGAATGCCATAAGAGCTATACGCAGTGACAATGGCACAGAATTCAAGAACTCTTAGTTTGATAACTTTTGCTCTTCTTTGGGTCTTGAGCACCAGTTCTCCTCACCTTATGTCCCTCAGCAGAACGGTGTTGTTGAGCGTAAGAATCGGACCCTTGTTGAGATGGCTAGGACGATGCTCGATGAGCATAGGACTCCTAGGAGATATTGGGCCGAAGCGATCAACACCGCGTGTCATGTTTCCAATCGCATATTTCTTCGAGCCTTCATGAAGAAAACTTCTTATGAGCTGCGATTCGGTCGACTACCCAAGGTGAGCCACTTTCGAGTGTTTGGATGCAGGTGTTTCATTCTGAAACAAGGTAATTTAGACAAATTTAAGTCTCGATCCTCGGATGGTGTCTTTCTTGGTTATGCTTCACATTCTCATGCATATCGAGTACTTAACCTTGAAACTAACCGAGTCGTAGAGACTTGTGAAGTCACTTTCGACGAGACCATGCCTTGTTCTGTTCCTGTTTTTGAAAGTGCAGGTGATCAGGAGATTGGTGAGAGCATCTTCGTTGAGGAGAATGAGGAAGATGCCGATTGGGGAGATGCAGAGCCGACCTCTTCGGCTGCTCCAGTCGAGTCTACGACGACTACATCGGCTCACGGACCAGACCCATCTTCTTTCACTACATGGGGTCCGCACGAGCCGCTTCCTCAGCCTACTCCAGCTGCACCTAAGGAGGCCCATGACATCGCAATGGATAAATGGATAAATGGTCATGGTTGATTTCTGTTTTTCCAACGCCTTGACTCGTGCCTCTTGATTGAGCGCCGCCAACTGGCCGTGAGCAATTGTACACCATCCGCCGCAGCCTCAACGTCGGAAAGGATCAAACTCTTCGATTTGATTGATCAATACACACACAAGGACATATGTACATGGATGCGATCTGCATCTTGTCCATGTTTGCACGAAAGAACAAAGGCCACGGTTTGCCTTCGTATTTTCCATTCTATCATTATCTACTAGATTTAATTCCGTAAATTAATTTTAGTAGAGATTTTCTCTGAGGACAAAGGCAAGTGGATGTGTTTTCTTATTTTATTTGCATCGGATTGAATTTGTTTTGTGGCTATTCAATAACGGATTTGTTTTTCCATCCATGTCTGATGCGGCGGGGATTTGTTCCACCCGATGGAACGCAAGCCACTCGCTGTGAACGCCATCCACCATGAGCGAATCCACATGCACGAGGTGTCCTCCCGAAGCCACTTCGTCGTTTTTCCGCGCGTATGCTATCGCATGCAAGGAAGACCTCTCTTGATAGAGAGAGCGGATGAATGCTCGCTGCCATCATGCATCGACTATCGAGTCCCACGGCGACCTCGTCAGCCTCGACTCCATACTACGTAGGCAGGTCTTTGGCCCTTGCCTATATGCCTTACGTGGCATGAATTTTCCACGCCGACAAATGAGCCACGGTTTGCGCTGTTGATTCTCTTTGTCATTGCTATTCTACTAGACTTATATTATAAATCCTGTATATTTTAATAATAATATTTCTAGTAGATCTTATGAGCGAAGACTAGTAGAATTTTTTTTTGTCTTGAACGAGCACATTCTAGACGTACCATTGTGGGACATGCCTGACTGAACTCTAGATAGAGTTTTTTTTATCGGCATAGCCCACACTAGGCCTGAAAGGCATATCGGCCCCTTACCGCTATACTAGAACCGCATCGCTCAAAGTCGGACACAACATGTGTGGCGCCTGAAGTTGTCGCCGTTCAGCTTGTGCTACCTGCATACTACCATTGAGCGGACAATATGCACTTTGCTCTCCACTACGGCGGTGCAGCCTCATAGTCGCCCCTTGTGGCAACACCATGCATCCCTGCTATGCTCATATCATGGTTCAATACAGTAGGCCTAGATGGTTGTACCGTCATGCACTGTTCACCACCAGAAGTGGAAGCAGGATATGTCACGCACGATATACAAACACCCCGGTACCTTCGCGCCAGTTTGAAAAGCCCCGAAGGTTCATGTATTTTTTATGGCAATATCTTACATATCAGTTTGAGTGTATGGTACTTATGTTTTCAGCTATTAAAAAAACCTGAAGTTAAATATAATAGCAGGAATTTTTTTTTGCAGTGGTATATTATGCGGATATTTATGATCTGACATATGTTTTTGAATAAGATGGTTCATATTGGCTTTATATTTTCCTTGCATTGTTTGTATGTGTATATTATATGGGATAGTAATCCTAAAGTATTACCTAGGCCTATATAAATTACTTGGAAAAACACATATGATTGAAAGATTCTGGAAAATAAATGAAATATGTATGGCTACATAAGACCATTTTTTCTTACTCTAGCGCTCTCTTTTAATGCTTTGGTTTATTTACCAGAAGTAACCTGAAGAAAAGCCATTGCACGAGACTTGTTGGTATATCACACAACTGAATTTGGGATTCTTTTATAAAAAGGAGAACTAATACCTCGCATAGGCATATTTGCCAAAAGTCAACATGTTGCCCTTGTCTCTCTGCTGCGGATTAAGCATGAGATGCCATCATAATTGAGGTTTGTTTCAAAGCAACGTTATATCCCCTTAGGCAACATGAAGTTTCTACAAAAGTACTGAAGGAATTAATATTCCGAGTTTTTTCCTAATTGGTGCGAAAGCACAATACTTCTTTCTAATGAAGAAAATTGCATGTCCTTCCTTGGACTAATGAAGCCCTGAAGTCCATATCAAATCTCAGAATAATTAGAGGTACCACAGTCGCTGAAATGACAGTGGGAATTGTCTTGGAAAACTGTTGTATAGTCTAATATGCTGGCTAGTAGTCCCGTTCAAGCCACACCTCAAATAATTTATTAAGATCTACCTGTCATCTGCCAGAAGATGGAAAGCAGGCAACAAGTATGAATCTCACATCACAATAAAGATGGAAGCTAATTTTTGAATATTAATTAATTATCGGTTATAGTAGTCATCCTAGGCTCTGAAAGGCCATATGGATCTTGACAACTGCATATGTTTAGAGTTTATCCAGAAGGATATTGGTCACTATTGCTTTTGCGAAGCAGCTGTTTTTTCTCTTAAGTCAATGACTTTGCATTAAAATAATATTTCCTAGATAAATAAAAATCATTGGCTTCTCTTCATGCTGGACAATGAATTGATCCAAGTCATGCTTTATATAGAACATGGAATATGTTACAATAAATATAATGACCCAATTTTTTCTATGTGGTATGAGTTATTGGGTCAAATTTGGGCAATAAACAAAAAGAGCTAGACTATGAAATAACTTTGCATCTGAAATTTATGCTTGGCAACCATGGCTAATTACCATATTCTTGTTGTATCATACTTATGCACACCAAGCTCAACCATGGCTAATTACCATATTCTTGTTGTATCATACTTATGCACACCAAGCTTAACGAGTCTGAAAGCGCAATGCCGCCATTAGTTGTCTTTTCTCATGCATAGACCTAGAAGGTCAACATAGGTAATGGACAAATTGATTGTCAATTATATAACAATTGGTGAGCATTAGCCCCTGAAGGATTGTTATGGCTAAATTGTGGGTTACGTCAGTAACTATAAGTGTTAAGTCCAGAAGACTGCATATGCATTAGTTGAAACCAAGAACTTGCAGAGCAATAATTTATAATTCACCAGAAGTTATGGACTCAACAAGAAGTTGAGGATATATATACTCCTCCTGTAGAAGGAAATATACGCAGTATTCATGCAACTGCATTATGAAGTCCAAGCTCACTGCATATAGTAATAGACCCCCTAATAAAGTGCGTAATATTTTTCCAAATAAACCACCACTAAAGCATACATATACACCACTAGAAGTTGGTGAATGGGGAATTTTAGTATGCTATTAAATATCTCGGCATTAGGGGGGAGATGAAAGCCCATATTATGAAATGCCTTGATATTTATGAATCAAAATGCACAAATCCAAACTAAACTAGTTGTTTAGTTACACTCCTCTATTCTATAGTATGGAGTTATGCCAGATAGCTATTTATATTGATGAGGAGCAACTAGATTGGTTAAAATCTAAATGAATGCTTCTACCCGAAGAAGATGTGGATATACCCAGGATTAATTTTATATCTATTTGACATTGGCATTTTGATCAAATCATGCGGGGACGCCTGCAAGTAAGATCTAGTGGACTAAGTCACGAGCATGTGCTCATGAAGCAAGCTCACTTTATATGTGATAAAGCTCCTCTCATACTCTTGTAGAGAAATTCCCCTGCTGGTGAGTTACCTCATGACAAGATTCATCCTGAAGATGAAAATCCTAGCAATACGCGTGTCTTATAAAGCTAGGAAAACGGAACAATAATGGATCTATCGTTTTGGGAAATAACGAAGATTATTATTAAGATGTTTGAAGTCGGAAAATATATGTCGACATTTGTTTGCCTCTATAATTGCTAAATTAGTCTCTTCGGGAGAACCCGGATCCGGAACAAAGTCCATGGCAAGAGTGCTTGAAGCTCACATATCGGGTCAAATGAAACATGCAATTGAGGTTGAACCAAAAATCGCTAAGTGAATATCTTGAACATGATGTTCGGATAATTATGGGTCATCGTTGAATAATGGGTGATGAAAAACGATGGTTCAAAAGGTCCTAATAGAGACCAGTTCCGACATAAGTTTTACAAAAATATGTTCCGCTATATAATGAATCTGGCTAATGGCATGAACTAAAATATGCAGTTATGGGATTCTGAAAATCCATGATGAGCAATGTTGAAATCTCATACCAATATTGTCTTTTATATGAAATGATCTCCCTATAAGGACAATAACTCTATGAAGGATTTTCCTTAAAGGAATGCATGGTTATAAGTCTAAATGCACCAAAGTAAGTGAATTCCTTGAAAGGAATAAAGACCCATATAAGACCCGAGAAGTAAGAATGAAAAGAGGAACTGAAAGGAACAAAGGTATACCATATAAGCACATGAGCTTTTACTATAAGTGTATATATACTTGTGATATAATGCGTTCTCCACCTGAAGATTTAGAGTTGAAGTATCCTCTGAAAAAATGATATATGTGGTGTTACTAGCAATACTTTCCCCGTTACGCTAGAAATACAGACTTGTGATGTCTTACTATGTATTAAAGATTAAAGATTCTTGAAGAATCCATAGTCAATCCTAGAAGGAGGCACGACTATTATGAATCATGAAAATTATAATGATATAAGAATAATGATTATTAATTACATCTAGAAGATATGTATTATTGCTACTTTAAGTTGCACAAACATGCATCCTGATATATGCATGCTAGAATATAATATTTTCTATCTCAATGTTCTTGAAGAATAGCGAGACAAATGTCATGAAGACTGAATATTGTGGAAATCTTGTAATATCACTGGCACTATCCACATTTATATTTATTTCCAAATAATGGTTAATGTCATGGGAATGAATTACTTCAACAAATGTCATCATCAGGGGGAGTATTTATGAGATATTGATTATCATTCACGAGACTCTGAAAGTCTCACACATTGTTGAAGGCTTTATCATGACACCATTTATGAAAGTGGGTTTATTGTTTATGTACACTTCATATTTTTACCTCACGAGTTCCAGAATTAAGATGAGGCTAAAATTATGAAATGATCCTTGTAATGTATGCGATATATTTGTTAAGTCTCTATGTGCACATGCTTCCTGTAAAAAGCGTTCTTGGCATAGCAGGACAGTTATAAGGACCAGAGGGAGAATTTCCCTAGAATATTAACCCTTGATCAGAATTCTAGAAGATTCAAAATGATATGATCCAAAAGGTTACAATTTGTCCTGAAGACATAAGTTGTACTCTTTTTCCTTGATGAGTTTTTCTGAAGTTTCTCATGTAAGGTTTTAATGAGGCAACAATATGCAAATGTATTAAGCGGCACTATGTACTCTTTCTCCATATTTTCCTACTGGGTTTTTAGGAGTTTTAATGAGGCATGAGTTGATCGCGGTATTCGCCCAAGGGAGAGTGTTGGGAACAATAACCCTAATATTATTGTGGGCTCATACCAAATATACCCCTGAAGGGTTAAGACTATATAAAAGAACATGTACCGATCTATAATGAAAAAAAAGAGATACGAGTTCCACAGTATACCTGCGTCTCCTATGTATTCTTGTGTATTGTGTTTTGGGACTGGGCAAGGGAGACGGAATCAATCTACAATTTCTACACGCCTCTTTCTCAGGACTAGAAACGGAACACGGATCTGACAATCCGTGAATAGGCCGATTCTTAACAAAGGCAACAGTCAACAAGGCTATAAGGGCACAAGAGGTAAATGTGTGGGTCTAGAAGGTCAAATAGGTAAAATGTGTGGGCCTAACATCGGAAGAAGTCTAGCTGCCAGCTTACCTTTTTACCTCATTTGAATCCGTCTAGGTTCATCCCCCACGTGTGCAGAGGCTGCTTAAGGGCTATATCTCTTCTTCCTACAGAACTGGCAATCACCATAATTGTCAGTTTCTAGCAAGGTGACTGTGATAACCCTTCACTGTCGGGTCATTCATTACCTAAAAATTCAAGAAATGATGAGGGTCGGCATCATAGAAATTTATTTTGTAACGAGCTGCCAATGATAACCTTTCACTATTAGATCATTAATTTGCTGAAAATTCAAAAAATGATGGGGTCAGTATCCTAGAAATTTTAGGACAAATCATTGCATAAAACCAAATAACTCATGTAGCCCTCACTTAACTATGAAAAAAATCTCGTGTTTACTATATTTTAAATGGTTGACATTTATGGTAGTTATATGTATGATTGGTATTTAAAAAAATTAATTCACCTAAATATTTCATATTTTAAAATAAATTATAATAAATATTTAAATGTCTCAATTTTAGGATGGAATCCTCGGTTGGTGAGTACTTCAGGTGCGGAGGCCACCGATCCCGGGTTCGAGCTCTGCTCGTTGCAGGATTTTTTTAGAGGAACAGTAGTTTCTAAATAGTTTTTTTTTTCTCACACGTGGATGTGCCATAATAGTCAGAATGATGTGCCCGTCATGTGTGAAGCCTGAAGACTTCAGATAACTCTTAGCCACGTATAAGTCTCTTCTTATAGGTGTAGATTTAGCTTACGCACCAGGGGTTTATGTGTGTGGTGGTGATGTGAGTTAGTGCAGCTTGAACCGGAAGAGCTGAGACATAAAATAGAAAGACAGAAATAAAAACCAAGGACCACCACTGGTCATACTGTTCAGATAGTCCAGGGCATGTTTAGTTCTTGAAAATTTTTAGAAAAGACTGTTGTAGCAATTTCGTTGTTATTTGACAAATATTATCTAATCATGGACTAACTAGGCTTAAAAAATTCGTCTCGTGAATTTCGTCTAAACTGTGTAATTATTTTTGTTTTTTATATATATTTAATATTTTATACATATGTCTAAAGATTTGATGTGATGGAAAATCTGAAAAATTTTACAAAATTTTTTGACAACTAAACAGACCCCAAGTGTCCAACTAGTCAGATTCAATTAAAAAAAAAAATGTCCAACTAGTCAAACGGAGGTTTGCCTGCAGCAGCACACCTGTAACAGCCGCGAACCCCTCTAGCTTCGGCAGTGGGGTTTTCTCCGCCGCCTCCACCGACCAGGGAAGCGGCGATTCGAGGCCGCGCAGGGGAAACTCGTGTCCGCGTCGGCGATGGCCGCCGCCGAGACCGCGACGGTCTTCCTGGAGACGAGCCTCGGCACCCGCTTCGTCCTCTCCTTCCCCGCCCGCACCACCACCGTCGCTGACCTCAAGCGTGCGTGCCTCTCCATCTTCCTCCCCTTTCTCCTCACTCTCCCAATCTAGAGAAAAAAAAATCCGCCTTTTTTCCCTTGCTTCTTGTTTATGGCGATTCTGTTGCAAATCGATCCCTTTACCTCTGCATTCAGCATTCCTCCTGATTTGTGCGGCATCGCTGGGAAAAAAAGCACGAACTGACACCCTGAACCCCAAATTGAACCCGCAGGCCAAGTGAGCGCGGAGCATGCCCCCGCCCGCACGGGCCAATCGCCGTCGCATCCTTGCAGGTATGGTGCCGGAGTAACAATGCGGGTGTCAGAAGATTAATCTTTATCCGCAAATTTCGTTTTGGTTGCCCCGTTGTGGAAAATTTCGTTTCGTTTCTTTTGGCTTCATCTGTTGGCACTGTTTCATTTCGCAGATTGAGCTCAATGGTTCCTGGTTTCAGCTCACTGATTCCGTGGTCGTGGAAGCTGCTTTCGAGTGGGTCAAGGGGCCAAGGCGCCTCCTGGTTGAGGTTCACGAGCTTCGTCCTCATCCACCTGCTTGCAAGGATGCCAAGTGTGGAACTGCTGATGCTGAACCAAATGGCTGCCATTCAGTCCTCGCTGAGGACTCCTTGCAGTACATGATGCCTCCTGCAGCTGCAGAGGCTCCAGGAGGTGGTAATCATGCCTCAGGCAATGGCGTCAGTGACACCACACAGCTGAAGAACTTGCAGGATAAAGTTGTTGAGCATGCTTCATGTCAGCGCGAAGATGAAATTACTGTGCCTCAAGAAAGTTCAGATATTGATTTTGCCATAGGCGACGGTGGTACTGGCATCCCACTGGCAAACCAGGAGGACAAACCTCAGGAATTTCTTGAGCATGTCTCTTGTCAGCTCGAAGATGGAATTGCCATGTCTCAACATTCTGATTTAGCTACAGGGGACAGTGACACCTCACTGACAAACCAAGAGAACAAACTTCAGGGATGTGTTGAGCATGCCTCTGTTCAGGTTGAAGATGGAATCACCATGCCTCAAGAAAGTTCACATTTTGATTTAGCCACAGGAACCAATAACACCCCACTGCCAAACCAGGAGGACAAACTTCAGGGATGTGCTGAGCATGCCTCTGTTCAGCTCGAAGATGGAATCACCATGCCTCAAGAAAGCTCACATTTTGATTCAGCAACAGGCACCAATAACAGTCCACTGCCAAACCAGGACAAACTTCAGGGATGTGCTGAGCATGCTTCTGTTCAGCTCGAAGATACAATCACCATGTCTCAAGAAAGTTCACATTTTGATTTAGCAACAGGCACCAATAACAGCCCACTGCCAAACCAGGAGGACAAACTTCAGGGATGTGCTGAGCATGCTTCTGGTCACCTCGAAGATGGAATTACCATACCTCAGGAAAGTTCAAATTTTGATTTAGCAGCAGGAGGCAGTGACACTCTACCAATGGACCAACAGGGCAAATTTCATGATGGTGCTGAGCATGCCTCAGGTCACAGTGAAGGTAGAACTACCGTGCCTCAAGAAAGTTCAGATCTTGGTGTAGCAGAAGACAAAGAGAATGATCGTGCTGGGGATCAACAAAAAGACATCATCATGGAGCCAAGAGGGAAGAAACGGTTTAGGGAGGAAGATGAAGCTGCCAGAAGCATCGATGTGAACTGTGATGACAATCTTTCTCATTTTGTTAGCCCAACACCTAAGTTTGTGTCTGAGAAAAAGAGCAGTATGATTGAACAAGCAAAATTGGACGGTGCCCCCTTGCTGTATAATTTGGAAGATTCCTCACATGGTTTATTGGAAAAGGCCTCTGGTGGCCAGAAGGAACAATGGACATCTGGTGTGTGCTGTCAGGGAAGCATCAACAATGGACCAGCTATTCCACCTTGTGCTGAGTCCATGGTAAAACATAAGTCTTCAGATAAACAAGGGATGACACAGAGAGTTGACAAGGAGGAACCTCAGATAGCTAGGTGCACAGGTAAAAACAGCTGCAAAATAACAGATGTTCCACTTTATGTTGAGTCCATGAATGAAGGCAATAAGAGGCCAGCTTCCAATGGCCATTTTCTCAACAAAGGGGAAAATGAAGGGTGCACATCATTTGTGACCAAAGAACATGAGCCTTCTTGTTTCAGAAGAAGGCACCACCGGGTTGCTGTGCGTAAAGTGGCTATGAGCAGGGCAATGAAGCTATATCCTTTCAGGTAAATATGCTCTTTCTCGAGATACCATGTGCTTATGGCTATGCACCAATTGTTTACCACTGTAGATAGGTAGAATCTCTTTTGCTTCTGCCCTGTAAATGATCTTAAAAGGTAGCAAAATATTTTTCAAATTCTTGTACTTGAACATTCAGCATGCAGCAAGGGTAAATTCGGTTTAGGCGTCTTAATCCCATCTGGAAGTCCTAGGATGCTTGAAATTATCATGCGCTGGATTATAATTTAATGTTTGATATAGGTGTCCTGATCAGTTTTGACTTTTGATAGCAGTATCCAAACTCAGTGGTTAGAAGCTTAGTTCCAGGTGGAGTAACTGTTGGAATGTGTGTGTATTAGCCCATGAGGCTAGGCCCATGTATGGTTACCTATATAGCTATCCTTCTAGGGTTAGCCCAAATATAGAATCTCATGTTCCGACTACCTCCCAGTTCGCGGACATCGTCACCAAAGGACTCCCGTCCTCGACCTTCACCGAGTTTCGCTCCAGCTTCAACATCACCAGTGGCTAGTTGCGTCTGTGGAGGGGCCGTGTGTGTGTGTGCTCTTTCTTCTTTCTTGTTCAGCCTGAAACTCCGCTGCACCGGTAGTTCAGACTGCGGGGGTGTTGGAATGTGTGTGTATTAGGCCCATGAGGCTAGGCCCATGTGGCCCATGTATGGTTACCTATATAGCTACCCTTCTAGGGTTAGCCCAAATATAGAATCTCATTCCCTAACAGTAACTAATTTAATAAAGGGAAGGGACAGGGCATGCTATATGTGATAAAATTACCTTTTGAACTTTGAAATAAAACTATGCAAGATTTCTTCGTTAAACTTGCACAAAAAGCTGGAATGAGGCAACAAGGATGATGACAGGAACCCTAATCCTACCACGGATGGTGCGAAGGTTGTAGTCGTGCGAGATCGCTGGTTGGGGCTTAAAGCGAGACTTACGGCGCTGAGGCGCCGTGGTTGCAGCGAGGAGGAAGAGAGAAGGCAGCTAGGGTTTGGGGAGTCGGTCTCCCAAGGGAAACCGGCAACAATAGGTTGCAATCGGCTTAGCCTTTTCCATAATCCATCGTTTACAATATATAGAGTTCTCTCTTAATTCTAATCAATCTCTAATAATACTATAAATATAAATTGGGCCTAGCCCATGAAGCCTTGCGCCGCTGCCTTGACCAGCGGTTCATCTAGCCACTGGTGGGCTTACGGCGGCGATACGGGAGGCCGGTCATAACATCTCTCCCCGCCTGCACAAACAGCTCGTCCTCGAGCTGGAAGTCGGGGAACTCATGCTTGAAGTCCTCCAGGGGCTCCCACGTCGCGTCCTCGGGCGACAGGCCATGCCACTGCACCAATACATGCCAATTGCCGCGTCGCTGCTGAGCCCGCAGCGCCGCGGACGGTGTAGGAAGAAGCCGCCCATCGAGCACCGGCGGCAGCGAGCCTGAAGCCGCCGGTGGGTCACCACGGTGACGCTTAAGCAGTGCCACATGGAACACATCATGCAGCCTGGAGCCCGGAGGAAGATGTAGACGATAGGCCACCGAACCGACCCGCTCAGCAACCTGGAAGGGACCGGCATAGCGTGGCCCGAGCTTGCCCTTGGCACGGGGATCCAGCGAGTGGGTGTTGCGGTGGAGCAAACGCAACCACACCCAGTCGCCCACCTGAAACTCCTCGTCGCGGTGGCCGGCGTCGTAGTATTTCTTGGCGACCTGCTGGGCCTGAAGAAGGCGCTGCCGCACCTGGTCCAGCACCTCCTCCCGAGATGTAAGCATGGAGTCCACCAGCTCGGTCTTGGCTGTCCCGAGCCGGTAGGGCAGCAATGGCGGCGGCTGGCGGCCGTAGACGACCTCGAACGGGGTGGCCCGAAGAGCGGTATGGAAGGAAGTATTATAGCAATACTCCGCCCAAGATAGCCACTCCACCCAAGCCCGGGGTCGATCACCTGTCACACAACGCAAATACATAGCAATGACCTTGTTGACGACCTCGGATTGGCCGTCTGTCTGCGGGTGAAACGCCGTGCTCATCTTGAGTTTGACGCCGGCCATGGTGAAGAGGTCGCGCCACACGTTGCCGGTGAAGACGGGGTCCCGGTCGCTCACGATGGAGGCCGGAAACCCGTGGAGGCGCACGACGCCATCGAAGAACGCGCGCGCGACGGAGACCGCCGTGTACGGATGCCCCAACGGAATGAAGTGGGCATATTTGGAGAAGCGGTCGACGACGGTGAGGATGACCGACTTCCCATGGACTTTGGGCAGCCCCTCGATGAAGTCCATCGAGATGTCCGCCCACACCTGGGACGGCACCTCGAGCGGCTGCAGCAGACCCGCCGGCGGTAATGTCTCCGTCTTGTTCCGCTGGCAGGTGGCACAGGACCGCACCCAGTCCTGGACCAGGGCGCGATCGTGCGGAAGGTAGAAATCGCTGCGCAGCCGGTGGAGCGTCTTCTGAATGCCCTCGTGCCCGGCCGAGTGCGCCAGGCGGAGGACCTGGTCGCGGAGGTCGCCATGGTCGGGCACGAAGACGCGCGTGCCATGGAGAAGGAGGCCGTCACTGAAGCGCCACGGGGCTGGCAGGTCGCCAGCCTGCAGCTGCTGTAGGCGCTGCTGCCCCTCGGTGGTGGCGGCCGTAGCCGCTCGGATCTCGTCCAGCAACGCGAAGGAGGGCCCAGAGATGGCGTAGAGGGCCCCCGCGGCGTCGACAGGGCTGGACAGTGCCGTCGCCTCGGCATCACGGCGCGACAGAGCATCGGCCACCGTGTTCAGGCGCCCGGGCCGGTACTCCACAGTGAAGTCGAAGCCAAAGAGCTTACTAAGCCACTGGTGCTGGGGGACAGTAGAGAGCCGCTGATCAAGTAAAAATTTCAGGCTATAGTGATCGGTGCGAACCAGGAACGTGCGCCCCCAAAGGTAAGGGCGCCAGTGGCGAACGGCCTGCACCAGGCCGATGAGCTCCCTCTCGTACGCTGCCAGCTTAAGATGACGGGCGGCGAACGGCTTGCTGAAGTATGCCAGGGGCCCGGAGGTCTGGTGGAGCACCGCACCGAACCCCACCCCTGACGCGTCACAGTCCACCACGAAGGGCCGGGAGAAATCCGGCATCTGGAGGACCGGCCCCGTGGTGAGAGCGCCCTTGAGCGCCTGGAACGCAGCCTCCGCGTCGTCGTCCCATGTGAAGGCGTCCCTCCTCAGCAGGCGAGTCAGAGGCGCGGCGATGAGGCCGAAGTCGCGGATGTACTTCCGGTAGTACCCCGCAAGGCCCAGGAAGCCGCGTAGCCCGCGCGCCGAGCGGGGTTGCGGCCATGCTGCCACCGCAGCCACCTTGTCGGCGTCCATGGCCACGCCGCCTTCCGAGATCACGTGGCCGAGGTAGGCCACAGAAGGCGTCCCGAAGGAGCACTTCGAGCGCTTGAGGTGCAGGGAGTGCGCCCGGAGTGCCTGAAAGACGAGGCCGAGGTGCTGCAGATGCTCGGCCCAGGAAGTGCTGTAAATTAAAATGTCATCAAAAAAACTAGCACAAATTTCCGTAGGTAGGGACGCAGGACATCGTTCATCAAGGCCTGGAACGTCGCCGGGGCGTTGGACAGCCCAAACGGCATCACCAGGAACTCATAGTGGCCGTGGTGGGTGCGGAAGGCGGTCTTGTCGATGTCGTCCGCACACATCCGCACCTGGTGATAGCCAGACCGCAGGTCCAGCTTGGAGAAGAAGCGAGCCCCATGCAACTCATCGAGGAGCTCGTCGACCACCGGGATTGGGAACTTGTCCTTCGATGTCTTGGCGTTGAGTGCCCGATAGTCGATGCAGAAACGCCAGGAGCGGTCCGCCTTCCGGACGAGCAAGACCGGGGCAGAGAACGGCGACGTGCTCGGCCGGATGATGCCCTGGGTGAGCATGTCCGCGCACTGGCGCTCCAGCTCATCCTTCTGGAGCTGCGGGTACCGGTAGGGGCGCACAGCCACCGGTTCCGTTCCCGGCAGGAGGTGGATCCGATGATCGTACGGCCGTGCCGGAGGTAGGCCGGAGGGCGCGTCGAAGATGGCGCCTTGCTGCTGCAGCAGCACGTCCAGCATAGGCCGCTGGGCGCCCACGGTGAGGGCAGTCACCTGCTGCTGTGGTGCCCCGGCGCCCGGGGGAGACACGCCTTGCCACTGGACCCGTGTGCCCTTGTGCCAGAAGGACACCGTCATCGCAGCAAGGTCCCAGAGGATGGGGCCCAAGGTGCTCAGGAAGTCGACGCCAAGGATAAAGTCGAAACTGCCCAAGTCGATGCCTGCACATGTAACAGAGAAAGCGGTGCCCCCGATGACAATGGGGACATTGCGTACGACGCCGGCACATGGCAGCTGGTCGCCGTTGGCCACGGTGACCCGGAATTTGGCGCTGTCGGAAGGTTCCAGCCCCAAACGGTGCATGGTGCCGCCACGGAGGAATCTGTGGGTAGAGCCGGTGTCGAGGAGAGCGAGGAACTGCTCGCCCTTGAGCTGCACAGGAACCACCATGGAGTTAGCTGTGCGGATGCCGGCCACGGCATAGAGGGAGACGACCAACGCGTTGACAGCAGCTTCAGTGGTCGGCCCTTCAGTGCTCGGTGCGGCCTCGTCCTCGGTCGTAGCCGGGGTCTCCAAGTCCGCCGCGTCCTCCCGGGCCTCAAGGAACAGGACCCGCTTGCACTGGTGGCCTCGAACAAAAGGCTCGTCGCAGTTGAAGCATAAGCCGAGGCGGCGTCGTTCTTGCTGCTCCGCCGGCGTGAGGCGACGGAAGGGCCGGCTGGCTGGCGGGGCGCCCCCCTGCGGCGGGGCTGCTCCTGGCTGCGCCACACCGGGCAGGGCTGGGACCGGCTGCTGCTGCCGCTGCTGTGGAGGCCGAGATGGACGGGACGGCGTCGAAGGGAGCATGGCGAGCATCGCGTTGGCACGCAGCTCGAACGCGCGGGCCAGGTACATCGCCGTTGGCAAGTCCTGAGGTGCGCGCATGGCCACGTCCACCTTGATGTGATCAGGGAGGCCGCCAACGAAGAGCTCGGCCTTCTGCAGGTTATCCAGGTTGCGAGCGTGGCATAGGACTGCATTGAAGCGCTCCGAGAAGTCCTGCACCGTGGACCGGAACGGTAGACGCCCCAGTTCGGCGAGTCGAGAGTCGCGCACAGGAGGCCCAAACTGGAGATGGCACAACTCCTTGAACCGATCCCAAGACGGCATGCCTTCGCTCTGCTCCAGAGCGTAGTACCAGGTCTGCGCCACCCCACGCAGATGGTAGGACGCCAACCATGTCCGATCCGAGGCCAACGTGCGTTGGCCGCGGAAAAACTGCTCACAGTGGTTGAGCCAGTTCAGGGGGTCTTCCGAGCCGTCGTAGGTCATGAACTCGAGCTTGTAGAATTTCGGCGGCAGGCGATCACCATCGGTGGCCGGCGGTGGTGCTGGAGACGCGCGGTCGTAGGACGACACACCTCCCACGAACGAGGAGCCCACCAGGGAGGGGAAGAGCGTGCCGTCCACGCCACCGTAGAGGGTGCCCGAGGCTGGAACGCCCCCGAGCGTCTCCATGGTCGTCGTGGTCGCGGATGACAGCGGAACTGCCGCCGTGATCGGTGTGGTGTAGGTGGCCGACGCGGCAGGCAGTGGCCCCGTGGCCCAGGGCGGCAGAGGTGACGGCGACCGAGGCCAGTTGATCATGTGGAGCGGAAGCCCGGTGGACGGCTGCACCGAGACAGATGCATCAGGGGCTGATGACGCCGCAGCCGGCGCTGGTAGGGACGGCAGCGGTGGCGGTGTGGGGAGCGGCGGCGGCGCGTGCGGCCCTATCAGATAGGATCGGATGGATTGTACGTCGGATTGTAGGGTGTGGATGGCGTTGGCGAAGTGGATGAGGGAGCTCGTGAGCTGCTCGTTGGTCATGGTGGGGATGGAGGAGGTGGTAGCTGGCGTTGCTGGCGGCTGGGTGGAGGCGATGGGCTGGGAGATGGCGGCGGTGGAGGCGGGCATGGAGGCGGATGGTGCTGGTGGTGGGAGACTCATGGTGGATGCAGCAGGATCGAAGGTCGCTGATACCAGATTGACAGGAACCCTAATCCTACCACGGATGGTGCGAAGGTTGTAGTCGTGCGAGATCGCTGGTTGGGGCTTAAAGCGAGACTTACGGCGCTGAGGCGCCGTGGTTGCAGCGAGGAGGAAGAGAGAAGGCAGCTAGGGTTTGGGGAGTCGGTCTCCCAAGGGAAACCGGCAACAATAGGTTGCAATCGGCTTAGCCTTTTCCATAATCCATCGTTTACAATATATAGAGTTCTCTCTTAATTCTAATCAATCTCTAATAATACTATAAATATAAATTGGGCCTAGCCCATGAAGCCTTGCGCCGCTGCCTTGACCAGCGGTTCATCTAGCCACTGGTGGGCTTACGGCGGCGATACGGGAGGCCGGTCATAACAGATGATATATTGGTGTGGCGAGGAATTCATTGAATTCTTAGCTAATGTGTTGTGAAAAGAGAGATGTTAGTTTAGTGAAGTTATCTAGTTGGTTAGTGTTAGGAAAAGTTTTGAGTCCTAGACTCCTAGTCTGTTGCCTATTTCCTAGTTTCTTAATTTACCTAGATGATATAAATGTAGCCTTAGGGACCAAGAAAAATTAGATCAAAGTTCTCTAAAGGACCAGCATGGTCTGAGCCTCCTGCCACAGGGACAAACCTGTTAGTGACAAAGGTGACTGTCAGATTTATCTTCGACCAATCCACCAATACTGATCTGCTATGTAATAAATTTGTGTGCAATATTGCAATAAGAACCTTAATCAATTTTTTTGCTGCTAAATTTGGGTATAGTGTATGACTAGTTTGGGAATAAACCTCTTGACAATATTTGGAAATTTAGAGAAGCGAAAATGCCATGTAAACCTCTTCTGTGTTGGGAGGCAAGGTTTACATGTATAGTAGCATTATCCTTTTGCAAATTAAAGGATCCTTTTTGTCCCAAAACATTAGTAATACTAAACAAATTCTGATTATTTGGCTGTTAGTTCGAATTATGCTTATCAGGAGTGGGCCACCAAATGCAAAAATACAGGCAAGAGATGTCAGTCAAGTTTAGCTTGTGCGTTGCTAACAAAGGGGTTCCTATTGGATAAAAAGCAGCCATAGATTGAACAGAACCTTAAAGTAGCATTTAAAATCTATTTTGCTTCTGTGAATCCTTCTACTATTTGTAGCTGCTAGTGATAATTATTTAGAAAATACTGCTTCACCTATAATGTGAACGTGCCCCCAAGAGGGAGGTGTTGTTGGACAAATATCTGTTATGAAAAGCTGATGAAATAGGTCAAGCTGCCAGAGCAAGAGCAGCCTAACAAAAAAATTTCAAGATTGGGAGGCTGTTTGCATTTGGTGACCAGATGGGTAGCTACAGGTGGTCTCTGGCCAGTGGCCACTCCTTGGCTGGTTTCCTGCCTGTGGTGGTGGTAACAACATGAGTGTGGAAGTGTACATAAAGCTGGAAATGGTAAACAGGGAATGGTACGGCGAGGCATTCATTGAAGTCTTAGCTAATGTGTGTGTAGTAGTGTAATGAAACCTTAACAAAGTTATTGTTGCCAAATTTCTGCATGGCAGTTCGGGCACAAAACAACCTAATAAGCCCCTTGAGAACACATCGAAACTGCTGGATAAGGAGGCGGAACTGCATTGCAAATAAACATAGATAATTGTGTCAGGAAGGTTTACATGTATACTAGCATTATCCTTTTCCAACTAAAAAAATCAAAAGTGTTTTGATGAGGATTGTATTTTTTTTCTTTTTTGTGATCAAGTGCTTGAGGTGGTTCTGAATTTTGTGAAGGTGTCATATTGGAAATGGGAGTCGATCCTCTTGCATTGTCAATTGTCATTTTTCAAAATCTCTCTGCATGTTTCAGTACTCCTGTGATCAAAGTGGATAACTACTTTGAGGAATCAGGATCGAGAACTAGTTTCAGTAGCTCTTTTGAGGTTCAGGAAGTGGAGGAACCGGATCAGCTTCTTGACATTATTTATTTGTTGGATCTTTGTTTTGTTCCCAAGTTTCGGAAATATTTAATGAGTTTTCTTATCTGTACAGGTTTTAATTTGATCTCTCATGGACGATGTGCATAAGAACATGTTGCTGAGAAAGCTGTCGAACAGAGAGAATGGGAAATGCTTTTGAGTACAACTTAAGTAGAACCGTTCTTCTAAACCCTCCATCGAATTTATGAGCTTTTCATCCAAGTGACTTCTAACTGTTGGATCTGGAGCTTTACTGAAGTTGGGTGTACATGAAAAATGAAGACCTGACCTGAGCAACTAAATAGTATCTAGTTCTCCAGTAGTTTGTCTGTAGAGTTAACTCATGATCCAGTAATGTGGGTATTAAGACTAAGGTGTTCTCAATGAACCTCTTATGGAGGTGACTTATGTATATACGATGGCATCGTGGCTGACTTATGGAGCTCGATGCAATTTAGACAGTACACTTTTAACTATTTTAAAACTATTTAATAAGTATAAACCTAAATAAATCTATAACTCAGTCATACATAATGAGCATGAATTTTTTACTTCATCTTAAACATACAATGATTAGTCCATCATAAAAATTTTACTACAATAGGATCATAAAAACTGCAACTATAAATTAATCACAGAGAGCAAAATTTTTGTACTAAAGTATACCATATCATATGTTTACTGTATATATTTACTTATGTGGAGTCCAATAAAATTGGATTTTTCTATAATTTACTATGATATTTCAAAGATTTAGCCGAAATAAATATAAAAGAGAAAAACCACCTAGAGAAACAACCAGGAGGTCATATGCCCTATTTGAAAAGATGGGGAGGAATTATGTCTGGTTTTCTAGACTTTTGTGATAGTTGAGAGAAGCGAAGTAGACTTTTTCTTCGTGCTGAAGATAGTACACGCTAAAGCCCACGAAGGCTCATTTTTACTTGTGTCAAAGAAAAAAAAAGATTTCCTATATGATCATTTTCCTTTCTCTTATTTCCCCCTCCTAACCTAATGTTAAGTTGCAGCATTTATATTTTTGCATTTAAAATTAAACTAGTAAATATGCCCGTGCGTTGCAACAAGATTAAATAATTATTAAATTTTATAGAAAATAACAGAAATAATGCAATTTACTTATATTTGATTTTTTGATAAAATTTTAAATATAACAAAAATACTCGTACGTTGTAATACAACCGACACCTTTGTTGCGCGACGATCTAAACGCAACAAAAGTCATTTGTTTCATTACCTATTTGAATCAGATTTCATTACCTATTTGAAAGACGCAAGAACTTAAATAGTTCTATTTTCTATTGTCACGGATCATCAGTCCAAGATAGATAGGATCCAGAGGTGCGTGATGGTATTATGGAAAATTTTAAAAAGTTGAAAAATCTTTTCATCATAAACAGAAAAGATCACCATATATAAAAAGAAAAGCCCTAGAGTAGGTCATATCCATAGCACGTGGTGCACTGGCACCTACCCTGCCAGCAATGCTCCTGACCCTTGCCTTTCTCTTCAATGTGGTCACATTTCATTCGAGATTAAAAAATATCGAGCGTGTTCCAGAGAACACAATCCCTTCCACCCTGTACTACTGACAGCATGCCCCCGCCGTGGTCCCGTCCACCCCATCCACGTTTTCTCGCGAGGGGAATTGGAGTTGCCATACTACACGCGGAGCATCCGCCGCCCGACCCTAAGCGCAGGATGCCGCAGGCCCCATCTCTCCCCGTGCCGCTCCCTTGAGCGGTGCGCATGCATGAGAGATAGGGAAGGAAACCGCCCTTTCGGCGCTGACCAGCGGACCTCATGCGGGCCCTCCATCGCCTCGTTCCCACACTCCAGCCGAACACCATGGACGCCAACTCCTTGTTCCGCGCATTGCCGCGGTTTTGCGGAAAACCATTGTCACCTGGCGTGCATCCAGTGGCCACACCCTTGCTGCCACACAGATGGCCATAGGATGAGGATTGGAGGAAATAAGCACAACACAGCGGACAACCTTTGGCAGCCAGACATCTTCTCCAGTCTCCACCCTCAGGTTCCGGCATCTCCTATTCTCTCTATTTCTCCTCCCCGTCTTCTCCGGTTCCATCCGGAACCCTATTCCTGCCAGATCTCGGCCTCTGCCGCCGATAAGGGTGGGCAAAATACCCGATACCCGATTTCTGAACCCAAATTACCCGAATTTCCTGCACGTGAAGGATGGACTTACGACCTTGCTAATAGCAATTGAGGAGCCTCATTAGCTGTACTTGTTTGCTTGCATCTTCTTCCCCAATTGCATCCGGAGCCAACGGGCAGACCGCTGCGCGCCAGCAGCTCCTTCCCGCGCTTGGTTGTACAGCGTCAGTGCCGCCACTAACGGACAAGCCAGGAGGAGCAGTGGCCACGGCCACGGCTCGTAGACAGCAGCCGTCACTAACGCGTAAGAGGATCAAGGTAAGAGAGATGCAAGAAAGGAGCAGCAATCTCTGAGGCGAGAGGATAAGAAACGAGGCATTAAAAAAGACAAGAAATGAGTGGATGAGAGCAAACGAAACTACAAATGGCATGTGGGTCCACTCCATCTGTTGGACCTACTTGGTCTGATCTCTACTAATAATCTCTAATTATAAGAAAGAATACTGTGCATTAGTCTAAGCAATTAGATTTATTTCTAGCTCCCTCAAATTGCTGAGACATTTCAATTCCAATGTTCCAAACATCAACTTCTATGAAATTCCTGTGTTTTTCTAATCCTATGTTTTACCCGTTCGTACAATTCATGTGTTTTCTTATTCCTGTGTTTTTTTCCCATTCCTATGTTTTACATTTCTCAATTCCAAACAGACCCTTACAATTTAGAATGGAGGAGGTAGGAGAAAAATAATCCATGGCTGACAACTGGGCCAGATTTCGTGACATCACACACGCTCCTTCTTGACGCAATGAAAAGAAACATCGGCCGCAACTAGGACGGTGCAACCCATCCTTCAAAGGACGTGTTTAGAGAGTCTGTAGACAAGTGATCCATTGGCTTAAGTTTTTCATGCATAGAACGCCAAACAAATCCGAGCTATTGATTTTTTAAGATTTTATAAATTGATTAAATAAATAAATCTATGAAATGAGAAAAATCGCATCAGAGTAACAGAGGCAGCGGCCCACGGCACTGTACTTACGATCTGCACCTGACGTCTTTCAGCCTTATCTTTGTTGCACCAAGCCAGATCTGCACCTTACGTCTTTCAGCCTTATATTTGTTGCACCAAGCCAGGTCAAGCTTCAAAATTAGCTTAATATAATTGATCGTGGTTTAATCGATCGATTTGTAATGGAACATGAAAATGCTTGCATCGTTTTGGGTGCAGTAAAGGTGGCTGCCGTTTCAAAGTGATTTAATCCATTTCCCAAGCTAGCTACTTGTATACGCGGTGTACATATTACATGTATAAAAAAAATGGCAAATGACACCTAACACCCTAGCACATGAGGTTGTGAACCTACTCACGTTCTATGCATAAAAAGGGTAACATGTCACACATGCATCAAAAAGTTGCAAAATAAAAGGATTTACCACATCAGAGGCTGCACCAGCAAGTTTGATTGGGGGGCCAGACAAATACGATGACACACATAAATGTATATTTCAACTACTTTTTCTGTGCTTCTACATGTGTAGTCAGTATTCATAACGAAAAATAGATGAATTGTCGCATTTTCACAATATTATGATTAAAAATAGATGAATTGTCGTATTTTTGTGCTAGAAATTAACAAACTTTATAGGAATATTTAACAAACTTTTACTCTGTGTGTGGGGGTGGGGTGGGGGCACGGCCCCTGCTAGCTCCCTGGTTATGCCTCTGTACCACATCCAATGGAGCATGCATCAATTTGATCTAAAAAAAGTTTTTTTATATATAAAACTTTCTTTATTAATCCTACTTTACTAAATAAAAAATTTAAGTAAATATATATATTTTACCTATTACCTCCTACGAGGTAATAGATGATCCACCATCCAATATAATTAAATAAGTGGCTCACTATTATCTTGGACTACCACAACAAAGTTCATATTGCATATGGTTCTATTACAGAGCTGCAACCTTTCTTCATAACCAATGCGATCGGACTTGTTTGTTTCAATTCTTCAAAATGACCTCCAAGTTAGCTCCTTGAAAATTTCTTCGTCAGCTGTCTCCGAATGTTCATCTTCCTACAGAGGCATGAAGTCATTGGCCATCCACAACCGAATCTGCAATTCCGCACCAATCTCATAACCTTTGGGAAATATAGTACAAAATGCAAAGCATGGTTCATGTTCATATGTGATGGTAGGTCATCAAAACTGAGCTTGAGTGTCGGTAAGATTCAATTTTCTCATTACAAATGTTACTTAGAGGGGATTTGTCTCCACCCCCCCCCCCCCCAGTGTCCCTCCCTCCCTCCGCCACTGCCTCTGCCTCTTTCCATTTATTAGTTTTAGGAGATTCTTCAACACTTTTTGATGATCTAGACCCTAGACAAAGGTTGTCTTGCCTAGCCCATGCGTCCCCACAATAGGTAATACCATGAGATCCATTTTACTAGCTTCATGAAGAAAAATCCCCACAATTCTGATCTTCTCTTCACCTCTGAGTCTACAGATTTCGACAATAGGATTACAATCTCTTACAACCTCCATGATGAGCTTGCTGAAATCTGGACGTAGGCAAGTCACTGAGCCTAGTGCGGGCACATGCCCCCACTTCGATTAATTATTGTTTCACTTAAGAAGCAATACTTTTTCTCTTTTAGTACATCACATAACAACATAAATGCCCTTCTTTTTCTTTTGCACCTCTTCCTCCTCATCAAAAGCTTAGCGTGGAGTACCAACTTCGTTCCTGAATAAAGTTCAGTATAAGTTGGTACATGCTCCATACAACACAGGGCAATACTAACACATCTAGTACGCCTGAATGTAGTCACTGTACCACTCATTTTAGTTCTTTTGCAATTGTGCTCGAGTCCAAATGCACTTTACATCTGGCACGCACCATGGGCACAAAAGAAGTGCTTACGATATTCTAAGTTTACACCTAATTGTTTAGTTTGCAATGCTCGCATTGAGCAGTAGCACTGTCAATCATTATGCTCGGCATCCATATATTCCCTCTCTATAACCATATAAGTTGATTAATTCATACAGAAATCAGGGCAAATAATCAATTTAAAACCAACTCAATCTATTCTTCTTGTTCTTTTCATTTTTTGTGTTATGTCTCCAACAAAAGTATGTATGCACGTTTTTGCCACTTCATTTCGGCGCAAGCATGTAAAATTTGTAAGCCAAAATGTCTTACAATTTAGAATTGAGGGATCGGAGTGCTAAACAATTAATGGTTAACTGATTTCTACTAGGGTTGGGTAGGCGGGCAAGATAGCTCCATTGCACACCCCTCAAGGCAGTGGCGGATGCATGTGTAAGCTGTGGGGCCACCTGGCCCCACAGCTTTTGAAAAAATTAGTAGAAAATTACTGTAGCATATATGGCTTGGCCCCACAGCTCTTACTAATTGGCCCCACAGATTTTGATTGCTGGATCCGCCACTGCCTCAAGGATGACGAGCAAAGAAAGAGGGCTTTGGCTAGTGGGGGCTAGCACTATGAGATAACGGTTTTCGGGTTTAATTTTAATTCTCCACCTGTCTGGGAAGGGGCCGAGTGCTTTCAGCTTTATGCTTGTACATAAACCTCTTTCTCTCTCTTCTTTAATTGAAAGACAGAGTCCTGCCTGAAACCTGGTCATGATTATTCCACGAGGTTCATGGAGGTTAGAGTTGTTGCACAATCCAAGCATGTACCCATTGATACTTCCATTAGTTGGATCGTAGGGTGACTCTCAATTTTGAGGTTCTCGAATTAAAACACGGACCCTAACCACCAGAGTAGCAGTTTATTTTGTAGGCATGTGACAAAAAGGCACATTCAACAGACTTGTTGGTAGGGGTGAAAACGAACGGGATTGGTCAGGCAAACCCTCTCTTGTTTTCATTCACATTTTTTGTCCAAAAAAAGAATCAGAAACGGAGACATAGGAAACAGGAACAAAAATGGGATTAGCGGAATAGTGAAAATGAACTAATACGGTCAGAAACATGACAAAAATGGTCGGAAACCAGGAGTATAAAATGGAAACATGTCCCACTCCAATAAAAATGGAATCCATATTCATGCAAAATTTTAGAAGGAACAAAATTACAAGGAAAAAAGAGATTCTTGTAGAAATTGGGTCAGGTATAATCGGGTCAGGTGCACTGTTTAACTATATCCACAACCCGCATCAACTACATCCTAATTTTCTCTTTTTTTGTTTCTCCTTGTAGAAATTCTTGTTCATCCTCAAATTTGGCATGAAGACGGATGCTTGGATAATCTATCCATTCATATTTTGTTGATTTTTTTTCATGCACTTTTTGATGGTATTTTATTTTTAAAACAGGAGTTTGGGATAGAGCACCTAACGGCTTGGGAGCACAGGATATGTTCCTGCAGAAACCATACCAAATGCAAAACAATTCCTCAACACTAACCCAGAATTCCTAAAAGTGGTTTCCTAGGCCAAAAAAAAGAAAAACTGATTTAGCCATTTCTTTTTTTTTTGAGAAAAACCGGGTTTGTATTCATATATATATTTCATAAAGTCTACATTCCAAGACTTGCAAAGACACCCTTGAAGAAAAGAAAAATTACAAGTCCTTGCACTGTCATCCTCCCGGTCGTCCTCGTCGTCGGCGGTTGGAGCCACTTGGAGCTTGAAACTGACCTCCTTCCTAACGAATGAAGACAATTTTTAGTTGGCACCAAAAGAAGTATGACGAAAGCATCAACATACTTTATGGCCGCTGAATGCCCAAGCCGAAGAAGATGGCAGGCCGCCATCATATCGCCAGAGCTGAAGGGATCTGGCGCCTCAAGAAGAACCAGTAATCCCCAAACGCCGGACAACAGAGCTCCCAGAAGGGGAATAAAACCACCATAACAGGTGGTAGGTAAGATCCAACCCGGTTGCAAACCAAATTGGTAGACATACCTCCCAAGATCGTCGCCGGAGGAGCCCAGCGCCACCGCCGGAGAAGACGAGGAAGGTGCAAAAGTCGAACTTGACCAGATCCAGAAGAGGGGAAATCTAGATCCAGATCCAGCGAGTTCAACCTCTTCATGATGCAGCCACTGCCAGCGAGGTCGGGAAAGCCGTCGTAGATGTCGGAGTCGACCTCCGCCCATCCACGCCGTCGCCCGCTGGAGTCGCCACCTAGGAAGACGAACCCATGCGGCATCGCCGACATGGGGAAAACCTAACCCTAACTTATTTAACCTAATAAGAACGGGTATGTACAAAATCTCCGTCGATTCATCCGGCCCCCTCCTCCCCCGACGCCGGCGAGGGCGCCAGAGGCGAGGATGACGACGAATTGACGGGGGAGAGCGAAATCACCCCAGGTCGCCTCTCTCACCTGTAGCTCTCTAGAAGGGACGAGAAGGAGAGCACCCACCAACCTGATTTCGCCATTTCTTAGGAACAAGAAATAGTTTCTTCGAGAAAATCATACCTATGTCAAATTGGGCTTAAGACTACCCGCAGTGGGTACTCTAAAGGGATACTCTAAAGCTTTAGAGTATGAATATAGAGTAAAAACTGCTGCACTGGGTACTCTAAAACGATACTCTATCCTTTCTCTCACTATATTTAGAGTGGTACAGTGTTTACTCTATAGTGGGCAGTGGCGGCCCCACTAGCTAAATAAAGGAAAAAATGCTATAACTCACAAACCAAAAATCCAAATTAAATTTCGATTGCACCATTAAATTCGTCTCAATAAATCCTTCAAAACTAGATCACACATGGATATATTTAGATAAAGTGACAGGTGGGTCCCACAGTGGATAGAGTGGATAGAGGATGATATAGAAGATGGATGGGTGCGGGAGAATTGAGTATAGAGGAGAGAATCTTGTTGACTAGAACGTATAGAGGATGAATATAGAGGTCCATGAGTGCGGATAGCCTAAATGTCCAATGGATAAGAAGCAGCGTATTTGATGGGCTCAGGCTTAGTGTGCTTGTTGTGGGATGTCAAATTGGGCTTCAATGTCCAATGGATAAGGATAAGTAGGAACTTATTTGATGGGCTCAGGCTTACTGTGCTTGTTGTGGGCCGCTTGTGCATGGTTGTGTGCCGCTTTCACGTACAATTATTAGTGGAAAATGATCCATCGATCAATGACCAATCCTGGTGCAGTGAACCTACACCAAAAATACAGTTCTAGCACCAAACCGGCCCACCATTGAGCTCCTAAAAACAGGGAGAGCTCATCAGATTGCTGACGAGAGCAGACCAGGCTCCTGATCTGATATTAGCTGTCTGCTATAGAGTGGAGACAGAAGAGCACTAATTACCGTTCCCATACAAGCTTAAGCTGCCTAGAAAACGCCAAAATACAGTGGTTAATTACCGTTTCTGTAAAAGTTCAAGCTGCAGAGTGCAGAAGTTGACTTAATTGAGTTCATGTTCAGTCTCTAAAATCAGCCTCCGTTTCTCTCAAAGATTCGAGGACATTACACATACCTGATCATAGATCAAAGTCAGGTAACCATAGGTTTCAGCTACTTAAACATTGTAGGAGTAGAAAAGAAGAGCATGACAGTCTAAGACAGACAGAACCGAACAAGTGAGGCATACTACCACCAACGACTTTTGGACAGAGTAACCTGAAACAGGCTACACTAGTGAAAATAAGGAAAGGGAGCATCCACAGTTGCTGAGCGCATTAGCCCCACTGTACTGCCTCGATTCCACTTGCACCCATCGGCAGCAACCCAGTCCCAGACCATGTTCTTGGCTCCTAGCTTCAGCACATCCCCGATGGTTGATGCTCTGTTTCTGAAACAGAGAACATGTGTGAGTATGTATAATAGTGACAAACATAGAAAACAAATAAATAGAAGGTCCTTGATTCGAATTGAACAGAAAGTCACAACCTCCATATTTCTTGAAGACTAGGAAGAGTGGCCAGATTTCTGCTTCCCATTCAGTGGTGGCGTCATTCGCGTTTCCTGTCCTAGGGCGCTTGCTTGTGCAGCTCTTGTTGTGCCTCCACAGGTGAGAGGTGCCATTGGTAGAGCGACCACTACCGTACCCCTTGTCACAGGTGTGGCAGACCACATACACCACGCCACGATCTTTGTTGTAAATCTTGGTGAAGTGCATCCAAACTTCTGATTTGTGGCCGGAAGCAGCAGCAGTTCTCTTGCGCTTCCTATCAACGGGAGTGTCCATGTAATCACTACTGGGCGTGGTAGTGTCAGTGTTCACGCCCTCACCTAACGGGAAAACAGAGCAGGGAGTGTCCATGGAATCACTACTGGGCGTGGTAGTGTCAGTGTTCACGCCGTCACCTAACGAGAAAACATAGCCGGGAGTATTAGTCTCGGTGCTTAATGGTTGTGCAAGAAAGAATCGTTCAAATGTGAGGCTAATGAAGTACTCCTATCATATTACCGTTGAAGCACTCTTCGTCATCGTCATCTGCATTCAACAGCCTGTCCAATTCACTGAAAGCGGAGTCAACCGCATCTTTGTCATACCGGAATACCTTCCGAATCACCATGCACCCCTACAAGTAAGCAAGAATGAAGCATGGCAAGTTGGCCTAAAATTTCCTAAAAATATAGTCTGATTGTGAGATGAAACTATATATTTAAATGTTAGCGAGTGATCCATATTAATTACCTGGAGAAGCAGGACAGGGGACTCCTTGTCATCGAGCTGTTGGTATTCGAGCATGATCCAGTCCACCTTGCTGCCGTCCTGATGGTGAAACTGCAGGGTCCTCCTCAGCCCCATGTACTGCGGCACCTGCATATGCAACTGATGATCCTTTTGGATCACGGTGATCTCCTTGTCAATGTCCTTCCAGCACACCTGCTGATCCATTCGGATGGCAGTGAACTCCTTGTTTATCTCCTTCCAGTGCCCGCCTTGCGTCTGGCGGTTCAACGACCTCGTGACGTACCAGGGGGTGGGCCGGGTGAGATTGAGATCCCATGGGTCCAGCTCGGTAAGGTCTTCTTGACAATCGACCTTCTCGTCCATCTTCTGGTGCTCGTAGGGATCATCAAGCACTGTGCGGAGGCGGTGCAGCATTTCACGGTCCTCGTCGGTGGAAGGATTAGTGGAGCTTGAGCACATGCGAATGTGCCTTTTGAGGTGAGAAGTGCCATGTTTCTTGGGATGAGCCTTGAGCAGTTTATCACAGCGGTGACACGCTGCGTACACCTCATCAGGATCATTGGCACTACGAATCTTGGTGAAGTGCTTCCAAACATTATCTGATTTTCCATCGGTGTCGCAGTCATCTCCTAAATCTTCATTCCGCGCACCCACTAAATGCTTCAAGAGCTTGATGGTTTGTTCAATTATTGTTGCAAGGGAACTTATTCGTGTTTGGAATATATGGTCTGGACAGGATGAGCGTATCATCTTGTTTTCCCATGACTTAAGTAAAGAGCGCATTTTAGCAAGAGGTTGTATAAAGGAACTGCTTTTGTCTTGGCACTGTGCAGTGCGTCCTCCGTTTGAAGGATGATGTCTGTTTTGTTTCCATAGTTATCTAAAAAGAAACACAAGGTTACTACTGATAGTTGTCATTTTACTCTTAATTAGGTAAGGATGCTCAGATATAACGTACCATGGCAGGAGCAGTGTACTTGTTTCAGTTCTTTGTAAGCTTTCACGCATGACCCTACTTGGCGGTAAAGAGAGGACTCCTGATCTGTTTTGTTTTTGCATTTATTGAACACCTTACGAACCACCACATCCTCCTATATATACAACACACATATATTGGTATGAAATGATCAATTTGGTCATTTCTTGAGAGAGGTAGAGAGATCTACTGTATATACATGTGTCTGCAGAGCGATATAGAGGTGTGGTTACGAGGGTACCTACCTGGAGAAACAAGGCGGCTCCGGCGTCGTCCTTGTGGAGGTGGTGGTACTCATGGATGATCCAGTCCGTCTTGGAGCCCTCTCATCCGCTCCTAGTGCCGTCCTTGAGGTAGAACTCGAGGGTCTTCCGAACTCCGACGTAGGACGGCGAGGCGGTGGAAGAGTAGTCTCCATCACCAGCAGAACGGATGGCGGTGAGCTCTTCTTCTGTCTCTTTCCAGTATCCAGAATATGTCCGGAGGCTCTTCCACTTGTTCTTTCTCAGGAGGAAGTGTGATGGGAGGTCCCATGGGGAGTGCTCCTCCGGCATGCCCAACAGAAGGCCCTCATCCATGGTGGTAGGTATATGGTGTTAAAATTGGGCTAATTAATTGAGCTGGAGCTGGAAGAAGCTAATCTAATCTGAGACGGTGGCGACAAGGGCCAAGCAAGCAGAAGCCGGACCTGCGGAGGCAAGTATGGATGTGTCCGAAGCTTTGCTGCTATAGGTGGGAAGGAAAGAAGTGGGGGTCGAGATAGCAAGTGTATCGGAGATGCTTGGCCTGCCTCGCCACGGCCGCCGTCTCTGCTCCTTTTGTAGACGGCCGGTGCCGATCGAACGACCTTTACCTCTCGGGCACCCCCAGCCCCCGACGTGGTGGCCCGCCACCGAAATGCTCCTCCAATAGGATTGCTCCTATGTGTTGTTTTTCTTTTTTTTATCATGACCTGGGTGCCATGGCTCCTGCCCATTCAGCCGCTGCCGCGTCGGTTCTTTATTTCATGATGATTGATCCATATTCCTTTGTTCTTTTGGTCTTTTACCTCACAAAAGGGATCTACGCAGGTTCGCTGCACTTCCCATCCTTGTCTTTTTTGCTTCAGGCCTGTTTGGAAGCCCAGTTTTTTTTTCTAGAACCACTGTAAATCACCGGTAAGCTGAATCTTGTTGTCACCGTCTCCGAAAGGCTCAGGCAAAGGAAGCAAACACGTGTCCGTGCTAGCCAACTTTGCTCCGCGAGGTGTAAAAGGGCCGACCAAAAAAATTACTAAATCAAGTAGCCCTGGATTACTGTTAGCACTGTGCATATGGGCTACGGGCCGGGAAAGAATGGTCGCTGCCGCTAATAATTCGAACGCGTACGCCGGCGTCGGGTTGGGGACCACACCTCCGGCCCGACCAACTCAGCGTGGATGACTTTGCTTACATTTCAGCCTGCCCGATCGGTTCGGTCAGACCGAATGCCTAGGGTGACCCACTAGGCAGGTCACAGTAAAAAGGAACATACAAGTCCAGCGGGCACTGATGATCCAATTGTCTCGAAAAGTCATACATTTCCAATAGTTCTCAAAAAATTAATTGATAATTTAATAAGTTTTACGAGTAGCTAAAAAAGTTAGAAGCATATTTGTTGGGTTCCTTCTACAGTTTCTAAAATTTCATTTCTAAAATATGGAAGACAACTTTGTATCAGGAATATTAGACTATTTTTAAATAACTCCAACTACTTTTATACTCTCTTTTCCTATAGTACATTTGCATTGGAACCCTGCCCTACTATTTGATCTTTCCCATGTCCTTCGACCTCCATACCCGCGGAGTTGGTTTTTCCGAGGGCGGAAAGCTTGAGAGTTGACATAAGGAGTTGTTCAAGAGCAGTATTTTTTGTTCAATCTTGCTAAAAATTTAAGATCGGGAGTGGATTTCCGAAACTCTTGGAGATGCTCTAAAACCATGCAAATAGTGTTGGGAGCTAGTCTGCTTATTGAGGTATTTGTATTTTTTATTTTAATATCTTTTTTTAAATAATTTCATTTAGTTATTTGATTATAATTGATTTTCTAGATATATATCTTACTATATCTATTGGCATGAACTTCAGCTTTACTAAGAGTATTGCCATCTTTCTCGTCTTTTTCTTTTTTTCTATTATTATCTTGTATTCTCGTGACTATGCGATTTTAGCCGAGGTAAATCAAGTAGCCTTTGGTCTTATCTTGGTGACCTTTATTGGTGATAAAACCACTTTTGAAGTCTTTATATACTTTATTAGCTCTATTATAGATTTAAATCCGAGATGGTCTTGCTTCTTCTATTATGGATCTATAGTTACTTTTTTCCCATAGAATAATTTTATGCATCACAATGCCTTTTATGACTTGGAGCCATCCGCTAGGAGCCTGCCACCAACGTTTAGTTCCATGTAACCATTAGTTAGCTTAATAAGTAATTTATTACAATGAATTATTCTTTTAGTTGTCTCGCAATAACTCACATTTCTTAATTTGTGCAACAGAAAATAGAAGGAACATAGTGAGTTGCATGACAATCATAACTCATAAATGATGTCAAGCTTGTCACATAGTACTAAATTTTTTAGCTTATTAGGTTGTTGTGTCACGAAACAATGTTCTTCGTGATTGAGGGAGATAAGGACTAAGGGAGAAACACACGGGAGGGATATGATGTCTCGCGTGTATGCATGGGTGAGTAAAGAACTGCACTACTACCTTAAGTATTATTATAGAAGGTCAGAAACCATTAACGCAGATGGGCAGACACAGTCTGCCTAGAAGTGAGGCCTACGTAAATTCTGATTTACACAGCCGGACAAATGTCCACTTTCGTTAATAAATTTAGAAAAGCAAAGAAAAACCAGCGAGCCCATCAAGGGTCCGCTGAGCCCATAAATGTGCCGCCACACTGCTCGCCAGATCCATGCGTTGCGACCGACACTACTCATACTAGATCCGCGCGCTGCTGTTGCTTCTTGCTACATCTACGCCTGGCCTCGGGCGCCGCAGCTGCAAGCTGGCCCGACCACCTGTAGAGGGAGCCCTGCGTTGCCGCCTGTGGTCTGTGCTTCGTGTGTTTGAGAGAGGAGGGAGTGAATGGATTTGGAGTGAAAGATGTTGGGGATGTCTAGGGTTTGCTAATTTGGCTAGACTGGGTTGCCGCTGTACCACTGGACGCTAGCTTCCGCTGGAGGCAAAGGCACGCCCGTCAACCCGCTAGGTTTCGTAGAGCCTCGAACTCATGATGCCGCGGTGGAGTGGGTCTGTCGGTGGGGAATGGATCGACTCGAGACTTGATTGCACTGTGCGCTGGCCGCTGGGCTCTCCTCTTCTGTTGCCCATTGGGCCGAATGAAGTGAACTAATGGACTACTAGAGTACTGAACTATGTAGCGCTCCTACAGGTATCGGGTTATATGGTTAATTCGGGTACCGGGACTTGTTACTCGATCAACCCAAATTAATTTCGAGTATGTCAAATTAACACCCGAAATTGCAATGGGTAATTCGGGTTCAGGTAGTTCAGGTAAGAGAAAATTTGTTGAATGCCATTGAAATCTATACTCTTTTCTTACGTGCCATTGAAAATTATGGTTTTTGTTCATTGCCATTGGTTTATAATTTTTGTTTGCTATATGCCATTGTCGTTGCTTCTATATCTGTCTCGTGCACACGCTGTTAAAATCTATGGCTGCCCCATCTCCCTCGCGCTCGGCGCCTTTGCGTGACGCGGCGCGACCACCGGCCACCTAGCCGCTAGGCTCACCCCTGTGCCCGTTGTCACCAAGCGCTCGCGGTCCACAGGTGCCGCGACTGCTGGGCCACGCTCGTCATCCACGCACGGGTTCAACGAATAACTGAATATATACCTGATGGTCGAGGAAGCCTTCGTGAATAACTGAATACTCATGGAGTTCAACGATCGAGATTGTTTTGACGACTTTTTTTTAGGAACATCCAACGAGATTATCCCGATGGTTGAGAAGGACCCGTCGTCGTGATGGTATTCGCGGCAAGGTGGAAGAGGAAGACGAAGGCAATGCAGCCCAGGAAGGTGCGGCCGCAGCTACCAGAGTGCATGTCGCGTCGCCTGCTGGATCGCTAGCCCATGCGGCCATGCCCGAGCTAAGCGGGGGCGCGACCGGCCATGACGTGCGCATGTGAACGGCGAGAACGTGGTGGTGGCAAGCACAGGCCGACGGTAGCATGCGTGCGCGGATGACGAGCATGAGCCAGTAGCCGCGACACGCGCGAGCGGCAGGGCATGGAGTACTTGGTGAAGGAGAGTGCAGGGATGCAAGGCAACTGACTGGCTCGCGTGCGTAGACAGCAAGCGAGGGCTGACGTTCAGCACGCGTGGGCAGCGAGTACTGAATGACGAGAGTGCAGGAGAAGCCGGCGATGGCACGCGTTGGTGGCCCAATCAATGGTCGCGGCCCACGCGGGTGGCAAGCACTCCATGCGTGTGGTGGCCACGCTCGTCATCCACACGCACGCTCGACCATCAGGTATATATGCACACGGTGCCTGCGGACTGCGGTAGGGGATGTACGTTGACGGCGAGCGTTGCGGCGGTGGTCGATGAGAATGCGCCGAACATCGTGCTGTCACGGACATTGTCACCTTCATCCTGATGGAACAGGCGAATAGTGCCCACATCATGCTGCACTCCCGCACGTCACACGAGCACCACTTCAGCTCGTCCGCCCTAGTAGCAGCCGTCACCACCGTTGCGGCTAGAGCATCCTTGCCGCGACCACACGAGAACGATGCTCGTGCGCGGATGACGAGCGTGGCCCGGCAGTCGCGGTACTTGTGGACAGCGAGCGCTTGGTGCCAGGGAGCGCGCGGCCACAGGCGTCGAGTGAGAGAGAGACGTAACGCCCACAGATTTAACGCGTGTGCACGAGACAGATGTAGAAGTAACGGCAATGGCACATAACAAACAAATTAATGGGTATTGGGTATTTTGCCCCGGCCTATCCCTCTCCATCACTACACAGCAGAGCCGCTCCGTCCCTCCCTCTTCCCTGTGCGGCGGCCCTCTCTCTCTCACCGGCTCCATCTCTCGTTGGTGAATCCCGACAGCGGATTCTAGTGATGGGGGTCTGCTCCCGCCATGGCGGCGGGGGTCCGCGCGTTCCTTTCCTTGTGCGGCGCCCCTCTCTAATCATGGTGGCAGGTGCCTCTCGCGTTGCAGTGGCGGGGTCCGCTTCTCGGCGGATCTGCTCCACCAATGATGGTCGTGCGCCTCGGCGCTGTCGATCCGGCATAGATTGAGCATGGATCTGGCGGCGTTGGCCGCGCGGCCTGGCACAGATCCTGTGCAGTCGGCATCGTCGGCGAGCCCAGGATCGTCGAATGACGTATGCCCCTCATCATTTCTCTCCTCTCTCAAATCCAGGGCGGATCCATCCCTCACCCTCCCTTCCTCACAAATCCGGCTTCGTAAAGCCGAATTAATGCAGGCCTTTTCGCGGAGGCGGAACCTTTGCCCGCCTCGTAAAATGCAAAACGCCTGCCTAGGAACAGGTAGTAAGTAGTGTAATAGCTTAAGGGGTAGAATAGCTAGTTTTATAGGTGAGAGGGTGAAGTAAACAACTACAGATAATTTAGGAGGTTAAATAGAATTTTTCCTATTGATTTTAGCCTACTCGTGGTGCCATGTCTGCTGCGAGGGGGGTTAAATTAAAGTAAACTGATAGGTCATGGATTAAACAAAGGTTGTCCAAAAACAATACACATACTTGTTTTGAAAAATTATTCGTATTTATTTTTTTTGAAAAATTACTCCCTCCGTCTCATAAAAAATGTCATCCTCGTTTCACAAAAAGTCAAACATGTTTAATTTTGATAAAATATATATTAAAAATATTAATATTTATGATACATAATTATTATAATTATATAGAGCATCGAATATATTTTCATAATAAACTTATTCAGACGAACAAGTGTTGCTAACACTTTTTGCAAATCTATTCAATATTAAGAAAGTTTGACAAGCATGAGTCCCATACGAATACAATTAGACATCCTTTGTGCTCAACTGTGGTAATGGTGGCCCGAGGTCGAGCACCTGCCCACCCAGTAAGACGCCGGGGCCCCACATTAGTTACCAAAATGCGCCGGGCAGGGTAGCCGACCTGCCGACGCGGCTGCGGGACATCCGCACAAGCAGCCATGGATCACCCGGGCACCGCGTCGGGTTCAGGGTGCCCGAAGGTCTCGCATAGTCCAATCACAGTATGACACCTCCCGCTCCCCAGACCACAATTCCTCACCTCCATCTCCATGTGAAGAAAAAAATATCCGGTGCAGGCAGAAAAGCAGAAATAGTCGGGTCGTTTGAGCCCGACGCTGGCGTCGATAAAAGCAGCACGACTGACGGACACATTGAAAGCAACGAACTCGATCCCCTTTGTTTCCTTGCCCACCTCTCCATCGCCGTCTCGTTTGCAACCATAGCAAAAGCTTGGCAAGATCCAACCTTGTCTCCACGTTCGTTCCTCCGGGATTCCTCACCAAATTTTGGTCTTCTCGTCATCGCCCCTCTCATAGCAGGCTCCACTGCAGCAAAAACCCAGTCGAACTCGATGAAAAATCTGCATTCCAAAAAGTTCCAAAAAATGGACGGCCAGCTTAACCCATGGCAAGGAAGTCGCCATGCCTTCGGACACCTTCTGGGTACTGGAAAGAGAAACAAGGTGAGTTCATCGGGATCCGCTCTGGAGAGTCGTCCTCCTCCGCCGGTTCCCCCTCTTACCTGGGGGCTAGGAGGACCCTCGAGTTCTACCTCAAGGACGGCAACAGGGGCGGAGAGGGCACCAAGACGGACTGGATCATCCACGAGTACCACAACCTCCGCAAGGACGACGCCGGATCAGCCTTGTTTCTCCAGGTACGATCGATCTGTCGCGCGCTTCATCACATACACACATAGACACAGTACAATTTCTGTCCTGGCGTGTGTTTTTATTGGGCGCGTACCTGTAGGAGGATGTGGTGCTTTGTAGGGTATTCAATAAAGGCGCAGCTGATCAGAACTCCTCTCATCTCCGCAACTTGGACAGATGCTTTGAAGTTTACAAGCAAAAATACTCCGGCGGTTAGTGTCATCACTGATATATAATAGGACCAGTTTAATATCCGCAACGATACTTCTCTTTCTTAAGTTCTCTAACCATGCATTATTCTTACCTAACTGATCTGTAGATTAATCTGACGACTCTGTACAAGCACAAAATATCTCAGGGTGTGTTTAGATTCAAAAAGTTTCACGAAAAAAATACAGTACCGAATCTTGCGGTACATGCATAGAGCATTAAATGTAGACGAAAAAAACTAATTGCACAGTTTGGTTAGAAATAAATCGCGAGATGAACATTTTGAGCCTAATTAGTCCGTGATTTGACACTAAAGTGCTACAGTAACAAATATGCTAATGATAGATTAATTAGGCTTAATAAATTCGTTTCGCTGTTTCCAGACAAGCTATATAATTAGTTTTTTTTATTAGTATCCGAAAACTCCTCCCGACATCGCACGAAACATCCGATGTGACATTTTCCTAAAAACTTTTCACCAACTAAACCCACCCTCAATACTAACTTGATCTATTTCTCAGGTGAGCAGCCTGTTGGAGATTCCACAATTTATAAACTCTGCCTCCTAACCTCATTAGCCCGTCCGGGTGCACCCGCACTCCAACAAGACTTAGGGTTCCAGAACGTAGCAGCGAGTACAGAATCGCATAATGTTTGGCACCACTTCACCAAGATACGTACCAAGGATAATCCTGATGAGGTGTACGCAGCGTGCCACCGCTGTGATCAACTGCTCAAGGCTCATCCCAAGAAACATGGCACTTCTCAGCTGGAAAGGCATAGGAACAGTGACAAATGCCGCTCAAGCCGCGGTAATCCTTCCAACGACGAGGACCTTGAAATGCTGCACCATCTCCGCACAGTGCTCGATGATCCCTACGGGCAACAGGTGGTGGACTGCCAAGAGGACCTCACCCAGCTGGACCCATGGGATCTCATTCTCACCCACCCCACCCCCTGGTACGTCACGAGGTCGCTGAACCGGCAGACGCAAGGGGGGCAATGGGAGGAGATAAACAAGGGCTTCACTGCGATCCGAATGAAACAGCTGCAAATGCAGGGGTGCTGGATGGACATAGATAAGGAGATGGCTGCCATCCAAATGGATCAGTCGCAAATGCAGGTGCCACCGCCACAGTACTTGGGGCTCAGGAGGATGCTACACTTTCAACATCATGACGGCAGGAAGATGGACTGGCTCATGCTGGAATACCAGCAGCTCGATCATAACGACTCCCCTGCCCTGTTTGTTCGGGTAATTAATAATAATAAAGGATCACTCACTTGCTGAGTCCAAATATACTTTGCACCTTTGTCGTGCTTAAATTTTAATGGTTATGCTTGATTTGCTTCTACTTGTAGGGAGACATGGTGATTCGCAAGGTAATCCACTATGACAAAGATGTGGTCGCCTCCACTCTCTGTGAGTTGGACAGGCTGTTGAACGGTGATGATGACAGTGAAGAGTACTACTACAAGGGTAATATATACTTCACTCCTCGGTCATCCGCACATCGAATATTGTCACTTCCTTGCATCAATTCGATGGTAGATAAAACTTTGCACAATGCAACCACCGAGGATTAATTTTCCCTACTCTATTTAGGTAAAGGCGTGAATACGGACTCTAAGAATGGCACCTCTCACCTGTGGAGGCATAACAAGAGCTGCGCAGTCAATTGCCACAGGACAGAACATGCAAGTGACGCTACTACTGAAGGGGAAGCAGAAACCCGGCCACTGTTCCTAGTCTTGAACAACTATGGAGGTTGTGACTTGTGTTCATTTCAAATCAAGGACACCTTTAGTTTATTTTTACTATGTTTGACTCTATCATACTTATATATTTTTTAGAGAAGGGAATATATTAATATCCCAGCTTCTGCATCGACCAATGCATATAGATGTTCCTTGTTACAGCGCCACCACTGCGGTCCACGCAAGCTCAAACACAAAGTTTTGATCCAAAGAAAAAGGAGGAAAAGTTTCCAAGCCCGACATCTATAAAGCAATTCTATTACTAAATCTCCAACCGTGTCTTGCAAACACCTCCATCGCAGTTGTGTCAATAAATCTGCATCCCATCCTCATCAATTGGCGATCCTCCTCCTTCTGAAGTAAGGAGAAGATAACCTGCAAATAAGATGGTGCTACAGCCTTGTCAAAAATTATTTCATTCCGAGTTAACCAAATCGCTTAACAAATTGCACTTGCACCCACAAGCTTAGCTTTCAGTTTCCTACTTACCCCGTCTAACCAGCCAGTAAACAAATTGTGAACGCTAGTTGGAGGTGATAAATTAAAGGAAACATGAACAGTTCGCCACACGAATTTAGCAAAATGACAGTCAAAGAATAGATGTCGTATGGTCTCGTCAGAAGAACAAAAATAACACTTTCTATCTCCTTGCTACTGTCGCCTTACTAAATTGTCCTTTGTTAAGATTCACTACAGGAAACTGGCTCTTTGCCGACTGCAATTTTCTTTGCCAACTGTTTTTTTTCGACACTCGGCAAAGAGGTCCCTTTGCCAACTGGAATTTCCTGCAGTCGGCAAAGCAGGATTTGCCGACTGCCTGGCTTTGCCGACTGCCAGGCAGTTGGCAAAGCCATGGCTTTGCCGACTGCCAGGCAGTTGGCAAAGAATTGCAGTCGGCAAAGGCAGGCCATGGTTGACGCCATCCACACCGTCACCTTTGCCGACTGCCACTCCGTCAGCAGTCGGCAAAGGTGCAGGCTTTGCCGACTGCCATCCTCCCTGGCAGTCGGCAAAGACTCTTTGCCAACTGCCACTGATGGCAGTCGGCAAAGAATTAATTTTTTTTTTCGATTTTCGATCCCAGTTTTTTTGTGTTGCCTTGCTACAGTAAGTACATGATATATTCCAAGTTTGGGGTCATTTTGATTTATTTTGCTATATTCCAATGATTTTTGTTGTTTCTTTGATTTTTTCCGGCAGCTCTAGATTCGAACTGCAGGTACATGAAATAATATAATCCGGCGATTTAGAAAATGATATTCATGATGTTTGGAGCATGTTGAGGCCGTGTGCGGGGCCTCGCGTGAAATTTCGACCGTGTTGGTGTCGGAACACGCCGAGGCACGCGCGTGAAAAGTGTTTTTAAATTTTATAAAATCGAAACGGAGTCCGAAAATGACGAAACTTGACGACGTGTCTTGCCATCGCATGCGGAGGCTGTGGTAAAAATTTGAGAAAGTTTCGAGCAAGTGGCGACGTCGGGTGGCTAAAACCTGGACTAACGTCGGGTGGCTAACTTGTTATCACATGTGGAGATGTCCATTTAGTGGCGTATATAAATGACCTGCCTATCTAAAAGCATAACCTAGCTAATTTCAGGTGTGGACACGACTGCCACATAGTCGAGTGGGTTCCATATGCATATTTTTCTTTATTCCCATGTATTCTGGAACTAATATTAATATTAAAAAAAGAGTTAACGTGCAAGGGGATTGAATGCAACGCTCTCATGAATCCAAAGGAACAACCAACCACTCATTACTTGAAACTGCATTTTTCCTATGTGCCATGTATTTTTTTACGGGCATAAAAATACCCATAGAGAAATTTTGTTTAACCTGTCGGCTCGTCTGGTACACAGAGAAATATCAATAACCCTTTCACAGAATGCACAAAAAAATTTGGCTCACAGGGTAATTAAACTAACATTACTATGTGCTTTATATTTTTTATCGGATTTAGCACTGAGTTAGGACATGACTTGTGTTAGCTGTACTAGTTTTTTCTTATATAAATACTCTAGTGTTGGTGTAATTAATTCCAAACAAAAAAGGAGCCCGAACCTTAGATAGCTCACACAAGAAGCAACCGCCTCAAACTTTTTCTCAAATGTACGTGCCACAAGTTATGGAAACGCTAAGTTTCACATTTTTCGGAGGTGGTTTAAAAACAGACGCCGAATATTAAAAATTAAGTACTAAAATTTGAATTTTTCAAACATCTGATGGAGAAATGATCAAAATAAAAGTTGTAGATAAAAGGGTCGATGTAACATCAATTCAGCCCAAAATCGGAAACTGGCCTGCTAAGACCTAGAGGCCCAATATCTTCTGCGTCTCCTCGACCGTCCGATCAGATCGATGGACGAGATACATCCTGATGCGTATAAAAGCTCCAAACCCTAGCTTTCTCCTCTTCGTGGTGAGAGGCAGCCGGCGGCACGGTCTGCCTAGAGGGTGGCGAGCACTCGCAGTCAGCGTCGCCCTCCCCACCTCTTCCACTCGCGGGCGATGAGGCGGCCGGCGGTGCGGTTTGTCCGGAGGGCAGTGAGCACTCGCGTTCAGCGTCGACCCCTCCCCCCACCCCGCCCCCCCTCAGATCTGCTACCACGAAGGGCGCTAAGCGCAGGCGGCCGGCGAAGTCGACGGCGTGACCATCGCTCCTCCGCCGCCTCCAGCAATGCATCCGCGACGGCGACGTCAAGCTGCTCCGGCATCTACGGATCCCAGCTACGGAGTAGGGATACCACTGCCTGAAGAAGTCCTCATGAAGCCACTGAGCGAATCCAGTCGGCTCCGGCATCGTTGGCCACGGATCTGGGCTCGGGGGCAGCGAATCTGGGCTCAGGGGCAGCGGGTCCGGCTGGCCTACACCAGCTGCTTTGCGACGAGGCCTCCCGAGGTATGCGCGTGCTGCTGCTGAAGTGATTGGACCGGTGGCCCTTCTCTTCCGTAAGCTTTCCTCTTCCTTTTGTTGTCTCTTCCCCCAGATCTGACGAGCGGTGGTGCTTGGCGCTGTGAGAAGGCTCAACGAGGCGGCACAGCGATGGCTGATCCTACCACCAAAACATTCTTGAGGTACACGACGAATTTGTCAGCATAAATCTGTTTCTACTTTTTTTGGGTGTGATTTCTTTGTTTTTTAGAATGTTCATCAGGTCTGGAAAATAAGACGAAAAAGAAAGCAACCGTACATTAATGCAACTTTCCAATTTGTTACAGTTCCACCATGAAATTTGCTTCCATTTCCAATGCCTGCGGCTTCTGTCCATCATTTTCTAATCCATTATGTTGTCATGCATATTGCATAGCATCCTTGCCTTCGGTTGTTTTCAAGCCTGGGACTAGATCATGTGATTTTCATTAATTCTTATTAAAATAGTCACACAATTAAATATGGTGATCCAGCATCGGAGTATCAAGCTCGTACTGGCAGACATTAGTGATGCTTCACATGTATAATAGATCAGCTACCGCATTCAAGGTGTTTGATGCAATGCCTTAGGCGAATAAAGTTTCTTGAGTGCCCCCAGTTGCTACAATTGTTTACATGAAATTCTTGATCAAGATATTTGACAATATACATGACTGGACATTCAACATGCTGCATTTTATATTGTGTATCTGCCTTTTAGTTCACACTGTATCAGACTAGGATGATTTAATTATTTGAAAGGTGAGTAGGCGTCTAGGAGACGGCTGGTTCTGCCTGGACACTAGGTTCACATTTTTTTCCCAGCATGATCCGAACAAAAGAACATCTATAGTTGTGATACATACTTAAATTGGGGTCGGCACTCCTGGAATGTATAGAACATTACTTTCTTTAAGATAATGAAGTATGTCCTGAAAGAAACGCCCCTCCCTGTCATGCTGCAGAAGTGCAGATGCACTGGAATGCAAAACCAACTATTATACAAGTTAAATGACATGGGCAGAACCAGCAAAGGACATCTGTTAAGATTCAGGTGTAGTGGTCCAGTCTGGTTACTGAACTCAGGCCGCACCTTCAATTGCTTTCAGTGCGAAATAAATCATTGAGGAGCAGCACATGCTGTTGAGATGTGTTAGGTAGTTTTGTAACAATAGAGATCTGTGTAGCATACAATTTGATGGATTATGCTTGAACTTGTGTCCTAATTTCAAAAGTTGTTTGTATTATCATATTTTCTATCTGTTGCACTGATATTAGGTTCTAGGTTTTTGTTTTACATTTTGTTCCTTGTGGCCATGTGAACGAATAATCGATGAAATAGTTTTCCATTTTTTCCTAGAAAATTCAGAAGAAGGGCCAACAAGATGATAGCGGGCTTTTCCTGTTTTGCGACAAAGTGGCATCACTTGGGTAATTCTTTGTTTCTTTTTTTTCGTCATTTGCTTAATGCATGGGCTATCTTTGAGAAGAAGAATGTTCTTTCGATACAGATGCTGCCTCATATTTTAGATGAGATTGCCAATGTGTGGTCCCTGTTGAAGATTTCAGTCTAACTATATGGAAGGGCAACCATTCTTGATTCTTTTTTTCCCTTGAAAATTATTAAATTTATTTAGTTCAGGTAGCTCCTAATTTAATTGCTATGTAATATCCTAATATGATTTAGTGCTAACCATTTGAATGGTAGTGCATGTGACGTTCTGAAGTCTAAACCTGTGTCTAAATTGTTGAGTAAAGTTGTCAATTAGTGAATTCTTTAGTTAAAGTTACGATACTTTTGGTCTTGTCTCACTCCTTGAAAGTAGCTTTGTTATCTCATATGTTTTACTCATCTATGTACTTTGTAGTGTTTTACATGTCAACTCAAGAATATGAACCGTTCATGCTTTTTTAAGAAATTAGCCATTATGCTTTTCCGCTGTTGATGAATGAAGCCATTCTCTGAAGAAACCTGGCAAAATTCCAGAAGTCATGGTAGGGCGCCCGAAGGGCGTCTGATGTTCTAGTGAAGTGCAAAGTCAGCAACCAAACCCAATGGTCACTGATGCTCCTGCAGGAAATTTGGGTTCCTTATCTGTAGGTAGTAATGACAATAAGAAGGTGTCTCGCGAAGATATTGAACTTGTAACCTTTCTAGCTATCTAGTGGCATCCCCTCTACATTTGGCTATATCTGGGGAATGCATTTGGCTTGCACTGTTGATAGACAAGCATTTACTGTCTAGTCACTGTTTTATGTATGTTAGTTAAATTTATATTCATTACAGATTCATACTGTTATCCCTGTTTACAGCTTTGCCAAATGTCGGCAAAGAGGGCAAACCTTTGCCGACTGCAACTCCGAAAGCAGTCGGCAAAGAACATTTCAAAAAAAAAAAATTTCTTTCTTTGCCGACTGCAACTCCGAAAGCAGTCGGCAAAGAACATTTCAAAAAAAAATTTTCTTTCTTTGCCGACTGCAACTCCGAAAGCAGTCGGCAAAGAACATTTTTTTAAAAAATATTTTCTTTCTTTGCCGACTGCCGAGCTGGCGGCCAGTCGGCAAACAATTTTTAAAAAAAAATTCTTTGCCGACTGCCGAGAAACCAGCAGTCGGCAAAGCCTGCCGTCAGGGCTGACGGCGCCACGTGGCTATGCCGACTGCTGGCGTGGCAGTTGGCAAAGGCTTTGCCGACTGTGTGCCACGTGGCAGTCGGCAAATCTGCCTTTGCCGACCCAGGCTTTGCCGACGGCTCTTTGCCGACTGCCACGTGGCTTTGCGGTCGGCAAAGCCTTTGCCGACTGGGTTTATGCCTTTGCCGACCGGGGCAAGCAGTCGGCAAAGAGGCGTTTTCCTGTAGTGATTACTCCCTTGTACAAGTACCACAAAAAAATCTTGATTTTGAGAGGTAATTTCAGTTTCCAAATAAAAGTATTATAGGGTACAACTTCAGCTGTCACTAAGGCTCTGTACATGGATTTAACCGAAAATAATCCATTCTGGTGTAACCTCCACACAAAGCGATCTCTTTGGTTTGTTAATTGTACATTGACAACCATTGCAACCACATCTTGCCATGCTTGTAAATTAACCCCTACTAAGGACCTCCTGAAGGCTACATTTACTAAGGACCTCCTGAAGGTTACATTTAATCATGGATAACACCGCTCTTACAGAAGCACTTTTTTTCCTAACAATGTTATATAGTGCAGGAAAGATCGATTTTAGTGGACGCGATGATATCCACGAGTCCTCCTAAAATCTCACTTGAGACCCATCACCTAGATCAAACTTGCCTAGTGAGAGAAATTTCCCCTTGACCTTCATGAGGCCAACCCAAAACTGAGAATCTCTGGACATGTATTGAGCCTGCGTCAAAGTTTTGTCCCTTAAATATTTATTCCTAGATAACTGTTGCCAAGCCCCATCTCTATTAATCAGGTTGAAAAGCCATTTACTTAGGAGACACTTGTTGTGGACATCTAAATTTAAAACTCTCAACCCACCTTGGTCTTTCGGAGTATAAACTACTTCCTATCTAGTTAACCTATACTTTTTCTTGTGATCATCGCTCTGCTAGAAGAAGCGTGATCTGAAGTAATCCAACTTCTTTAGCACCCCTCTAGGTACTTTAAAAAAGGAAAACATAAACATAGGGAGACTACTCAAAACAGAATTAATCAAAACCAACCTCCCTCCCACCGACAACAACTTACTTCTCCAACAATTCAGCCTTTTTTGAAATCTTTCTTCAGCATGTTTCTAATCCTTATTCATAAGTTTTCTATAGTGCATGGGAATTCCTAGAAAACGAAAAGGATACAACCCTAAATCACACCTAAAATTTTGTTTATATTCGGTTTGTCTTGCTCTGGTTGCTCCATAACAAAACATCTTACTTTTATGGAAATTGATCTTGAGTCCTGATAATTGTTCAAAAGCACAAAGTAAAAGCTTCATATTTTTTGCCCTCTCTAGATCATTGTCCATAAAGATGACTGTGTCATCTGCATACTGAAGGATCGAGAGTCCCTCATCTACCAAACGTGGAACAACCCCTTGGATTTGTCCCATCTCTTTGGCTCGTGAAATAAGGACAACCAACATATCAACCACTATATTAAACAGAATCGGAGATAAAGGATCTCCCTGCCGCACTCCTTTCTTAGTTTGAAAGAATTGTCCTATATTATCATTTACCTTTACTGCAACACTTCCTCTAGTCATGCCCTTTGAAATCCATTCACACCAAGTTGGTGAGAATCCTTTCATCCTGAGAACCTATTGCACAAAAGGCCATTTTAATTTGTCATATGCTTTTTCAAAGTCTAGTTTTAGTATCACTCCGTCCTGCTTTTTTCTATATAGTTCATGAATTGTTTCATGCAAAATAACAGCCCCCTCCATGATAAAGTGACCCGAGATAAAGGCTGTCTGTGAAGGTCCTATCAATTTGTCTGTCACCTTCAAAATTCTATTGTTTAGCACCTTCAAAATTCTATTGTTTAGCACCTTCGTAAAATCTTAAAGCTCACATTTAATAAACATATGGGTCTGTATTGTTGTATCCGGGCCGCATCAATAACCTTCGGTAGTAACGTGATTACTCCAAAATTAAGGCTATGAATTGGCAATCTTCCCTCATGGAATTCATAAAAAAGACTCATTAAGTCCGGCCTCACAATCTCCCAGAAAAATTGGTAAAACTCAGCGAGAAAATCATCCGGGCCGGGTGCCTTGTTATGTTCCATATCAAAGACTGTCATTTTAACCTCCTCCTCAGTGAATGGAGCTGTCAATACCTCATTCTCTTCCTCCGATACTTGAGGTATATCGTACCTCAAAGTCTCATCCATTGAGAAAGAATTTTGAGTATGAGGTCCAAACAGTCCTTTATAGTAATCGGTAATATAATTTTTCAGATTATCGTCCCCAACAATGGTTCCTTCTTCCTATTTTAATTGCACAATTTTTGTTTTCCTGTGTCGGCCATTTGCCACCATATGGAAGTACTTAGTATTATCATCTTCTTGTAATAACTTTGTTGCTTTATATCGTTGGAACCAGTAAATTTCCTCCTCTCTCAGCAACTTCGTTAATTGCCCTTTGAGATGATGTCTAAGCTCCACTTCTTGAGATGACAACAGTATTGTTTTTGCCTTTCTATCCAACACATCTATCTTGGTTAGCAAAACATATTTAGCTCTTCTATTTTGAGAAACCAGGTTCCTAGCCCAACCTCTAAGAAAACGTCGTAGCCTTCTAATTTTGTTTTGCCACTGCTCCAAAGGTGACCAACCCCTATTCTCAGATTCCCAAACCCCCTTAACCAGATAAAAAACCATCCCTTGAGGTGCCATTCTCAGAGTCCGTATTCACGCGGTGTGAATACGGACTCTGAGAATGGCACCTCTCACCTGTGGAGGCATAACAAGAGATGCGCAGTCAATTGCCGCAGGACAGAAAATGCAAGTGACGCCACTACTGAAGGGGAAGCAGAAATCTGGCCACTGTTCCTAGTCTTGAACAGCTATGGAGGTTGTGACTTGTGTTCATTTCAAATCAAGGACATCTTTAGTATATTTTTACTATGTTTGACTCTATCATACTTATGTATACTCACTCTTGTTCTAGTATTTTTACTATGATCACTTCCTTGCATCAATTCGATAGTAGACAAAACTTTGCATAGTGCAACCACCTAGCATGAGGATTAATTTTGCCGGCTTTGTTTAGGTGAAGGTGCGAACACGGACTCTACCCCGTCCAGTGATTACATAGGTGACAGGAAGCGCAAGAGAAGTGCTTCTTCCAAGCGCACATCAAAAGTTTGGGAGCACTTCACCGAGATCCGCACCGCAGATCGTGTTAAAGAATTAGGCAATTTCCAGATTAAAAGCATGATTAAATCTAGAACATAAATCATGACAAATATATGAACTAGATTAAACATGTATGGCATACTAGTATAGCAGATCAGCATATTCCACAGCATCAACATGACAAGCATTGATAGTCCAGCAGATAGATTAGATTGTACGAACGTCAAAATTAGATTAAGAGAATTATACCTTTCAGTTGTAGTAGTAGATGGTGTTGAAGATGTAGCTGGCGGTGGTGATGGAGCGAGATCGCTGATGTCGATGTCGTCGATGTTAAAGTCGTCGTCAAAGTCTTCGATGAGAGGCGGAGGAGTATTCTTGATGACGACCCCGCGAGCTCTAACACAACGAAGCCGACGCGCCGATGCACCCTTCGGAAGACGAGCCGTTGTGGAAGCTTTGGGAGCAGTCGCGCGAAGAACGCTTCCCAAAAACCTTATTCGTCTTCTCCCGGTGTAGGATCGCAAAGACGAGGGTTCCGGAGACCTGCTCACCCGGACGCTGGTGCACGCAAGCGATCAGACTGGAGTAGCTACAGTGGCGGCACAATAGCGGGTAGAGGCAAAAACCCTAGGATTTACTGAATACGTTTTGGCGTGGCCGGCAGGTTGCTTATATAGTCCTGTCCAACCAATCTCGTGTCGCGATCACAATCTAAATTGATTTAGAACTCTTAATTTGTAACCGATTTGGACTCATGCAACTTGAAGGCCAAGAAACCAAAAACGAAAACAGCAAAAGGAGATCGCGCTCCCACAAGGCGAGGAGCCGGATTTCGGCGGACCATTCACGCAGGTGCCGCGCACCCGCGCCCTTTGCCCCGCCCGGCGAGGCGAGGCGAGCGAGCGCGCGTGTGGACTTCTCTTACTCCTCACACTAGACTTGAGGAAGTGGGGAGGACTTCCATATTTAAGTATGACTACCTCCACTTCAACAAGCAAGGTGGTACTAAAGAGTTCCCACATCCCCTCTTGCTCACATGAATGGGCCTTTGAGATTTATTAGGAATTTCACAATAGGTTATTGGGCCAAGCCCATATAAATTCCAACAATCCCCCACCAGATCTCAAATATCCATTTAGAGATTTGTCTGTTCTCACTACTATTTGATATACCAGTGTTTCGGCAGAGACTGTGAAGTTGAACTTCCGCCTAGAACCTCAAGCTACACTCATCCACAACTTGAACAATGGACTATGCCTTGAATTGCAAGTTTTGTGTGAATAAGCTTTGCTCAAAATCAAACTAGTACCTGGCTACCAATAACCTTACTCCGTGGGTGGAGCATATACGTCGTACTCCTTGGTCTCTTCATGATCTTACTAGAGACCACCCAAGTCTCATAGACTGCGACGTTCTACAGTCGAACTCATATAGGCATGTTCTTTCAAGAATGCTCTGTAGGACAGCATCTTTGCTTGTTAAAGCCAATAAAACATGTTAAGGCATTAGCCAACCTACCATACAGTGCCTCAACGCTTTGAGAGTATTGCATCTTTACATAGAGAGGGTTATAATTATACTCTCAGTTTACCAATAGTTTGTTCTTCCCAGATCCTAAGTCACGGGATCTCCGATCGAAAAGGTTAGGTTACTACTACTGTAAACTCATATGGGTCTCAAACCCATCTCCCTTGATGCTATTTCTATCACATTCCGTGATAGTCCTTTGGTAAAAGGATCTGCCAGGTTCATGTCTGTTTGCACATAAGCCACAGTGATTACTCCGGAGTTTCTCAACTTCCTGACAGACTTCAAACGTCTTTTAACGTGTCTTGTTGACTTCGCATTATCCTTAGCACTATTTACTTTAGTGATCATTGTTTAGTTATCACAGTTCATAAGGATAGCCGGTATTGGTTTTTCAACCACCAGCAAGTCTGACAAGAGCTCACACAGCCACTCTGCCTCCTAGAGAAGCTGTATCCAAAGCAGTAAGTTCTGCTTCCATGGTAGATTTAGTCAAAATAGTCTGTTTACTAGACCTCCATGACACTATGCCACCTCCAAGAATAAACACATACCCACTAGTGGCATAGATTTGATCAATATCAGAAATCCAGTTCGCATCACTATATCCCTCTAGCATAGCTGGGTGCCCAGAATAGTGAATCCCAAAACTCATTGTACCTTTGAGATAACGCAAGACCCTCTCAAGTGCATGCTAATGATTATCACTCGGATTGGATATGTACCTACTCAACTTGCACACGGCAAAAGAGATATCGGTCTGGTTGCACTAGCTAGATACATGAGTGAACCAATTATCTGAGAATATCTCAATTGATCTCTAGCAATCTTCTTATTTTTTCTCAATGTCACACTAGGATCATAAGGTGTTGGAGTAGGCTTGCTATCCATAAAGCCAAAACGGCTCAAGACCTTCTCAACATAGTGAGATTGTGACAAGGTAATCCCACTATCTTCCTTAATCAGCTTAATGTTTAGAATTACATCAGCTTCTCCTCGATCTTTCATGTCAAAACTCTTTGACAAAAAAGACTTGACCTCATTAATAATATCAATGTTTGTTCCAAAGATTAGAATATCATCAACATATAAACATAATATAACAGATTGGCCCCCACCATGTCGATAATACACACACCTATCAGCTTCATTAACAGCAAAGTCCGCACCAGTTAAAGTAGTGTCAAACTTCTCATGTCATTGTTTAGGTGCTTGTTTCAAGCCATACAAAGATTTTAGTAATTTACACACCTTCTGCTCTTCACCTTTTACTACAAATCCATCTGGCTGATCCATATAAATCTCCTCATCCAACTCTCCATTAAGGAAAACTGTCTTCACGTCCATTTGATGAACGAGAAGACCATACGAGGCAGCCAGAGAAAGTAGCACTCGAATAGTGGTCATTCTAGCAACATGTGAATAAGTATCAAAGAAATCCTCACCTTCCTTCTGGGTATAACCCTTAGTCACAAGCCGAGCCTTGTACTTGTCAATAGTACCATCAGGCCTAAGCTTCTTTTTGAACACCCACTTACATCCAATTGGTTTACAACCAAAAGGTAGCTCAGATAACTCTCAAGTTCTATTAGAAAGAATTGAGTCCATCTCACTACGAACAGCTTCTTTCCAATCATCTGCATCTGGAGATGCGTATGCCTCTGTAATAGAAGTAGGAATATCGTCCACAAGATACACAATGAAATCATCACCCAAGGATTTTGCAATCCTTCGTCTCTTGTTCCTCGCAGGAACTTCATTGTTATTCTCCTCAAAGACTTCTTCAAGTGGTTGCTCAAATGATTCAATAGAAGACTCAATAGGTACCATAAAATCAGGAGCTATCTCAGAGGAAAATCTAGCATTGCTACACATATCTTTCATAGAGAATATATTTTCAAAAAATATAGCATCACGAGATTCAAATATTGTATTAACATGCATATCAGGAACTTCAGATTTTACTACTAAAAATCTATAGGCAATGCTATAGTGAGCATATCCTAGAAAGACACAATCCACAGTCTTCGGTCCAAGCTTACGCTTCTTAGAAATTGGAACATTGACTTTCGCCAAACATCCCCACGTGCGCAAGTATGAAATTGATGGTTTCCTTCCAATCCAATTCTCATATGGAATTGTCTCTTTATTTTTGTTTGGAATTCTATTCAGGACATGACTCGCAGTCAATAGAGCTTCCCCCCACCATGCCTTAGATAGACCAGCAGTGTCTAACATGGCGTTCACCAAGTCAGTCAGCGTGTGGTTTTTCCTCTCGGCAATCCCGTTTGATTCAGGCGAATAGGGAGTTGTCCTCTCATGAATAATACCATGTTCCGCACAAAACTCATCAAATAATATAGAAAAATATTCACCACCACGATCTGACCTTAGATGTTTAAATTTTCTCTCTAGTTAATTTTCAACTTCAGCCTTATAGATTTTAAAGTAGTCTAGCGTTTCATCTTTAGTTTTAAGCAAGTAAACATAGCAAAATCTAGTTGCATCATCAATTAAAGTCATGAAATATTTCTTTCCACCTTTTGTCAACACACCATTCATCTCGCAAAGATCAGAATGTATGAGTTCTAGAGGTGCCAAGTTTCTCTCCTCTGCTGCCATATGAGGCTTTCGAGGTTGCTTAGATTGCACACAGCTATGACACTTAGAACCTTTGGCAATAGTGAGATCTGGAATTAAATTTAGGCTAGACAAACGTGACATCAATCCAAAGTTAACATGACATAAGCGAGAATGCCAAACACTCGAATTATCATTAATCGTGCCACAAATATGATTCACTGACTTATTACAAAAATCTGCCAAAGATAGGCGGAACAAGCCTCCGCAATCATAGCCTTTACCAATAAATTGTCCATGCTTAGACATGACTACTTTATTAGACTCTAACACTACCTTAAACCCATCTCTCAATAGAAGGGAGACGCTAACAAGGTTCTTGCGAATAGTAGGGACATGTTGTACATTCTTTAGCTGCACGATCTTTCCCGAAGTAAACTTCAGATCTACCATGCCAACACCACAAACAGAAGCATGTGACCCATTCCCCATCAGGACGGAGGAACCTTGGAGCCCCTGGTAAGAAGAAAACAAAGAGATATCAGCACACACATGAATATTAGCACCTGTATCAACCCACCAACTTGGAGATTGAAACACTGAAAGTACAGTAGGAAAATTACCATACCCGTCATCAGCACTGCTAGCAGTCACGAGGTGAATTTTCTTTTTCTCTTTCTTGTCCGCTCGCTCCGGACAATCTTTAGTAAAATGACCAAGCTCTCCACACGCGAAGCAAGGTAGCTCTGCTTTGTCTTTCTTCTTCTTCTTGAAGGCAGTATTTTGTTTGGCATTGAAAGCAGGTTGCTTAGGCTTTCCCTTGTTCTTGCCATGGTTTCTCTGGACAAAGTGGGCGCTAGATTTTTCCTCGTTCCCCTTCTCAATGTTATCTTTAGCCCGAGCTTTTTCCTCGACATCAAGAGATGCTATCAGGTTTTCAACTGATATTTTCTGTCTCTTGTGTTTGGAACTTGTGGCGAAATTCCTCCATGAAGAAGGCAATTTAGCAATAATGCACCCAGCCACAAACTCATCGGGTAAGACACATTTAAGGAGTTCAGGTTCCTTAGCCAGGCGCTGAATCTCATGAGCTTGCTCGACTACTGATTTGTTAGCAACCATCTTGTAGTCATTAAAGCTCTCCATGGTATACGGCTCTTTGCCTGCATCTGAAGCACCATAAGTAGTATTCAGATGATCCCATAAAGCCTTTGCGTCTCTTAAGTGCATCATAGTATCAAATAGATAATCTGAAAGCACATTACGCACAGCTCCCACAAAGATGTCATTAGCTTCCTGAAATTTTCTCTGATTTTCACAGAGATGTTTCCCTCAGGCATGCCATCTTTTACCCAGAAAACTTTCATGGCAGTAAGCCAATCAGTGACCTTGATAGACCACCTTTTAAAATACGTACCAGAAAACTTTTCCGGCCTCAGCGCATCAACAAAACTAGACATAGATAATTCTAGAAACAGCCTATAATAAGGTTTTTGGATTGTTAAAGAATTAGACAATTTCCAGATTAAAAGCATGATTAAATCTAGAACATAAATCATGACAAATATATGAACTAGATTAAACATGTATGGCATACTAGTATAGCAGATGAGAGGCGGAGGAGTATTCTTGATGACGACCCCGCGAGCTCTAGCACAACGAAGCCGATGCGCCGATGCACCCTTTGGAAGACGAGCCGTTGTGGAAGCTTTGGGAGCAGTCGCACGAAGAACGCTTTCCAAAAACCTTATTCGTCTTCTCCTGGTGCAGGATCGCAAAGACGAGGGTTCCGGAGACCTGCTCACCCGGTCGCTGGTGCACGCAAGCGATCGGACTGGAGTAGCTACAGCGGCGGCGCAATAGTGAGTAGAGGCAAAAACCCTAGGATTTACTGAATACGTTTTGGCGTGGCCGGCAGGTTGCTTATATAGTCCTGTCCAACCAATCTCGTGTCGCAATCACGATCTAAATTGATTTAGGACTCTTAATTTGTAACCGATTTGGACTCATGCAACTTGAAGGCCAAGAAACCAAAAACGAAAACAGCAAAGGGAGATCGCGCTCCCGCAAGGCGAGGAGCCGGATTTCGGCGGACCATTCACGCAGGTGCCGCGCACCCGCGCCCTTCGCCCCGCCCCGCCCGGCGAGGGGAGGCGAGCGAGCGCGCGCGTGTGGACTTCTCTTACTCCTCCTCACACTAGACTTGAGGAAGTAGGGAGGACTTTCATATTTAAGTATGACTACCTCCATTTCAAGAAGCAAGGTGGTAAAGAGTTCCCACATCCCCTCTTGCTCACATGAATGGGCCTTTGAGATTTATCAGGAATTTCACAATTGGTTATTGAGCCAAGCCCATATAAATTCCAACAGATCGTGACGTGGTGTATGCAGTGTGCCACCATTGTGACAGGGGGTACAGTAGTGCTCGCTCTACGAATGGCACCACTCACCTTAGAAGGCACAACGAGATCTGCTCAAGGAAGCACCCTGGGGTAGGAAATGTGAATAATGGCGCCAATGCTGCATGGGAAGCAGAAATCTTGCCACTGTTCCTACTCTTCAAGAACTATAAAGGTTTTGACTTGTGTTCGTTTAAAATCAAGGACCATTCAGCTTATTTTTTTCTTCTATGTTTGTCTCTATGATACATACTCACACTTGCCCTCTGTTTTCAGAAACAGAGCATCAGGCATCAGGGATGTGCTGAAGCTAGGAGCCAAGAAGATGGCCACCTCGTGATGATTGGTGGAGTGGAGGCAAATACAGTGGGCTAATGCGCTCGGCGATTGCGCATGCGCCCTTTCTGTTTGTCAGCTTTGTTTCATGGCTCACTTGTTGGGTTCTGTGTCTTAGATTGTCTTACTCTTCTTTTCTATCCATTCCAACATGTTTAAGTAGCTGAGACCTACGGTTGCCTGAGTTTGATGTATGAATTATGATCAGGGATGTAATATCTTTGAATATCTGGGAGAAATGGAGCCATGGAGGTTGATGTTAGAGATAGTAGAACATGAACAGATGAACTGAATTTAGTCAATTTCTGCACTCTGCAGCCTTAGCTTTTGCAGGGACGGTAATTCGTAATACCACTGTGTTTTTTGAGTTTTTGTACAGGGACCCGTGCTCTGCTATCTCCACTCTCTAGCGGGCGCACTAGCAGTAAACTCTGGTCAGATCAGAAGACTGATCTGCCCTCGACTGCAATCTGATGCTGTGAGCAATGCTCTCCATGTTTCTAGGAGCTCAATGGTGGGCCCGTTTGGTGCTAAAACTGTGTTTCGGTGTAAGGGGGTGTTTGGTTGGAGGAGTTAAAATTTAACAAACACTGTAGAACTTTCGTTTTATTTGACAAAAAGTTTTCAATCTTGGACTAATTAGGCTTAATAGATTCGTCTCGTAAATTACTCCTAATCTGTGCCGACATGCATGCAATTAGTCTACATTTAGTACTCCATGCATTTAAGAGAATATTGATGTGATGGGAGTTAAACTTTAACATCTGCAAACCAAACGGAGCCTAAGTATACTGGACTAGGATTGATAATATTTATTTATGGATCATTTTCCACCAATATATATATATATATATATATATATATATATATATATAAGATGTATAGGAAAGTGGCCCACACCATGCACAAGCGGCCCACGACAAGCACGGTGAGCCTGGTCCCATCAAATAAGTTGCACCATACCCATTGGACATTGAAGCCTGATTTAATAGAGGTTGGATTTTGTCGAAGAAACTATTTCATGGCGAAATCAGTTTTTTCTGGTTTTAGACTAGGAAACCATTGTAGGAATTTTGAGTTTCCCTTTCAAAATTGTTTTGCATTTGGTATGGTTTCTTCCCAAAAACCTTTGCTCATCTGGACTTATCTCTCAGCAAGCCAATGATGTGCATTTACGTGGGCGCAGTAGTAACAGTGTAGTGTTTTTACGTTTTGGGACCAAACTAAATTTCAGATACACCGCTTAATTCAAGAATGTTTTGGAGCATTGTTCTAAACATGTGCAAGTAAATATTATTTTCTAATAATATCTCTTAATTCGCATTTAAGATTGTTTACGTGACAAAATATTGATTATAAGATTCCTACCTAAAGATTATTAGTACAAATGGACAACACCCTATGCATAGTTATAAGTGACTGTGTGATATGTTGGTAAGTGGTGGCACAAGTGATATCAGAGGTTGTGTCGTCGTCTAGGCCTTTGACCACGTAAAAAATATTCTTATTTTTACAACTTGTAAACGTTTTTTTAATCTGAAAATTATTCGTAAAAAATTCTTTTTTTACAACTTCCAAACAGTTTTTTTTTAAAAAAACTATCAATTATTTGTGGGTCCAGTTTACTAAGTCAACAACTCCTGAAAATCATTTTTAGTGACGATGGACCTGAACTGATCTTGGAAATAGATTTTTAAGGGCGGCACAACCGTCCCTAGAAATCGATTTCTAGAAACGGTTTTATGAACACCACTGAAAATTGCTTCTTCAAGGGCAAGTACACTGATACTGTCTCATAGGTTGTCTCATGCAATGCCACGTAATTATGAGACGAGGTAACAAGTATAATAAATTGTCTTTTAAGTTGACTCGTAGTAATGGTAGAGTTCTTAATTTGTGGATATAACAATAGAATATTTATGAGTTGCATGACAACAACCACTTTTACAATGATGTGTAAATTGTCTCATAGTCCTACATTTAAGCTCATGAGTTGGTTATTTCGGGAAACAACGACCCCTTTCTCTGTCCCCTCCCTCTTTCCTTCACATTAGCAAAAATACTACGTGGTACTGCATGAGACGGAGTACGAGACTACTGAGGTATAGCATTTTACTTGCCCTTATAATCGATGGCATAGTAATGGTTTTGAGATCTGGTCCTAAAGATCTTTTAGACCGTGACCAAAAATCATTTCTGTACTAGTGTTTATCAAGTTTTTACATGCTAGAGGTTGTAAAAGCACCACATGTATTTGTTAGTTCAAATTAAATAAATTAAATAAACGTGGCCTATATACTTGTACAACTGAAGATATACAAGGGTTTTACCTGTATACCATAAAAAATGGTCCCTACTTACGTATCACTAAAAAGTTCGAACGCACCTAGGTAACACTATTATAATTTTTTTTCGTCCAAGCTATTCCGTCCAACTTTTATCTAGTTTTCCATTTATCAGCCCTGACATATGGGTCTGGCCATGTAATAAAACATCAAAAATGCCCTTGTGTCTCATTTTCTCCTACGGCTCTCTCCACTCTCCTCTCTCCCATGGCCGCGAAGGGGGCGCTGTGGAGGTCAACACCGTTCTCGGGGCCGGCCGAGAGCCGCGTCGTGCCCTACGGGACGGCCGCACACCGCCTCCGGGCTGGCCGCGAGCCGCGCCTTGGGGCCAGCCACACCTGGGTGAACGGCCGTGCAAACGAGCGGCGGGGCCGGGGAGTCGGTCCGCACGGGCGGTGTGGCTGGCGCGGCGAATCTAGGACTATTCTCTTCCTTCCCCTTCTCTTCTCTTGTTCGTTGTTCCCTCGCTCGCTCGCTCGTTCATCGCCCGAGTTGGAGTGGGAGGCAAGAAGGAGATCGAGCCGAGGAGGGAGTACGACGCCGACAACGACTCTGCCGCCGGCGCAGCCGCGGATGCCATGGTCACGCGGCGGTTCTTCCCGGCCCTGGCCGCCATCGGCGCGGCGCCCGGCTCGTCGAACGCGCGCGGGCTGGCTCCGCCTGGCCGCCGCGGGCAGCAACGGCGTCGCACCAACTGGTGGCCCCGCGGCAGGGGCGGCTACGGCGGCAGTTGGTGGCAAGAAGAGCCGGCGCGGGCCGCGGTCGCGCAGCTCGCAATACCGCGGCGTCACGTTCTACCGCCGGACGGGGCGGTGGGAATCGCACATATGGTAAGTTCCGTTGCCGCCGCGGCGCCGCCCTTTCCTTTCTCGAGGACAGAGAGACCGAGCAAGCACAGGTTGCAGCAGCTTGCGACGGGGGGAGGGGGTGTTTGCGCGCGGGCTGCTTGGCAGGGCGCGGCCATGCGCGCGGAGGTCCCCGGCATCGACGTGCTGGTGCTCTCCGCGGTGCATTGGTTCCTGCACTCGGCGATCTTCTACGACGTGCCACCACTGCCCGGAGCCCAACGCACGGAGATGGGCTTCTTCGGCGCGTTCCGCCTCGTCGTCCGTGGCGAGCTCCGCGAGGTCGTCCTCTGCGGCGCCAGGGCGCAACGGCAGGGCGGCCGCGGGCTGAAGCTGGCCGTGCTGACGACGTTCTCGCCCGCGCACTTCGAGGGGGACTGGGACAGCCCCACCGGGTGCGCGCGCACGGGGGCTCTTTGTCCGCGCCTCATCAGGGCGAGCAGGTGGTGCCCTTTTCGTGCTCGTGCCTGCAAAGAAAAAGTGTCTCTGCTCAGATGGAGCCCACGGTCCGCGGGAAAGAACGGATCATCATTGAATCTGTCAAATCTTCAGTATGCTGAGGAACGGTCACTGTAGGCGAATTAGCTTAGTTTGGACTAGTGAATAGTTTTTACTTTCCTTTTTCTATCGCTTACACAGATATATCTATGATCAGGAATGTAATATCTTTGTATATCTGAGAATAAAATGAAGGCTGATGTTTGCACTTTGCATCTTGAACTTTACAAGAACGGTAATTAGTAACAGTAATCTTTTTTTCAATGTTTGGAGGTAGATTAAACTTCTACAGGAACCCGTGCTCTGCTGTCTCCACTCTCTAGCAGGCGCACTAAGGACAAATTTTGTACAGATCAGAAGCCTAGCCTGCCCAGTCTCAAGACTGCTAATTAAGCTGCAATATAAGCTTGGGCACTGCCAAAACATAGGTTTAAGGCCCGGTCCCGGTCGTGGTCATTCTTACATGAGCTACGGTGCCACTGTGTATGGATGGAGCATGAGTTCTGAGGTTTTCTTGACATGTATGAGAAAGTCTTTTTCTTAATGCAATGCTCGGGGGCTGTCTTACGCCCGGCAGGTTGAGTTTTTATAAGCTTGGCAGCAAAACCATCACACCCTGTTTTTTGGACCGGACCGCAATGGTGGATTGGTGCGATCCAATTGGTGCCAAAACTGCATTTCGATGTAGTAAAGTCGCATAGACTACGGTGTACAGTCTCGAACTGGTCCAAGGATTGATTGATCGTTCCAATAATAAAATGAAAAAAAAACAGAGATGTGCAAGAATGACGAAGGGCCTATTTTGGGCCGCAGGCAGCAGCAAGCCTTTGCCCATCTAATAAGTTGCGTGTCATCCAATATTCCAATGGATTTTATTTTTGCAAAAAGAAGTCAGTTTGAACATCTTCAACTATTCTTCCCTTTACTCTGCAATAAAACTATTTGTAGGACCTCCTTAACCTTAATCTCGTGATGCCATTACTTTTCTAGTTTCTTCAATGAGTGGATTTGGAGCTGGTTTTGTACACGCTGACAACACGTTACCCTAGCACCCAAAAGAATGTGAATCCCACTTGTCTACAAATCAAATACTTTCAAGTTTAACTAGGTAACAGTATCAACATTAATAACTCTAAATAAATTTATTATCAAAATATAGTTCATCATTAATCTCATAGTACTTACTACATATCATAATTATCCTTTGGGAGACAACAGCCCCGATAGAGATGCCCAGGACAGCCTTCTCATCCTTACTCCTCATATGCTGGGAACTATGGAAACACAGGCATGACGTGGTCTTCTGAGGCTTGCCACCAGACCACTCTCGACTCATCGCTGCTTGCAGAAGCTCAGCTAAGATTGGAGATGCCGCCTTCCCAGGAACAACACTCGCCTTTCTGCTCTTTGGTGTAATAGCTTACCTATATGATTTACCTATTTTGTATGTAACTGTGCAAACTTTTGGGCCATGTGCCCTACCACCAACGGGTAACACCGGCATCTGTGGCCTAATATATCAGGTGGGGTTTTTCTAACCCCCGTCGTTGACCTCAAAAAAAAATCAAATATTTTTATATTGCTTAAACTAAAGACTAGTTGACTACTACTAGCTTTAATATGAGCAAGGCAACCAAAAAACGAAGCTACTCATTGTTGGATTATATGTGAATTGCTTACATCTCATGAGCTTAAATTTTTGGGTTTTATCAGCACTACTTTTCAGCAATGGAACAGTGTTTTTCTCTCACAACAAATCAGTATCAGCATCAGCTGAATTAGACACAAGATGCAAATCATTCCCTTGGTTCCAAATTATAAGTGGTTTTATCTTTTTTTATACATCAAATTTGGTCTAGATTAGCAAATTCAATGTGCCAAAAAAACTTGAAAGTGACTTATAATTTTGAATAGAGTAATGTCGAAGAAAAGAATGCTTGATTAGGCCGAGGCCCTGTTTGATTGGGCTTTTGGCAAAGCGCATCCATGGGTGAGCATTCCCTCTCTGGTGAGCGCTCCATCTTCCCTACCAGCAAGCACATCCTCGGGCGAGCGCTCCATCTTCCGGGCGCCTGGCCACCGAGCGGCGTGGGCTTGCCCTCCCTCAGATCGAACGCCGGGCCATCTATATTTGCCTGGGTTGATTTCCTTGCCACACTTCCAAAAAACAAGGTCTTGCTCCATAGCTGGAGGCTTTGCATCGACTAATTTTGTATTTGGTTCATTTTGGCAAATGCTTCCCCTTCAAAAAAAGCAGAAAGTCAACCAAACATGTACAACCAAAAGGTTCTTTTACAGAAGCAGCTACTTTTGTATCTTACAATTTTTGTAGCACCTTGGACCCTACTTTTAGCTTTCGCTTTTAGCTTTTTGAAATGGTGGAAGTAAAGAGAAGTTTTATTGTTATTAAATTGGAGATAAAGAGAGTTGGTAAATTTCATGGTTGTTTTAACCAAACAGCTTATAACCTTTTCTTACCACACATAGCTCACAACAACTTTTACCACGGCTGGATCGGTCACAAAAAATGTTTTCACAGCTCACAGCTGAACCAAATAGACCTTGAACCTACTCCTGCTTTGTCACACCCGGTTTTCTAAAGAACAAAACCAGGCTAATCATATGTGTGCCCAAGAAGTCCACACATATGTCAGAATAAAAAAGTACCAGAAACAATGTTATTATATAACGTATACATAGCTATATTAACACTTACATCAGAGTATCGCGGAACGGTGACTAAACTTCAGGCTCCATTCTTCTCAGGGACGGCTGACTGATGGCTCCGTATGCCAAGCTCTTCTAAAAGACTTCTGAAAACTCCACTACATCTTTTATCCTTCTTCTAAGCAGCACCTTACTACATACTGGAGTGTTGGAGAAATAGCAAGAGTGAGTCCACGTCGAACTCAATAAATATAACACAGGGTTCATGAGGCTCAAAAAGGCTAGACACTGTTTGACTGCATTTAGCTTTTTAATCATCATATAATTAGCAATTGAGTAGCATTAAGATAATCCACTTCCCATTAATGAACCAATGATCAATTGTAATAAGGATAATGAATAGCATTAACATGAGCATAATAATAACAACAGTAATTAAGCATGATATAACAATGGTGATCAACTATTCTGTAAGAATCCCCAAGGCCGCTCGTATCCGTGAGCACGGCTAGTATACCAGTTTATTAAACTCTGTGCAGAGGTATACACTTTCACTGTGAGTCATGATTTCCAAATGTGTGGGGAGATCAAACCCAAACACCAGAGAACCATATAAAGTCATTCAAGAGTTCGTCTAACAAGTTAGGGCCATTAGATTCACTCGACAGGCAGATGTAGGAATCCCCTTTTCAAATAGCACAATTCCTTCTCGGCTATACTCATAGACTAGAGGTTGTCCTACACCCAACGTGGCAAGCCATTCTTATGCCATTTAAGGTAACCACTAACAAGCTAGAAAATGTCTCTTGAACAACCAGAGCTAGAGCCATATAGCCCTCATAGCTATACTGTATGTCCCGGTTATCACTTACAGGTAAGTCCTTACGGAGAGTAACTAGAGCAACAATATAACCCCTTACTCTAGCCCCCTTTCAACAGTAATAAAATCATCTTAATGTTTGATTGCTTAATCCATTAATCAAATTACAAGATCATTGTTCATAATTAAGCACTAGCAATAGCTATCCAAATGCACAACCCATAGGTGACAAGAAAACAAGATATCAATAGCTAAGTTATAATCTCTATGGTTGTCAAGGAGGACACATGCATATGTATGATAATTTCAGTGAATAGGACAAGAAGGAGGGTCTCATGTTATACTTGCCTTGATCAAAGCCTTCCTGATGATATTACTGGTCTAGCTCAAAATAATACTCCTGATCGTCAAGAAACTACTCACCGTCTATACTCGATCATCAAGCATCAACACACAATCATCCGAGCAATCATACACGAAACAAACAAAGAAACATAATTAAAACAGTACACCAACAGTAAAAAAAATAGTATAAAAAGTTTATAAAACTCTTCTATACGTTACTACGATCACACAGACGTAAAGATCACGAAATTCAGATTTAAAACGTAAAAGTTATAAATTTTCTAAGATTTCCTATAGATAAATAATTACTTTAATATAATCTCGAAAATTAAATTTTACAAACTTACTGTACAACTACACTAACATGTAGAGCTCGCAAATACGAATCTAACACAACTTGAATCACTCGAATCGGACGTAAAACGAATAAACAGCGGAGAAAAAACGATGGATGACAAAACTGTAAATACCGTGATCTTCTACCTTGAGCTTTTCCATCACGACGTGACATGTTGAAGTGCCATTGCTGCTACTGCTGCACGTCGACGGCTTGCTACGCAGGAGAGGCGAGCGTCGAGGCGCGAGGCATCGGGACCGAGAGAAGGCTGGACGAACCAGAATAGGGACGGCCGGCAAACGAAGAACACACAGTCGTCCATGAAGGTTCACCGGAAAAGAGAGATAAATTAGGAACACGATCAAACGAACACGGATTCGAGAAAACGAGTATATCACGGTGTAGAGAACGACGAGGGCTACCTTGCAGCAGTGACGGTTTTCGCCGAAGACGAGAAATGTGGCCGGAAAAGCTCGCCGAACCTTCGTCAAAAGTTCGCCGGAACACAAGCTGTAGATGAAGAACTTTGGCGAGGGGTGGAGGGAGCTACGAGCGGTGGCTTGCGATAAGCGTTGTACTTCTGAAACCAGGGCGTCGAGGGCTACGCCGGCATATATATAGTTGTAGGGTTTGGAAACTTTTCGGATTTTCTTAATTTCGGGATTAATTTAATTCCGCGAATAAAAATAATTTCAGAAAATCTAAAATTACCTTTTTGGCCGTGAAAAATAGCCCGGAGCTCAGAAAAATCACGGAAAAAATCCTGGAGACTCCAGGAGAGATAAGGAACTCAACTAAATAATTTTGAGCTCATGAAAAGATTGATGAAGAGATCAAGGAAAAAGATTAAGCTCACGGAAATTGAAATTTTAAATCCAGAAAATGCCAAAAAGTTTTCCGATGTGAAGTAAACGTCGTCCTATGGTATTTTGAAAATAATAGCACTCACCAACACCAAAGAAAAGCATCACACAAACACCACATTATCAAATTAATATGAAAAAGTTTAAAACCAAAATTTTCTATATTTAAATTAGCAGCAACTTAACTTATCTAATAAATTTATTCAAATATTGAAATCATTTATTTTATTTAGTGTTTTTCATGCACAATCCAAAATAGGAAATTTTGGGTGTGACATGCTTGGTAGAGCATCTCCAATAGCACCCAAAAAATAATTGGTAAATCGGTGAATTTTTCAAGTGGCTAAAAATAGTTGGGAGAACATTTGTTGGATTGTCTAACAGTTTCCAAAATCTCACTCCTAAAAGATAGAAGACAATTTTGCATAAGGAATCCCAGACAATATTCAAATTACTCCAACTACTTTTATACTTTCTCTCTTATACATTTGCATAGGGAACCTTGTCTTAACCCCTTACTCTTCCACAGGTCCTTCCACCTGCACATTAGATGACATACATTTTCGCGTGATTGGATCGATTTTTGCAAGTGTGGAAACATCTGGAGTTAATATAAGGATCTATTGGAGGACAATTTTTTATAATATTGCCAAAAAATGAAGATTGAGAGTAGGGTTAAAAACTGAGATGCTCTTAGTAACATTCGGCTTCCTCAGATGCCCAATCCACATTACGTTGGTGCCGAGGGCACAAATGAATGAGTCAGCTCAACGGGCTTCTATCTAGGGAGGCACAACTGTTTTGGCACATTCAATTTGTAGTAGAAAAACTACTATTTAGTGTCACTCATACTATCATGTATGGTCAGACGGTTCTTCCTCTCCTTTTTAATTGAAGTCTTGATCCTTTTAAAAAAATGAACTAAAAGCTTGATGAAAAATTTCTTTCACCTCCTTGAACTAGCTCAGTGTAGCTTTATTCTAAGTCTAACTTCTCTAACTTTGATCAAACTTTAGAAAATGAAACATGCAAGGTCAGGAACAGACCAACACTCCAAGTCTCCAACAATAATAGCAATTGATCCTTTCTTGTATGGCTCGATTCGTCGTTTTGAGACCGTTTTGATTCGTTCCTTTTGCTCTGAGATGAACTAGGACGTGAGTTGATCCCTTCCACCGAAGGATATCATCTAAATCATCACGAGTTCATAGATTGGGACGTTTCAATTTTTGGGGAGAAACTTGATCTAGTTCAGATTTTCTTTGATTCACGGAGTTTAGATTTGTCTTAGGCCATGATCCTTTGGAGGTAGCCTTCCTACTCCTTGGTGAATCCCTATGCAAACAATTCTTAATGCTTTACTGTCTTCTGCATTCATACTATGATTTTCAATTGTGCTAAATTAATGTCATGTACTTTCGTATTCTTTCAGTTGCAATCACTACATTTAGTAGCACAAGGCACAAGCTTCCGCAACCAGGATGGCCTAGGAACTAGATGTGATGGTGAGCTTACCTATGGGAGCTACTGTAAGCTTTTGGTCAAATTTGTGAAGATGCATGTATTCTTTATTGAAGTTGGATTCTAGTTGTGTATCTGCTGAATGAACCTTTGAAGCTTAGTGTGACATTTGTAATAATTGTTCACAGACCAATTTTTATTTTTTAACCATTTAAAATTATCTCGTTGGACCATCTAACGGTAAAACAATAAGTAGAATCAAATGATTTGTCGCTAAAGAGTAGCAGCGCGCTGTCTGACGCTAAACAGAGCAACATAGGACAACGACTATCTGTCGCTAAAAGTACTGTCTGACGCTCAGAATTTTGATGCTATAAGTTTTTAGCGTTTGTTCGGCACTGTATCCGCTTTTACCGTCAGATCGTCCATCGCTAATCTCGGTGTTGTGGTGTAGTGTCCGGTTTGAGTCCCATTTTTTGTGTTAGCTTTGTGGTGTCTCGTTGTGTTCCTAGGAAACATCCACCCACTCATTTGGGTTGTGGACATCACGATGGTTGCTTTGCTCTTGGGTCATGATTTTGGGACAGAGGTTTAAAGTTTCGAAAGAAATTTGAGACTCCCATTCACCCCCTCTGGTCGTCGTTTCCGGTCCTTCAACTTGCAGCAATTGTGGCTCCACAAGGATATGAAAGAGATCTCCTCCCTCTAGGTACCTGGGCTTGCACAACAGTGCCATCAACTTCATGGTGAAGACCTAGATGTGTACACTTGGACAAGGGATGATCAACAGCTGCATAATTAGGTGGGTAAGATAATTCAAGGTATCGCCATTGGCTAGGCTTAATTCTCTAATTCGTAACACTAAAATTATATTAGCTGCAAAGGTTGATGATGCAGATGGCACTTTTGTTATTCATCAATTATGAAAATTTATTTTATAAGAAATATTAAGTTAGGTATCCATAATTCCATATTAACTTACCCTTATTTTGCAGGCAGGTGATAATGGAAACCACAGGAGCCAATGTTCTACTCGTGCATTCTTTTTTCGTGCAAAACAAAAAAATAACAGTTTTAAATAAATTGTAGCAATAAGGGCACTGTTACTTCCATGTTGAGTGCTGAATGCATATGCAATAACCAAATAGTACAATTAATGGAGCAAGTTTGATGTAGCAATGCAGCAGCACTAACAGGAAAAGCAAGGTTCAACCATATCATGTGAACGGTATTTGAAAGCAAGGCTACTTGCTGAGCACTGGGCCACGGGCCACTGCCTACACCTCTCTGTCACCAGTGAGGAGGTCACGACGTTCCCTGCCTTGTTTTTCCAGGTAATGAGGATCACTCGCTAACATCCAAATATAGTTTGATCTTAGAATCTCCATGTCAGAAAGTGCCCCCCCCCCCCCCCTTTTTTAGACAGGATACCAGTGAACAACCAGTTGTAGGCTTGTACCACCTTTGCCATGCTTTCACTTAGGCCTTATTTAGATCTCAAATTTCATTCTCAAATTCCACTATGCAAAAAAAGATTCCTATCACATCAAAATACCGGCACGTGCATGGAGTACTAAATGTAGATGAAATTAAAAACTAATTGTACAGTTTTGTTGTACTTTACGAGACGAACATTTTGAGCCTAATTAGTCAAAGTTTGGATAATTTTTATCAAATACAGACGAATTACTATCGTGCAGATTTAACCCCAAATTGAATCTAAACACGGCCCTTGCTTTACTTGTAGGGGCACATGGTGATTCTGACAATCTGCCATGACAAAGATGCAGTCACCTCCGCTTTATGTGACTTTGACAGGAGGTTGACCGGTGACAATGACATTGATTGAAGAGTACCACAACTGTAATAAGGGCATGTTTAGATCTTAAAATTTTTGGAAAAAGATTTTATAGCATTTTTCGTTGTTATTCAGTAAAATTTGTCCAATCATGAACCAACTAGGCTCAAAAGATTCATCTCGACATTTACAGACAAACTATGCAATTAGTTATTTTTTACATATATTTAATGCTCCATACATACGTCTAAAGATTCGATGCGACAGGTACTGCGCAAAAATTTTTAGACCTTTTTGGCCATTTAAACGTGGCCTAATACTTACTTCATTGCCTACACATTTTCAAATAACATCCTTGCATCAGTTCGATAATATATACTACCTCCGTCAAAAAAGAATGTAATTCTAGCACAGTATCATGTTTTAGTACCTTAAGTTTGACCAATTATAGATAAAAAGTATCAATGTTTATAATACCAAATAAATATCATTAGATTAATTACGAAATGTATTTTCATAATAAATTAATTTAAAGTCATAAATGTGAATATTATTCACTAGAAACTTGATCAAACATGAACAACTTTTTGTGGCACGCAATCCGTAGTTGTATTCTTTTCGGGACGGAGATAGTAAAACGGTGCACAACCACCATGTGTCAAGGTTAATATCCCCTGATTTGTCTAGGTGACGGCGTGAACACGGACACTGCCCTGTCCATTGACTACATGCACGGTGGGGGTGACAGGAACTGCAACAGAACTGGAGCCGAAGTGTACGGGGGACACTTGTTCTCTTTTTTTAAGAAACAGAACATCAGGGACGTGCCAAAGCTAGGAGCAAAGAAGATGGTCCTGGTTGCTGCTAATAGGTTGAAAATGCGGGCAATGCAGTGGTGCTAATGCGCTCAGCAACTGTGGACGCTCCCTTTCTTGCTTTTACCAGGTGCAGTGTGTATCAGGTTATTCTGTCCTGAAGTTGGTCCCAGTTTAGCTCACTTGTTGGGTTCTGTCTTAGGTTGCTTGCTCTTCTTTCCAAGCTGAGACTCATGGTTACCTGATCTTGATCTATGATCAGGTATGTAATATCTTTGAATCTTTGAGAAAAAAAAAAGGATGATGATGTCAGAGGCAGAATTTGTGAATTGGACTCGCTGCCTGCACTCTGCATCTGCAGATTGACTCCAATTACTGTAACCTCTAGCTGCAAAGCTCCTGATTTGCTAGTTCAATTACCAATAAAAGAAGGCCTATTAGATTGCTTGAATTTTGAATTTTTGACAGAGCTCGTTCTATGTTGGCTGTGCTGTCGTGTGGGATAAACTGATTTCTCCGTTTCCGTTGATTCGGCTGTGTTTTTTTTTTTAAATGACGGGAATAGATTAAACTGCGGCGACTCCCTACTCCAAGGTACCAGACAGACGACCCGATTCCTGTCCAGCATCCTCCCCCTGGATGAATGTAGGACCCCGATTCCCGTCCAGGAGTGTGAGGTTCATCTCTTCGTTTTTTATAGACTCTGATAAATCCTTCAACTTTGCAGTTTCCATTAAACAATGACAGAGTAGGGACGGTGCAAAAGAACTGAAGCTGCTTTCTTCGGGCCCAATGCTGACGTGCTCCATAGCTGGAGGCTTTGCATCGACTAATTTTGTATTTGGTTCATTTTGGCAAATGCTGCAGCTACCAAAAAACAGAAAGTCAACCAAACATGTACAACCAAAAGGTTCTTTTACAGAAGTAGCTGCTTTTGCATAGTATAATTTTTGTAGCACCTTGGACCCTACTTTTAGCTTTTTGAAATGGTGGAAATAAAGAGACGTTTTATTGTTATTTAATTGGAGATAAAGAGAGTTGGTAAATTTCATAGTTGTTTTAACCAAATAGCTTATAATTTTTTCGTACCACACATAGCTCACAACAGCTTTTCCCACGGCTGGATAGCTCATAAAAGATGTTTTCACATCTCATAGCTGAACCAAATAGACCTTGAGCCTACTCCTGCTTGTTAGAGCATCTCCAATAGCTCCCAAAAAATAATTGGTAAATCGGTGAGTTTTTCAAGTGGCTAAAAATAGTTAGGAGCACATTTGTTGGATTCCTCTAACAATTTCCAAAATCTCACTCCTATAAGATAGGAGACGATTTTGCATGAGGAATCCTGAACAATTCAAATCACTCCAACTACTTTTATACTTTCTTTCTCTCTTGTACATTTGCATAGGGAACCCTGTCTTAAACCCTTACTCTTCCATAGGTCCTTCCACCTGCACATTAGCTAACATACATTTTCGCGTGATTGGATCGATTTTTCCAAGTGCGGAAACATCGAGAGTTAAGATAAGGATTTGTTGGAGGACAATTTTTTATAATCTTGCCAAAAAAATGAAGATTGAGAGTAGGGTTAAAACTGAGATGCTCTTAGTAACATCCGGCTTCCTCGGATGCCCAATCCACATTACGTTGCCGCCGAGGGCACGAATGAGTAAGCCCAATGGGCTTCTATCTAGGGAGGCACAGCTGCTTTGGCACATTCAATTTGTAGTAGAGAAGTTGCTTTGGCACACCTGGCAAGTCATGCCGCATAAGTTAGTGCTCGATCTGGCCTGATTTGATAGTAGGATCCTCCTGTTACCTTCTTCTCAAAGGTCCATCCGTGTCCCTTGAAGCCAAGATCGACAAGATCGCAGATGTCTATTGCCTCTCAAAATCCACCTATCTGGCTCCAACTCCATTCTTGTGCGCCTTCATGTTCTGAATGGTGAAGAACTTCATTAAAATCCCCTAATTACATCCAAGGCAATGGCGAGGATGCCCTAATGAACTTCAACATCTCCCACGTCATCCTATGGTGTTCTGCAACCTATGCCTCACCATAGACTCACGTCAGACACCATGGTTCACCCCAACACTCTATTATGATGGTATCAATGTAGTATTGAGAGCACGGTAAAAGATCATCTCTAGTATTATTGTTCCAAATGATGTCGAGCTGTTGATGTTGGATTGCGATCCAAATAGTGCACCAGCAAGGGCTAGCACGCCCTAGGTTGCAATCAACCTATCACACGTAGCAAGGAACTCCAAGAATGACTAAACCAATCTAAAGAACAATTATGCCGACCTAGAGTTCGTCCTTCGCCGCAAAATCTTGGAAACGCCTCTTGGGAGGACCCGTCGGCGAGGAGCACGCCTAGGGTTGTTCTAGGATCAGCAAGGCTACCTAGAACACTGATGAATATCCTAGAGAGATGCAGCAAACAACAAAGGGTTGGAAAAAGTAAAAGATAAGATAAAAGATGTAAAAAAAGACGATTGAGTGTTGGATCCTTCAATCGATCATGATCCTCTGATATATATAGAGGGGATGGTCTTATCTCAGCAGAAAACAATTCCAACTCATGTTTTCCACGTTTCCTACACCAAATCCTACACCAAATCCGGGCAGAAAGACTGAACCAAGAACATATTCCTCCTAATCGCATGGAATGAGACTTCTTTGGCTGTGTTCCACGCCGCTCTCATCATCGAGAACATGGACTGCTCACTGAACTGCTTGGAAGTCAATAGCCTCGTCGCTGCCAACCACTTCACCTCCGACAAAATACTCCTGTTCGTGCTGTCCTATACCACCCCGTCCCTCTCTGCCTCGCTTAAACGTATAGTCCCGAGAAGTCTCTCCACATCGTGTTTCATCTCCTTCGATCTGCCACTGGAACCTTCTGCCGCGATTCCTTGCCGATCGCCAAATGAAATGCTCCCGAGGAACCTCCACCCTCTCACCAATGCCGGGTAGCTATGCCAGGCAGCCTCGTGATCAGCCCGAGCGGTCAGGAGGGGGGATGACGGTGAAGCCGTCTGAGATCCTCCTACGGAAAATTGCCGAGGAGTCACCAAAACCTACAAATCGTAGGTCAGCCGCCGTGCTCTTTTGTGTCCAGACTATGAACGATCTTATTTATGTGTCCACATATTGGGTCATTTGGGCTTTGGGCCCATTTTCTGAGACAGGCCTTTTAACATGCACTAGTACAAATGTGCACAACTACGATGAAATTTTACTGACGAAGCAAAATTGTGTCAACATGGATCATTGGTTTTTTACTGACGAAGCAAGCACTAGTACATAAGTATGGTTTTTTTTGTTTCAACATGGATCATTGGTGATGGGCCTCAGGCACACTGACTGTTAGTGACAAAGCTTGATATTGTCACAAATATCATCACTGAACGGTACAAGATATCATCATAGACCACACGTGCCCCTCACCTACGTACATCTGCCTCTGAAAATAGGCAATATTATCAGGGACAAGCCTATGAAGCGGCTCATCTTTATAAATAGATTTACAGAGGTAGTCACTTTTTGACTATGTCCTAAAATGATTCGGCCGTCTCCGATGTTCACTAGGTATTTTAGGAGATGTGGATATTTTGTGCCTGCTTCTGTAAATAAAAAGCCTTGTCTCCAAAAATCAATTTTGTGCTAGTGTTTAGGACCAGTCTGTGTGTCTGTGATTCTACCATTACCACTGTGGACGAATATTAGGAGTTACCGACAGGAACACTTTTGTTTCCAGTAGTGATTGCTTGTGCCTGCTGTACCACCATGTGTACTAAACCCTTATAGTAGCCCTATGTGTATATGGCTATGCATATGAAAGCCACCCGAGTAACAGGTGTGTGGTGTAACATTTCTAAATTGCCTCTACACAAATTGTGTGCTTATCATTAGCTGGTTGGAGTCCTAACTTATACATGCCACAAAACAAGCTAGGTTGTTTTTTTTTTCTTATATATGTTAGGGTGATACCATCAGGACCTGCAGGCTAACAAGGTCTGAGTAGCAACCAACCTAGCATAGTCTGAGCAGAGCAGAGTTGAAGGATGAGACAGGTGGTTGATACTGACGCATGTTAGCTACCCAACGGAAATGTGAAGAAACAAATTCGCTGTATATCAACTTATCAAGATATGTAAATTAAGTGTGGCCTTAGCAGAAGAGTCGAAGAGAGAAGGAAACAAAACATCTGGACCTACTGAAGATATGTAAATTAAGCGTGGCCTTACCAAACTGTAAGGATGTAGAAACAGAGCAGCCGACTGAGAACCCGAAGTGGACTTCCTACTGAATTAGCATCGCTTCAGCAGGGACAAAACGGTACCTTGCAGAAAACTTGTATGTAGCTAGTAGACAAGTCGACAGACCAATGTTTTCACCATGCACCGGTGCTAGCTTTGAGGCCTCGTGGAATGTAACTACATATATAAGCCGGGCTTGCAACCTCAGTGCATTCGCAGTCGCCGGAGCCTGGCACTTAAGAAGATTTGGAAGGATTCTTTGAGCCTTCTTCCAGTTGACGCACAAGTCATGTGCAGTTTGCCATCACTGCATTGAACGCACGTCACAGCAGCCACATGTTTGGGCACGTCCATTGGATTACATTTCCAGGCAGGCGATGAAATTGGAAGGAATTGAAATCTACGAAACTGAAAGCAAACAGCCATTGGATCACGTTTAATTTCCACGCAGAGGATGGAATTCAAAGGAGTAAATCTATGAAATAGAAAGCAAGAGTGACTGTTCGACGGCTTAATTAAAAAAAAAAAGAGTGACTTGTTCCACGCATTCCATGCACTCCCCCTAGTCCTGTACTCCTGTCCCTGTTATTGCAGTTTGCAGAATTTAAGGCAGCCAAGTCTACAGAAGGCAATAAAAATTGGCCTCTCAGTGACAGCCGTGTGCAACCTTTTTTTTTTTGCGAAAATGCAACCTGCTCTACCGATCGAGTCGAAACTTTGTTGAGAACTTGAGACGACCTGTTGGGAGTTTGTAGTAATACCGCTGTAAAATCTTTGATCCCAGGTTACGGTGCACTTTTTTTTTTTTTTGGCGTCGTTGTAGCCATCGAACATGGGCCAGAAGACATGCGGCTTGCTACACTGGCTTGTTGTTTGGCGGAAGCGGGGCCTGGCTTGTTGTTTGGACGACTAACGTTTGAAGGCCGCCAGGCGCTGGGCTCGGGCGGCATTGTCATTTTGGCCCATCCCTGGAAGCGGTGTCCCGTCCTCAGCTTCGGCTCCTCCTATTCGTGGCTCCAGTATTCTCTTTCTGGGCCGGCCTACTGCAGCTGCCAATGCCAACAAGCTGTGAACCACTTTCCCGGCCCACCAATGCAGGGGAACCGGGCTCCGGGTGTACCCTGCACCCAAGCGCAGCTTGGAAGACCTGGATGATTGCCAACGCCTGGCCTCGGACGCTAAGGATGGATGAGGACTGGCAGTGGCCTCCACGTTCTGGGGGCCCGCTCAGGCCAACACAGCCAGCAACCGAGCCTCGGGCGTCAGGATGGCAACGGGGCGGATTCGGATCGGGTGGAGTTTTCGCGGACCCGAACCCGAAACCCAAACTCAAAACCCGAAACCGCCCCGAACACCGTTTCGGGTGATAATCCAAACCCGAAACCAAATCTGGTGGATACCCGAAACCCGAATGGTTAACCGAAACCCAAAACCGTCCACTATAAGCAATAAGAAAAATAATAAGTACATGATTTTTAGCAACACATGACATATATTACATATTCAAATGTATAAACAAGCGGCGATAAACAACATACAATTTCATGCCTCAATTTAGAACAAATTTAATAGCTTACATAAACAAATTATTAATAAAAACACTTGAGTTTTATTCAAAATGTTATATTTCGGATATCCATTGGGTATCCGTGGGTGAAAACCGAAACCCGAAACCGAACCCGAAAACCGTGGGCGAAAAATCAAACCTGAACCTGAAACCGCTAGACCCAAAACCCGCAGATATCCGCCCCGAACCCCGCCCCGCTGCCATCTTTACTCAGGCGTCAGCTTGGCATACACTATCTCCTATTATTAAAAAAAAAGGGCTGGGCATAAAGTATGAGGTAATGACTGATGATAAAAAAAACACACAAAAGCAACCAACTATAGTTTGTTTGTAGTAGTAGTCTAGTACTAGGAATACTAGTCCATCAACTCATGCTCCCACACAGGTTTTAGGAGTAAATGCTTGTATTAGTGGTAGCGGTTGACGTGAGATTTACTCGTAAGTATCATGATGACATAAGTAATCATTAATTTTTAAGCCTCCATCATGTCACTTAAGATTAGTGGTAGCGGTTGACGTGAGATTTATGATGTGGAGGGCATAGGCACTTATGGCATATACTAACCTCCTCCTTTTCTCAAGATGTTTGATTTTTTTATCAACGAATTTTTTATGTAGTAATGGTTATCTTATCTATATAGATATGTCAAGCATTTTAGATAAATATAAAAAATATATCTTAAGTATGTATTTGTGTGCATGTGTGATTTGCATGTTGCCAAAATATGTATCTTTACTTTAATCAATTTTTATTGTATTAATATTTATAAAATGAGCAATGGAGAAACACATTGGTGCTTTATGGTTATTTAAGTTTTTTTTGGTAAGCTATTAAAATAACAGTAAGACATAGATAGTTTAGAGACAAATCTAAATATGTTACTCCCTCCGTCCCATAAAAAGAGTCATTCTCGCTTCCCAAAAAGTCAACAGCTTTTAACTTTGACCAAATATATTTAACAAAATATTAATATTTATGGTACATAATTAGTATCATTAGGTAGATCTTTGAATATACTTTCATAATAAACTTATTTAAAGATATAAATGTTGCATACATTTTCTACAAACGTAGTCAAAGTTGAGAAAGTTTGACCAGCACGCTTCCCACGGCGACTCATTTTATGGGACGGAGTAGTACTTTATATTATCTTTCGTAATGACATATTATAACATCATTTTCTACAACATAGAGTGATTAAAAGACCTTGGATGGAAAATGATTGAACCGAAAATGACCAGAAGGGTGAAAGAGATCCAATTAAAATTCTTCGCAAGAACTTGGACTATATCCCAAATACAACCCAACACACCTCTTAAGTTGCAAAATCAAGTCCTCATAGCCATAGCTAGACAATTGAGCTAAGAGTCAATTTATCAGGAGGAAGTAAAGACAAGTGAAGGAAAAACCTCGGATACACAAGAAGATGATTTTGAGCTCTAGAGGTGCGGAAGTTCTGCGCTGCCTGTTTTGAGCATGAAGAACCGAGCAAGAAAACCCAAAATCCGATCAAACAAAGCCCAAATGAGCTAAAATTTTGCACAAACCCTACTTAGAACATTGTTGTAGAACAATATTTCCACCTATATAATTAGATTGCCATGTCTCCTAAAATAAATTATTTTTGTAGTACTGATGTTCCTGCCAAGTTCCAGGCCTCTAGCCTATGCCATTTAAGAAAATTAATCACCATCGTTGCGAGAATCTCCTACTAATAACTACAAGTTTTCCTATACCAAGTTATTTAATGATAAAGGTTGCTTTTTAAACATGAAATTCAATGGAGTTGGTAGCTAGATTGGTACCATGTAGCTTTCTCTCTGTGAGAGGTTAATCTCTTCCTTTTTTTAGACCCCTACACATCCTTCAACTTAATTTGCAGCTTCGATTAAACAATGACAGAGCTAGGGAGAGGGTGGAACAGTCAGTCGTATCCATTTGTCGTACTCGATCGATCGAACAAGTTTTGGTTAAGACGCCATTTATATACAGCTACAGTACGGTAGGCATCCTTCCGATGCAAACTGGATATATATTTGTATGACGCCATGACGAGGGAGCTGGTAGCTTGTCGCTCTCGTAGACATTTTTTGCTCACCAGCTACGTGCATGGGCCGGCCCTTATAATATACATTATGCAACTTGCGTAGATGATTATCAGCGACATATTATAATAGGGCCCTCCTATTATAATATGTCCCATGTACACTTGCGCTTGTCGATGTCCCAGATGTCAGCCACCGTGGCTGGTCACCCGGCCTCCTGGTTCCTTGGTCCAAGCCTCACATCCGCCCTTCACCGCTCCCGGTCCATCGGCATGGCACGTCCCTACTTGACCTTTACCTCGTTGTCGACCACCGCCTCCGAGCTCCACACCTGCACAACACAAGCCAAGAGACATGTCGCACTTCCCAACTCACGTCGGGGTTAGATCACACACTTAACCTTGATCGTAAGTCATGTTAACAATCACTCATCACAAATTGAATCACAAGGGCACATTTTAACATTGTGTTCGCACAGCGACACATTATAATACGGCCCTCCATAACTTCTCTTCAGGGTAGGTATTGGACCGTCGGTAAGATGATTTTATTAGGTTGGCTACCAAACCATGCCATGACACTGGGCGTGCCAAGGCTTTCGTCTCAAAGTACTACTCTGCTGTTGTGTTGTTTCGCTTCAACCAAGCCCGGTCCTGTTCATGGTGTGTAATTAGTGGAAGATCTGTGGCCACCATTTAAGGAATAATGAGATTTCTGATTCTAACTCTCTCCTTCCTCTTCAATGTAGATACTGAGCAGGCAGAGATAGCCTGCATATTTGAATTGGCCTCAGCTGACGAAGTTGGGGGACATAAATGTGTACTTAACAAACTTGCTTGCGTGTTCATCCACTCCTAACGTCTACATACCAAGTGACGAATCACGACAGTGACAACGTGTAGTATAATTGAACTTCACCATCAAGGCATGGAATAAGCAACCTGGCAGTGGCAGCATATTCTGACATTTGCATGTTCACTCCGTGCAGACTAATTGCAATCCAGAAGAGCTGTCTTCGTTTGGGTTACAGTTAGTGAAACCTGAATCCAATCCTTAGTCGGAAAAACTGGCTTGGTTTGGTTAGAGTGAGTGCCGGTTTCACTTGCGCTCGTCGAATCGCGAGGTAAACAGATCACGTGTGGACAACAAACCTTAGGATTATTGATGCCAATAAACAGCCAATTGCTAGGCTGCTCTTTTGTATTCACAAGACTCAAATACCATAGGTAACCTGTCTTTGCAGACACTGCCTTTTAGTCTACGTTTTTGTCACAGCTTATTCCCCACTCGTAACTCGTAAGTCATTTTGCCACAAGGTCTCTCTAGTTTCCATTTGCTCCTCCACTGCTGCATAATTTCGCAGTGCTCTTCCAAATGTATGTTCTCATGTATGGAAAATTTTATGGCCACCACTTAGTCAACAAGGTGTTGTGACTTCATCATTTTTGTTCTCATACAATTATTTGCCTGGTGATGCATATAGATAGCAGAAGCTTGATGTTTGACAGTACACCTGTTTCTGTAGGTCTACAGATTGAAGAGATCCTAACGGAGCAGGAAAAACTACATTGAAGCCTAATTTGTAAGCAGGGGAGGCACACCCAGGGATGGAAAACCCTCAATGAATAACTAAATGGCATGGATTCTAAGGGGATTTGAGTTTCTAAAGTAGCCCTGAGAGAAACAGCTCTCAATAAGCAGCACTTTGACCTATGCCTTTCCAGTTGTCCTGTGTTGACCTATGTTTTCTAGTTCTAATTGTTCTGAAAATTCTGATTCAGCGGTAACTATTCTAGTTGATTACCTGCTAAGCTGTTCTAGTGATAGGTATTGATCAGCCACACTATCGCTGAACCTTCTAAATTGTTCTAGTTGTTCACACATTTTGCAGGACTTGTCGTGCCATCTGTTGGTTTTTGTTTCTCATTGTGATCGAGGGATTGTCCCCTGTCATTTATTCCCCTCAGTCTTGAAGATATGAAAAAGTACTCACCGGTAATGTTCTGCGAACTGCTTCTTCAAAATAGTAACTACTGGTTCTTATTGGCACCAGTGAGATAGTGAAGGTTGAATTGCCAAATCTAGGAGTCGTTTGAGAGGTTTTTAGGGAGAATATGTAGTCAATAGCTTTCTAGTAGTTCAGACGGGACACGGTGTGAACACTCGGGTGTGTGCCTGCCAACACTCACGCTTGTGTCAACACTGAGCTGAGCCGGTCGTCACTTATGCACATTTCTCCTGCATGATGGGCCACACTCAACGCTAACAACGGCGCTGCTCCAACGCCAATATATTACCTCGGTGGTCAGCGCATTGTGTTGTCACTGCTGTCATGTTATTTTTTTCATGCAACCTAAAATCAGTGTGAAGCTGGCGGGTATGAGTAGTAGGTATCACATGCACTCTGACAGCTCGTGGAATCTCTAGGAAAGAAGCCCACATGCGCACTAACCTTAGGAATACTACTGCTTGTATATAATTAACTAATGTCGATGCCAATAAGCAGGCAAAAGCTAGGCTGGCTTATTAGTTTATAGTTCTTTAGGCAGCAAGTGCTCACTACTTTTGAAGGTGCTTACTCCCCTCTACTCATCAGCTCATAGTATGCCTGTTTTGAAAGTGTTTTCAGCTGACGTGGTGACATGTTAGATGTCTTGCTTAGCACCACATTAGCCACGAGGGAGATAAATCAGACCTTTTGCGATAGTCCAAGTAGGTCAATTAGACCTTTTAAAAATGTATTTTTTTTAAAAAAAATATTATACATTTCTTTGAAATAGTTATGCATTTAAAAATACTAAAATCTGAATATAGAGAAATTTTAGGAGAAAATATAAGAGCATTCAAATTGCCTCACTACTTGATCATGTGCTCCCGGTGCGTGTACAAACCTACGAGGGTGATGACAAATGAGAAAGCGATTGCATCCAACCGGACGTGGTCGGCCAAGTTGTAGATGACGGTTCGGAAGTATGAGAAATCACACGTGAATGGTCCAATGAGTCTGCACACGTCGTTGTCATGATGTTCGCTTGAAGAAGACAGTGATACTACAAAGTTAAACCACATATTACATATCGTTAATGTGTGATTAGAGTCTGAATTATATTTTTTATTTTGAATTTTCCGCGCATATCTTGATGGTTAAGCAAGACATTGCTACTGAGGAAACATTTTTAGAAATTTGCTGTAACACCCATGGTGTTACTAACGTACTTAGCATGCGATTAAGGCCTAAAAGAAATTAGCAGAACGAGTTCTCGGGTTTTAAAATTTTAATCGCTCATGAAATGATACCCGACTCTTATGTGACGCATGTTTGTGGTTGCAAGAAACCAAATCCAAAAATTAAAAAAATGAGTCCTTTCGTTCCATTGGTAAGGGAATGAACTTAGGATTAAGAGTGCTATTTTTAACAAATTATATTGAGCAAAATAATTAAATAGTGCTTAATATTTATTCCTATGGGTCAGTACGTAGTAGGGACGATTACGTGAAATACTCATTGGTCAGTCCAAAGCTTTAATTTATCTAATCATGCAAACCAACCAAAGCATGATCTGCAGGCTGGTTTTTCTGGATATTTGAATGGTCTGCATTATAACTGAACTTGACAAATCGCTTTGTGATCTGCATTGAACCTGATCTCGCTCGCATCGAGGCACGCATCCTTGAGCCCATTAAGGCAGACGTGATGCAGGCGGTCTAGGAATTCCAGAACCAGAGAGCACGTAATGTCACTGCAGGGGTACTGTAGCAGGGGGCAGAGAGTACTGTAGCGCGCAGAAATGCACTGTAGCAGGGGGGCAGAGAGTACTGTAGCGCGCAGAAATGCACTGTAGCAGAGCAGAGTTACTGTAGCGCGCAGAAGTGCACTGTAGCAGCGCAGAGATTACTGTAGCGCCGCAGAAGTGCACTGTAGCAGCACGGAGGTTACTGTAGCATGCAGAAAACACTGTTCATCCGAGCATTAAGAGCTGCTGCACCTAGTTATAGGAGGAAGCTTATGCGCACAACTCCTCGCTGTCTCTCTGTCCTCGGCCCTCTCTCTCGCTCTGCTCGCTAAACGCAAGCGCCAGCCATGGCCATCGTCGCGCTCGAGCTCGGCCACCGTCGTTTCCTCCACTCGGTCCCTTCCCATGCTCGACCACCGGCACCACCGTCCTGCCTCGCGAGCACGAAACTCAACTTCACGCGCAAGCCCATGTACGTCTCTTTCAAAAGTTCGTGTTTATTTACCTGAACAGCTATCTTGCGAATTTTATATCTCCATCATATCAACTCGGATTCCAGGAATTCTTCTTCCTAAATTCATCTAAAATCAAACTCTATCTTCCATATTAATTTCATAATTTTTAAAGCTCATTTGAAATTATGTGATTAGTTAATTATGTCATTAGCTTCTTGTCTTTTCTTAAATGTATTGAACCTTTAGAAATTCGTAGTAAATCCGTAATAAATCAAATAAAAATCATGATCTAGATAAAGGTGTAATTAGTTCACGTAGTTTTATAATATTTTTAGGCTTGCTTTAATTACTTCGAGATATTTAATATTATCAAACATAAACTTGTAAGCAGTGTTATGAATAATCAGTGATAGCATTAATCCTAGAAATTTTATAGTAAACTTCTAGTACTACTAGGTGTCCACTGTAATTTTTGTAGTTCCAAAATAATTAGTTGTTAGGATAATTAATAAGCTCTGGTTTGAATATGTAGTAAATCGATAAAATGAATAACGCGAAATCTCGGGTTTATATAACTAAAACACTTGTTAAGAAATAACGTTTGAATCGACAACGTGGATACGTGGCCTAGTGAGTTTCTGTGTGGCTAGCTCGTTAGCTTGCGAAACGTAGTCGTACGACGAGAGTTGCGATTGCTGTCTTTTACTTATGTCTCTGCATTGCATTCGCGTAAATCATAATAGGAACGATGATGGATCGATGGATCAACCGGAGGACTTGGCGTTGACCCAAAAGATGATGCCATGGTGATCGTACCCCGGAGATGGCATACTAACATTTGGTTATATTTTTACCCAGGCAAGCCCCGGTGCATAACCTCTATTATGCTGTACTTTATTTATGCTTGTGCATTAAGTTTTAAGGAGTTGAATGAAAACCACTTGCATATATATATCCTGATCCCATGAGTCTTACTAGTATGTTAAGATCGTGTAGATTGCTATGCTACAGGACTCCGGTAGAAGTCGAGTGATTGCCTGTCACTCGCGAGAGATAGGAAATATATTATTGTTATTATTATCATGTTACTATCACATGGATTATATATGGATAATAATTGGAGACCGGGCGGGACTATACTTGGAATTGGATATGGACTTGGTTGGGCAATCCGAGCGAGGCTCTGGTTGCATTTGTCCCGCCTGTGTCGATTAAGGACCGTTCGTTGCACTGGATCCCCGGTCAAGTCACAGATTTATTATCCCGAGCATATACTAGCGGATGGGGGCTAGGAAGACTTGTTACTCTCTTGTCATGGGCTCCGGCTCTTTCCGGACCGACTGATTGGAGGCGGGGATAGGTGGAGGTCTAAGCACCACTTTGAGGCCGGGCCTCAAGTGTGGGGGCTTGGAGTCCAAGTTTGGACGGGGACCTGGAACCTGTGACAGGAGTGGAACGGGTTGGTCTCGCTCGTGCCTGGGGTGCGAGCGAGGCGTGTGTTTTCGGGGTACTCAGCTGGGCACATTGATTCGCGAATCGCCGTTTCTACGTGACGGTACGACTTGACTGCACTCTGGCACCGTAGTAAGAAATGAAAGATGAAAGATGGAAAAATAGTTCTGATGGCTCAACCTTTGCTTGAAAGTAGAATAGGTGCTTACTAGAATGGTGGGTTAATGAACTACTGATGACTGCTAATAAAAGTTAATTATAAGGATGCACCTTTAGTAATGCTTCCTGCAGTTGCAATGACCCACAAGCCAGATAGCCTTGCATATCCTTGGAGTCTTTTCTTTTCTTCTGACGGGTAAGTCTTGCAGAGTACAATTGAGTACTCAGGGTTTGTTCTACCCTGTTGCAGGTGACAGGTGTTCTTGAAGCTGACTTTTATGTGTGGAAACCTCCTGGTGGGCTCAGTGAGGATTTCCCTTACGTTGCGGATATAGAGTTGATTTATAATTCTCACCAAAAATGTTTACAAAGGAAAGATTTACCACCTATTATGAATTCTTGTATATAAATGTTCATCATGATAATATTTAACTCATCATCAAATGGTTTCATTTCCGCTGAACTCTGATAACATCTTATTTTCTGCTGTTATAATTAAACAATGGATTACCCTGATGTTGTACTAAAAGTGATGTAAGAAATGGTAAAGATGTTGTAAGCTTTATCTCTCATTTATGATCCTGAGGTAAAAATGTGGATTTTCGAGTTCTCCCTCGGGTGTGCTCGACGGAATCGCAGAGTTTAGTGCTCTCCCTTGGGTACTTAGTGTCTAATGGAAGACAAGTACTCTTGGGAGGGTATTAAATTAGGCGGTTCTGCCACAGGTGGTATCGGAGCGTAAATGAGGAAATAAAGCTTCAAAATCCTTTTCTAAATTAAAATTTGACAACACATTTTTGCAAAAAGTTAGGGCGTTTGCATACGAAGTTATATAAGTAGCCCTATTACTATAGTTAAGTCTTCGGAATAAGTTTAAGTAGGCTTTCGTCCGGTAAACTAACTGGTGTGTAGCGTGCGGTCCTAAAGTCAGACGCGCTGTATTGTTATAGTCATCGTGCGAGTCTTACTTGCCGGTGCCTGTTCTAGGTACCACGTGTCCCTGTCCCGGAGTTACTGTGGTACGGTGGCTTCGTGTTTCGCTTTCGCTCGTAATTCACGACTGTCGGGGCTTACGTTTTCGGCACTCCTTCTGCGCCCTTGTCAGACCTCTGCCCTGCAACCGTGCTAGTCTTTATGGCCTCGGACACCGCCCACCTCGTGTGCGTAAAAATCCTGTTGTTGTACTTTTACTGGTTCCCACGCATGGCTCGAGGGTGGTCTGCGCCAGGACCACTGGCCGCTCTGTCTTCTTAAGGGGGCCAAGCCCAGCCACTTTGTGTCACCACTCAGTCCATTCCAGCTCGCTTAGCCCTTTTCTCTTGAGCAAGCTTCTCCTCAAGCCTTCCTTGCAACCACCACCCACCTAGGATGGCAGGAGTTTGGGTTAGCAGCTACTGCCTGAACACCGAGGGTTTTCCCAAAATCCTGTATGCTACCCTGCAAAAGCTCGGCATTCGGGAGCGTCCTGAGTATGAGGGTCGTGAGTACATGAAGCATGGCACAGAGCGATGCAAGGTCACCATCTACATCGGCAAGAGTGAGGAGTTTCCCGACGTCACTGAAGCCTGGAATGTGACCGCAACCGGGTTTCGCTTCGGCGACACCTACCAGGTTGTGGCCCGCAAAGCCTTGCGGCATCTGTGCCAGATCTATGAGCAGCCCATTGCTCGTACCCCCATGCGGTTCTTTCCACCTTTGGACAAGAATCGGCGAGTATGGAGGGCTCGCATGGAGGCCTTACGGGGTCAGGACGTGCAAGAGGACAACCCGACTGTGGTGCACCTGACCACGTACTTGCTCGCTCTGGATGAGCAGTACGACCGGCAGGCCTCGGAGCTGAGAGAGTGTCTCCACCGAGCTGAGGAAGCCGAGATCTTCTCCAGGATGCTCGAAGTGCAACTTGCTGAAGCTCATGCCAATCTAGCAGCCGCTGAGAGTCGAGAGGCTGCCATGGTGGAGGCCGTCAAGGTGGACCAAGACCGTCATGCCCAAGAGCTGGAGGACGCCTATCTTGCCACAAGGGCCAAGCGTAGGACGCTCGCCACGGAAAGGCAGGAACCCTTAATCCTAGAGGGGATCCCTGTCCATCCGCTGGAGAGAAGGAGAACTGGTTTTGCAGCACCCCCGCCCACGGAAGCCTCAGAAGTAGAGTCATTGCTTCCCCTCACCCAGCCACCACCACAAGAAGGAGCAGATCCACAACCTAGTGCAGCAGAAGAACCCCAGGAGCCCAGGAAGGAAGCCGGTTGGGCCGACGAAGTAGATTAGTTGTCCTAGGGGAGATGTAACTGTTGCTAGTAGTGCTTTTCATCGTTGTCCCCTAGTGTTGTAGTCTTTCCGTTGTACCGCAGCCGTAGTTGTTAAGGCCGCCTGGTTGTACGTTTCGAGCGATGTGTCGAGTGTGGGAGAGTGTATGCCTGTATGTTGCCCCCGTGTAAGGATGTTGGTGCTGAGTATTTGCTTTATCCGTTGCGTTTGTTACGTCGTTTTTCCTTAGACCTCGTTCTTTTTGCTTAGGGTTCTTGAGACGACAATAAGCATGTTACAAGGGGAACAACTATCCCGATGCAGCAGATCGGCCGGGATTGGAAAACAGAGGACACTGTATCACTAATTGTGGATGTCCCAGCAGAACACTTGAATTTCCTTGATTTAAATCCGCCTTGGGATTTACTTTACTTGTTCCTTATTTTGAAAGGAACCTGTGTTGCCTGAATTTTCCCTTACTCCTCTGATTATGTGGTCTATGACCCGTTGTTTTTACTGCGAGTAAGTTGGTAATAGTTACTTAGTTAATAGCTTATGGTGCCGCGACGGAACCGAGGGCCACCTGTGGAACAGCTGCCACATGGTGACGCTGCTCGGCGCGCGCTGGTATCGAGGTTGTTGACCAAGTGCTTTTACCGAGTTACACCGCGGTATCGCTCTTGCTATAAAAATTCTCTTTGGTAAAAAAATATCCTTGTGTTCAAACGGGAAATCCACAACGGGTTGATGGAATTGTGCTCTGTCAAAGTAACAGGGGTAACAAGGTTTTTGAAGAAAGGAAAAGAAGAAAGAGAAAAGCAACAGGAAAGTTAGCCCGCACGTAGGTCAGAGAAATTGCATCGCCCGATTTGACGTCGTTCCTGTGATCGGCTCGGTCACGCTACATACGCCGGGTCATTGTCACTGCGTGCCCTGCGGACGCCGTTGTGGTGGGGCCCACGTGTGTCGTTCTCGCGTGGCCACGGCGTTGTGCCGCACTCGCCTCGTCTTGTCGCGCTGTACGCCCCTCAGATCCCGGCACCCGTGTCGGCTCTCGATTCTCGCTCTCGTCCCCGTACCGGACCCCCCCTCTTTCTTTTCCTTTGGGGCCCCGTTGCTCGCACGCCGCCTGGTCGAGCGAACCCCATCCCCTCCTTTCTTCTTTTTCCCCACTCAAGCTCGCACAGGAAGCGCACCAAGGCCGACGCTTTTCCCCACCCTGTGACCCCCCAGTGATTCCCATCTCCTCCGCTTCCGGTGCACTGCATCACCACCTCCGCCCACCAAGCTTTTATAATGCCACCTTGCTTGCTTCTCCTCCATTCCACCCCCAGGTCCAGAGTAGAGCTCATAGTATCGACTTCCTCCGTCTGTGCTCTGGTGGGAGAGGCTCGAGAAGCAGTCGGGAAGAAGTGGTTGGAGGCTGAGCTACGAGATCCAGCCGTTGCTCGCAGATCTAGGGTTGCTAGTCAGAGGCGATGGTGTAACTTGAAGAAGGGATCTGGTTTCTGTTGGAGAAATTCAAGTTTATCCCTGGTTAGTTTGGGTTGTAGAGTTCGCTATGATCTTTGTACCAGTCTCCAATTTCTGGCTTTGTTGGGCATACGCCATGTTCTGGATAATCGTTTTCTTATTGCTCTTCCACTGTCCCCGTCTTCGTCGATTTCTAGAGAGGTTGTGAGTTGTATTAAATTTGTTCTTAGCCGTGTTATCTCTAGATTCCAGAATGGTTTAGCGTTTGAAGTCGTGTAATCTCCTATGTAAGCTCAGATCGGTGAAATGTAATCGTGCTTCCCTATTTTGTTCTTGTTCCGGATCTCGGGACGAGATCCTTTTTAAGGGGGGAAGGATGTAACACCCATGGTGTTACTAACGTACTTAGCATGCGATTAAGGCCTAAAAGAAATTAGCAGAACGAGTTCTCGGGTTTTAAAATTTTAATCGCTCATGAAATGATACCCGACTCTTATGTGACGCATGTTTGTGGTTGCAAGAAACCAAATCCAAAAATTAAAAAAATGAGTCCTTTCGTTCCATTGGTAAGGGAATGAACTTAGGATTAAGAGTGCTATTTTTAACAAATTATATTGAGCAAAATAATTAAATAGTGCTTAATATTTATTCCTATGGGTCAGTACGTAGTAGGGACGATTACGTGAAATACTCATTGGTCAGTCCAAAGCTTTAATTTATCTAATCATGCAAACCAACCAAAGCATGATCTGCAGGCTGGTTTTTCTGGATATTTGAATGGTCTGCATTATAACTGAACTTGACAAATCGCTTTGTGATCTGCATTGAACCTGATCTCGCTCGCATCGAGGCACGCATCCTTGAGCCCATTAAGGCAGACGTGATGCAGGCGGTCTAGGAATTCCAGAACCAGAGAGCACGTAATGTCACTGCAGGGGTACTGTAGCAGGGGGCAGAGAGTACTGTAGCGCGCAGAAATGCACTGTAGCAGGGGGGCAGAGAGTACTGTAGCGCGCAGAAATGCACTGTAGCAGAGCAGAGTTACTGTAGCGCGCAGAAGTGCACTGTAGCAGCGCAGAGATTACTGTAGCGCCGCAGAAGTGCACTGTAGCAGCACGGAGGTTACTGTAGCATGCAGAAAACACTGTTCATCCGAGCATTAAGAGCTGCTGTACCTAGTTATAGGAGGAAGCTTATGCGCACAACTCCTCGCTGTCTCTCTGTCCTCGGCCCTCTCTCTCGCTCTGCTCGCTAAACGCAAGCGCCAGCCATGGCCATCGTCGCGCTCGAGCTCGGCCACCGTCGTTTCCTCCACTCGGTCCCTTCCCATGCTCGACCACCGGCACCACCGTCCTGCCTCGCGAGCACGAAACTCAACTTCACGCGCAAGCCCATGTACGTCTCTTTCAAAAGTTCGTGTTTATTTACCTGAACAGCTATCTTGCGAATTTTATATCTCCATCATATCAACTCGGATTCCAGGAATTCTTCTTCCTAAATTCATCTAAAATCAAACTCTATCTTCCATATTAATTTCATAATTTTTAAAGCTCATTTGAAATTATGTGATTAGTTAATTATGTCATTAGCTTCTTGTCTTTTCTTAAATGTATTGAACCTTTAGAAATTCGTAGTAAATCCGTAATAAATCAAATAAAAATCATGATCTAGATAAAGGTGTAATTAGTTCACGTAGTTTTATAATATTTTTAGGCTTGCTTTAATTACTTCGAGATATTTAATATTATCAAACATAAACTTGTAAGCAGTGTTATGAATAATCAGTGATAGCATTAATCCTAGAAATTTTATAGTAAACTTCTAGTACTACTAGGTGTCCACTGTAATTTTTGTAGTTCCAAAATAATTAGTTGTTAGGATAATTAATAAGCTCTGGTTTGAATATGTAGTAAATCGATAAAATGAATAACGCGAAATCTCGGGTTTATATAACTAAAACACTTGTTAAGAAATAACGTTTGAATCGACAACGTGGATACGTGGCCTAGTGAGTTTCTGTGTGGCTAGCTCGTTAGCTTGCGAAACGTAGTCGTACGACGAGAGTTGCGATTGCTGTCTTTTACTTATGTCTCTGCATTGCATTCGCGTAAATCATAATAGGAACGATGATGGATCGATGGATCAACCGGAGGACTTGGCGTTGACCCAAAAGATGATGCCATGGTGATCGTACCCCGGAGATGGCATACTAACATTTGGTTATATTTTTACCCAGGCAAGCCCCGGTGCATAACCTCTATTATGCTGTACTTTATTTATGCTTGTGCATTAAGTTTTAAGGAGTTGAATGAAAACCACTTGCATATATATATCCTGATCCCATGAGTCTTACTAGTATGTTAAGATCGTGTAGATTGCTATGCTACAGGACTCCGGTAGAAGTCGAGTGATTGCCTGTCACTCGCGAGAGATAGGAAATATATTATTGTTATTATTATCATGTTACTATCACATGGATTATATATGGATAATAATTGGAGACCGGGCGGGACTATACTTGGAATTGGATATGGACTTGGTTGGGCAATCCGAGCGAGGCTCTGGTTGCATTTGTCCCGCCTGTGTCGATTAAGGACCGTTCGTTGCACTGGATCCCCGGTCAAGTCACAGATTTATTATCCCGAGCATATACTAGCGGATGGGGGCTAGGAAGACTTGTTACTCTCTTGTCATGGGCTCCGGCTCTTTCCGGACCGACTGATTGGAGGCGGGGATAGGTGGAGGTCTAAGCACCACTTTGAGGCCGGGCCTCAAGTGTGGGGGCTTGGAGTCCAAGTTTGGACGGGGACCTGGAACCTGTGACAGGAGTGGAACGGGTTGGTCTCGCTCGTGCCTGGGGTGCGAGCGAGGCGTGTGTTTTCGGGGTACTCAGCTGGGCACATTGATTCGCGAATCGCCGTTTCTACGTGACGGTACGACTTGACTGCACTCTGGCACCGTAGTAAGAAATGAAAGATGAAAGATGGAAAAATAGTTCTGATGGCTCAACCTTTGCTTGAAAGTAGAATAGGTGCTTACTAGAATGGTGGGTTAATGAACTACTGATGACTGCTAATAAAAGTTAATTATAAGGATGCACCTTTAGTAATGCTTCCTGCAGTTGCAATGACCCACAAGCCAGATAGCCTTGCATATCCTTGGAGTCTTTTCTTTTCTTCTGACGGGTAAGTCTTGCAGAGTACAATTGAGTACTCAGGGTTTGTTCTACCCTGTTGCAGGTGACAGGTGTTCTTGAAGCTGACTTTTATGTGTGGAAACCTCCTGGTGGGCTCAGTGAGGATTTCCCTTACGTTGCGGATATAGAGTTGATTTATAATTCTCACCAAAAATGTTTACAAAGGAAAGATTTACCACCTATTATGAATTCTTGTATATAAATGTTCATCATGATAATATTTAACTCATCATCAAATGGTTTCATTTCCGCTGAACTCTGATAACATCTTATTTTCTGCTGTTATAATTAAACAATGGATTACCCTGATGTTGTACTAAAAGTGATGTAAGAAATGGTAAAGATGTTGTAAGCTTTATCTCTCATTTATGATCCTGAGGTAAAAATGTGGATTTTCGAGTTCTCCCTCGGGTGTGCTCGACGGAATCGCAGAGTTTAGTGCTCTCCCTTGGGTACTTAGTGTCTAATGGAAGACAAGTACTCTTGGGAGGGTATTAAATTAGGCGGTTCTGCCACATTTGCATGGCTAGTTGCATGGTGATTCCGCTTCATATTTGCACAATTTCAAATTTTAGGAGACTATATAAGATTCAAATAATTCTAATCAAATAAAAAAGTGCCATGATTTTAGGAAAAAAGTGAAAACAAATTTTCTATGAATTTCTAATAATAGATTTTAGTTTTTTTAACACGTATTTATTCAAGAAACATCTTTGAATAATTTTTGAAAAAATTATTTCTTCAATATTTGACCAAGTTTAATTGATCTCCCTAAATAATCGCGAAAATCCAATTGCTCATGACCAAAACCCCTCAGGAAGATAAATTGGACCGTTTTTTTAGAGTTTGAGGAGTCTAAAAAATCCAGTTTTTTAAGTGAGAGAGATAAATCGGACTTACTTAATAGTTGAGGAACATCAGAAGGACTTTTTTCTTGTTTTTTCACCATTAAAAATTGGCGCGTGTTGTTCATGTCGTAGCTTGCAGCTTCATCGCCTAGTCATCGACTCATTATTGATCCCCCACCAATGTAACATTGGACTAATCCACCGTTACTGCCCCGTCGCTATTGCAGTAACAGATTGCTGCCTGTTCAAGTCTCCAAGTCATCACGGGCGGCATTGCGCCTGCCGCCGAGGACAATAATGGAGGCATGGAGCCCACCAAGAAGGCCCGCTGCCAGCAGTGGTGTACGGCACTGTGCACCCCAAGGAGACCTTGACCCGAGCGGCAGCTGAGTCAAGTCGTCGGCCCCCGCTCACCGGCGAAGTTGCTGAATTAGATTTGAGAGCAGAGTACCATTAAGTGGAGGGAGGGAGAGAGAGGATGCTTCAATAGCAACTAGGGACTGCTCTGTGTTTTCAGTTTTCAGCCAGCGCTTCGCTTTCTGCATCCTTCCAATTCACGGTAGGCTCTTTACTTGGGTGGGTTCAATGGTTTCAGATTTGTTCATCTTTCTTCTCTAATTTCAAGACTGATTTGCACCGTTTCTGTTCGACCTAGCTGGTTGAAGAAATCCTGTTCGGCGTGGAAGTTCATTTTAACACCTCCTGCAGCACTCTGGTCAGTGTGCCGGCTCTGTCGTGTCCAAGCCTCCAAGGTATGTTCTTGCCTATGAAAAGCTTCATTGCCTCCACTTAATAATAAGATGTTCTTATGTCCTCCTTTCTGCTGTCAAATCACTTGCCTGGTAATGCAGAGAGAGAGAGAGAGAGAGAGAGAGAGCAGAAACTTGATTCTGGACAGTATAACCTTTTCTGTAGGAAAGCAAAACAATTTGCATTGAGATCTCCTTATGAACCACTCTGATCACTGCCTTACCATTTGTGCAATGTTCAGCTAGATCTTAAAATTATTATTTAGCGGTAATTCTTATTTTTACTTAATTACGTGCTAAGCTGTTCTACTTGTCCCCACACTTTTCAGGAGTTGCCGTGTGATCTGTTGGTTTCCGTTCTCTTCTGGTGATCGAGTGATAGTCCTCAGTTGTCTATTTTTTTTACTCTCGAAGGTCTTCTACTCATTGGTTCTGATCTGAACAAACTGCTCTTGCAAGGATGATTAGTACGGATTATTATTATCAGACTCTTTTCCTTCTCGGTTAAGATTGAAAGGATCCTCTCTACTTATGTGATTGTGCTGGAGAAAGGCACGGGGGAATATTGGTGAACCTGTAGATACTAATCTACATCAATATTTTCTGCAAATGAGAGGATGAACAGAAAGCATGATTCAGTAGGCACTTCTGTTTTGGCTTTTAGTTTTTTACTTTCCGAGAACTCCCCTGGTTCTCTACATCCCTTTCAGTTTGGTAAGCAAAACTTCAAATCAGTTCGTCCATAAAGGTTTCAGACTTCTTCCTGTCGTTCTCTCAGTTCATTCCTTTTTTTTTCTCTCAGACCAAAAAGTCGCATGGACACATACTGGTTTACATCCGGATCAGTCTGCTGTCAGTTCCTCTAGCTCTCAGATGCACATGAAGTGTTGATTGCCGCGGAAAGCTCCAGGAGATCAAGCTAATCAAGAAACAGTTATGATGTCATTCTTCAATTTGTCCAAAAACATGCCATATTTGCACGTTCTGATCATATAGAGATTGCAGAAGTTTGATGCTTGACAGAATACCAGTTTCTTTTCGACAACATACAATTGGGATCAAAAAAACTTGCATCCAATTCCATCCTGTAACTAACCATATGCAGGTATATCTTTCCTAGTTCTAATATCTCGGATTGACTAGTGATTATTCTTATTGTCTGGAAAATTATGAGTTAAGTCTATCGATTCAATCAAGCTTTCATTCTCTCTACTTTTTACAGTTATCGTAGTGTGATCAACTGAGACTGAGAGTCCTCTGTTATCTATGCTATATATTGGTTTCTGAAGCTGTGGCCTTAAAATTTCATTGGCCTTACTCAGTCAAGATCTTCAAGTAATGATGGGTTGATCATCTGAACAAACTGCTTCTGTGATTCTTATAACCAATCACCTTACCCAATTGTACGATACATTATACTAAGGTAAGCAGTGTAGGAGTGCTTCTGATATTATATGCTTGCATCCATGATGTTATAGTTTTTGTTGATACATGTTTCCTTCTTTTTGTACAACTGTCGGTACTTGTACGAACAAACTGCTTCTGTGATTCTTATTGCCAATCACTTCTAAGATGGCTTTTTCATCTAAAAGGAAACAAAGTGATTTGGCTTATAAAAGAAAAACAATAAGACCACGAACTGGTAAACATTAACCATTACCCATGTTTTAGGTTTGCCAACAAGGTTTTGGTATTGCCAAATTGTGGTTTGACCCATGTTAGACAAAAAAAGCTAAAAGCTAGTCCATATCCTTTACAAGCCATCTAATTCTTACTTTCCCAAACGCTTCGCACAATCTTTAATTAGCACTCGTTCACCACTTCAGGACCCACACGGTTTCTATTGGGACTCCTTCAAGTAATTAGTTTCCTTGCATAGCTAATTGAACTTTCCTTTTCTCCAATGAATATCTCTCCTCTCGTTGCAAGTCAGCTTCTTAATCTCTCTCGTTCCTTGCATGAATGCCCATAAATACTTTGATTAGTTCATCCTATTGCTAGTTTCTTTGCATCAATTCTAAATTTCATTCCCTGCCAAGTTTGGGGAAAAATAGACAAACTCGAAAAATACTTGAGGATTTGTTGTGTGATGCTAACTAGCATGCCTATGGATGATTCAGAGTCTTTCTATGAAAATTTGGATAATTCAGAGTTACCGTTTCAGTACCTCACCATGCTTCTATATTTGCAAACACCATAATTGATATAGTTGATAATTTTTATACTAGTTGATTGGAAAAGCTACTTCTTGACACCTGAACACCTGATAGGTTTTATGCACAAATTAGGAGATTTTATTAACTTCAAAGATATATGCTGAAAAACTGACCACCAAAGCCTTTCAAAGGTCAAGTTTATTAACTTAACACAATTTTTTTTAGATAAACAGGATTTAGATGGGAAACAAGTAGTTATATCTTTCATCTCTACTACAAGAACAAACTGTATGCAGCTTCTGCAATTTTTAACCCACTTAACATCTGTGTTCATTAATTGACAGCCTACAGCCCTGCAAGTTTGGCCACTCTAGCCACAAAATAAGTCACTTTGGGTGCATCTCATTGATTCATTCTGTCTAATTATGGCAATCATACTTGATCCAATTGTTGGATCTTGTGCCAAGAAGTTGCAAGATATAATAACAGAGAAGGCTGTTATGATTCTAGGGGTAAAAGAAGAGCTCAGACAAATGCATAGAACAATGAAACAAATACAATTCTTGATGCTGAGCAAAGAAGGACAGAAGAGTTAGCGGTAAATAACTGGCTTGGAGATCTGAAAGATGCAATGTACGAAGCTGATGATATAATTGACTTGGCTAGACTAGAAGGAAGCAAACTGCTAGCAGACCGTCCTTCATCATCTAAAAACTTTGCTTCATGTGCAGGCTTCTCATTTCTATCTTGCATTCCTAATATTCAAAGACGTCATGCAATTGCTGTTCGAATTAAAAATTTCAATGTTGAACTTGAGAAGATTTCAAATTTGGGTGAAAGATATTTAAGGCTTCAAAATATGCAACCTAAAGAGGAAATTTCAGTAGTGAGGCAGATGAAAACTTGTGAGCTTGTGGAGCCTAACCTTGTCGGAAAGGAAACTTTTCTTGCTTGCACAAGATTGGTGGAACTGATTCTTGCACGTAAAGAAAATAAGTCATACAAGATTGGCATAGTTGGAACAGGAGGTGTTGGAAAAACAACTTTGGCTCAAAAAATATATAATCACCAAAAAATAAAAGGAACATTTGACAAGCAAGCATGGATTTGTGTTTCTAGAGACTATTCTGAAGATGGTCTTTTGAAAGAAGTTCTTCGAAACATTGGGGTAGACTATAAGCAAGATGAAACAGCTGGAGAACTTAGCAGGAAGCTTGCAACAGCAGTTGAAAGCAGAAGTATTTTTCTTGTGTTAGATGACATTTGGAAGCAAGAGGCATGGACTAGTCTACTAAGAACTCCATTAAGTACTTCATCTAGAACAATAATTCTTGTGACTACTCGTAATGATACAGTGGCAAGAGCAATTGGCGTGCAAGATGTTCATCGAGTTGAATTGATGTCAGATGACACAGGATGGGAGCTGTTGTGGAGAAGTATGAACATTAATGAAGAGACTGAAGTGGCAAATCTAAGGGGTATGGGGAATGAGATTGTCCGTATGTGTGGTGGCCTTCCCCTGGCAATCAAGGTTACTGCTAGTGTTCTAGCAACCAAAGAGAAAACTGAGAACCAGTGGAGACAGCTTATAAATAGAAGTGCCTGGTCCATGAGCACAGTTCCTACTGAGCTAAGAGGGGCATTGTATTTGAGTTATGAAGATCTACCATGGCATTTGAAGCAATGCTTTCTGTTTTGTTCCTTATATCCAGAAGATTACAACATTTTTCGCGATGATCTTATAAGGTATTGGGTCGCTGAAGGTTTTGTACAGGAGCAAGGAGAACAACTTCTTGAGGATACAGCCACTGAATATTACAATGAATTGATATATAGGAATCTCCTTCATACAGACCCTCAATATGCTGACCATAGTCGGTGTAAAATGCATGATCTTTTAAGGCAGCTCGGTCAACATTTGTCGCAGGATGAATATTTTTGTGGAGATTCACAATCATTGGAAGCTAAAAATTTATCCAAACTACGACACATTTCAATTTTTACTGATGGTGATTCTATTACTCTCCCCAATGTGAACAAAGAGCATATTAGAGCCCGAACATTGCTTATTTATTGGACCAAGTCAGGAAGAGTTGAAAATACAATATTCAAAGGATTTCCATGCATTCGAGTTTTGGATTTAACTAGTTCAATTGTACAAAATGTTCCTGATTTTATTGGGAATTTGATCCACCTTCGGTTACTTGATTTTGATGGGACTGACATATCTTATCTTCCGGAATCAATTGGTTCTCTCATGTACCTTCAAACATTGAACTTGGAGCGCTGTCCAAATTTGCACAGGCTTCCTTTGGCAATCTCCAAGTTATGCAATTTAAGACGCCTAGGCCTTGACGGAACACCAATAAACCAGGTTCCAAAAGGGATAAGTGAATTGAAGTATCTCAATGACTTAGAAGGATTTCCAATTGGTGGTAGCAGTATTATTAGTGATAGAATGCAAGATGGATGGAACCTAGAAGAATTGGATCCCCTTTGGCATTTGAGAAGGCTTGATATGATCAAACTGGAAAGAGCAGTTCCTCCTAGTAAAGATACATTGCTAGCAAACAAAAAACATCTCAGAGAATTATTTCTACGTTGCACTAAAGACAGACATGAGCCATATTCTGAAGATGCCGTAATCAATATTGAGAAAACCTTTGATTTGCTCATCCCAGTGCTCAACCTGGAGGATCTCCGTTTTGTGAATTTCTTTGGTCGGAGGTTTCCCTTCTGGCTAGATACTTTTACCCATTTGCCTTCACTGACATACTTACAGCTCATAGACTGCAAATCATGTGTGCATCTTCCACCAATCGGTCAGCTCCCCAACTTGAAATATCTGAGAATCAAGGGAGCCACTGCAGTCACCAAGATTGGACCCGAATTTGTTGGCTCTGGGGTGGGTAATCTGAGATCTACACAGGCAGTAGCATTCCCCAAGCTTGAAACTTTGGTCATCTGGGAGATGCCCAAGTGGGAGGAGTGGTCCTTTGTTGCTGAAGAAGAACAAGAAGCAACAAGAGCAGGCACGGAAGGAGTAGAGGATGAGGCTGTTGCAAATCAAAAGGGGGACGACGCCCCACCTCCAAGGATGCAGGTGCTGCCACGACTGAAGATGTTGAACATTGACCGCTGTCCCAAGCTCAGGGCTCTCCCACAGCAGCTTGGACAGGAGGCCACCAGCTTGAAGGAGCTCCAATTAAGAGATGTGCACAGCCTTAAGGTGGTGGAGAACCTCCGTTTCCTCTCAGAGGTCCTTTTAGTCGTAGATTGTGAAGGCCTAGAGAGGGTCTCCAATCTTCCCCAAATAAGGCAGCTGCGTGTACAGTGGTGTCCCAACTTGAGGTGTGTTGAGACGCTGGACAACTTGCACCAGCTGTTTCTGACAGTGGATATGGAAGGTGCCTCCTCATCACAGTGGCTGCATGGGCTCCAAGTGAAGCACCAACAGCTGCACGGAGAAGACATGGATGTCTACACTTGGATATAATACAGAGATGCCCAATGAGATGGCTATGAAGATGTAAGCTATGACCATTGGCTGAATTTTCTAATTTTGTTAGATGTTTAGGTTTTCTGCATTTAATTATCCATGTCCGTTTACTTTTATTTACAGGTCATCAGGCGTTGGAGACGGAAGGGACGATCAGAGTCTAGAATTTGTCTCATTTATATCCATCAGGTGCCTTACACATGAACGTCTGGATCATGCAGGTGCTGCGCGGACGTGTGTCTCGTATGTCGTATCAAGCCGATGCAAGGAGTTGCAGAATCTTATACTCGTCTTGTTAATCAGTGTTTTGTGTGCGTGCATATCTGAATAAGGTCATGACATATACTCATGTCTTTCAGTTTCGTTTTTTGAAGTTGTGAGAAACATTACATTTGTTGTTTGGACTTTGCATTGGAGTCCCAGAGTGTACTTTTGCTGCTACGTCAAGTGTGCTCGTGAATTCTGAGTAGGAGCGTTTCTGCAGGACAGCTGCTGTAACTTTCCACTATCTTTAGAAAAACAGCTGTTGCTAAGCTGGATTTTATTCCTTCAGCGTCGCCTGCCCTGTGAATGCTAACTCATCTCACGCTGGCGACAACACAGGGCTGGCTCGTCACTTACGCACGTTCCTCTGGCCGCACTTCACTCAACGCTAACATGCGCTGCGTTTCATCGAGTGGAACGTATTTTTCTGTCTTTTCCATGCGTCCGAAGAATGTCACAGTAGTAGGCATTTGCCTTGCTCTGCTTTTGCTCCTATCGTGGTCCTCCTGTCCTGCTCCAGGCGGCGATGGTCCGTCGCTCGTTCCGTGGAGGGCGCCCATGCAAAGGTCCAAGTCGGCGTCCTGTGTATAGCTGCAGTTGGTGACAGACAGAGTAACACTCTCCTGTTCTCTGAAAACGCTACTCTGTTTTCCACTAGCAACTGTGCTGACGGTAGACAAACTGCAGAGAGGAGTGTCTGTGATTGCAGTCAGTTCTGGGCGACGCGTGATGATGCCAACCTCAACACTTCACGGAGGATTCTATCATGTAGCCTTGCAGCTGCGCGCGTGCCGATCCGCCGCTAATTGAATTTGATTTCTTTGCAAACGAATTCACAGTGCATCGAGGAGGTTCCTCTGATTTCATTTCTGAAGATGTGTAGAGTCAGATTTTAGGCGTCGTACGTCTACCACCTGTATTTACATATGCCCCTGCAAAGTTCCACTGTTCTAGGACTGTAGTCAGGCAATTTGATCACACCAGCACCATCTCGACGACAATCCCCATCATCACAAATTTTTCTAGGCCAAGTTTTATTTAATGTTAAGGTTGCTTTCTCAACTTGAAAATCAGCAGATTAGGTAATTTGTCCACAAGGAGTACCTCTCAAGGAGAGGTTCATCTCTTTTTATTCTTATACTCGATGGGTCTTTCCAATTTGCAGCTTGCATAAGCAATGACATAATTTGGGAGGGTGGAACACGCAGTCGTGTTTGTTTATTGAATTTGAACAAGTCTTTGGCCTCACACAAACTTGGTTCCACGTATATATGTTGAAGCGATCCTTGTCTCACCCTTTTCTACATTGCCATAAGGTGGGACATGTTTCAATTTTGGTTTGTTGGTACATATATACAGCGACACGGTAGATCCTTCCCAAGGAAACTTCCTTTTGCTCTCGTTGGCCTATGGCTACTAAACTCTATTTGTTAATGACGCCATGACGAGGAGCTGGTGCTGGTGGCTTGTCGCTTTCGTAGGCATATTTTTACCTCACCATCATCTACATGGACCGGCCGGCGCTTATAATTTGCAATTAATAATGCAACTCCACATGATTATAAACAGTCTCGGTCTTGGTTGACTGCTTTTTATTAGGGTTACTAACTTAATTAATTCCTACAATGCAAGCTACTCCTCTGCTATTTCGTCCAGTGTTTGCATTGTTAAGGTATACTCAACCAAAACCACCGGCCAGATACTCTTTCCATTAGCTATAAAAAAGCTACTCCTCTGCTATTTCGTCCTTCAGCTTTGCTTTGCTCTGCTCAAGGAGTGGAAAGGTCCATAGCCTCCAGCTGATGGAAGAAGACTTCTTATATCCTCCTCTTCCATCTCGGCAGAGATAACAGAAGCGCAGAACATACTAATCAGAGTCTTGTCCTCAGGTATATTTAGTTCAAGTATATCTGAGATTGTAGTGATTCTTCTCTCCTACTAAGTGCATATTATTCTAGCTATACCCATTGAATCAGCCAGGTTACCAAGACTTCTTGCCGCAGTGTGATTTATTGGATTTTTCTCTCTCTCGGTGATAAACTGATATGAGTTCAACAACAGGAATTGCTTCCACATGATGATTACTGCTTATTATCAACCACTCTTCAGTACTGGCGGATAGCTCTGTAAGTTGTAGCTATGCTTTAGATAATGCATCGTTAATTGCATACTTATTTCTGTTAGATAGATGTGTAGATATACATATATGTTTTCCCTCTACTTGGAGGGTCTCTTTGCATCTGCCAGTCCCATTTGGCCTTGGAATACAACTGGTTGACCTTATTCTCGGATAGTATTAAGCCAGTGTTCCCTCCTCACCTTCTGCTGAGCCGCCAGTGACCTGCCAACCCTGCCACGAGTGCGCCCTCTTCTATGCCGGCTCTGTGCGGCTCCCTTCGCTAGCGCCGTGGCCCCTCTGCGCGGACCGCCCGCCGCACGCACCAGCCTAGCGCCGGTCCTCCCCAAGGCTCTGCGTCGGCGGCACTGTCCATGGTCCTGCTGCCCATGTCTCGGTTGCCACCCATGCCGACCGGCCGCTGTGCGCTTCTCCAGCAGCCTGTGCCCTATGCCGGCTGCTCACGTGCCCCGCACCTCATCGCCGCGGCCAATAGAGCTAGCCTATGTGGCTCCACACTGCTCGCCAGCATCAGCGTCGCTGGCCCTGCCCACAGGCTGCCCGCACCAGATCTCCGCCCGCCGGACCCACGCCCTGACCCAGTTTTTCACCAGCCCACCGCCCCTTCCAGCGGCCATCTCTTGCCGCTCTGTCTTGGTCGCTAGCGCGTCGTCCGCACCGACCCCTTCGACGGTTCCTCAGGCGCCCGTGGCGCTCATCCACACAACTGCTTTTCTGAGCGGCCACTTTTCTTGTTCGGTCTTCCTCCCTAGATCGGTTTCTTAAAAAAATTTGTTGTTGAGGAGCCTCAGCTTCATCTTCGGGCTATGAGTTCTTCTTTGCAAAGCCCATGACACGGCCCCTCCGCGCGGACTACTGGCCACCCGCGCCGGACATCTACCCACCCAGGTGGCCCCGACCGACGAATGTCCGCCCGTCCCACGCCACCTCATGCGGCACCCATCTTTGCTCCAGCATCGCCACCCATGCTGCCTATGTCATCCTCATTCTCTCTAGGGGTGATTGGGGAATCCTCTATTGGTTGTTGTGGTGCCTCCACTGTACAAGCTCCTTGTTCACTTTCTGTTGCAGAGTAGGAGATCCTCACCCTGTTCCGTTGTCTCACTGCCTCTGTGTCACCTTTGGCATCCCCTCCTCCTCACCCAATCATCTCCACCATGTGTTTCCTAGATTGCGGCATCTTTTTCCATATGACTCCTGATCCAACTCATTTGTCATCCTTGTCATCTCCCTTTTCATCTTCTATTGTGCATACTGCCAATGGCATGTCTCTTCCTACTGTTGGTCGTGGCACTCTCACCACCTCCTCTTTCCATGTTCCTACCATTTCGCATGTTCCTCAGCTCACTATGCAATTGTTGTTCACGGGTCAGATCCTTGACCACGGTTGTTGTATCGTTCTTGAGGCAGATTCTTGTTATGTTCAAGATATCCATACATGACTTCTAGTGGGGACTGGGCTTAGACATCGTGATTCTCATGGTCTTTGGGAGCTTGACTGATTGCGTCTTCCCTCACCCCCTTCAGCTACCCAGTCATCCAACTCTCCCGCCTCTCTGTTAGTTGCGTCCTCTGCCCCTACCTTTGCTCAATGGCATCTCCGTCGAGGTCATCTATCAGGCTCTAGAGTGTCCACTTTAGTTGGTAGCAGTGTCCTAGGCAGAATTGAGCATTTTGCAGGCCGGACTAGGTTCGAGCCGGGCAAAAAAAAAGGACGATTATTTCAGGCAAAAAAAGTCATGTCCATGACCGTCCCATTGGGCATCGGGCCTATTTTTCGGGCCGTGCCCGGGCCTAGGCAGGCCGCCTGTGCATTTTACAGTATAAATAGCTAAAAATAGTATTTCAAGCCAAGCTTGTGCCAAGAAATTTTTTTCTAGACAGCAAGATTTGTGCCTAGGCCCTGTCCAGTAAGGTTCATGGGCAGGCCAAAACCCGTTGGCTCAGGCCGGGCCCATGGGCTGGGCTCAATTTGCTCAGATGTAGTCCTAGGTCCTTGTCTCTAGTGAGAGAGCTCTCCATTGCACGGGTTGCAAGGTTGGCAAATAGTTGCAACTTGATGAGATACAGGCCCGATCTTCCGAGAGGTAACTGGTAAGTTCGATTTGTGGAGATCTCGACGTTGGCGATCTGGCTTCAAATCAGACATGATTCGAACCCTGCAACCGTTACACCACTGCTCCGTTGGTTATCAACCAAGCACAACTTGATTGACCTCGCCAAGAAGGCTTTTCCTGCAAGCGAATCGAAGAACACAAGCAAGAAGGTAAAAACACGCAATCTGAAATTGCAAATATGAATGATGTGAATATTAATAGAGGGTTCAAGAACTCGGTTCCAAAGGACTAATCGACACAGTGGAGGAGATCAAGAACAGGGGCCCCGGATCACTGTAAAAGGATTTGTCACCACAGTTACAATGAACGATTCAGTTTCTCGATGGAAAACTAAACTCTAAACAAAACCCAATTGTCTAACAGCGGCGGCAGCTGTGTTTATAGTCTAAGACTCGACCTAGGGTTGAGGACGGCCAGGGGTTGGGCGTCCACAACTTGGGCTTAAGGCCCGACACGATACATGGCCAAGTTGGCCCAAATAGGTGACGCAGCACCTTGCCGTGGTCACACAGAATCATCCACGGATCTTCTGGATCTGGGACCAGATCCAAAACGACGGCGTCGTCATCCCCTTTCCAACGCATCCAAGAACGCCCCGTTTCGATGTCGTATGCGAAAGTTATGACCAAAATAGTGACGACGTGTCTGCTGAATCCGAGGGTGACGTGGCAGCTGAGTTGGGGACGAATTGCAACTTGGGAAAGACCATAGCGTCGGTGTATCCAGCGTGGCGATGTCCTCATCATCCTCCCCTTCTTGAATTAGAGTCGTTCTCGACTCCATCTTGCCGATATCCTCATCATCCCCTCCTCCTAAAGTTGGAGTCGTCCTCGACTTCATCCCATCATCAGCGAACTCCTGCAAAAGGTTAGTGATAGCAGGCAATGCACCAAACATAATAGGTTGACAAAACATAGTATAACATGGTGCATCAGGATTATCACATAACTCAGCAGTAGCAGAAGTTGTAGCAAGAAAAGTACCTCCTTTTAACCTAATCCCATTATTTTTAGCAATGTCAGTTGGAGGTGTATTTTTAATCTCTTTAGCATTTCCGTAGGAGACAAAGGCAGCAATGTAATTGTCTTGTCCTTATGTATGATAGTGTATGTATTAGTTCTACCATGGTGTAAAGCATCATTATCAAATTCCCATGGACGACCTAACAAAATGGAACAAGCTTGCATAGGGACAACATCAAAATCAGCAGTATCATGATAAGAACCTGCGAAAAAGCTAATGCGTGCTGATTTAGTTACCTTAGTCTTACCACTATTATTGAACCACTGAAGTTTATATGGATGCGAATGTTGTCGTGTGGTCAAGTCAAGCTTCTCAACCAAATCTGAACTCACCAAGTTATTGCAACTTCCGCTATCAATGATAGTGAGAACACGACAACCCTGCACAATGAAATACATGTGGAACAAATTGTTTCGTTGGATCTTCATCTCGTCTTCATGTCCCACACGTGTACTTAACACACGTTGCACAAGAAGGCTAGGGTAGTCCACGGCAGTAGCCACAGAGTCAATGATGATGGCCTCCTTGTCTTGATCGCCCTCGGTGGAATCTGCATCAATGTTAGCAGCAAGGGCTAAATCATCTTCAATATCACTAGTACTTACATATCCATCCTCGGTAGCAATGAAAGCACGACAACTGGGGCAATCCTTCATGACATGTCCCATGCCTTTGCATCGGTGGCAAATGATTTTAGCGCTGGACGAGGAGGAGCTAGTAGAAACACCTGGAGTGGCACCTTTCTTCTGCACATCAGACAATTTACTTACCCCATGTGGTGCAACAGAAAGATTGGGCGTCTCCGGCTCAGACCGCTGCTGAAAATTCCTCCCATTGTTAGACCTGAAAGGCTGGTGTTGTTTGCGGCCCTGTACTTCACGTTCTGCCTTAATAGCAAGATGATACAATTGGGAAAAATTGCACCATTCTTTGTAATCAAGTATGTTTTGGATATCATGGTTTAGACCACCAAAAAACCTAGCACTAGCATCATTATCATCTTCATTTATACCACAACGGGCTAAACCAATAAGCAATTCTTGATAGTAAGCTTCTACTCCTTTATCACCTTGTTTTAAAGTTTGCAGTTTCAAACGTAAATCACGTTGGTAATAAGGAGGAACAAAACGAGATTTCATACGTTGCTTTAAAGCATTCCAAGTTTGAGGCACAGCAGCAGCATTATTAGCATTGCAAAGATCACTCCACCAGAACAAAGCAAAATTAGTAAACTCACTAGTAGCAAGTCTAACTCTATGCTCAGCAGGAACATTATGAGAATCAAATTTTTGTTGAACAGCAAGCTCCCAATCTAAATAAGCCTCTGGATCAACATTACCAGCAAAAGGAGAAAGGCTAAATTTAATTTTAGCAAAAGGATCATTATTACCATGATTATTACCTCCCATACCACGACGGTTGAAGTTGAGGCGGCGACGGGCATAACCGTCAGCATCCGCATCGTCATCACCAAAATCATCCGCATCGTCATCAACAACACGATGAGGTGGAGGCCGTTGCTCGAGTTGTTCAATGCGGGTGACCAGATTGTTCACATTGCGCGTCAGCTCAGTCATAAGATTGCGTTGTTCAGTCATGAACGTTGTAAGCTCGCCCTTGGACACGCAATCATTGAAGTCCGTCGGAGATCCTGCCATGGTTAGAAGATAGAAAAAGACAACACCAAAGTATTATCCCTATCAACTAAAAGGAACCAAGTGGTGGTGGTGGTGAAAGTGGAATGCAAAATCACAAGCGGCTTACCACCGTCTTGCCTGTATTCTTACCAACGCCAAACAAGAGCAAAACCAACGTGGCGAAGCAATCTGTTGTTGAGCGTGGGTAACAGTTACAAGATGAACCTGTGCTGACAGAAGAATATGTGGAGCTATGGGTAGGCACACAATATGACAGCAAGGATTAGCAATTAACGAATACAGATTAGCGATTGTTCAATCCGGATCCAAAGTACAAATCACAGCTGCTGGCTAAGACGTGTCGAGACGTAGCGCAACAAGGTGAAAACAAAGGATGATGGAAAGAACGCATAGAACAAGCAAATAACCGGATTTTTCTTTTTTTCTGAATTTTTCCCTGATTTTCCCAAAAGGCACTAGTAGGAATCAAACTTTTTTTATTTTTTCACTATTTTTTTATATTTTTCTCTGAACAAGGATCACAAAAGATGCAACCACAAAAATTGTGGAGATACCAATTGAGATACAATTGATGAGATACAGGCCCGATCTTCCGAGAGGTAACCGGTAAGTTCGATTTGTGGAGATCTCGACGTTGGCGATCCGGCTTCAAATCAGACACGATTCGAACCCTGCAACTGTTACACCACTGCTCCGTTGGTTATCAACCAAGCACAACTTGATTGACCTCGCCAAGAAGGCTTTTCCTGCAAGCGAATCGAAGAACACAAGTAAGAAGGTAAAAACACGCAATCTGAAATTGCAAATATGAATGATGTGAATATCAATAGAGGGTTCAAGAACTCGGTTCCAAAGGACTAATCGACACAGTGGAGGAGATCAAGAACAGGGGTCCTAGATCACTGTAAAAGGATTTGTCACCACAGTTACAATGAACGATTCAGTTTCTCGATGGAAAACTAAACTCTAAACAAAACCCAATTGTCTAACAGCAGCGGCGGCTATGTTTATAGTCTAAGACTCGACCTAGGGTTGAGGATGGCCAGGGGTTGGGCGCCCACAACTTGGGCTTAAGGCCCGACACGATACATGGCCAAGTTGGCCCAAATAGGTGACGCAGCACCTTGCCGTGGTCACACAGAATGATCCAAAACGACGGCGTCGTTGTCCCCTTTTCAACGCATCCAAGAACGCCCCGTTTCGATGTCGTATGCGAAAGTTATGACCAAAATAGTGACGACGTGTCTGTTGAATCCGAGGGTGACGTGGCAACTGAGTTGGGGACGAATTGCAACTTGGGGAAGACCATAGCGTCGGTGTATCCAGCGTGGCGATGTCCTCATCACAACTCCCATATCCAACCTGTGAATCTATCCCAACATCCTTTTGATCTTGTCCATTTTGACATATGGGGGTGTGCTCCCTTCACTTCCAAATGGGGTCACACATACTATGTCATCTTTATTGAAGATTATTCATGATTCACTTAGATTTATCCGATGTCTTCTCATGGTCATTTTCTTTCCATTTACCAGCAGTTCGCCACTATGGCTCGCACTTAATATGGTTTTCCCATTCATGCTTTTCGTGCTGAATCTACTGGCAAGTACATTTATGATGTGCATCAGTGTTATCTTGCTGACTGGGTACTCTTCCACAATTCTCATGCCCTGGTGCTCATGCTCAAAATGATGTTGCTGAGCATAATAAGCATCGCCATATTCTTGATACAGCTCATGCTCTTCTCATTTCCGCTGATCTCTGCTGTTCAGTGCAAGCGCTGCTCTGTTTTCCACTATCAACTTTGCTGATGGTAGACAAACTTCAAATAGGTGTTGCAAGTGCTAGTGTTTGTAATTGTAGTCAGTTCTGGGCGACGTGTGATGATGCCAAGCTCAACACTTCACTGAGGATTCTATCATGTAGCCTTGCAGCTGGGAGTGTGCCGATCCGCCACTAATCGAATTCGATTTCTTTGCAAGCGAATTCACAGTGCATCGAGGAGGTCAATTCATTTCATTTCTGAAGATGTGCAGAGCCAAATTTTAGGCGTACGTCTACCACCTGTATGTGTACATATTTTACTGGGCAATCTCGACAAGATTTCCCTCATCACAAATTTTACTGGGCCAAGTTCCATTTAATGTTAAGGTTGCTTTCTCAACTTGAAAATCAGCAGAGTTGGTAATCTGTCAACATCGAGTAGCTCTCAAGGAGTTCATCTCTTTTTATTCTTATATATACTCAATGGGTCTTTCCACTTTGCAGCTTGCATAAACAATGACATGATTAGGGAGGGTGGAACACGCAGTCGTGCTTGTTTCTTGGACTTGAGCAAGTCTTGGCCTCACACAAACTTTGTTCCCATGTATATATGTTAAAGCGAGCCTTGTCTCACCCGTTTCTATGATGCTATATACTGGGGATATGTTTGAATTTTGGTTTGTTAGTACATGTGTTACTGCCGTGGTAGACATCCTTCCCAAGCAAATTACCTTTTGCTGTTGCTGGCCTGTTGGTAGTAGATTATATTTGTTAACGGCGTGGCGTATTACTAGATTATATTTGTTTGTGATTCCGAGACGAGGACCATATGTGGCTTAGCGCTCACGTAGACACTATCTTTTAGAAATATTACACTATCTTATTACTATATTTATAGTGATTTTTTAGTGTAATTTATTTGACAGAGTGACGTAAGCTGGGGATAACACAACTTTTATTTCTACGGATTGCAAATCTCACAGAAATATATGCCAAATTTTTCAGAATTACAAATTATTTCTATGGATTGCAAATATCAGAGAAATATGTCAAATTATTCACAAATGTCAAATGTCATTTCATATGGATGGGATGAACTGTTGAAAGGTCCTAACCGGCTAGAGGTGAGGTGATAATTAAAAATCTACAAATTCACTAGAGCAAAATGTTAGACAACACACAACAATAAGACAATAATGCGGTTTTGCTCTAGTTCTACAAGGTACTATGCAAGCCATCTACCACAAGTTAATTTCTATGATCTCTATGGCTTCAACACACAAGCTAACAAGCTAAGTTGCTACTAAGACAACTAAAAGGCTAGCAAGGTATGATCAACTACATACAACTAGCTACACTAATTAGGCCAGTCTCAATGCCAATTTCATGTCCCAGTTTTCACTACACTTATATTTTGGAAATAGTGCAGAAGAGTTTCATTCCTATGAAACTCTCTCTACTCCTATGAAAATCTTATTATCTCTCTCTTCATTAATACGGTGCCATGTCAGCATATTTAGTGCCCATGAAGCTCCATGAAATCCCCATTGAGACTGACCTTAGTTCAATACACAACTGGCAAGAGAAGCAAGCTCTACCACTACACAAGTAAATCAACGAAAGCAAATACAAGTGATAGAATGGTGATACCGACGTCAAGTCCACCACGGCCTTGCTCTCAGCACAAAGCAAATGGAGCCGACCAATAAAGCCCGCAGCCCTGCAGTGGAGGAGACCTTGACCAGCATGGCCACAGAGTCAAGGCTCCGGCCAGCCGCTACCCACCAGTGGAACACAGCGCGAGGTACTAATCAGTACCTATGCTCATTGGAGGTATACAATATTGGCTTGTTGCTCTTTCTACAAAAGGTTGGGATGCCACCGCACTGGCATCGCAAGCTGGCTCTATTCTAAAAATAATGCAATACTCATTTTTCAAGAAAATTAAACAATTCCATGGTTAGCCAAATATATACAAAGATATTTATCATGCATATTAATTATCACCAAATTAATCATGAAATATACTTTCATAACAAACCTATTTGAAAATACAAATATGCATACTAGTTTCTATAAATGTGGTCAAACTTGATATTGTTTAACTCCTTAAGTGGAGATTTACAATATTTTTAAGATGGAGGGAATATATCAGTGCTGGCAATGTTGGATGGGAAAAATATTGGTGAATGTATAGACTGAGCTACATACATATTCAATCGGTTGATTCATATCTGTTTTTTAATCCAAAATTCCGCAAACTACATCCACTTTACTTCTAGGTTAGTTTGGGATATGGTAATTAAGGCAACACACCTAATTAACAATAGTCGATACCAATAAGCAGGAAGATATCAAATATATTACTCGGCACATTGTGTTTTCACTATTTATTTATATAATAGAAAATTCTGGTTTCAGTCTTCTTTAAAAAAATCATCACTCTAAAGTTAAACACATACACCCATTTCCTGTTTTCACTAATGCCATGTTATTTTCTTTCAGGCCACATAAAATAAGTGTGAAGATGATAAGATAAGTATGAAGCGGTATTTGTTAGTGGTTTTCAGTGTCACATGCGCACTATTTAGGGATACAAAATATACTAGTACAACTTTTGTATACAATAAACTAATGTCGATGCCAATAAGTAGGCAAAAGATAGACTGACGTCTAGTTTATAGTTTTTAGGTAGCAAGTCCTCGCCTCACCCACTTTCCAACCACCCTACTCTGCTTACTCCCCTCTAAAGAGACCTATAAATTACAATAGATCCCATTGTTTTTTTCGGCTATGATGGTAGCAAGTGCTCTCCTCACCACTTTCCAACTACCCAGGCCACTATAATTACTCCCCTCTGCAGAGACCTATAAATTACAATCGATCCAATTGTTGTTATCAGCTATGATGGTTAGAGTCTACTAAATTAAAAGCTAGATGTTTCTGATTATTTTGAGAACAACCATATCTGCATGACAACAAATGTTGATATGCTGAATTATTGTCATTCATCATTGCCTGCCCCTGTGAAGGCAAACAAAAAAGGGATTACAGGGTTCATTTTTTTTTTGAGAAATTCTTTTGGGATAAAAATCGTTTATATGACCAAACATTACTTTCATGTTTGGATGATTGAATTAAATCAAAGAAACCTCTTAGTTTTTGCCCCTGCACTAGTGGTGAGGCGTTTTTCACATGCATGACCTCAACTTTCTCAAGCACACTGTTATCTGTGAACTGATCAGTGATCAAAGTACGATCGGAAGCGCTTGGGTTAATATCCTCGGCTGCAGTCATCCTGCAGGCCCCTTCGAGGAGGCTCTTGGTGACATTGAATTTCATAACAATTAATTACTGACAGCCAGTGTGACAGTGAAGGTTGAATTACCAAATCTAGGAGTCGTTTGAGAGGTTTTCACGTAAAATGTGTTGTAGTTGATAGCTTTCTACTAGTACACATGGGACGGGACAACGCGTGCACACTCGGTGTGTCCTGCCAACTGTCATATGCGTTTCTCCTGCATGATGCACCTCACTCAACGCTAACGACGGCACATCGTGTTGTCGCCATTATTGTCAGGTTATTTTTCTTCACGCAGCCAAAAATTAGTGTGAAGCTGACAAGATCCAGCGCAATTGGTATGAGTAGTTCACATGCCTTCTGACTGCTCGTGGAAAAAGCCTCACATGTGTATTAACTTTAGGAACACTGAATCTACTACAACTGGTATATAATTAACTAAAGTCGATGCCAATGAGCAAGCAAAAGCTAGGCTGGCGTCTTAGTTTACTGCTTTTTAGGCAGCAAGTTCTCACTACTTTCAAAGGACCCCACTGGTTACTCCCCACTCCTCAGCTCATAGTACGCCGTTGGCTCTAGGAGGCTCCGATCCATGTTTGTTTCTTGCTGGCTCACATCGAATTGGTTCAAGTTTATCTAGTATAGTGTTCTCCACTCTTAAATTTTCATGAGAGTTGGGAGCATGTACAGTCTAATTTAATTACTCTCTTGCCTATATTTTGACTCCTTTCAAAATTTGAAAGAAGCACATACAAAGTACAGAGTCTGGGGGGTTGTCAATGGAATATCCAGCTGTCTTTGCTTCTTTCTCTTGACTCTAGCACATGGACTTTCTCCATTTTTTATGTAAATTAAATGGCTCCATTTGGCTAAGCGACCTGCCATTGGCAGCATGTTTTATTCTCATGTTCACTTCTTACTAAAAGAAATCAAACAGAGAAGCTGTCTTCATTTGGTTAACACTTATAGAGGGTTAGGTTCTAGGAATAACTGCATTCTACATGAGGTGGTTCGTTTATTTCTCAAATTTGATTAAATATAATGACTTTATTTCTCATACTAGTACTAATTAGCTTATGAGCAATGAGGTGACGAAGTGATGAGGTGTGTGAAGGTGACATACAAATTTACTTCTGAAACCAAACACTCAATTAGCGAAACCAGAATCCAATCCATGGTTGGAAAACTGTCTTGGTTACAGTGAGTGCCAGTTTCACATGTGCTCGTCGAATCTCGAGGTAAACAAATCACATGGAAAACCAGCTTTAGGCTTATCGATGTCAATAAACAACCAATAGGCTGCTCAGTATTCTTAATACTCAAATACCATAGGTTCAGCGATCTTTGCAGACACTGCCTTTTAGTCTATGTTCTCCGCACAGCTTATTTCGCACTCTAAGTCGCAAGAGGCATTTCGCCACAAGGTCTCTCTAGTTTCCATTTGTCCTCCACTACTGCATCCTTTTGTCGTTCTCATTAAGGATGAAAACGGTCGGAAACGGTCGAAAACGGACTTACGATATAGAAAAACGAAAACGGTCGGTTCGGGATATTTCTACATTTAGCAATTAAAGAGTACAAAAAATGGTTGAAAATGGTTGTGAAACCAATTGAAACTGACAATTTTTCATGTTAAAAAACGGTTCATAATATAGAAAATGAAAACGGTCAATTCGGAATATTTCTGTTCCGTTTTCATCCCTAGTTCTCATATATGGAAAGAACTTCATGGCCTCCACTTAGTCAACAAGGTGTTCTGATTTTTTCGTTTCTCTTCTCATACTATTGCTTGGTCATGCAGAGATAGCTGGAGCTTGATGCTGGACAGTACACCTGTTTGATAGCAGGACTACAGATTGAAGACATCCTAACAGGAGCAGAAGATTTTACATCGAGACAAACTGATATCCATAAGCAGCACTCTGATCAGTGCCTTTCCAGTTGACCTCTGTTGACCTACGTTTTCTAGTTGGTCTGAAAATTCTGATTCAGAGGTAATTAATCTAGTTGATTACCTTCTAAGGTGTTCTAGTTATCTGTATTGATCCACAGGGCTGTCACTGAACCTGCTAAACTGTTCTAGTTATCCCCAAGTTTTGCAGGATTTGCCACGTGATCTGTTGGTTTTCGTTTCTCCAGGTGATCGATTGAGGGATTGTCCTCCATTATTTATTCAATACATTGGTGTCTAAAGTCCTCCCCTGACTCTTGAAGATCCTAAACTTATTCACCTGTAATGATCTGAACGAACTGCTTCTGCAAGATGATTACTACTCGTTCATAGTGTCACACTCATTTCCTTCATGGAAGATGATTCCTAGTGGTGCTCCAGATTTGAATGTGCTGATCAAGCAGAGGTAGCACAGGCTTGATGCTCTGTGTACCCATTTCTGTTGAACAAGTTAATCTATCAACAAAGAGATCCTGTTGGGAGCAAAAAAGGAAAATAGCATTGACACATGACACATACTGATCTCCTTGCATGTGCACCATCTGAATAGTGGCTTATCAGTTGACCTGTAATCAGGTACTTACTACTGCACCATCATAGCTTAAATTCAGTGATAACTCCTCTTGATTTAATTTTCTGCTGAACTATTCTAGTTATGGGTACCATCTAGTTATTGCCAGTGATTGAACGACCTTTCTTTTAACAAGCAAGATGTTTGCCATTTAATTCTTTCTCTTTTTTGCAGGTTTAATTAGCTGTGGTATCTGTGGTTCTCTGTTGGTGATTGGGTGATAGTTTCTTCTATCCACTTAATAAATTGGTTTTCCAAAGGATTTACTTTTGATCTTCAGAGCAGCGGCACAGTACGCTGGATTGGTTGACAATCCAAATGAACTGCATATGCCAAGTGGATTACTATTGATTATAGTTGGAAGATAGATTTCTAAGGTAAGACATCCAATATGTACTTGGAATCTGACAATTATCATGTCGTACAAAGATCAAAATTTGGAACTAATGGAACTATTACTGGAGATATGTAGTTTACCTTAGCTTACCATGTAATAATTTTCCAAATTGATAACATCCAATCTAGTGTACCTTAGCTAACAAAACACTTGAAAGCAAAAAATAAAAATGGACAAGAAGCTAAGACAGGGGTCGATCTATTCCTCAATACTTCACCTTACAACTAATTCCGTCAATCTCCACCGTCATGTTACGGTATTCCTTTTACGGTATCCCCTATTAATAGTTTCTAATTCTAATATGAGCAATAATGCTATGGCATTCCTTTTACTTATTAGGAGCTAGTACCTCAAACAAATTTGCACCAGTTTTCTATGTCCTTACTTTTTCGTTGTGCATCCCCTCATAACAGGAGACAGAGGGACCGCGCGTCACCTTCTTTTTCGGTGTCCTTCTTCTTACTTTTCCGTTGTGCATCCCTCCTTTTTTTCTTTTATAAATTTTAATTTATATTGACAGATATTATTTACATTGAAATATTTATGTATAGTTTGGTTTATGTTCGGAATCAGTTTCCCTATTCGAATTCAAACTAGAAGTAAAAATACGTTACATGTATGAGAAATATCAATAGCTAACGCATTAAATAAACCGTGAATTTTAGCGATTTAAACATGTTACATGTTAATAAAGTGGCCATGTAAAGTTTCATGTACGTTAGGAAGGTACCTCTAGGTTGGACACCTATACGTGTGGCATGGGTTTTATGCATAATTTTTTATGCTAACTAAATTATGTCAAAAATGCGTTATTAGAGATGTATGAGTACTTTATGTCATATACGTGCTTTATTATTAGAGATACACAGTGCACGTAAACAGGCAGTTTATGCTAATTAAATACTGTCATATCTAATCTTAAAATAAAAATATTTTACCATATCATATAGATCACGCATGCGTCAGTTAGATCAAAACAAGATCTCTCTCTCTCTCTCTATATATATATATATACACACACACACAACTTTCCTTGTTTATGCTATTTTATAAATTTAAAACTAAATAAGTATATATTTCATATATTACCTCGAAAACAATAGATGATTCTAACCATTTGATCTAATTAAATGAACAACTCATAATTATTTACATGTACCACACCAAAACCTTTCTAATATACATGTCAACGGAACGTAATGTCGAAGAGGTGGGTTAATTAGGCAACATAAAAATTATTTGGCCTCTAAAACCTACTTATCAAAACCTATGATACTGTCTAAATATGCTCTACAGTTTTGCTTGGTATTCTTATCTCTATCGCAAAAATGTTATGCAACCTACACTTTAATCATATCATGTAGCTTAGCAAGCTAAACTAAGAAAGGTAAGAACACAACCAAGGAAAGCAAATAAGTGAGAAAACATAAATGAGGTAGAGAATACAAACTTCTGTTGATGACGGTATTATTTCCCAAAGTATCGAGAAGCTCCCTATGCACCAGTGGGTCTCTGAAATGGCCACCTCTAGACCGCACCGCGATATATTCACTACCGTGTTTTCCAGCCCTTAGTACAACTTAGGCGGCCTCTACATAGCCCAAAGCGTCTCGCAAGAATACAATCCCCTAGTATACAACTCTTGGTGCATGCAAGCACCAACAAGTTGGAGATATGTAAACGTCACTAAACACTAGCCCAAACCTAACTGCAAGTGCTAAAGAGGAGGTCTAACTTGCCTAAACACTTCACAAATGAAGGCCCCTGGTGTTCCGGGAACTCAAATGTGATACAATACAAGTTCCAGGAGGTTAGTATAGACATTTATTACATTTAGATGTTCTCATTATAGTAGTTGCAAAGGAAGCAAGCATTTAAGCCACATTGAAATAAAGAGTAACCACAACATAATAAAGGTCCAAATGATCCAAAAACAATAGAGCGCGCTACCCATCTGGCCATCCCACGCAACAGGGTAGCTAGGTGTAGACACAACCTCAATTGAATAACAATTCAGGAATGAAATCTGGGTCTTCCTTTGTAAAAAAAACATGGGTGACTACAAAGTACTCATCAAATCCAACCTTACCCTACGGAAGGTGATATCAATACATGCATATAGATAAATCAAGGTGTCGGATATATGGGACCAGGATACCTCATTGCCCGTGAATCCAGCCCATGCCTACCTACTAGGCCGAAGACAACAAGGAATGAGGCCCACAAATGCTGGGCGCATTAGCAGACGTGGAGATCATGCTATCGCATTGATATCTTGCGCCATTGTATCTAGGTGATATAATTGAGTCATCTTGTTACTTTTCCATGCAACAAACTAGGAAACACATCTATTAACCGATTGAATCTATTGTAACCCTACCATCCTGACTATTTTTTTGAAAAATTAGTAGGAGCTCTGCTATGTCATATAAGAAGAAGAGCAAGCCAAGGTTTTACAGAGTCTTATTACATTAAGAACCAGAAAACACAAGCAATGAAAACACTCGAAGGTAAATTTGAAAACTCCATTAGGGATCCCATCCTTTACATTCTAGCGCATAGCTACAATCAACAACCCCTAGTTATCAAGCAGACGAATACAGAGAGATCTACTTCGAACTAGACGTAGGGCACCACGTGTTTGAACCAGTATAATCCCTGTGTCTTGTGTGCTACCCATCTGATTCCCTGTATGTGAATATGTTGATCAGTATTATCGGAGTAAATTCTTCCGGCACGAGGATATGGCTTGGTTTCATTTGCATAAAGTTATATTTTTAAAACATGCTAGGTTTTTTTGTAAATACCTTCTTGCAAAAGATATATTTTTTGTATATACTAGTATCTCTGAAAAGGGGTTTGTTACAATTTTAAGTGTTGTTGAACATTCTATTCCCACAACACATGGCTGACAACCATTCATTTCCGAAATTACACACACACTCATGTTTCTACTCATCCCAACCCATATAGTTGTTGAAAACAAACCATAACCCATCCGAGATCATGAACATGTATAGGTATCTAGATAGAATTTAGACTCTGCAGAGGCTGTATACTTTCCCCACAAGTAGAATACCTTAACACCATCATGCAAGCACAGTTCTATCAAAGCCATTACCACACCATCATGTAAGCATAGTTCTATTAAAGCCATTACCCTCCATAGTTAAGTATGGCACTCACCACGGGTACACTAAGGCAAGGTTCTCATAGTACAATAATTATAGAGCTCATTACATTTCACACAATTTCTCAGTCCCACATAGATCTCGTAGTGTCCCATTGCACACCTGTAACACCCCGCTTCCAAATACTGCTTATATGGCCCACTTCGAATGTGGTAGAAAACCCACCAACCACAACCACACACGTGCCACTTGGGGCCAACTTCACAACTACTATAGGTTTATAACGGGCTGGGGTGTTACAACACCTTCTTCCAAATGATTGCCATACCAGCTAGGGGCATTTAGACTAAGCCTTGCCACATACAAGGTCGAGTGGTTGTATGGTAAAATGAGGTAGGCGAGATGAATCATCAAGTCAGTCCTTAATCGAGACAAAGGTAGGCATCTTCACGCTTAACCATAAAAGGTACAAGTCACAACTACAAGGCATTCCACAAAGGGACCCGATGCACCCCATCTCAGGGGTAATCACCCTCTCTAGTTTGTTCATTAACCCTTTCACCATCCCACATAACTCAATCCAACAACTCATACGGTTTTTCTTTGCAAGTCATTGTATTCTAGACAAGACATAGTATGTTGGTATTCACCATATGTACCAAATCCTAAGAATACTAGTTAACGATACTCGTTATGACATAACAATAATCCTTAGGTTTGAACAAGGTAATCAGGTCAAACAATTCAAGGGTGGCTATTTAAACGGGCTCTAGTTAGGTAGGGAAAATATTTTCTACATATAATCAATTCCTCCATGCAATATTCAAAAACGGCTTCTATGGCTTGTGTTTGAGAACAGGATCAACATGATCAAAGAGGATTAGATTTGACTTGCCTCCATCAGCGTCCCTAGCAAACTTTTGCTGGTAGTTTGGGTCTTTGGACTCAATATCAGTACTGGTCTCCAAACTTGTCCTGTCCTCCGAAATCGTCGTCCATCTCCTCGGTCACTCTGTTAGCTAAAAACAGGCAAGCAAACATAATTAAATACAAAATTTATTTAAATAGGCTCTAAAAATTATGAAACTTGTATGGGGGATACAGTTTGATTTTAGATGAATTCAGAAAGAAGAATCAAAGGAATCAGAGTTCATATGAGGGGATATTTATTTTACAAAGCTGAAGTCCGAAATTAAATAAAATGGCATGATTATGGGAGAGCTTGGATCCTTCACGTGAGGTGATGACCCAGCAGTGCTTTCGCCTTGTCCTGGTGCGCTCTGTGCACTGCAGCTTTGCTCCTAGCGTGTGGGTCTAGGAGGGACAAGGAGCGGAGGGATGAAGCATTTGCACCAGTTTTCTAATAATCTATCTTCAATATATTTATATTAAAGTAGCCCAATATTATTTTTATGAACATTTGGGAAGTTGTTGCAGCAGTATCCCAATATATCTTCCTCAATACCTGTATGGAAGGTAGGTCCCACAAGAGTGTAAGAGAAAAGATGGCTGAAAAATGGTAGTTAGATGGTCCTCATGGTATCAGGGAAGATAGTATTGCCCCTTTATTTGAAGGGAGATGAGAAAAATGTTGGTGACTACAAAAAAAAAGAGGAGTATTGGGAACTGCCAGAGCAAGAAGAAAACATAGTTGTCCCAATATGTTCAGGGGATAGATCTATAGGAAGGTATTAGGGACTGCTGGACATGCTCTTAATTGCTGCTATTATTCAAGCAAAATAACGAAGAGAGAGGGAGGCATGGTTCATGCTGGGAGCTCATTTATTTGTTCACGTTGCTCTTGTCTCGGTGGCCATTGCTGGGTTGCTGAACTCATGGGGAGTGCAGCCACTACTACAGATTCAGACATCACTGCTGGCCTCATCACTATCGGATTTGTGAGAACCAGTAGTGATGCACCTTCACTGCCGGTTCTGAGCTTGAAAATGAGAAAATGACTAGGGCTGGGCTAAACCCGGCAGTGAAGGACCACATCACTGCCGGTTTGTGGCTTGCACGGGCAGTGAGTTGGCAGCCACTTATCGCTGCCGGTTCTAGCTAAGGAGGTGAACAGAGAAACAGAGTCCTTGGCAGGGTGGAGGAAAGCTTGGAGAGGCTCGCCGTCAAAGCATTCGGGCTGGACTGGCCAGTGGGAGGAGATCGACGAGGCGTCAGCCTAGGCAAATTGAGACCAAAAACTGAAACCCAAATCGAACTGAACCGAACTATCGTTTTTTCAGTTCGGTTTCAGTTTCTGATCCTGAAAACATCGGTGTTCGGCTACGGGGTCGGTTTTAAACTTGATGGAACCGAATAACCGAGGAACCAAAGTCAGTAGCAATCTCCCAATCTTCGATGGCCATGGCCGATGCATGCAGCCAGCCCACCAAGGCCCATTGCACACACCGCTGGGCAGGCCTTGAGGGCTGAGGCCTCTCCTAGTCCCCCTCTCCCGTCCGACACACTCTGACCCTCTCTCCCTCAGTCCCTCTCCCATCCGACTCAAAATCTAAAACCCTAAATCCAGTTGGCTTCGGCGGCGGCGCAACTGGGAGGCGGTCTGGCGGAGCGCGAAAGCAGCGGCAGGCGAGGCGAGGCATGGAGTCACGACGGCTGCCGTGCTGCGAGCTACAGTGACGTGGGCGCGAAACGAGGCAAAGGCATGCTCGGTGGCTGTGTGGCGCGGCTGCTCCACGGCGCGATGGCGGCAGTGCTGCACGAGTGGAAGGTGGCACCGGCAGCGCATCTGCTGCTCGAGGCAAAGTCGTTCCGCGTTGCGGATGCGAGCGACTGCGAAGCACAGGTAGGCTCGGTTTTCTCGGTTTAAACCGAAAAACCGATGTAAAAACCCGAAACCGAAATGCTCGGTTTTGCATTCTCTGATAAACCGATCGGCTTCTCATTCTTGGAAACCAAACTTCTGAAGAACCGAAGAAACCGAACTGAAGTGTCGGTTCAAACCGAATGCCCAGCCTGAACGAGGTGAACTCCAACAGAGCTCAAGAACCGAGAAGACTCGGTGCGAGAAGGAACAAGGTGAGCTGTGGAGTGGGATGGCTCGGCACCAGCCATCAATGGTGGCTCTGTTATTGGATGGTGGTGTGCTAGTGCTGAAAGCAATGGTGCATAGGAGTGACGGTACGAGGAGTAGTTGGACAGTGGAGTTCGTGTGTGGGCGGTTGATGGCTGTCTCCTTTGCATGCTGTGTGCGCGTATGTGATGTTGTGAGCTCCTGTGCATGTTGTATGTGTGTGCTGGCGCTGCTTGCTGTGTGAGACAAAAGGAGGAAGAGGGAGGTAGGCAGGTAGATAAGGTATTATGTTGCAGTCAGGTCCAAGTAGCTGTGGTCGTCGAGCGGTGTCCAGGCATGAGCAAAGTGAGCTGTTGCCGCATGCAGTGGTGATGGGGTCGGTGTGTGTGCCATGTGGAGATGCTGTAGGGTAAGGGTAACCAGAGCGAGAGAGATAGAGAGGCGGAGATGGATGATGATATTGTCGTTGTGACATGCGGTGTAAGCGTGTAGGCGATAAGAGCCAAAGAATATTACCCTTTATTACTACAGGCTTTGTTTTTTTTTTGTGAACATGCCCTTGTGACATGTGTTTCAATTACCCTTTATGCAGTGGTATCGTATGGGCCCCTAATATGTTCTTGGGGTGCGTAGCAATCCTTTCAGTTGAGCTGACACAGACAGCTGCTTATTTGATTATATTTGAGCCGCTGCTTGAGGTTGAGGTGCTCATATCGATTCTTTGGGCCGGGGATTGATTTTTCTTGTGTCCTAAGTACTAGTATATTGCACCATTTGTTGAAATTTCCATTCTTTCTCTCCTTACTATTAGATGGACGGATTCGAAAGGCTAATGAAGGCAGCCATAGAAGGCGAAGCCCCAGAAATGGGGGGTCTGGACGAAGACGTGCTGTGTAAAAAAAATCAGCAGGGGAACTCCTGCCTCCACATTGCATCTATGTGTGGCCACGAGAATTTCTGCAACGAGGTCCTGAGGCAGCAGTCACGTCTCCCTTCCGTCTCGTCTCTACTTTCCTACACCAACAACGACCAAGAGACGCCACTGCTAGTCGCCGTGAAGAGCGGCCGTGATTCTTTAGCTAATGTTTTGCTCAGGGAATACCGTACGGACGAGCTGAAAGAAGCTCTTTTGAAGAAAGACAAGAATGGATGCAATGTTCTGCACCATGCCATCCGCAATGGATACGAGGACCTTGCGCTTGAACTCATACATCAGCAGGAAGCACTTGCGGCTGATTCTAACAATGACCAAGAGTCACCCATGTTCATTGCAGTGCTGAGAGGTTTCAACAGGGTTTACATGGAACTGTTGGACATTGGAACATCAGAATATACTGGGCCCAATTTCTCCAATGCATTGCACGCAGCTGTTAAATATGATGAAATAGGTACGACTTACCAAAGTGTAATCTATATTTTACATACCTGTTGCTTTCAGCTTTAGATTGTGAAAATCTTTGTTATGGATCGTATGTTCTAACAACTAATCTTGGTTGTGAAAATCTATAATCCGATGGTTGTTAACAATTGTTCGTGCATTTATTGTTTGCTTACAGTTTTCGTTGAAGGACTTGTGCGTAGACGTTCTGTGCTGGCCAAAAATCTGGCTAAAAAAGAGGACATGAAAAAAGACAGTCCAATCCAGCTTATTGCACATTTTAACAGGGTCGACATTCTCAATGAAATATTAACATGTGATCGGTCCTTAGGCTATCAAATCTCTGGACATAATGGTAATCCTCTTCTTTGTACCGCTGCATTTTGGGGACATGTTGCTGTTGCTCGAGCGCTTCTGGAACATTGCCCAGATGCTCCCTACCACAATAGTCAGGGTAGAACATGTCTTCATGAAGCTGTAGACAATGACCGGATACAGTTTGTTGAATTTATCCTTGAGAAGAACTCAAAACTTCGGAAACTTGTTAACATGAAAGATGATGCCGGTGACACTGCTCTGCATTACGCCGTTAGAAAGTGCAATCCGAAGATGGTCAGTGCTTTACTGGATCACCCAGACATCGACATCAGTGTAATTAACAAATTAAATTGTGCCGCAATCTGGTCATTAGCTGACTTCGCCAACTACGCCAAGACTATAAACTGGGTACGCAAGCTCTCCACAGAACTTATAATATTCAAAACCTACATTTTGAGAGAAATTAACAAACCTCTAAAAGAGACTAATCTTCTATGTGATTTACAATTAATATTGTTCAACTGTTGGAATTAGTGTTCCAGAAGTTATGACTGCTGAAGCGTAATGTTTTGACTTAATGCCTGAAGAATTGACACTTTGCTTTGGAGAGAAGTACCATAGTTTTCAATGAAAAAGAGAAGGATTTGAGTTATATGATATGCACTCTCTACATGCATGACTGATAATTTAAAATAATCATTTTTTCAACATGATAGCGTCGTTAGGGGAGCTTTTCCTAAATACCAGCTTTCATTCCGAAGAAGCACTACTGGATTCGAGCGGTTTGCCGAGTGCCTGGGACACTCGGCAAAGCGCCAAAAACACTCGGCAAACACTTTGCTGAGTGCCGCACTCGGCAAACTGGACTCGGCACAGACTTGGTCGGCAAAGCACGCTTTGCCGAGTGTCAAACGTCGGGCACTCGGCAAAGCGTTTGCCGAGTGTCAAAGACGTCACACGGCAAAGGAAAGCGCTAGCGGACGAAATCCTAACGGTCGGTTTGCCGAGTGTCAACCGTTCGACACTCGGCAAAGCGTGCACAATTTGCCGAGTGTCATATTTTTGACACTCGGCAAAGTTTACATAGTTTGCCGAGTGTAACACTCGGCAAACTATGTCAACTTTGCGAGTGTCAAATATATGACACTCGGCAAACTGTGCACGCTTTGCCGAGTGTTAGAGAGCTGACACTCGGCAAACTGTGCATACTTTGCCGAGTGTCAGCTCTCTGACACTCGGCAAAGTGTGTTCCTAGGCATGCCATGTGTGGTTAGTTTGTCGAGTGTCATGGAGTTGACACTCGGCAAACTGACCAGAATCTGTATTTTTTTGTTTGTTCCATTTGCGACACAATGCACAAATATAATATATATCGTATTAAATCACCACAAATTTATCACAGGAGTCATAAATCACAATCACAACAAGCTCACAAGTTCAAATATACCACAAACACACATGTTCATATATATGACATGTTCATAACCCCACCAGCTCCTCTATCCTCTGGTTTTGTGTCTGGTTCTGTGCTAAGTGCCTCATCTCCATCTCGTTCCGCAGCCTCCTCTCTTCTTGCAGTTCGGCCTACAACATTTCACCCCCAATGTTAAAGTAATGCAAAGGTACGTACAAATCAACAAACAACGAATAAAACAGAAATTACCTGGAGTTCGTTGACAAGGTGCGAAGCAGTGATTGGTCGTGGGCGTATGGCCGGACTTGCGCTCGTGTTCCGTGCTCGGATCTGGGAGAGGGAGGGAGTAGAGGACGGGTCAATGACGCCGTCGCCCATCCAGTAGCGCCCATGCTTCTTGCCTCCTCCCACCCTCATGACGATCTCTCCGTCAAAGTCTTGGGTGCTCGGATCAAAGTCTTGCCTATGGACCGCCCTTGCCATCTCAGTGTACTGATTGAGGCGGCTATGGACGGTCGGGTTGGTGTATAAACTTGCATAAGGTACAAGATTATCAGAGTGGAATTGCACTAGCAATAGTGTAAGTTACATAAGAATATAAGATACTAGCTGGTCCCCTGCGCTTCGCTGGGGGTTGATGGCTTTCCTGGCTGCTGTAAACACCTATCTAGTTTTGTAAGAAAAAAACTGTGCATGCATGCCAAAGCATCCCTGAACTTATGCTTCTACTATTGATGTTATTAATGTAGCAGTAGGGATCATAATCAACACTATTTCGCACTACATGCAAAGGTGAATTTGTAGATGTGTCTGGGTGCACTGCATGGTGCAGATTACGTATGCAAAGAAAAGGGCTTTTCATCACTCAGGTAGTGCATAGAATAGAACAACACCTTTATGCAATTACTGAAACTGAAAGCAAAATGCATCAAATAAGTTAGCTGATATGGCTGTATGTTTGGCAAAGTGTTTGTGCATCATGGAAATGGCTGACCTCTATGGTACAAGATGCAGTCCTTAATTAGCTCACGAATTAACATATTAGTATCCAAATATTTCATGCTTCTGTTTCACACTTTAGAAGTATTTACTATTTAGTGCACAGGAGACAACTCTTAACTCCTACAGCAGTCTGCACTCTGCAGAATTGTGAAGGAATCAATGTTCCATCACACTAAATAGTGTGTAAGAATGCACTAGGAAATGGGCCATGGGTTAGTTCACTAAGGCATTTTCTTGTAATTTCGGTGATTCCATCAAAGAAAAAAGGTTGACATATGCTGCGGGAAGGTTCTTTGTACTATGACTACCAAAAAGAAATAACCAATTAAATCTCATAAACAACTCCCTGCTCTCCCCAATATTAATCTGGTAAGCAGAAAATCTTCAAATTCACAATGTCGGATAACATGTTAGGTTAATACTGTGTGATTGGAGTAATGATTATAGTAATGAAAAAACTGATGGTGAGCAAAAATCACCAAAATCACAGCAGGGTAATATTATGCCACTCTGTTTGGCGGAAAGCACTACAGGAAGGTAAAATGCAAACTCCATATTTCCAAAAAATATTGTAGCATAATGGAGGGACACACATTCATGATTCCACGTTAAATTTCACCGGTAAAAATCAAAGTCAGACACTAAATTAACTTCGGCAACTGATCAATTTGCTAAATGGGGTTCCAATTCTACAAATCACGAGTCCCCTGAACAAAACTGGACATTCATGATTCCACGTTAAATTTCACCAGTGAAAATCAAAGTCAGACACTAAATTAACTTCGGCAATTGATCAATTTGCTAAATGGGGTTCCAATTCTACAAATCACGAGTCCCCTGAACAACATTGGGCACGCCAAGGTGGTCTGAAGCCCAAAAAGAGGTCCGCATCGCGTAGGCAGTGTTGGAGTTAGGAATTCGATGTCAGTTCCGTACCAGAAGCGGATGGGGGAGGACAGCGTGCGTGAGCCCAGGCAGAGTTCGATGACGGCGTCCTTCCGGCTGCCTACGCCGACCACCTCCACGGGCTTCGTCACCCGCAAAGCCTCCGCCGCCTCTGACGTTGACGCGCGAAATCCGGGGGCGCAGCGCCGGCTACAGCTGCCGACGATGTCGGGATCTGCATGCCAGTAGTTGACCTCCACAGGTGGATTCACCAATGCATCAGCGCACCATCACATGATGGAAACCGTGGCCGCCTGCGGGAGCGCACGCACGCAGCGATTTGATTAGATCAGATTCGAACACAGATGCTTGCGCTAGGGTTTGGGTGCTCGGTCTCGCCTAGCAGGATGGGAAGGGAGGGGAGGGGATTCGAGAGAGAAGGCTTGGGCATACCTCCTGGTGGAGGCTCGTTGCCGGCGGAGAGCCCGACGAAGACCGGGGCACCTGGCATTGGAACCGCACAGCGTCCATACAAGAGATAGAATGAGCGAAGATGGCCACCATGGAGGCCGGGTTCGCAGGCAGGAGCCGGGCCGAGACGGCGGCGGCGGGCGAGCAGCGGCGCAGGCCTTCTGATGGTGCGCGCGGCAAGGGGCGCCTGCTCGGTGGTGCGCGCGGACGGAGAAAGGAGTGACGTCGGGGCTGTGACCGGTGGAGAGGGAAGGAGCGGCGCTGTGGCAATGAAATGTGGTGGTAGGGTTTTGTTTGCTGGGCGAGATGTGAGCCATTGATCGTGATCTGATGGTGGACGATGATTGCTCGACGGAAGACTTCAGGAGCCGGCAAAGTTTTCAAATTTTTGTTACCAGGAAAAACATTAACAAACTTTGCCGAGTGTCCCAGATCTGACACTCGGCAAAGCTTTCGATTTTTTTAAAAAAACAAAAAAAATTATTTAATTACGCTTTGCTGAGTGTCTAGGTTCTGGCACTCGGCAAAATACAAATAAGCCAACTTTGCCGAGTGTCAACTTAAAAACACTCGGGAAAGTGTACTGTTTGCCGAGTGTTTTTCTTGGACACTCGGCAAAATAATTTTTTTTTTGCTTTTGGCTTCCAATTTTTTTCAGTAGGCTTCCTACGTTACCTTGACCAACATATTGGAATTTGACATAATTTTAAGACATTTTGCTATATTTCTTTAGTTTATTTCTTTTCATTGATTTTTTTTGGAAAATGCAAGTTTGAACTGCAAGTGCATCGAATAATGACATTTTATTAATGCGAAAATTATATTCATATAACTGACTGTTGTTTGAGACCGTATCCAGGAGGAGACTCGAAATTTCGCACATCTTCTTCTCGAAACTAGACCACGAACTTGTGGATGAATAGTTTTAAAATTGTATAAAATCCAAATGGAGTCCGAAATTCATGAAACTTGTCTACAAGTCATGATATCACATGTGGATGCGGCGATAAAAATTTGAGAAGATTTTGAGCACGTCGTCACGTACACTGCTTATAAACTCTAACATGTTAGATTTGCTCCCATGATATCACATGCGGAGATGTGAGGGTTTCTAAGCAGTGTACGTGACGTCATGCTCGAAATCTTCTCAAATTTTTATCACCACATTCACATATGATATCATGACTTGTCGACAAGTTTCATAAATTTCGGACTTCGTTTGGATTTTATACAATTTTAAAATTATTCGTCTACAAGTTCGTGGTCATGTTTCGTGAAGAAGATGTGCGAAATTTTGGGTCTCTTCCTAGGTACGGCCTCAAACAATAGTCAGTTACATGAATATCATTTTCGCATTCATGAAATATCAGTATTCGATGCAATTGCAATTCAAACTTACATTTTCCAAAAAAATTCAAAGAAAAGAAATAAACTAAAGAAATATAGCAAATTGTCTTAAAATTGTGTCAAATTCCAGCATGTTGGTCAAGGTAATGTAGGAAGCCTACAGAAAAAATTGGAAGCCAAAATAAAAAAATAAAAAAATTATTTTGCCGAGTGTCTCAGAGAAACACTCGGCAAACAGTACACTTTGCCGAGTGTTTTTGGTTGACACTCGGCAAACTAGCCATTTTTGTCGAGTGCTAACGGACCACACTCGGCAAACCGCTGACGGCGCCTAACCCCCCAACCTTTGCCGTGTGTATACGTTTGCCGAGTGTTAACACTCGGCAAAGTGAAGCGTTTGCCGTGTGTTTTTATTTGCTGAGTGTTGACACTCGGCAAAGTGATACATTTGCCGTGTGTGTTTGTTTGCCGAGTGTTAACACTCGGCAAACCAGTTTTTTGCCGAGTGTGAGGTTTTTGCCGTGTGTTTTCACTCTAACACTCGGCAAATGAGGTTGTTGCCGAGTGTCCGCTTTTTGACACTCGGCAAAAGATAAAACACTCGGCAAATCTCGGTTTTCCAGTAGTGAAGAATATAACTTTACAGAGCACACCTTAGGCACGTGGAATTTTCCAAGTCTTCCAGTTTGGTCTCTGGCTTGCTTGGCACCCAAGTCTAAGTATAACTTAATTTACATATAAGAAGTTTCTACCAAAAATGGTGGCTCTGGAAGTTATCTAATTTTTATAGGTGGGATCATTTGTAGGACCCCTAAGCCTGCAAGACACCAGATCTTGGCTTCATCTTTAATCGCTTTAGCGATCTGTTGTCTTGTTCTTAATTTCTTATCTTGTGGTTGAAAACTCTTTGGTTCCTTTCCAACTAGAGCACCCATATTGTTACTTGTTACTGTCAGCATTGCTGGTGATCTTGTTCCTTCTTTGGCTCATGGCAGTTCCGCAGCATCCAGATTCACGAACCACTGTTCTATGCCATCCTGGGTGTTCCACCATGAGGGGTGCTGCCTTGCTCTATTAGACCAAATCTCTATGGTTGCCCAAACTACCATTACTAGTGTGCATTTGACGAACAGGTGGTGCCCTGTCTCCAGGTTTCGAACGCATTGCTGATAGAAGTAGTGGTCCTGGCAAGCCCCTCTGTTGCAATCTCGCTGCCATCCAGATTTTGTCCTGTAACATTTGTCCATATTGGGAGGTGCTTTGGTCTTCCAGATTGCTGATGCAGTTTGGCTTTTTGTGTGACCTTCAAACTGGGCGTAGTGTGCTGACCATGCCGTATAGTTTCCATCTGCTGAGAGCGTCCATCTTATTGAGTTTGCTGCTTCAGTTGATGTCGTTTCTTGCAGTAGAATACACACCTGCATGAATTGATCTATAAGATTGGTGCTGAGCTTGTAGCCAACGTCTGATATCCATTTATGACCAGCTAAATCTTAGGCCACCGTCCTGTTTTTCCGCCGGCTGTGATTGTGGAGAGCCGGGAAGAGTGCGGCCGGTGCTTGTCGGTGCAGCAAATGTGATGTCCAGAAGTCGGCTTTCTGGCCATTGCCAACTGTTACCATGGTCGCCGCATTGAACAGGGCAGTGTCAATGTGTCATTGTCGTCTATAGGTATTACTGGTCCCTGCCGCCGTCACACTCACACCGCTATTCAAGGGAGAGTCGAGCCACTCCTTGGACTAGGCGTAGCTGCCGCTGCTCTGGGACCGAACAAGAGACGGGATATGAGTGGGAGAGATAACTGAATGCTAGGGTTATATGCAGTGGCAGAACCAGCAAAATGATAACGGGGGGGGGGGGGGGGGGGGGGAGCCGGCCAGACAAAACTTTGAAGCTAAAGAACACACATCATCAATTTTGAAGCTAAAGAACACACATCATCAATCTTGAATGAACTAAATGGATCTTTAGGATCCAATCATTAAAAAATAGTAATCTTATCAATGAAACAAACAATTATTTAATTTGGGAATACAAACAAGTGAAAAGCTGCACGGATGATCATTGCACAGATGACGAATTAGCATACCTTGTTTGTGCGTGTAGCGTGCGGCTCTCTTGGACAGTTGCACCTACAGACTTGCGCTCGCTCGTCATTCCTGAATCGTTCCTGAATCTGATCCTCTACTGCTCCAGTTTCCCAGTTCGGCAGTTTCGCACCGGCGAGGACGCAAGCCGGTGACGCCGACGCGTGGGCGCCTGGCACGGCCGCGAGCAGCGAGGCTGCCATGGCTGACGGGATGAAGTTTGGCCTTTGGCAGCATGACTCCTCGATGACTCTACTCTCCGCCGCAGTCTGCTAATCGCACGGAGAACTGAAAGCGACGCAAGTCATGGGAGGCGGCGGCAGTCTACGATATTTGCTTCTCTCCGACGTTTATGCTTTGGGCTGCTTAGGGGCCTTTGGCCTTTTGCCCTGGTTGGTCGGCCATTTTCTGGGCCCATCAACATTTTAGCTGCTGCCAAATGAAGCCCATTTTAGCGGTAATCTACGGCCAAGGGCAGTTATTATTATTTCCTTCGAATTCTTAGCGCTAAAACTTACTTCTCCTAGGTATACCCAAGCAGCTATCTCTGGCTATAGCTGCAGCCTGCAGCTATAGCCGGAGATTTAAACATTGGTGCTCAGGGTGCTGGTGGAGGAAATAATCGAGAGTGGTGACCGAGAGACGAGTGGTCATATGGTCCTGAAGTGCTGTAAAGCCTCTTTTTTTACTAGTGTGACTGGAAAAAAATAAGAAAACTGCCGCCAGTAAAGCCTCTTTTTGAGCTATAGGACCCTAAACAATGCTATACTGGCACGCTTTTGTGTCTGCAAGCAGACAAAATATGAGTCACTGGAAACTGTCTTTTTACTAGGGTCATCAATTGTTCTGTAGTAATTTGAGATTTCTTAATTTGTAGAAGTAAAAAAGAATGTGATGGCAATAAAAACTGTACAACGCATGTCATTGGGGTAGTATCATGGTTCCAAATTTAGCTTATGAAACCACTGGTTGATGAAACACCGATCTTTTTCTCTAACCTTGTTTTCTTTGCTTTATATTACAAATATAAAGCAATTTATTTGCAACTGTAGGAGACAGCTTATGTGTACAAGTTTACTTGCTCTTACACAACCCAGCAATTTTGTACAATGTATTTTCCTTGAGTATAGTATTACATTGAGATCTAATTGCACCTTCCTTTTTATTCATGTAGCATGAAATCTGTCTGCTTATACTGAACGCTGATTCTAGAGCAAAAATGGACATTTATAATCTTCATGAGGCTATGAGGAATAAAGTAATGGATGCATCAAGGAATGATGCTGGATCACTGATTGAAACATACACAGGCAATACGTCCTTAGTGGCTATCCTCATCGCGACAATTACCTTCGCTGCAGCTTTCACATTGCCAGGAGGATACAGCAGCAATGCTGGAAGTGAAGGGCTACCCATCATGGCAAGGAATCTTGCATTTCAAGCATTCTTGATCTTTGACACTTTAGGAATGTGCTCCTCCCTCGCTGTTGCCTTTATATGTGTCATAGTAAGGTGGACAGATTTTGAGTTCTTGCTACACTACAGATTTTGGACAAAGAAGCTTATGTGGTTTGCATACATGGCAACAACCATAGCATTTGCAACTGGTTTATACACAGTTCTGGCCAGTCGTCTTCACTGGTTGGCCATTGGAATTTGCGTTCTATCAGTGTTGTTGCCTATTCTTACGATGCTGATTGGTGAATGGCCCATCTTAAAGCTCAAAATTCGTTACCCTAAACCTGCTCTGAAGTCTGATTTCCTTGATATGGTCTGAACTCACGAATATGCCTGATTGGTTCCAGGGACAAAGGCTCCATCTACTTTTCATTATAACCACTCATTATCATTATTCGTGATTGTTGCTATGGTGTTTCACCATGTCATGAATGGAAATTTATTTATAGGTTTTCTGTTATCATTAACTCAAACAGTTGTATATTTTTTTTCTTTTTTTTATCTTAGTTGGATTGGTGAAAACTCTTTAGTAATGACCAGGCTGTGCGCAATAACGGGAAAGCTGGAAAGTATTTCCATTTTGTACAAAACAATTTCCGTTATCATTGTTTTTAAAAAACGTTGTATTGGTTTGTCCAATACTCCATTTTTCTTTCCAGTACATCTCGAATCTCAAGTACTAAAAACCTCTAAGAGCCGTGGTCAGGTGAGGGCAACGTGGTGGAACTGCCTGTGCCTGATGACAGGCTGACTGCCGACCGCTGCACCACCACCTAGAACATTTCGGGTCAAGCACGGGGTACTGCTCTCCTTTTATGGGGACGGCGATGAAGAGCAGGGCCCTCTGTCTACCTCGGTAACTTCTCCCTCTCTTCTGCTATCACCCCTCCTCATACGATTACTCTCTGCCGATATGACTCGTTCTGTGAATTGGGTGCTGATCCGGGTGGATACTGTCAGAAGAAGAAAACCACGAGGGGGCGTTTCACAGGCAATCGTGAGCCGTGAGTTTTCCAATGATGATGCTTGGATTCAACTAAAATGGGCGCCTCTTGTGTTTAATTGGTGTTCACGATACAGAGATGGCTCAATTGTATCTCATTATGAGGTTACCGGCCAGAAATCAATCTTTCGTTGGAGCTTTTGTAAGGGGAGGCTGGTGGGTGGTTTGGGGATTGAACAAAGGCCTGTGGATGATCCGCATCGCAAAGGCATTCGGGCACAACCCATCACCCCCATACGAAGTGCGACCAACACCACCGGTTTAACTCACCAATGGGGTTCTGGGAGTTGATATGTTCTCCTTGCCACGCAGCATTCATTAAGGGCACGTTTGTTAGAGCTCCGGCTCCAACCAAAATAGCTTCAGTTGTGACTTCACCTGTGGAGTTGATTCGTTTGGGGAGCTGAAGCCATTTTTTGGACCGTTTGGCAAAACAGCTTCATCTGGTAGTCCAAAATGATAAATGTCCGTTATACCCTTACTTTTTTTATTTATTCTTTTCTTTTCCTTCTCCCTTAACCATTCACCTGTGGCTTCTTCAACCTCTGGCCCTGCGGCGTGCCCCATCGCGCCGTGCTACACCGCCCCTGCGGCTGTGTGGCCTTGCGACCCCATCGAGGTCGCCCGTGTGTGCCCTCGCTGATCGCCCCCGGGCAACATGTACCACCCTGCGGCTGCGCGCTCGCGCGCCATCGCTAGGCAGTGGCATCACCTGCGTGCCCCCACCACCTCCGCGCTGGCGAAGCCCGGTAGCTCCGCCGCGTCTCCCCACGATGGCGCGGCATCACCTTCCCTGCGCTGGCCTCGCCTGCCATGGCCGTTTCCTGCACGGGGCAAAGGAGCCCATGGCCGTGATGGGGCCCGCTACCGCCAGAGGGACCTGGAAGAAGCCACAAATTTTAGCTACTGCTCTCTCTCCTCCCATGTCTTAGCGGGATTTGTGGGGCTTCCTCCTCGGACCTGAGCAGCAAGAAGGCACTTGGCAGCTGGAGCTGAAAAACGGATCCAGGAGCCAGGTAAGAATCTGTACCAAACGGGCCTGAACCAGCAGCACAGCCGCTACCTCCCAAGTAAATGGTCTGGAAACCACACCATACCCGAGCCAAACTGTTTCATAATTAGACGTCAGCTCTCCCTGCCTCGCACCATTCTTCGTTTGTCCAAAACCAAATTGAACTAGACCATACATATAATTAAAACCAAACCAGTCCAAATCAGTCCCTCAAACTGCAGTTTCAGACCATACCAACACTATTATACAAAATCTTTTACAAGGCATTTTCAAAATGGTCTCCGAGGCGTTTGGGCCGGTTACCCACCTCGGTTATTCGTGGCAGGACAGCTGGCCTAGCAACCATCTCGGTTAATGCCTATTAACCCAGGCGGTCGCCCTAGCGTAATCGTCTCGGTTAATCGCCTCCAAAAAAAATAGTTCTGCCCTGACCCACTTCATCTGCTCTGCTGTGCCCTCCCTCTCTGCTGCTACAGTTCCAGGCCACCTCCAGACGCTGTCAACGGGCCCCACCGCGTGCGCGGTTTGAGAAAGCCGAGCCCTCTTTCCTGTTTCCTGTGCCCAGTATGCGAAAACCGCCGGTTGCGACCCCTGTTTCGCGAAACCACCAACACGTGGCGTGAGATCAGTCGCTGTCACACACCGGGCCACATGGATCACAGCCACACCAACTACACCATGGAAAGCCGCGCCGTCCTTCTGCGTACACGCGTGCGCCCCTGCGTATGAGATGGAGCAGCGGGAGCCCCGGATCGTTGATTGTGAACGGATCTGTTTCTCATTCTCTCCAGCCTCCAAGGTTATAATATATCTCATCATTTCGTCACCGAGTGCGTGGATGGCCGTGTCCCTGACCATGTTGATGGCCGACCACACCGCCGTGTGCTCGATGTGAGGCGGTGTCGAGTTCCCGTGCAAGCTCATTCGCTGCGTCCGCTAGCTGCTGCTGTCGCTTGCAGCACTCATTCGTACGCCCGCTAGATGGTGCAAGAAGAAGTAGGCAAGAGTGCACAGAAGCCAGCAGCTGGCGTTTCCACCCAGCCGGGGCAGCAAGGGCGCCGGCAAGGTCGCCGGCAGCAAGCACGAGGGTGGCGGGAGGTGCTGCAGACACAAGCTCCTCAAGGGCGTGTTGTGCTAGCTAGCAGTCTAGCTAGCTTGGTGCCTAGGTTGTCGTTGCTGTGGTCTGGGCAAATGACGAGTTGCTCGCCTTGATGCCACCGGCTTGGACGAAAGAAGAATGCACAGGTAGGGAGCAGGACTCAAGCTCGTCATGGTCGGCCACTGAGTTTTCCCACTACGCCAGAAAACAACAAAGGAGATATAAAAGTATTACAGATGTTGCAAAAAAAAAGTAATACAGACGGGCGATATAAAGAACCATCTCTAAAATATTAGTCCACAACCGGACATCCAAATACCCGTATGTAATAACACAATATTGGAGACACATCTTAACGTAAGCCATCTCTAATAGATTGTCGAGGCCCGTCGGTTCTGTAAAATATATCAGAGATGGTTTATGATTCTAAGACGCGCTTCTTTCATTACTCGTCTGCTCTAAAATGCATATCAAAGACGACTAATAAGTCAAAGATGGTTTCGGTTGTAGCCCATCTTTTTCAATGAAACATCAGAGACGGTGGGGGATATCGCCCGTCAGTGTCATATCAAAGACGGCTCTCTCATGCTAGATGATATATCCTCTCTAAAAAGAAACCCCGCGGGGCACTCGATCTCTCACACGGTTAATTGGGTGTACTGCTGGCGCTAGATCGGGGTCGACGATAGCTCTAGCTATTTTGATCCCCTATCGACCTAGCTAGCTAGCAGCTAGCCCTCTAGATATATTGCGCGTGGGGGCACACATACGCGGCGGGCAGAGGGCACAGCGGTGCACGGCCCGCGGGGCACACAGCGGCGGGCGACGGCGTGCAGAGCTAGCTAGCTAGGTCTCCAACCGGCCGGCCATCGGCTATGGGTCGCCCACAATGCATCGATCGATCGGGCTTATAGGCACCCCCTGGTCCAATATATAACTCTCTTGCTGCGAATGCATTCGATCTGTTGTTTGTCTGCACTCTAGATCTTGCAGATTGATAATTTGTTCCCCTTCTCTAATAGGTCTGATATACTAATTAAGAATCTGCTATAATATCTAATCGCTCTCGATTGGTCGACGATCTTCAACGTCTTTCTTCAGGTTCGCAGCAATAATTAACTACTTGTATAGTTAATAGATTAAGAATATGTATGCAATTACTGACACAGGTTTTATATATATTCAACATTTAATTTTGTTGTAGATGGATGACCGTACATGGATGTATCTGAAGAACTGTACCTATGATCAGTATTTGGAGGCTCTCAAGTCATTCATTAGAGCAGTAGAGGCGGATATATGTCAACTCACTGCAACTCTGCTATGTGGTGTCCATGCAAAGATTGTATGAATAAGAAGAAATACTCCAAATCATGTACGGTCCATGCACACTTGATCATTCGTGGTTTCATGGATGGCTATCGATGTTGGAACAAGCATGGCGAGGAAGGCGTTAACGATCAAGACCTGCAGGAAAGCCATATGGACGACAGGTCTTGCTGTACAGATGGACTCTTTGGCCATACGGAGGAAGATGTCTCACATGCTTGCACTGCTGATCAGGATCTCAGTGATAAAGACATAGTGGAAATGGGTGAGCAATTAGGCCAAATGGTGGACAAATTCGAAGAGATGGTGCGCCATGCCATGTGGGAGGCCTCTACTGAGTAGGAGATAGCCAGATTGGAAGCTTTGATGAAAGATGCAAAGCTCCCAGTGTATCCTGATTGTCTGACAAGTACACCAAGATTTTCTCGTGTCTTAAGTTGCTGCAGCTAAAGGCAGCCCATCATTGGACTGACCGGAGCTTCAAAGAGTTGCTAGATCTGCTACGTGACATGCTACCGAAGGGGAATCACATACCAGAAACCAAATACGAGACCAAGCAAACAATTTGCCCTTTTGGATTGATAGTCGTGAAGATTCATGCATGTAAGCATGATTGCATCCTATTTCGTGGAGAATATGCAGAATTGATGGAATGCCCAGTGTGCGAAACCCCTCGGTACAAACGTAGAAAAGATGGGGGTGATTAGGAAAGGAAGCATGGAGGTCCTCAGGAGGTGGCATGGTATCTTCCGATAATTCCACGATTGAAGCGGATGTTTGCTAGCAGGAAGGAAGCTCAACTGCTTCGTTGGCATAAGGATGGTCGAAAGAAGGAAGATAACCTACGGCATCCGAAAGATTCTACTCGGTGGCACAACATTGAGATGAAGCATGGAAAATTATTTGCTGATGATCCAAGGAATATCTGGTTTGTGCTCAGCACAGGTGGCATGAACCCTTTTGGTCACATGAGTAGCTCATACAGTGTACGGCTAGTTCTGCTATCTATCTACAATCTGCCACCATGGTTATGTAACAAGAGGAAGTACATATTGATGTCAATTCTAATCTCAGGTCCACACCAGCCTAGCAATGACATTGATGTGCATCTAAGACCATTGGTGGATAAGCTCAAAAAACTATGGATTCCGGGTGTTAAAATATTTGACCGGTGCATACTGTTGGAGTTCACATTACGTGCTCTTTTGTTCACCACCATCACTGATGTCATTTGTGGGTGAGGCCCGCACCAGATGAGGGCAGCGACGATGGTGGGTGAGGCCACGAGGGCCATGGCGAGCACCATGTCCAGCATAGAGGCCAGTTGTATTGAAACCAATGGTACGAGCTACAGCTTTAGACCATTAGTGAACCACGAAGCTTAGGCTAAATGCAATGGAGAGCTAGGCTATCCAGAAAGGAGAAAAGAATAGCCGACGCCTGGAGTAGCTTGTTTTGTAATCTCAGCACAATCTAGCAGCTTTCCAAAATGTAAATTCTTATGTTACTGAAGGTCCAAAGTTTCTTGGCTGTCCCAGATCAGAGCAATAAAACCAGGTGGGGAATAATCACCCCCATTGACCCGTCAAATCAAAAAAAGAATCCAAAGCGAACCTGTTTACTGTAACTGCATACCCAAACCAACCAACCCACCATCTTCGTTAGTGTTGGAATAGCGTATTCCGATAGAGGGTGAACGGTGAGTGGGCCTCCGCCCGCTCGTTGCCCCAGGCGGAAGCTGGTTCTTTGGGGCTAAGAGACAAATGAACTAGGGTTTTATAAATGTATTCACCAACCTCCCTCTTTATAGCCACAGCTCCCCTTTTTATAGGACACTGTTCTCTTCCGATCTATTTTACAAAAATGCCCCGTGACGGCGGCGAGATATCCTAGGAATATTCTTGCTACAGTCAACCTAGCCTGCGGTAGTCAGGTACTTTGATCTCTAAACCGCCTTCCTCCCGTGGGCCGAGGTTCGAGGCCCATCTCCAGCCCATGGCCTCGCCAAGTTGATCGCCCAGTCCACGAAGCAGGGACCCTCCGACCGTTGTTCCCGACCGCTACTGGGCGGGCCTCCGCCAGAGACACCGGAGGCTGTGCCACTGCCATCTCCGGCCTCCGCCTATCCTCGTGTCAGGGCAAACCGGCCAGGGCCAAAGCAGCTCTCATGGGGTCTTGCCTGCAAAAACATGTGGGGGAGCTCACTCCCAGTCAATCATCATGACCTCTGCCTAGACCAAGCCTTGGGCCTCGACCCTAGCTCGTCGAAGGTCTCTCCTGCTCCTGCAAAAACCCCTCTGAAAGAGTTAGTCTATCTGCGACAACGGAGGCACGGACCTCCGCTCTCCTAGGAGCCTGTTCTCGCATTTACCGCTGGACCTCTACCAACATTGCCGGAGGTCCCACCTTCCTCTGCGAGCATCCTCCTATGGGAGCCAGCTCACAGCCAAGCAACAGAGTTGCGGGCCTCCGTCACTGTGGGGATGCATGTTCCAATAGTTCCCCCCTTTTGAGGCTATGGACTGATGCGGCGGACCATGGACCTCAAAATTTCTGCTCTTCTTGGCGATAGTGGCCGCGCTTGAGTTCCCCCCTCTGCCTGTACGGCCGTCCTAGCAACAGAAGCTCTCTTCCCTTGGGTTGCGGAGGCTACATCTGATGAGGACATAACACCAACGGATATGACCATTGATTATAAGGTGCGCTCGTTCCTATATTTGCATAGTAATTTTGGTTATAATTCACTTGGTTCCACATGTACATGTCGTTATTTGAATGTAGGTACAAATGTGTCTCAAAGTACAAATCCATCAAAGTTGAACTATCAGTTCGTCAGCAGCCCGATAGTGCTTCATTGGGAAGGCCATAACTCATCCATCTGCAATTTGGTTGCATTCCTTTGTGTTCTTTCTTGTGTTCTCGATTCACAGGCAAGGACTTAGCCTTCTTGGCGAGGTTGACCGTGCAACGCCGGTCGATAACCAGAGGAGTCGTGGTGCTGCGATTGCGGGGTTCAGAGCCGAGTTGTTCGGAAGCCGGATCGAATTGTGTCGTGACTCCACCAAATCGAGAGTTATCAGAACCTTTCGGAAGATCGGGAACTCTAGTTCACATCAATTGGTAATCAGAGCTTCAGGTATACCGTTAGGTTCAATTTTACCCTAGTTTAGTTTGATTTCGCCTTCGTCCTAGAGTCCACAGAAAAGCCAAAAAAATAGTGTTAGGTTTTTTCCCCTATCCCAGAAACCACGTTTAGCCTTTTGCATAATTCTTTTCAGATTCTGTCGTGTTGAGTTTGTGTCCTAATCAAGGGCTTGTTGCTGGTTTAGATTGTGTTCTTTTCTAGTTTGTGTTGATCCCTCCACCCACCACCATCCCGTATCACCATCAGTTTGCATCTTGTGTCCACTGAAACCTGGATTCGAGCAGCTTTCTTAAAACAGTCATAACTTTTGTATCCGAACTCGAAACAAGGCAAATTTTATATCTACGGAGAATGCCAGAAAATTTTAGATCCGTTTCATCCTAGCAAAGCTAGGTTCGTAAAAATTAGATTTGCGAAATTCGATCAGGAAAATCGAGTTTCCAGGCCCACAAGTTTTGATATGCTTTTTGGAGCACAATCCTAATTTTTTATAGGCCACATCTTTTATCCAATTGATCTCAATTTTTTTTGGTGTTTATTGTTGTGTGCTCTTTGCTGGGAAAAAATATCAAAAGAGCAAAAGCAAGAAAAAAAATTTGGACCAAAAAAAAGAAAAGAAAAAAATAGCAAAAGAGAAGAGAAGAGATAAAAAAGGAGCACATGAGGAACACTCGATAGCTCTATTGTTTGTTGTGCCTTTTGCCTTGTCCGTATTTCCATTGTTATCCATCATACTTGTTTCTCCATTTTGTTATCACACATCTGGTATTTGGAACACATTAGACCAGCAACGAGAGCAAGTATTTGGGACTATAATTCAACATTACTTTCTGTTTTTGAATTGTGTTCCACTCACATATTTGGCCTGCTTGCCTTAACTCCACATACTTCTTCTGGACAGTATAAGTTTTGACCCCTGTAATCGCAGTGCTACGCCTTCCAGGTATCCTTGATCTTGCTGGTAAGAACCTTGTAAGAGCTTGAGAAGGGGTCTCCTTTTGCTGTGATCTTGAGAGGCACTACTCTACCTACTTAGTAGATTATTAGGGATAACTTTCACTGTTTGTTCCTGTTTTGTGTCTACAATGACAGGTTACAACACTCATCGATACGAGACATCAATGATGCATGAACCACGCACTATTGCTGGTACACCTCCTTCTGCAGGTCGTTCTATTCTTTCTTCTCCACCTACTTATGATGGTATTGGTGCTGATGAGTACATTGAGTGGGAAAGTAAAATAGATAATATTTTTGCACACTGTCATATGTGTGAACGGAGGAAGATTAAGAATACATCTAGTGTTTTGAGACATTTAGCATTAATTTGGTGGGAGTCTTTAAGTTCTTCAGATAAACCTCATACATGGAATGATATGAAAATTCTTATGAGAGAAACTTTTGTTAATCCATCTCTTGTAATTAATTCATATGATGAGGAACATCAACTAGACCAATCTCCTATTATTCCTCCTGCTGTGCCTAACCTTTTGCAGGACAATGCACAAAAGAGTGGGGATGACATGACAGAAAATGAGGTGCTCCCAGTCTCATGTAAAAATTCAACACGTGATACTTCCACTGACAGTGAGAGCAAAGGTAATACCAATGATGCTAATAATTCTATACTAAAACCTTCTATTGATTTACCTTTGTCACATGGCGAATGTTCTACTGATCTTTGTGATAAAGAAAAGTTGTGTGATAGTGATATGATTTTTCATGAGCAGCAACCAGTGAATGAGAATGATTCTTTTGTTTTGGAACAAAATACTTGTGCTAAAACTAAACAATTGCTTCCAATTGCCACTGAACAAGATGAACTAAAATTGTTGACTTCTTTAAATACTTTGGGATATATTGAGTTTGAAACACTGTGTGCTCTGAGTAGTTTGGAGGAGAAATTTTTATGTGCTGAATTACCATGTTTGTCTACATGTATATATCAATTTATTGGCAAATATAATTGTAAAGGAGAATATATGGTACACCGAGTTTATATTTGTTCAAATCTGAAATCTCCTTTTTCTGTGTATCAATATGACCAATCAAAGGGTTGCATTAGATATAATCATGTCATGTCAAGATATCCAAGTTTTGTTATAAAGCAACAGGTTAAATTTCAAAAAGAGAAGCAATATTGGCTACAACCTACAATCTGTCCTCCAACTAAGCTCAAACCGAGGACGGTTTGTTGTCAAGAAGGGGAGGATGATGAGGACATAACACCAACGGATATGACCATTGATTATAAGGTGCGCTCGTTCCTATATTTGCATAGTAATTTTGGTTATAATTCACTTGGTTCCACATGTACATGTCGTTATTTGAATGTAGGTACAAATGTGTCTCAAAGTACAAATCCATCAAAGTTGAACTATCAGTTCGTCAGCAGCCCGATAGTGCTTCATTGGGAAGGCCATAACTCATCCATCCGGAGTGCAATTGAGGTCAATGAGCACTTGATGGAAATCTTATTTGATAAGCTTTCAAATAGATCAGGTCCCACCTCAATATCACATTGGCAAGGCCCCGAAATCATTGAGACATTCCGCCGCTATTTCTGTCGGGTGCTACAGCGTCGTCGCGGGCTTGTTATTCACACTTGGGACCCAGGCCCAAGTTGGAGCATGCCCCAAGAAGATGGAGAACACCTAAGAGATGCCCAAGGACGTCCTCCTCCTTGGCCACCACCTTAATAGGCCAGCAAGGACGTCCAAGCCAAGCCGGAGGCCTAGTCCAATTCGAGTTCGAGTCTGCTTCGGCCTTCTGGACCAGTCTGTAATAAAATGGACACCCAGGACGCATCCGGACTCCGTTTTCGATGATCCATATATGGATGGAAAGCTTATTTGATAAGGAATCCAACCCAAGTGGTCCCATGTCAAAAGCTATTCGGAATCAACGGGAATCGTCGAAACAAGTCACCGTCCAGAATCTGTCAGGGCGCTGTGTCGCCGTCTTTTGGGCCGTTTAGGCCTTGTAACGTGTCGGCGCTCCCCAAGGACGCGAATAGGGGTCCTTGGACACCCCTTAGGCTTTATAATCAGTAGCCGCCGCCTACGTTAGGGTTTGGGTTTTGCTTAGATTATTCTGTTGATAACAGTTTCGCCGCCGTCGTCGGTTTGTGAGACCCCAACTTTGTGAGATTAATCATTCATCTGCAATTTGGTTGCATTCCTTTGTGTTCTTTCTTGTGTTCTCGATTCACAGGCAAGGACTTAGCCTTCTTGGCGAGGTTGACCGTGCAACGCCGGTCGATAACCAGAGGAGTCGTGGTGCTGCGATTGCGGGGTTCAGAGCCGAGTTGTTCGGAAGCCGGATCGAATTGTGTCGTGACTCCACCAAATCGAGAGTTATCAGAACCTTTCGGAAGATCGGGAACTCTAGTTCACATGATGTGAACTAGAGTTCCCGATCTTCCGAAAGGTTCTGATAACTCTCGATTTGGTGGAGTCACGACACAATTCGATCCGGCTTCCGAACAACTCGGCTCTGAACCCCGCAATCGCAGCACCACGACTCCTCTGGTTATCGACCGGCGTTGCACGGTCAACCTCGCCAAGAAGGCTAAGTCCTTGCCTGTGAATCGAGAACACAAGAAAGAACACAAAGGAATGCAACCAAATTGCAGATGAATGATTAATCTCACAAAGTTGGGGTCTCACAAACCGACGACGGCGGCGAAACTGTTATCAACAGAATAATCTAAGCAAAACCCAAACCCTAACGTAGGCGGCGGCTACTGATTATAAAGCCTAAGGGGTGTCCAAGGACCCCTATTCGCGTCCTTGGGGAGCGCCGACACGTTACAAGGCCTAAACGGCCCAAAAGACGGCGACACAGCGCCCTGACAGATTCTGGACGGTGACTTGTTTCGACGATTCCCGTTGATTCCGAATAGCTTTTGACATGGGACCACTTGGGTTGGATTCCTTATCAAATAAGCTTTCCATCCATATATGGATCATCGAAAACGGAGTCCGGATGCGTCCTGGGTGTCCATTTTATTGCAGACTGGTCCAGAAGGCCGAAGCAGACTCGAACTCGAATTGGACTAGGCCTCCGGCTTGGCTTGGACGTCCTTGCTGGCCTATTAAGGTGGTGGCCAAGGAGGAGGACGTCCTTGGGCATCTCTTAGGTGTTCTCCATCTTCTTGGGGCATGCTCCAACTTGGGCCTGGGTCCCAAGTGTGAATAACAAGCCCGCGACGACGCTGTAGCACCCGACAGAAATAGCGGCGGAATGTCTCAATGATTTCGGGGCCTTGCCAATGTGATATTGAGGTGGGACCTGATCTATTTGAAAGCTTATCAAATAAGATTTCCATCAAGTGCTCATTGACCTCAATTGCACTCCGGATGGATGAGTTATGGCCTTCCCAATGAAGCACTATCGGGCTGCTGACGAACTGATAGTTCAACTTTGATGGATTTGTACTTTGAGACACATTTGTACCTACATTCAAATAACGACATGTACATGTGGAACCAAGTGAATTATAACCAAAATTACTATGCAAATATAGGAACGAGCGCACCTTATAATCAATGGTCATATCCGTTGGTGTTATGTCCTCATCAACATCGAACGCCTTGGTTGCGGAGATCCTCCTCCCCCCTGGGCCATCTAGATCTGACCGTTGGCCTCCTATGCTGTACTGCGGGTTGCTTAGATTTTTCTGTTTGAGCCTTGGGAAGCGTGACGGTTACCCCGACGGGGGTGACCGTTGGCTATGGAAGCCGAAACATCGGGCCCGCGCCTATATAAACGGGGGCGGGGTGGAGGTCCCTCCACCTGACTTGCGTCACTTTGATGCTCACGCTTGCGCCCATGCCCCTATTCACGTTTGCGCTGCGTGTCCTGGCTAGTTGCCTTCGCTCTGCTGTGCTGTCTGCGCTCTGTGCCCTTTCCTCTGCTTTCGCTCTTTGCATTTTCTTTGGCAGTGGCTTCTTCTTATCCTTCCTCCATCCCACGCCGGACTACCTTATACGGTCCCTACCGCCATCTCCTTGACGTTAGGGCGAGTGGGTGGTCTGCGCGCTTTGAGGATTGTATGGTGGTGAGCACCCTTGCTCAAGATCTGGAGGAGGATCTTGGCAGCGTGGAGGCCTCCGTTGGTGACCTGATTGGAGCTAGTGAAGGCGCAGATATGTCTGGCAAGACTTGGGATTTTGGCCCTTTGTTTGTTACTACGGAGGCTATTGCGGAGATGCTGGATGATGGCTTCTTCAAGGTTGGCCGCTCTATGCGTCTGCCCACAGGTGAGACCGTCTCTCACCCTTCGGAAGGTTATGCAGTCGTGTTCAAGGATTACTTTACTTGTGGCCTCTGCCTCCCCTCCGTCAGTTTTCTACGCCAAGTTCTTGAGGCGTTTCAGCTCTAGATTCACCACTTGACTCCCAATGGCTTTTTGACGCTCAACAAGTTTTGTTGGGCCTGTGAATCATATGGTACTGTCCCCAACGTTGGTACGTTTTGTGCCTACTATGAGCTACAGAAGCAGCCAAAAAAGGCGAAGGTAGGTAGGGTCAAGCTTGTAGCGCAGTATGGAAGCTGTGCTTTCATGGCGAAGAGGTCATAGGAGGGTGATTGCTTGGAGATTTCTTGGTGCCAGAAGAATAAGTGGGATCACGGCTAGATGAAGCATTGGTTTTATGTGAAGACGTCCAGCATAACGCGTACGTACATGGATGGGACGTTGGAGGTGCTTTGGCCGCTGGCCTCCATCATGTCCGAGATGGCCTCCTTGTCGAAGGTGAATCCACCAGCGGAGATTACGCCTGAGTGGGAGGCCTGTGACAGAGCCTTTGCCCTTGCTTGCCGCTACTCCAGCGGCTGAGATTTAGTTAAAAAGATGGTGGCCTCTAACTTTTGGCCCCTTGGGAAAAGGAACAAAGGCTTTCACATCGAGATGGTCTAGGTTCCCATGTTCAGTCCGGCGAAGGGGCTCCCTTTCCCTCGGTTTGATCGGGCGCTGTTGCCGGACCAAGACAAGGATGCCTTCGTCTTGGAGATCAAATATGAGCAACAAGGAGTACCTCGCTAGGAGGTCTGTGAGCGGCACAATGCTACGTCTTAACAAGGTCCTAGAAGAGTTTGGGATCCACCATGAGGAGTGCATGGTCCCTCCCGATGTGTTGGCCATGATCAAGGAGAAGAAGAGGAAGGCCGCTGCCAAGAATGCAACCGTGGCGGCTGAGTCGAACAAGAGGAAGGGAATGGCTGGCCCCAAGGTGTTGGCCAAGAGAATGAAGACTTCTGCGTCGTCGCCGCGCCTACTGTTTCTGCCGCGAGCTCTGCTCAGGCCTCCGCCAGTGCGGAGGGGGGTCTACAGATAGTGCTGAAGAAGCCTGGGCCAATTCTATTCTGGAGGTGGAGAGGCCCGCTTCTTTGGGAGTTAGCGGCAGCGACCGCGGGCAAGAGGGCTTGGAGCGCCCTGAGGCCTCTGTTGCTGACCCGCTTCCCAACGTGATGGGTGGCGACTCTAGCTCCGAGGACATGGAGGTTGCTGGTTGGGTTATCCCCTCTCCGGCCGGAGAGACGGAGGCTTAGGAAAGGAGCCAACATTGTTCGTTCGCCATGGAGGATGTGTTGGACGACGAAGCCGACTCGGAGCCAGCAACCTGGCTCCAGAGTGCTACATATCGATAGTTGTGGACCTCCGCTACCGGTGATAGTGCGGAGGCAGTGGCGTACGATATGCAGATGGGTAAGATGCCTTCACCATCTTTTCTCTTCTGGATAAATCAAATTCGCTCTGGTTGCCTTATTCTGACTTTTGGCATTTTCAGGGTCTGCGTTGAACATCCTGGCGAGCCCAGAGGAACTTGCTGTCGGTGCTAGCATTGTCCATGCTAGTTTGGGCCTGCCTCCGCGCCCGACAATGGTTGGCACGTTGTCGTAGCTGGTGGCACTAGATTGGAGTTTGGTCCTTGTAAGTGGTTTTTGATCTTGTTTTGTAAACTTTCTTTGCCTTCGCCGCTTTTTCTGACTTGCTAATGTTCCCATTGATCTCAGTGGCCTCCGACGATGCCATAGTGAGTTGGGCCAAATCCCTGCATAGTGTCTATACTACCATCGGAGGTTATCTTATTTCCCTTGGCCTATTTTAGGTTTTTGATGCTCATGTGCCTTATGTCTTCGTTTCCCCTTAGATCGCTTCCGGCAAAGCTTGAAGACTATGGACTACTGAAGGCTACTACGCATCTAGTTGGAGCATCACAGACTTGTGAGTTTTGGTTGTCTTTTTGTTCTATGATGTGCTACTCTCTAGATTTTCTTTTTGCTTATTACTTCTCTCTTTTCAGGGAAACCACACGGCTTTGGCACTTGTTGACGGTAGATAAGTGTCATTTTTAACCGTCAACCTAGCATGAAAAAGGACTTATATATAAATATCATCTAGAGATAGGGGTTACACTAACAGAATTCCACTAGTTTTGGTGAATGTCTATTTCTGCAGGGGGTTATCAGAAAAGAACCAAGAAAGGCCCACATGTCATGTTTATATAGAGAGAAAAAGACCCACACATGTGAAGGAAGACTCTAGAAGACACGAGAAGGCACCCTCTGGAAGGTGGGGCCCACCTGTGAGGATGACAGGGCGCCCGCCCAAGCCACGTGGGCGCCCGCCCTCCCCACCTAACCAATCAGAAACAATCACGCGGATCGCCCCTCCACCACCTTTGAGGATCAATAATCACCATTGATTAAAGTCGGTTTGATCCAAGGGCTGTAGTGCATTTGAGGAGGTTATATAAGCAGGGCCCCTGGAGGAGGCATCCCTTAAACCCTAATTCATTATTTCCTAGCCGGGATCAGGTGAGAGGTGTCCCATGAAAGGATGACCTCTCTAGGGGATTAGGCCTAGCTTCTCCAATGTAGTAGATTAGTATCTTGGGAGAGAGGGCCGAGTTGAGATCTTGCTCAAGGTTCCAGATCTAGTCATGGAGGCTTGGTAAAGCCTTGTATCTTCACTTCAATATTCTGTAAGACTTATACTTATTCTCTTATTTACATGCATATGCTTACTTTGAATATATCTTTCTAGTTGAGTTTATCATTGCTTTTGTGTGCTAGTTCATAGAGCGCTTAGTCTAGGCTTTACCGGTTGGGCTAAGTAGCCGAGCCTTGTGTAAGCGTGGTGTTTACACGATGCTCTGCCTATGAGTACACCCTGTTCCCTGGTTGTATGGTAGTTACGGGAGGTGACAACCCTATCCATATCAAATCGAGTAGGTTCTTAAATTATAGGACCGTAGTCACGTCAGTAGAGGTATCCTTTATGGTACTTTCTCCTGTCTAGTGGCGTCCCGAAGTGCACAAGAGTATGGTAAGTTTTAGCATAGTTGGATATACCTTTACCATGTGATAAGATTATCATAGGAATCTACCTCACCCATTGACCTCCCAAGTTAACTAGTTGCGTATCTTTAGTGACCTATCCCATGTGTGTCATATTGCATAAATCCTATCATTCATGTATCATTTACCCCTGCTATAGTCTAGTTAGTTTACTAAGTTAGTAGATACATGATGGTAAATTATCGGATTCTTTAACCCTTGCTTCCCTGTGGTAAAATAAAAATAACGATACCTGGAATACTCCCGATAAAATGCTACAATGGTATATTTTGTGCGCTTGCAGAATCCTTCATATTTTAGTTGCACTTAATTTATACCAACAAGCATTTTTGGTGCCGTTACTGGCAAAGCAATTGGCGTAAAGATTTTGATAATGATCTTAATGTCTACTAAGTTAGTATACCACTAGCTTTAGTAGGATTACCCTTGTTCTGTTGAGTGTGGAATAGACAGGACAAAAGATGTCGTTTGGACCTTCCGACAAGCTTCCACAAGACATTGAAGAGCGCAGGGTGCCTCAACATTCAACATTCAACAACACTGGAACTCTGCCATCTCACAGGTTTGTGTATACATATATATTATTCTAACCATGTGTAGATTGGAGACAAGGTCGTCGTTACAAGAACTCAATTCACATCTCAAGTGACAAAATTAAAAGCTGCACCACTCACAACCATCTTGTTAGTCATGGTAAGTATGATCAATAAAGGTGAGATAGTCTTGCTCATGGATTTTAAAATTAATGGGTAGTTATATTTTTAATTGTTGCATCTCACTGCATGTTTACTTTCTATAATCCATGCATCCACTCCATTTAGTTTATGTTTTCTCATATCAAATCTACTCCATGTTTAGTTTCTTGCATACATCCATGTTGCCTGAATCTTTATAAAAAATCCTCACCATGATCACACTCTTTCATCTCTAATTGAGTGAATCTCTATAGTGCTTTCATGCTACCTTTATCTACCATAGTATGCTTTGGTTTGGAAGTACTATTGACATGCTTCCAAAGGCTTTTTAAATTAAGCGTGGTGCTTAGGTTAAATAGCCTTCCTTAACCCAATTAAGACATGGAGTCTAGTCTGGTTATTGAACTAAAAATTGCTAGTGTAGACAATGGTTATTTTGTCAGACTAACCCCTGCAGAATACTCACAAATCCAATTCGGGTAAGTCAAGAGATGAACTCACTTCAGAGATGAAGCAAGGCATATGATGAACTCTAACAACTTCGCACAAAAGACACGGCTCATTCATCATCCAAGGAAGAATTGTAAGTATCAAATATCATTCACATTGTCTTTTGTTGCAAGTTACCTTTGCCTTGAACCATGTTAAAGTGCCATAAAAAAGTTGTTAGAAAACATGATAAATAAATCCTATGCTAAAGTAACTCGAAAACCATCTCTTTGTTAGCATAGAAGAAATTCAAATAGATAGTGGATAATAGCCCATAGTTTGAATTGTTGCAATCCTTCAGGTATGTGTCCACTAACATTTTGTTGGAAAGAATCTATGATGTGCCTGTTCATGGTTTGTCATGAACCTACCAAACCACCACTTCAGCGAAAGAACAAAGAAGGCGTCAGTGTTTGGAGATCGGCAGACCGTCACGGGGTTACCCGGGACGATGATAAGGGCTTCGGTGTACACGGAACTCGATGGTAAATGCAGAGACAGCGATTTATACTGGTTCGGTACACCGGAGTGGCATCCTATGTCTAGTGTAGGGTGAATAGTATATTGCGTCCTGCGCTTGGGGTTTAGACTGTGAGGTCTGTTGTCTTGGGGGTCACGATCTAGTGAGCCCTGCCCTCCTTTATATAGTCCCGAAGGCAGGAGTCCTAGTCGGTTACAATGTAGAAGTCCTAATAAGATTACAAGATAGCAACACTACTAGGATTACATGGGAGGAATCCTAGTTGGACTAGATCTTCTCCCTTCTTCGTGGGGTACCCGGGGGTTCTCGCATCGACAAGCCCCCGAGCACTTCATGGTTGAATTTTAGAAGTCTCATCTTGTTCCTTCAGGTCTTGCCGAGTAGAAACAAGCATCGTCCGAGTGCTTTATTGAGTGAAACTGTGTAGCGCTTCTTGAGATCTTCGAGTGGTGTGCACTTTTCGGAAAAGTGCACCCACTGGGTGTACCCCCCGAGCCTCTTACTGTTTGATACAAAGAGTTGGAGGATCTTGTCTTGCATTTCCTTGTCAAAGAAATTTTGAATGCATCCGCTGAGGATATGTATCCCGCAGCCCCCAAGCCTACAATCTGACTACTCGGAGTCGATTATAGGATCTTATAGACATCCTCAAGGGTGCTGCCGAGTGGTTTTTCGATCCTTGAATCCAAGCCCCCGGGCGTAGTCAGAGCGATACCGACTAAGCCGAGGCAATGACCAAGCCCCCGAGCTTGGTACCGACTAAGTTGTGGAGGCGGAGAAGCCTGATCGAAACGATGGAAGTAGCCAGTGCAATGGCCGACTATGGCAACTCTCAGGAGCGTACCCTACCCAGCAGCGTGGCCCAAATCTTGTCCCCTGCAAGGTAAACATAAAAATATGTTGTAATTGACATTCCGGATATCAAATTGGGAACATGTCCCTTGCATAATTAATCGGGAGAAGATCCTGGCATTACGAAATAAAACTTTTTCGCGTCTTGCTCTTGCTGGGCTATTTAATTTCCCCGGGTACTTGTCATGTTACGTTTAATCACCTAGTCCCTGTTTTAGTCATTGCTCATCGTTGAAATATTACGCGTGACAGAAGAGTCGAGGTTTCACGGATTAAGGCGTGTTCTACCGAGTAATTTAACAACCGTTAAGAGAAGACTAGAGCAGTCGAGCTACATGAAAGAAAGAGAGTGCGTGTGGAGCGCATATAAAACTTTTCCACGTCTTGCTCTTGCTAGGCTATGTAAATTCCCCGGGTAGTTATCCTGTTACGTTTAATCACCTAGTCCCTGTTTTAGCCTTTGCTCATCGTCGAGACATTAGGCTTGACAGAAGAGTTGAGGTTTCATGGATTAAGGCATGTGCTACCCGAGTAATTTAACTACCGTTAAGAGAAGACTAGAGTAGTCGGGTTGCGTGAAAGAAAGAGAGTGTGTGCGGAGCGCATTTTGTCCACCCGTTGGGTGTCATCCCGCCTACAAGCACGGAGCTATATGAGTAGTCGGGGATAAGAAGATGCACGCTGCCGCAGAGGCACATGAATGATATCTGGAAATATATGAAAATTAAAAATTAAAGCATGACTTAGCTTGATTTGTAGCCAAGTGAAGAAGTCGACAAGCCATAGTAGCCGATGTTGATGAAGTACACCTGGATCGTCGAGCACCCGGAACGTGTCGCCGTGCACTCGGATCCCATCGTCAAGTACTCAGTAGCTGTCGGCAAGTACTCGGAACTCGTCGTCGAGTACCCAGAACGTCGTCGGGTACTCAGTCGAGTTCGAGTAGTCGGAGCAATTCATCGGGTGTCACAGTTGATGTAGCCGGACAGTGTGGCCAAGTAGTTGGAGCCGTTGTCAGACGTGGTATGTGCATGACGTGTTCGTGCATGCATATACACGTGCATGGTGTGTTCGTGCATGCATATACACGTATACGCCATGGTCTTGCTTGTTTTCTCAACTTGGGCGGCTCGTCGCTTGATTCGGCTTGCTTCCGAGTATACCACAAGCACAGCACGTAAGTATTCTACGAGTACAGCACGTACTCGGATGTCTTGTAGAGTTGTTGTTGCGGAGTAGTTGGCGCTATGGCCGAGTAGATGGAAGCAGGGTCGACAGCTCGCTTGATGTAGCCGAACAACTTGATGCAGTTCGGGTAGTTCCGTCTCGACACCTCGACTGTTGGCTTGACGTAGTCGGACGGCTTGCTAGTTGGACAGCTTGCTTCCGTCTGGACGGCCGGCTACTCGGCCGGCTGGAACCGCTTACATGTTGGTTGATAGAAACGTATGTGCACGAGCCTGATGGATAGCAGTCGGATAACTTGATGCAGGAGAACAGCAGTCGGATAGCTTGTGCCTGAGTGCATAGGATCTACTCGAACAGGCACGCGGAGTTGTACTCGGACGAACGTGATGAAGCTCCTGTGCAGCATCTTGAGACTGAGTGGCACGATGATCTTGTTGGTGTACGTGCTCCCAGTGGCAGCCTATACGAGATTGGGTGCTCGAGGCCGTCGCCGAGAACATGTTGATCTTGAGGTCCATCGAACTCTTGATTGCAATAGCACCGAAAGGCTCCACGGTGGGCGCCAGCTGTCGGTGTTTGGAGACCGGAAGACCGTCACAGGGTTACCCGGGACGATGATAAGGGCTTCGGCGTACATGGAACTCGATGGTAAACGTAGAGACAATGATTTATACTGGTTCGGTACACCGGAGTGGCATCCTACGTCTAGTGTAGGGTGAATAGTATATTGCATCCTGCGCTTGGGGTTTAGACTGTGAGGTCTGTTGTCTTGGGGGTCGCGATCTACGGAGCCCTGCCCTCCTTTGTATAGTCCTGAAGGCAAGTGTCCTAGTCGGTTACAATGTAGAAGTCCTAATAAGATTACAAGATATCAACACTACTAGGATTACATGGGAGGAATCCTAGTTGGACTAGATCTTCTCCCTTCTTCGCGGGGTACCCGGGGGTTCTCGCATCGACAGAAGGAGAGAAGAGTGCCACAAGAAGGATCAACATCTTCAACTCACTCAAAAGAAGTGGATAACAAGGCGACAAGCTATGAGCAACCTTGAAGACATCATAGCATCGAGCCCAAAACTCGAGCTAGGATGCCGATGAGGAGCAGGGCACAACTCACCTCATTTTAGCCAACCCAAGACCTGCTCTCATTGTTCTCGAAGACACCATCTTGCACGTCGGCGGCGAGGACAAGGATGACATGATAGCATGCATCCTTGTGTCAACCAATCACCAATCAAGGGTTGACTACCGACCAAGCCTTGAAAGACCATGACTATGATTGCAAGATGATGTTCCTAAGCCATTGGAGATGAAGCCTGCATACAAATATTAAGGAAACTCCTTCCTTGATCATCAAGATGGATGGCGCATCATTAACTGAACAACTCTTCGCCATGCCGCTAGAAGACAAAGACCATCAAGGGAGAACTCGAGTCTACATCTCCAAACCAAGACTCAACAAAAATTAAGAATGGTTGACGAAAGAAGATCATGCAACTGTCTGTATCCTCATCTCCTAGATTGGATAGTCCAAAGAAAAGCAGAATGCAGAGCAGAGATCTTTGCTCAACGGACCTAGAATCAAGAGCCCTCTTCGACAGATTTAAGAATAGAAGACGAACAGTGTCTAAGGACATGGAGTTACAACACACTCTGAGGGATGATTCAACACTCACACTTGGCTTCAAGTGACGAGTGACAGCAAGGCTCAAGTTTGGGGGAGGAAGGCTGCTGACTCCTCTAATGATGATCCAGCAATGCTCTTCCTCTTCTCAAGCCCCCATCGCTCTAGCACGCTGGTTTGCAATCCCTCCACTCATAATTACTTTCTCTCTATAAGTTTAAATATTTCTATAGATAGCATATATGCAAATCAAACTTAAGACAAAGTAAAATCAATCCTTAAGAAAAGAAGTAATGGTGAGTAAATGTTATATGCTAATTAAAATGTTCAAACCAACTTTTCAGTAGCATAGAAAATGACCTTTAGCTCTATGAACAACACTATCCTTGTTTGTATATTCCTTCGGGTATGTGTTGTCCACTAATCCTCTGCAGAGAAGAAACAATCAGTGGAGCCAAAGGTCTAGACATAATGAAAAAAAAGAGAAGAGGAAGGAGAAAGAAGGAGTGTAAATCTAGAGGACCATGAACAAGTCAAGGAGAGAGGTGAATCGAGCAAGACAAACCCCAAGAAGAAGGAAATAACCACTAGAAGCATCTACTCTTCATCACAGTGTGCTCTAGTGATAAAGGTAACATCTTAAGGTAAGTGATAAATATTTAAAAAGCTTTCCTTGACTCTGGTATGCACATAAAGAAAGGAGCAAACATGTTTGAATTACAACTTGCTTGATTTAATTTGACTAACTCAACATGTTTTGTTTCTTAAGCTTGTTCATAACATCACTCCCTTGATTTCATAGTCATAATTAAATGAGCTGGATGTTGCATCTTTGGGAGATGATTGTCTTAATCATGAAAAATGTTTAATACAAAGTTGACAATTCTTCCAATGTTTAAGTAATTCCACTCTTTTTGATAAAAGTGTTTAATTGCTACATTCATGCTCATCCTTCTGATCTTGCCACCCATAAGAACAACACACACCAATCTCATCATGTTCAATGTGCCTAAGGTTAAAGAAGAATAAATAAGGTTATGGTTCTCTTGGTGTTTTTCCACCAACAGGACCCATGCACTTGATCTCTACCTTGTCTTTGTAATCAGAACACACTTCAATGAAGGGGAATAATTAGTTGATTTCCCAAATCCTCCAAGTGAAGTTCTGAACATGCAACACTGAACAAGATGCTACCAGCTTCCACAATGAAAGCTTCAATTTAAACTGCTGGACAAGCGAAGAACATGGGTGACACCTTCCTCAGAGTTACCCTCTTAAGAGGTGCAGTTATCAAGGTCTCTACCTTTGGGATCAAATGATGCACCTAAGGAGTGAACATGCCAAGAAGTCCTATACAGAGGACGTAAATCACCGAACCCTCGTTAGGGAGGTAAACTTGATAGTTATCCATATTTTTTTGGCATTGCATTAATTACTTCCTCATTTAGCATATCTACTTTCCCACATTATCATAATCAATTTAGGTTGCATTTTCACTTTGCTAGACCTGCATTAGAAAAGAAAATAAATATGTCTTGCATTGCATCTTAAAACTGCTAAGCCCCATATGAATAAATTTATGGCATAAAACCCATAAGTCTATTTGCTGTGGTGGCATAAAAATAAAATAAAAATGCATTCATCATTCTCTATAATTCCTTGCATATATATAAATATGAAAGTATAAAAATATTGCTACAGAGATCCTGCTAGAAAGGTACACATGTTAAGAGGTTCTAGATGCTCAAGGCTTAGAGGTTTATCGCTAACACTTAATCAAGTTCCACAAGCTTTGTTGTCTATTTGAAGCATCACAGAATTTGAAGGATCGAAGAAAGCTAACAGATAGAAGGATGATCTGTCCCCCGTCAGAATGCTATCTCAGCAGTTATCATCATAAGCACTCTGATAAGGGGAGTACACCTTCACTATCTATCAACTGTGTCAAGCAAGACTACATCAACATCTAGCTTGGAGGAGAGCATCCCCCGTGTATCCAGCTAAGTATTTTTATTACCTATCTATTTACTTATATATTTCTTCTTTGATATATGAAACAAATAAAAAGGTGCATAACCTTTAGAAAATCAATTAATGTTTCCCTTTCTATATATTTATGTTTTCTGTATGATCCTTAAGTTTGCTAAATAAATATAGGAGAGCGTGCAAAGTTTTACCTTGCTAAAGTGAACCCCTAGAATAATCTCTTGCATGGAAATGATGAATAGTTGCTCTACCGTAATTCCTTTCAAGTACATAGTTTTTAACCTCGAACTCTCCTGAGTTTTGGATACAACTGTTTTGATCTAAGACTTGCTCTGAACCTGAAACTTATGGGTAGCGAATGCTTAATCTACGTCTAGGTAGTTGGCGGATATGATATGGGAAGGTTTGAGCTGCTATTTATCTTGTTCCTAGAGATACTAGAGTTCTGGAGATTTTATCTGTTAAAAAAATGCTGCATGATGAGTTCCTGTATGACGAGAGCTTGAATTCCTACCACAGCCATATATACATGCTTGTAGAAAAACTTCCACTTATATTTGCTGCTTGTGAGCATTGAGTATGGTCAAGCTATGTCGACCCTTAGGGATTGGTCATGTGGTTAAAATTAAGATCATGTACACTCCACCCATATATGCTGCTTCTATCCTGAAAGTATGCATCCACATACTTCCTATTTATACACATCCCAAAATTGTTCTACTCCTACACTGGGAGTGAGTATAAAAAATATTCCTTCATCCATTGCTAGCCCCTTTTGTTATGCAATAAAGCTCTAAATATCCTTTTGTTACTACCTCCGTTAATATTTCCAAAAGTGGTTTGGGTGCTTAAAAAAAGAAGAGAGAGAAAAGAAGAAAAAAATAGGAAAAGAAAAATAAAAGAAAGAGGACAAATGTCCCAACATAGAGAGATTTTGAGCAGCCCAAGTTCTTCCCAAAATTCTTCAAAGATCAAGAGAGGTGTGTATCTCTTCAAGGAGCAACAGTAGAATTAGGTGCTTGACTTGACCGTTCTGTCTTTCAACTGCTCAAGACACAAGTGATGGTTACAAGCCCCATGGTAGAAGGTAATATGAGTAAGATTGAAATCAGAATAGTTCATTCTACTCCGGAGGAGAGTTTTTGTTTGAATGCATGTGTACTTTTGAGGTGTGAAAGCATTATAGCAACTCCTGATCCATCACTGAGTTTATCATTGCTCAGGAACGAGAAAAGGGTAAGCTTGGGGGAGTTTGTTGACGGTAGATAAGTGTCATTTTTAACCGTCAACCTAGCGTGAAAAAGGACTTATATATAAATATCATCTAGAGATAGGGGTTACACTAACAGAATTCCACTAGTTTTGGTGAATGTCTGTTTCTGCAGGGGGTTATCAGAAAAGAACCAAGGAAGGCCCACATGTCATGTTTACATAGAGAGAAAAGACCCACGCACGTGAAGGAAGACTCTAGAAGGCACGAGAAGGCACCCCCTGGAAGGTGGGGCCCACCTGTTAGGATGACAGGGCGCCCGCCCAAGCCACGTGGGCGCCCACCCTCCCCTCCTGACCAATCAGAAACAATCACGTGGATCACCCCTCCACCGCCTTTGAGGATCAATAATCACCATTGATTAAAGTCGGTTTGATCCAAGGGTTGTGGTGCATTTGAGGAGGTTATATAAGCAGGGCCCCCTGGCCCCTGGAGGAGGCATCCCTTAAACCCTAATTCATTATTTCCTAGCTAGGATCAGGTGAGAGGTGTCCCATGAAAGGATGACCTCTTAGGGGATTAGGTCTAGCTTCTCCAATGTAGTAGATTAGTATCTTGGGAGAGAGGGTCGAGTTGGGATCTTACTCAAGGTTCCAGATCTAGTCATGGAGGCTTGGTAAAGCCTTGTATCTTCACTTCAACATTATGTAAGACTTATACTTATTCTCTTATTTACATGCATATGCTTACTTTGAATATATCTTTCTAGTTGAGTTTATCATTGCTTTTGTGTGCTAGTTCATAGAGCGCTTAGTCTAGGCTTTACCGGTTGGGCTAAGTAGCTGAGCCTCGTGTAAGCGTGGTGTTTACACGATGCTCTGCCTATGAGTATGCCCTGTTCCCTAGTTGTATGGTAGTTATAGGAGGTGACAACCCCATCCATATCGAATCGAGCAGGTTCTTAATTTGTAGGACCGTAGTCACGTCAGTAGAGGTATCCTTTGTGGTACTTTCTTCTGTCTAGTGGCATCCTGAAGTGCAAAAGAGTATGGTAAGTCTTAGCATAGTTGGATATACCTTTTACCATGTGATAAGATTATCATAGGAATCTACCTCACCCGTTGACCTCCCAAATTAACTAGTTGCGTATCTTTAGTGACCTATCCCATGTGTGTCATATTGCATAAATCCTATCATTCATGTATCATTTACCTCTGCTATAGTCTAGTTGGTTTACTAAGTTAGTAGATACATGATGGTAAGTTATCGGATTCTTTAACCCTTGCTTCCCTGTGGTAAAATTTAAATAACGATACCTGGAATACTCTCGGTAAAATGCTACAATGGTATATTCTGTGCGCTTGCAGAATCCTTCATATTTTAGTTGCACTTAATTTATACCAACAGCACTCGAGGAGCGCAGTGCGACCGAGCTACTTGGTCGAAACTATGCAATCAAGGCGCTGAAGAAGGAGAATGAGCTCCTTGAAACTGAGAAGGCCAAGCTCTCGGAGGAGATTGCTGAGCTAGCAAGCCTTCGCCTGGAGGTGGGCGGCCTCCGGACAGAGAAGGAGAAGGCTGCCCAGGAGGTGGCTGAGCTAAAGAAGCAGGCTAACTCCTCCAAAGGCATAGAGGCTCTTGTAGTGGAGTGTGCCCTCAAGGCGAACGAGACCTCTGAGAACCTCCGCCAGGAGCTAGATGCTAAGAAGCAATTGAGCCTGGCCTTGCAGCAGCAGGTCAACATGCTATCTACGTGTCTCAAGGCTGCGGAGGAGCTGGCGCTGGCTACCGCCGGGGCTTATAGGGGAGTTTGGTGGCAGAACCTCCGCCCTGTCGAAGAAGCCAAGTGCCTTCAACTTGTTGTCCTGGTTGAAGGCACATGCTGAGAAGCTGCCCTCCTTTGTCGGAGGGGCCGTTGATTTTGGAGCTCTTGCCGAAGCCACCAATTTTGCTAAAATGCTGGCCCACGGAGCTATCCCCATGCCAAGGGGATCCAGAAGGAGAAGCTTGCAGAGCCATCTATGCTTGGTGACACCTCAGATTTGTTGTGGAAATCCGTTCGTAACTTTATGAGCACATTCTGGGTCTTCTTCAGGAGAGCGACGGCTAGGCAAATGGCGGAGGACCATTGCTCGGTGGTTCATGCTCTTCTTTATCCTCTGTCTATTTCTATATTGAAGACTCTGGATTTGTTTTCTTGTGTTATCTAGTTCATTTACTAATCGTTGTTTACCTTTGCGCCTCGCAAGATCTACAGAAAAGGGCTACTAAACGTGCTGCTGGCCCGCAGTCGTCCCGGACCTTGGTGCTTCCACCGCCGAAGGCTCCTTCTACTGACCCAGCTTTGACATTGGTGGCCGGTGAGGCAACGGCTTGTCCCCAAGTCCCTGAAACAGAGGCTGCTAAGGATAAAGGAGCTTCGGCTTCTGGGGATGCTGACGCGCAAAAAGATGGAGGCGCCCCACCAAGTCAAAGGAGAAGATGCCTTCACCCAGCCGTGCTGATCCTAAGGTGTAGAGGGCAGGGCCTAGAATGTTAGCTTTAGTTTAGGATGCTACTTTTGTTGTTGGATGCATCCTTCGTATATACTGTGAATCTAAAGACTTTATGGAATTTCAACATGCGCAGGTTTTCGATCCTGGGCCTACGCAGGATGTTGCCTCGTTATCATTTTACCATGATGGGATACACGTGAGTGGAGAACTCTGGGGTTACTGGCAGAGGACTTTCCCTGGATGCTCGGCTAGCGACTTGTTCGAGAGCGTGAAGTATGACATTGACGACGAGCGTGCTGAGTTCACACGATTGCTAGCGCATTGGGGGCCTCCGCCCCCATCTTAGGCCTTTTTATCTTTGAGTAACTAATGCTGCTCGCCAAAGCCTTTGGCTTTATACTCCGAAGGTCTTTTCATTTTTTGTAAAAAATGTTTTGTTTAACTAAGACTTTTGAATTGTGTTTAATAAACATTGGCATACCCCAAGTTGTACTATATTCAAAATGTTAGCCGGAGGTTGCGCTTTACGACTTGCTTACATATCATGTTCTCAGGCTCTTGCTGTCCATGGCCTTGCTAGTGTTGAATACTAGTTCGCCCTTTCTTTGATTGCTGTTGAAGCACTGATCTTCATCGTCATGCTTATTCTAAGAGTCAGACCTCCGCTTCTTTCTTCTCTGGCTCCTTGTGAAGATGAATCTGCGCATCACGGTGGATGTGCTTATGTTCTTTCAAGCATCAAGGAGGGCCTTCGCCTGTTCTTGTCTCCTTCTTTTTGCTTGCTTGCAAGATCTAGAGTCTTCCTTGTACCTTGAGTCGGAGGTCGAGTAGTGCTCGTATTCGATCTTGCTGATGTCGTGGAGGCTGTGGCGCAATTTGAGTGGTCATTAGATGCTTCTCAATGGGCCACTGCATAGCTTGTGCAGCTAGCAGTCCTTGAAGAAGTATTCTTTGACCGCTGCCTTTGCTGGCTTGTGGTGTGCACCTCCGCCGTCTTCGTCTGCACTTTGGTAGTAGCGCTCCTGTTGAACATGTATGATGTTGGACTATGCCCGCGTGTACCTTTGGTTGCAGAGGGACGTTATGAGACTTTGTACCATACCCTCCATCAACTTCTGATACTGGCTTGGTGCATTCATGTTGCAGCTGCACAACATGCTCCGGTTGCTGTTCATCATAATGCCGGAGGCCTACTTTGCCTTCCTGCTAGCACTAGCTACTAGTATTACGAGTCTTCGTACCATAACATATTTGGCTTTGGTAGCTAAGGATATTCTTGCTTCCATGTTGCTTGTGGTTTGCGTGCTAGCACGACTGCTAAGCTGCTAGGTGATCTCCCCCTTTTCTATTGTGCTCTGATTGGGGGAGGGGTGGTTCGTGTTTGGTTTATATAGCCTGGGATTGGCTTGTTTATTAAATTTCGTTAGGTCTGTGAGCCTTAATTACTTGATTTGCTTTAAATGCTTTTGGGATATTGTGATTTGTACAGTGATTGCGTATCTTTCATATTAAAGGCCGATGGTACTTAGATTTTTTGAGGACCATCGCGCCTGGAGCCTAAGTATTGTTAGGTCTTCATTGGGTCTTTGATACCCCTGGTGCCTATAGTGGTGGTAGGTCTTTTTTCAGGGTTTATTCTTAGCATTTTTTCTAGTTTGCAACTGCTTTCTTGATGCCTGATTTTGGACAGGTCTTTGTTAAGGTTTCTTTGCCTTTTGGCTATGGAGGTTGTCCCGCACTATAAAGCCTTTGGCTTAGGTGTGGGAAGGTCCTCATTTTTTGCAAGTTTTGTCGAATGTTGTGGCTCCTTTGCTAGCCACTTTCGACCTTCGTATGGATGTCTTTCCTATGGGGAAGTACCTCTTTATGTTTTAGAGGTTTTTTACATGGGTCCTGCCTCGTTAAAAACCTCACCTTCGGATGGAGTTTTCCCTATGAGGAAAAGAATATAGGCCCTCTTTCGACACTAATAAACTAAAAAGAAAAGGGAAAAAGGATAGGGCCTCCACTTATAGTTCGCGGAGGTTGCCTTTTTACAAGTTTTAAACATAGAATCTACGCAAGCTGTCCATGTTCCAAGTATGGACTGTGGTTTTGCCTTCACCATCCGTTAGGTAAAATGATTCTGGTCTTCCCGCTGCCTTCACTGTATATGGGCCTTCCCACTTTGGCTGGAGTTTTCCAGCGTTTGCTGCATTTGGTTTTTGTATGAGGACCAAGTCCCCATCTTGTATGTTTTTCCTTACAACTTGGCTGTCTCTCCAATTCTTGGTCTGTTGCTGGTATTTTGTGATATTCTCTACAGCTTTCAATCTTGTTGCTTCAATTGTTTCCTTTGAGTGTTCTTCATCTTCGGCCATTGCCTGCCTTATCGTGCAGAGGCTATGGTGTTTTATCTCCTCTGGTAGCATTGCCTCTTCACCATACAAGAGCTTGAATGGGGTGAAGCATGTGGTTCTTGATACCGTTCTGTTGTGAGACCACATGACCTTTGGAAGTTCTTCTATCCACTTTCCCTTACGAAGGTTGAATGGTTTCTTGGATATTGCGAAGAAGACTATTATGTTCGCTCTTTCCATGGTGCCATTTGACTCTAGGTGGTAGACTGAGGCGAAGGCTATTTTGGTGCCTATGCTTTTGCAGAAACTTTTGAAGTTATCTAAGTTGAACTGCTTTCCATTATCTACTATCAGCGATCGGGGTACACCAAATCTACACACAATGTTTTGCCAAAAGAACTTTTTGACCGTCTCCGATGTTATTGTGGCCAATGGCTTGGCCTCAATCCATCTTGTGAAATATTCTATAGCAAATATTGCAAATTTGTTCCCCCCTTGTGAAGGTGGAAGAGGTCCAACCAGATCCATGCCCCACCTTTGCAGTGGCCGTGTCGGAGGTAAGACCTGTGTTTCTGCCGAAGGCTTGGACTAGTGTGGAGAGAAGTTTTGGCACGCTTCACAAGTTTTGACTATGTGCTCTACGTCCTTAATGTGAGTAGGCTAATAAAACCTTGTCTGATGGCCTTCGCTGATAATGCCCTTGGGCCAATATGAGATCTGCAAACTCTTGAATGTATTTCATGCAGGAGTTCTTTGCCTTTGGCTTGAGATATGCATTTGAGCAATGGTTGGACAACCCCTTTCTTGTACAAGGTCCCGTCTATAATGGTGTAGCTTCTTGCTCTTGCTGCCATTCTTGCAGCACTCGCTTCATCTTCTAGACTTGCTGTGTTGTTGAGGGCATCTATTACTGCTTGTCGCCAGTCTTTGTATTCTGTAAGCATGACCATCTGGAATGCCTTTGTAGCTAGCTTTGTTGCTGGTGCTTTCAGAATTTGGAAGGTCTCGTTTGGCATGGGTAAGTTGTTTGTTGTGGCCTTCGCTAGCTCATCGGCTTCCGAGTTTTTCTGACCTTGGGATGTGTTTCAAGGTGAAACCTTGGAACCTCTGCTCCAATGCCCTTACCATTGCCAAGTATTTTACTAGCTCAGGCTCTCGCGCCATGTATTCTTTTCCGACTTGCCTTGCTACAACTTGAGAGTCTATCTTGATCAGCAGTGTTCGTGCTCCAAGTGCCTTCGCCTTGTTGAGCCCTAAAATAAGGCCTTCGTATTTAGCTATGTTGTTTGTGGCCCTAAACTCTAGCCTTGTTGCATACTTTGATCGGAGGCCTGATGGTGCTACTAGTACGGCGAAGGCTCCTACGCCTGACTAGCCCCACGCCCCATCGGTGAACACAGTCCAAGCTTGACTGCTGGGCTGTGGGTTGTTTTGCGCCGAAGGTGTCTAGTCCAGCATAAAGTCTGCGAGGGCTTGTGATTTAATTGTTGTTCTTGGGACATACAAAATTTCAAACTGTGATAACTCTGTGGCCCATTTGCCTATTCTACCGGAGGCCTCTTTGTTTTTTAGGATGTCCCCTAGTGGATGGGACATTGGTACCATGATCTCATGGCTTTGGAAATAATGTTTGAGTTTCCTTGAAGAGGTCAGGACTGCATATGCAATTTTTTCACTTTCTGAGTAATACAACTTCGCTCTTGATAGTGCTTCTGAGACAAAATATACTGGTCTTTGTATGGCCTTTGACCCTTCTTCTTTTTCTTGGACAAGAACTACACTGTCTGCGTGGTCGGAGGCTACTATATACAACAGGAGTGGGGCCTCCGGCTTTGGAGTAGTCACCATTAGCTTGGTTGCCATGTAATTTTTGAGCTGTCTGAAAGCCTCCGACTGTTTAGGCCCTACTCTACCTTATCTCCACCCCTGAGGGCTTTGAAAAATGGTAAGCTGCACTCTGCTGATTTTGATATAAACCTGTTGAGTGCTGTTATCCTTTCTCTACGCCTTTGCACATCTTTTTTATTTTGAGGCCCTGCCATTGCCATTATTGCTTTGGTCTTGTCTGGGTTTGCCCTGATGCCTTCGGCACTGATTATATACCCAAGCATTTTTCCCTTGCTGACCCCAAAAATACACTTTTCTGGATTGAGTCTCAGTCCTGCCTCCCTAAGGATGGCGAAGGTTTCTTTGAGGTCAGCGATGTGGTCCTCCTTATTTTTGCTCATCACAACAACATCATCAACATAGGCAATAATGTTTCTCTGGAGCTGAGGGCCCAAAACCTTTTTGGTCATTCTGGCGAAGGTTGCCCCCGCCTTTTTAAGCCCCTCCAGCATTCTAGTGTAGCAGTAAGTGCCGAAGGGTGTGGTAAAGCTTGTTTTCAGAAACAACTTAGCAGCCTACTAATTCAGCAAGCTCAATGTTGGAAGAAAAGAAACACTATAAATAGAATAAAGTTTGGGGATGAATGCACCAAGTATTTTCATTCCATGGCAACTATTTCCTATAGAAGAAACCTCATTGCTCAAGTCCAGGATGATTATGGGGTGTCTCTCATCCATCATGAGGATAAAGCCAATCATTTTTGGTGCTCGTTCAAAGGCAGGATGGGAATCTCCAATGAAGTGAATATGGAATTTGATCTCAACACTCTAGTTCCAGACTTCTCCATGCTAAATCTAGAAAGCCCTGTTGCTCCATTCCTGAAAGCTGAGATTGACAAAATCATTAAGATAATGCCTGCTAATAAAGCTCCTAGGCTAGATGGCTTTAATGGAGTCTTTATTAAGAAATGTTGGACCCACATCAAGGAGGACATTTACAAGTTGTTTGAAGATTTCTATGAAGAAAAGATCAATCTCTCTCCTATCAACAGCTCATATATTGTGCTTGTCCCAAAGATCAGCTGTCCCATCACTGCTAATGATTTCAGGCCCATCTCTTTGCTGAATTGCTGTGTCAAGATGCTCACTAAGTTGATGGCTGAAAGACTGCAATTGTTAATCCTGAAAATCATCCATAAGAATCAATATGGATTCATAAGAAGAAGAACCATTCAAGATTGCTTAGGATGGAGCTTTGAGTACATTCACCAGTGTCAACAGTCTAAAAGAGAGATTGTCATTGTTAAATTGGATTTTGCAAAAGCTTTTGACACCATAGAACATTCTGCAATTTTGGAAATGATGATGGCAATGGGTTTTCCTGCCAAATGGATGAACTGGGTTAAAGCCATCCTGAATTCTGGGTCTGCTTTTGTTCTTCTGAATGGATTACCTGGAAAGAAATTCAATTGCAAGAGAGGGGTTAGACAGGGAGATCCTCTCTCACCCCTGTGCGGTATATCATTAATGGCTTAAAGGACAAAGGAATATTGAAGCTTCCAATACCCTAGCCCACTAATGATTTCCCTATGGTCCAATATGCAGATGATACTCTGCTCATCATGCAGGCAGATGCAAAGCAGTTATTTTGTCTAAAAGCAATCCTCAACACTTTTGCCATGTCCACTAGATCGATTGTGAATTTTCATAAATCCCAGATCCTACCAATCAATGTCTCAGCTGAGAAAATGAGAATCCTAGCTGGCACTCTAGGATGTCAGGTTGGCTCCTTTCCATTTACATACTTAGGCCTGCCATTAGGGACAACCAAACCAAAATTGGAGGACTTTGCACCACTCCTGGACAAAGTGGAGAGAAAATTATCTGCTAGCTCCACTCTCTTGTCATATTCAGGAAGACTGGAATACATTAATACAGTCATCACTCCCACTGTTACCTATGCCATGTGCACATTTAAGCTACATAAAGGTGTGATTCATGATATTGACAGAATAAGAAAGCAGTGCTTATGGAGAGGAAATTCTAAAAAAAAGAGTGGTGGCAATCTGGTGGCTTGGCCTCTTGCTCAAAGGCCCAAGAAAAAAGGAGGTCTTGGCATAAAAAATCTGCTGCTACAAAATGATGCTTTGTTGATGAAGCAGCTCCACAAGTTCTATGCCAAATCTAATATCCCTTGGGTGCAACAGCTCTGGTTCAAGTATTATGATGGTAAAGTCCCACATGCACAAAGAGAAATGGGGTCATTTTGGTGGAAGGACATTTTCAAATTAAAAGATCTCTATGGTGATATAACATCTTGTCAGATAGGAGATGGTTCCTCCATCCTTTTCTGGAAAGACAATTGGGCTGGAAAGTATCTAGATGAAACCTTCCCCAGCATAGCCCATTTTGCCATCAACCCTGAAATTTCAGTCAGAGAAGTGAGTGAAGCTGCAAGTCTTGATGAACTGTTCAACATCCCCATATCACAGGCTGCTGCTCAGGAATTGGAGGATCTCAGAGAATTGGTTCAGACCGTCAGTGTAAACAATGAAGTGGATCAGAGAGTCTTCTGTTGGGGCGATAATAAATATGCAGCTTCTAAATTGTACAAGTTAGCTTTCTTATCAGTTTCAGCCCCTAACAGCTTTGCAATAATCTAGAAATCAAAAGTAACTCCTACAGTAAAATTCTTTGCATGGCTCATCCTTCCTGACAGACTAAACACCAAAAGCATGCTTGTCAGAAGGCATTTCAATGTACAACCCAATTGCCTTTGTGTCCTATGTGCAAATGGAGAAGAAGAAACAATTGAGCATCTCTTCTTTCACTGTACTTTTGCCAAAAAATTTTGGGACAAGCTAGGCATTGTTTGGGCCCCTAAGGATGATATTCACAGAAGAATCTTGAGAACTAGGCAGCAAGCTAATACACCCTTTTTCACATAAATTTTTCTTATTGCTACTTGGGAGCTCTGGAAGGTCAAAAATCGACTAATCTTTGATGGGATTCCGGCTACCTTTACAAGATGGCTTAGAAACTTCAAAGTTGAAGCTGCTCTACAATCTCATAGACTAGGAGATGATGTTAGACGACTAGCTTAACTTAAGGAAACAAACCAAAAGATGAACACGAACTTCTTACTCCAATTAATAAGATGATCGTAGAGGTACAAGCGTAGAGGTAGCCAACAAGTCCGACACTACGTCCATCAGAGATACAAGGCTCACCGAGCACTCGAGGTAGAGCTACCGCTACTCCGCTATTCCTTCGGCTCTTTCACTCTCACTTCGTACTCTAATCTAGCTAGAAGCTAATGAAGATAATGTAGCCCTTCTTCTTCTTCTCAAATGTGTATCTCCTCTCTTGATGTGAGGAGGGGGTCTTCTTATATAGTGTGGAGATGGTCGGTTTGCTCGTGTATTTTAGGAAACACCGCATGCAACTGCCTCCACGTGCATTGAATGCACCGCTAGAGAAGTGTGGGCCCGGGCTAAGCTAGGGGCGGTGCGCCCACACCCTGGGTTGCGCGCCTGGCCACCGCCTTCGGCTTATGGGCTCCTGATTGGGCCTAGGTGCCTCCCCCATTGGTGCTTCGGTCTAGTTCTGTGTTTGAGTGGGCTTTTGCATTTGTTTTGCTCAAATACGCCTCCTAGAAAGTGCATTTTGGTGGATTTCTGCTTTTGTGCCTACAAAACATGTACATACCAAAACTCGTGTAAATGTTAGCCATAAAGCTCCTATTCTAGGTTTTGGTATTCATATTTTCTTTATTTTGTTCAAAAGTTGGCGGTAGATTAGTGCGTTAAGAACCACCAACAATGCCTTAGGGAGGGCTAGGGTCTGCTTATATAGCCCAGAGCTTGCAACGTGAGCCCTTGGATCAAACTGACTTAAAGAATGGCGTAGATTGCACCTCAATGGCAGTAGGAAACTGACATTCGAAAGGGATACCAACAGGTGGGTCCCAGGGGCAGTGGCTGGCCCCCTCCTTCAGTAGAGAGCCTCCTGGAGTCCTCTAGAACCTTCCCACGTTGTTTTCGTGGCGGAATTGCATAATTAACCCTGACATGTAGGTCCGCCTTGCCGATTTTCTGGATATACCCTACAAAAATCAGAGATTCACCAAAACTTATGGAATTTGTTAGTTTAAGTCCCTGGACTTACGTTGGTGATCTCAAATGTGCCCTTATGCATGTTATGTTGACGGTTTATAATGGTTGTTAACTACCGTCAACACTCCTCCTTGGGCTCATCATCACCAACATTAGAGACCGTCCCATATTTCTCATTGAGATAACTCCAAATCTCATGAGTGGTCTCCATGTTAATGATCTCTCCAAATATGCATTCATCCAAAGATCTATAGATGATGTTAGTAGCTTGGATATCAAGATCTAGGCATTTCTCTTGTGCTTGAGTTAGATTATCTTCATCCAACACATGAGAAAAGCCTACACCTACCATCCACCACATTTGAGGACAAATAAACTTAAAATTGCATATCATCCAATTTTTCCACTGTGCAAATGTGTGCCATCAAAAATGTGTGGATAATCAACATCTAGCCCATAAGCCGCCATCCTCTCTGGTCGGTAAAGACCACAAATGAGAGACCTAGCTCCGATACCACGTGTAGGGTCGAGATGGTGGACTATAGAGGGTGAATAGTCCGTTCTAAAATTAAACGCACCGGCTAACTAAAACAAATGCGGAATTGAAACTGTTGGTCTAGCCAAGACTACATCCCTCTATCTAAGTTCACAAGCACCTTATAAAGATCCTAATTAGACAACAAAGGTACCGGGCTAGCTAATACTCACCTAACCAATTCTAGCTTGCAAGGTCACACAAACCTATGCAACTAGTACTTCACACAAACCGAGGAGAGCCTACACAATCTAGTGATGCAAAAGCACAAAGCCTAAGCTCACTAGCAATGCTCAATAATAATGCTACACAAGCTAGATTAGAGAGCTCAAAATACTTAGCTACACAAACTAAGCAATGTGACTAGCAAGGTTAGTCAAACTAAATTAGTCACGCAAGGAAGCTACTTCTATGCTAGACAAGCAAGAAGGTAACTAGCAAGCTACATAAACTAACTAATTACAAGAGCATCTACACAAGCACAATGTATATGAAAGTAAATACAAGCTTGTGTAAAGGGGAACGCAAACCAACGGGAAGACAAGGATGACACAATGATTTTTGTTCCGTGGTTCACTTGGTTGCCACCAAGCTAGTCCCCATTGAGACAAGCTCCAAGGTTGTCGCCGGTCCTCTTGCTAGTGGTGACTCGCAAGTCACACTCTCCCACGTGGAGTGCTTACCACAAGCTCTAGCACTTGACATGGCTGGACCACTTGTCGCCCTTCGCATCTCGCTCTTCTAGAGTTGCTCTTCGCGGCTCCCACGGGGCGAGTACAACACCCCTCACAATCACTTCTCTGGAGCACTGTACAATCTTCCTTGCATGCTTCGACGGAGACCACCACCAAGCCATCTTGGAGGTGGCAACCTCCAAGAGTAACAAGCACCATCGGCTTGCAACTTGATCACCTAGTGCCACTCAATGCAAGCTCACGATGCAATCACACTAGAATCACACTTACACTCAATCGGATGATCATTATCAAGCATATGTGATTTAGAGGGTTCCCAAGCACACCTACACAAGCCACCAAGGCTTAAGGGTGCTCAGCAACCAGCCTAAGCCCGAGCTCCACCTCTATTTATAGCCTCCATGCCAAATAGAGTCATTGGAGCAAAGATTCCCTTTCTGCGAGGGCACCAGACACAGTAGTGGTTGCACCGCCCTAGGGGTGGTGGTGCCCCCAATGTTCACCCCAACGGCTAGTTTGACTAGTCGGGGGCACCGGACAGCTAGGGGCGGTGCACCGCCATAGGGGTGGCGGTGACCACCTAGGCCAACACCTCGAGAACCCCAGCCTTTGAAAAAATAAGGCAGTGCACCACCATCACGATGGCGGTGACCAAGCCCTGCTCCAGAGCTCTCTGCCAAAAAGCGGCGGTGGCACCAGACAGCACCCGGCGGTGCACCGCCCTCACCATGGCGGTGTACACCGTCACTTCCGGTGACCACCCCGGCTACTACTGCACTCGGCGAAGTCTAGGTGGGCACCGCCCTAGGGGTGGTGGTGCCCTCAGGGCAACACGCTGCTCTCGGCCTCTAGCCACTCACCGCCATAGGGGTGGTGGTGCACCGGACAAGGGGTGGCGGTGCCACCCAGGCAGCACCCCGAGCCCGATTTCACCTCCCCATCTTCACCAACTTCTTCACTTTTGCAAATGTGCCAACACCACCAAATGATCACAACCTTATGCACATGTGTTAGCTTTTCACAAACATTTTTTCAAAGGAATAGTCACTCAATTCACCACACCACACGATCCTAGCAACGATGCAAAGTTAGGTCACTCGAGTGGCACTAGATGACCGATATGCAAACAAGTTTGCCCCTCTTGATAGTACGGCCATCTATCCTAAACCTGGTCATGCACACCTCCACATAACCTTTGACTGGTGAAATGAAATGCCATAGGTTATACCTTTGCCTTGCGCATTCCATTCCATCTCCTCCAATGTTTATGCAACACATGCACCAACCAATCACAAATGATATCATCCACTTCATATCATCATGTGACCATATTGGTTCATCGATCTTGACTTCACTTGCTCTTCACCGTTGCTTCAGTCCATTAGCGCCTAGTCATCACTCAACTTGCCCTTCACACTTGCAACCGGTCCGTCAAGCCAAGCCTTGTCATGATCTTCTCCACCTTAGTCACATGACTCAATGTCATGTCTCATATGCAATGATCTCCTTCATCACATGTGTGAGCCTTTTGCAACAAATCCAAACCATTCCACCTCCATGGCATAGGTTGCTCCCATACATGTACTTGTGGACTAATCACTTGCATATCTCACTTAAGCACATATTAGTCCACCTAAGTTTGTGATGCAATTACCAAAACCAAACAAGGACCTTTCACTCGCCTCATGTGTTCTTTGCGCTGCCTCTTGTTGCCGTGATCCTTATTGGATCCCCCGGTGATTGCAAGTATTACACCGAAGGTTGCGGTTAGGTTGTTGATTGTTGTTTGATTGGGTCGGTTTGTAGGCTCTGCTTTTACTTGCTATTGTTGCGGCTGAACTGGGGGTGGCGGGGGTGGTGGTGGTAAGGCTGGTTGTTGGTTTTGCATTTGAGGCGTGGTGGGCGGGTGAGTAACTGTGTATGGTTGGTTGGTGGAACAATGGCTATAATTGTAGGATGGCTACGAGATGTCATAGGTATTGTAATGGTGGTAGGAGGGGTTGTAGTTGGCGAAGGTTGGGTACTCTTGAGGATGATGCTGCGAGGGGATGCCGTAATTTGTTGGTGTGTAGTGGTATGCGCTGGCTGCGAAGGTTCGTTGTCTCCTTGTGTAGTTGATAGGTTTTGGCGGCCCTGAGGCTGTGGCTTATTGTACTTCTTTGTATTCTTTTCCCTTCACAAAATAGGTGCACTGTTTTGTCATGTGACCCTTTCCTAGTCCGCAGAAATGGTAGTGTATCTTCGCTGGGTCTCTTTTGTTGGGCCTGTTCTACGTGTGGTCTCTATTGTCACTTTGACTGGCTATGGGGGTTGATTGGGTTCTCTGGATTGTTTGCTGCCTTTGGCATTGTGGAGGTGTGGACTCTATTGTATTCACATTGACTAGCTTGTTGCAAGGGTACTGATTGCACTGTGTTGGCCTTGGAGGCGAGAGCGTTTGGGGTTGGAGGGCATCTGTCTTTGAGCGGAAGATTGTGTATGATCTAATGTATTTCTCCATGACTTCATGTAGTTCAGTGATGGTTTTTGGTGGCTTTCTTGTGAGCCTCGAGGAGCATGGTCCTGGCCTTACTCCATTGACTGCTGCAAGGATTACTGTATCCTTAGTTATGTCCGGTGTCCTGGCCCTGAGTTGTACGAACCTTATCCAGAAGTCTCTGAGAGGTTCCCGCTCAGCTCGAGTGCAAGCGAACAACTCCATGGGGTTGGTTGTTGAGGAGTTGATGCCTTTGAAGTGGTTGCACAGTTTTTCATGGAGGCTACCCCAAGAGTTAATTGATCCTAGAGAGAGGTTGCGGTACCAGCTTTGGGTGATGTCTCAAGCTATGATCATGAAGGATTTTGCCATGGTGTGTTCATCTCCACCAGCCGCCGCCACTGCGGCTTCGTAACTCATTACTAATTGGTGAGGGCCTATGCTTCCCTCGTACCTTGGTAGATTTTGTGGTTTGTATTCAAGTGGCCAGCTTTTGGTTTGTAGTATTTGGGTTAGGGGGGATTTTGGGTCGTAGGACATCAACGGGGGTTGGTTTCTTCGATTGAGTTGTATGGCTAGAGGGATGTAATCTAGGTAGATTTGATGTAAGCGGGGAGGTGGTGACGGAGGTGGTGGTGGTGGAGGTGGAGGGTTTGGATGTAGTGGAGGTGGGTTTGGTTGTAGCAGGGGTGGTAGGTTGTGCTGCTCAAGCAGGCAGTTTGGGTCGGCTTCAATAGCGGCTAGATATTCATCCATCTATCTGAGCTACTCTCTGGCTTCATTTACTTTCTGCCTTATCACTTGTTGTCGGTTTTTGGAATCACCGGCTAGTAAATTTCTATGATTGTGTGTTTAGGCTCGGATGGTGTGTAGAGAGGACACGAAGATGTATACTAGTTCGAGCTGAATGTCCCTACGTCCAGTGGTGAGCTGCTCGTGTTACTTGTACTCGGGTCTGTCGTAATGGTTACAAACGGTCGAGAGAGGGATGAGCTCCTAGGTCTTTGATGAAAGTGAAGTGGAGTTGAAGTGCCTTTCGTTGGTCGAAAAGCCGATCCTCCTGTGGGATGCCCGGTCTTCCCTTTTATAGGTCAAGGGAAGGACCCGGGGTACAAGAGAGAGAGAAAAGAAGAAAGAGAAAAATGATGGAGGAGACATCCCTGGGGCTGTGCCACCCTTCTCCCCCACGAGCGGGTCTTGTGGGTCCTGCAGACGACAATGGAGGCACGCACGTGCCATGGTTATGTCCGTCACTGGTGCTACAGGCATGCACCGTCGCTCGGCCACGCCGCCTCGTCCCTCCCTGTCGTGCGATATGGCCAACCGATCCCCTCGTCTGGAGTCGCACGGGGAATGAGTGGCACAGTGCCAGTCCACCCGGCACTATTGGAGACATGAGAGCCTAGGTATAGCCTCTAGCTGTCGTCTATCACACCGAGGGGCACCCGCCCCCTCTCTAGCGTTAGGGGCATGGTCTAGGGCCCACCACCCATGTTCGTGGCAATTGGGGGTGGCAGGGGCCCTCGTAGGAGCCCGCGCCCCCGCCTGAGGCTGACCCCGCGGCCCCTGAGGGGTCGGGCAAGACGGACCCTGTGGCCCTAGGGTCGGACAAGGCAGGGCTTTCCCCTAGGGGTCAGGCAAGGCTGGGCCCACACCCAAGGGGTCGGGCATGGCAGAACCCTCACTCCTAGGGTCAGCCGGGACGGAGTTCCATAGTGAAGGGTCAGCCAGGTTCGTGATTACATCCCTAATCTGCTGAAAGGCTAGTTCTTTGCGCCATCTTCAGCCGTGGGGATCATTGATACCCGACAGTAGCCCCCAAGACCCTAGGGGACCTAAGTTCTCTTTTAGGGGCTTCTTTTGGTCGTCGAGATCCGCCCCTCCTGTTGTTTTTGGATTGTCCGGTGGGTGCGCGTAAGTGCACTCGCCGGGTGTAGCCCCTGAGCCTTTGGAGGAGTGGGGCACTCCTTCAAAGGCTTTCTTTGCTGCTAGTCAATGGCTGCGCTTCTTGGGCCTTTTTGTGAGTCCCGGCCCTGAGCTCCAGTGCGCTGAGGAGGCTTGATCGGTGACCAACAGATTTTAGGTCCCCGGTGGCGGAGGCTTATAGCTCTTGGGTATGCCTAGTCAGTCCTGGGGGCTATCTGCCTCACTTCGAGGGAGTTCCCTGGACCGGCCATGGTCAGGACCTGATCGCGGGCTAGGACATCTGTGATGCCCGGCTGCCTGTGTACTGGCCGTAAGCGGGCCTGTCCTTCATTGCCCCTTACTCAGGGGGTGTGCCGGGGTAGTTGTCAAGACCACTGTTGGGTCGTCTTGTGCACCCTTGGGCCTTAACAGGTCATAGGAATGTTTTTGGCTCTGTACCCCCTTCATTATTGCGGCGCAGGAGTTGTGCCTGGCCCCAAGATGGGGTAGGAGACGAGGTGCCGCTTTTTGAACTGCCCAATTCAGGCATGTGGGGGAAACCAAAGGGGCGCGCTGCACCGCACCTGCTGCGACGGTTGGTGTCGACGCCAGTTGGGATCCTCGTAAGCCCTTTATAAGTCACGGCCTCTATAGTATGTCACTGTCCATTGCCACTCCAGCCTCGACCAGTGGATCCCTAGCGCTTGCCTTTCCCTCCTCATCGCTTTATCCATGGACCGTGGGAAGCATTCCGCTGGAGACGCGCCTGAGGAGAGGGGGCCCCTCTGGCGCCGCTTGTTCGATCAGGGGTGAGAGAAGCGCCTCCCCGTTTACGCCCCTGCTGTTATGAGTTTTCTCCTGACATTCACTCCTGTTCAGGGCAGTGTCAGACGTGAACCCGGTCCTGGAGTTGGAGCGACTCTGGGAATGCCTTGAGGCCGCGCTTCAGGCCGCCGATGTGGAGGCAGAGACCGTCCGCGCTCAACAAGTGGACGCCGATGGCCGGGTGGCTGGTGACTCTTTCTGGCGATCACCGTTTTCCTCCTTTCTGGCTCATCCGTTCTCTAACTCTTGTGTGTTTTTGCCAGAATTGGAGATGAAGCTGCAGACGCTCCACCAGGCCACGGACACCGCCACCAGTTACGTGCACGCTCAGGGCAAGCATCTTGAGGAGCACCTCCTTGACATTCCCGAGCGCGTCAGGGACGCGGTGGAATACGGTGCCCACCGCAGAGCGGCCATTGCCCTGGCGATGGCTCTGGTCCAGTTGGGCCATGAGCTCCACTTCCTAATCGGCTTCCTAGAAGGCGAGGGGGCGACCGATCACGAGAGGCTCGTCGAGGGCTTCGATGAGGCCACGGACGCCGTCACCGCTGAGGTGCCCGCCGAGGAGGTTATCCTCGAGGCTCTTTAGTTTGTACATAGGGCCCTTGTCTTATGAATAAAGGTTACCTATTTTAGTCTTTTGTTATTTGTGAGACTTTGTCCAACCTACATGTTTCGAACGACGTTTGTCGTAGTCGGACCCCCAATCAACGGGGTCTTAGTCAGTGCTGACCGTCTCTCGTGATCTTAGCGATTCTGACCCTTATTTAGGACATCATCATTTTTCTGTTTCCCAGCGTCCTGGCGATGGATATTTCGTGAGGCCGACCCTCGTGCCCCCGTGCGTTGCGGGGTTCGGATCAAGGGGTCAGGACGTCCATAGCATTCTAGCACCTGGGTGCTTGCTTCACAGTTTGCCTATGACCTCGTACAGGGTCTCTTTGTGGGTCCGAGCCCCCAAGTCCCTACACGTAGTGAGGGTCCGATCGAGGGGTCGGCCCGTCTTGCGATCGTTATCCCTCAAGCATTTTTTCAGAAAAATGGAGGGGTTGAGCCGTACCATGTTTTCCTCGTTGGGCGAAGCATGGCGCTTGGCGAGCTGCTAATGGGACAGTTCGAGTAGGGCCCCAGTTCCCATTCACGGGGATCCAACATGGGTCAGCTGGTGACCGACTCCATATTCCTGACGGCCAGTCCATATAGTTCTCTGGTCCGTTTGACCGGTCCCGAGGGCTCGTCGCCTTTCTTCGAGGAAAAACCATGGACCATGTGCAATCAAGACCCAAACATGAATCAGGATGGCTAGGGTGCTCGTGCGCCCGAGTTCCGGCCGCTAGCCGGCCCATCCCTTTTCACCCCTCACTCTGAAGGGTGCCTTGGAACGACTGTCGAACCCGTCAGTGGGCCAGCCTTCGAACTCCTTGGCCTTTATGGGCCATAGGAGCTTTTTTCAGCTCCGTACCCCTCTTACCTATAACGGCTCATGGCCCATCGAGGCGGATGAATCGCCATCCGACGCGTCCTTCGAGGGAAAACTCTATGTCAAATATTTCTCTCCAAAAGTTATCTAGAAAGTATGGGCTATGAAAAAAAATGAAAATAAAAGATGCCATTCTAAAAAGGCATGAGCCAAAAAAAGAAAAGAAAAGAAAAAAGAGAGAAAACAATGGGTACCCTGATGCCCGCAAAAAATGAGAGAAAACACATCTATACCGCCAACATAATTCCAAAAAGGAGGAAAATATACATTCGTACACACATATACCTGTGCTACTGACATGTTTCCACTTGTACCAGTAGAAATGATATAAATGCAGAAATAGAAGCTGGAAACAGGTGAAACATAACAAAAAGGCGCTATTCGGGAAAGCACATTTGTAAGAAGGGAAAGAAGCCCATAGAAACGAGCACAACCGGGCTCGCCCACCGTGTCACCAAATTGGAGGCCCAGAGGACAACCAACCAAGCGAAGACGGGGCCGGGCCAGGCCACCCTGGGCGCGGGCGCGCCCCGCTCTCTGCCGCCTAGCCCCAACTTGCTCGTGTCGGCACACTTTTGACAGAGGAGGACGGTGCAGGGGCGTGCTGGCGAATATTCGCTCCAGAACTGCCTCCTCCAGCCCTATATAAGAAGGGGGAGACCCCCCTACAACACAACACACAACACTACAAACACTTAGCTCAAGGAGCTCCACCTCTCTTCTTTAGCTTAGGATTAGAGTAGGAAAGTAGAAGAGAGGAGTAGAGAAGCTACAAGGAGAGCTTGGCTCCTTGGATGATTTGGTGAGAATAAAGTGTTCCACTTTTCATCATATTCTTCCATATAGTCATGCTCTTATTCAATTCATATAGTTGTTGCTATGAACTAGAGTATAGTCATTTTGACATGTTCTTGATACATGTGCTAGTCTATAGTCCATATATCATGTTCATTTCATGCTTGGCTATGTGTAGTCTACTTAGCTTATATGTGGTATTTAGACTAATCTATAGTTTACATATCATCTATATGCTAAGTTGGCTTAGAGGTTTCATGTTCATATCATGTTCATGAGTAGAACTATTTGTGTGAGGGGGTGGTGGTTCATCATGCCTTCGGGTACACCCAAGTCTCTTACCTGTCGAACCGTAGGGTCAGGGACCCGAGGGGATTTAGGTGGTCATTATATGTGCGGGCGAGGTGCTCGGGTATATAGTGGCGGGTGGATGCATTTCATGTCCCATGGTTGAGGGGTAGGTGGCAGGTGGTGACAGCCCTGTCCATCCCTTGAACTCCCCCATGTTCGGCCATGGTGTAGGAGTACGTAAATTGTCACATGAGGTTGCTAGCAGACCAGTACTCGGTGGCCTCCCGATCCATCTCACACATACCTAGATCTATTTTGTGTACATGTATGATAACTTAGCTCATAGCAATCTAACTATATTAGAACCATCTACTCCTGACTAGGATATTGTTTTATTCTTTATTCTTGAGTGTGGAGTCTCTTACTGGAAGTATGTGTGTGTCCACTATCTATACTATAACTATTTTTACCCCTGTATGATCATTTGGATAGTATGCACGTATGTCTGCTCTGCTCATACTCATGTCAGAATATTTGTTACCATTGCCTTCCTTTGGGAAAATATAAATAACGATACCCTGAATACTTTCAGGTGAAATGCTACAATGATAGATCCGTGCGCTTGCGGATAACATCTGTAAACGTAAAAACCTATCTGGTTGGCGTTCCTTGGTGCTGTTGTTAGGATCCTCCGAGTCCTAGCGGCGGTGCCAGGGAATGCCAACTCCCTGGCATTTCTGGTGCCGTTGCTGAGGGTAGACCCATGTCTACTCTTGGTGGTGACGCTAAGAAATGCCAACACACTCCATGCCATCGAGGCCCTCCGAGCCGAGGGAGTGCCCAAAGTGGCAGTGCGCTAATGAGGAGCGGCCGGGATCGGGCGGGATGACCCCAAAGCATCGCCATCCGGTGGCGCCTAGGTGAGTTAGGAATCCTCTGCTCCTCCTATTTTGATGAATCTCGCCGATGACTAAGTGTTGCTTCTCCTGTAGTGTTGGTGGACGTGGGGTCCCCTTGTAGCTCGCACCGTAGAAAGTCCTTGCCAGCCAGCCAACACACCAAGAGCCAGTCAACGCTGCGCCGAAGGTGGGGAGGGCTGACACCGGGGCATCCTCGGCTTCATCTACGAGAGTGCCACCAACGGCGGTGGCAGCGTCCGCGAAGCAGGCGGAGGAGGGCGCATGTGAGGCGCCCACAGAGGGCGTGGTGTGGCCAGGTGTAGCCGTGACGCCGCCGACGGAGGCAGCGGGGCCCATGGCCAGGCGTAACCGCCACGCCTTAGGAAAAAACATCGCAGATAGTGTCGCTGCTCGTGCGGACGGAGGTGGTGACGCCGGTGGCGGTGGCGACACCACCCGAGCTATCGTTCATGCCAGTTGCCATGGCCGCGGCTGGGCGGACGGAGGGGGGACGCGCTCGAGGCGTCCACGGTGGATGTTGGCGGTCCTTATTGGCATATTTATACCACCAACATAAGTCCAAAAAGGAGAGAATTATACACTTCTACACGCATACACCTTTGCTACTAACCTATTTCCATTTGTACCAGAAGTTTTCACATGTCATAGGAATCTACACCGGAAACAAGCGGAAGTATCAAAAAGTGACATTCGGGAAGGCGTAAAATACCAAGACAAGGGAATGGGCCCAACCCAGGACTAAACCAGGGCCAACCCATGTCCGCACCGAGGCCCAGGACCAAGAAGAAGCCCACTAGTGTGAGGTGGTGGGGAGGCAGGCTAGCCCAGGCACGGCCGCGCCCCCTCTCTGCCACATGGCCCCACTTCGCGCTGGTGGTACGGTCATCAATAGGGGCTGGTGGTGCGGGGGTGTATTCAGGGAATATTCCCCCCAAACCGACCAAGCCATCCCTATATAAGAGGAGGGGAGCTCCTCTCACTCACACACACCACACACACCTTGAGCTCCACCCTCCACCTCCCTCCTCCTCACTCTCTTAGCTTAGTAGAAGTAGTGTAGAGGAGTAGTAGAGATACCTTGGAGGGTTTGGCTCCTTGGAGAAGAAGTTGGTGAGAAATAAAGAAATATCTTTTCTCAAAAAGTCATGTCTTCATCATATCAATATAGTTGTTGCTATGAAATAGAGTATAGTCATGTTGTTATACTCATGATATATGAACTAGAATATAGTCCCGATGTCATGATCATATCACACTTGACTAGATGCTTTATCATTCATATTATGTTCATGAATAGATTTAGACTTATGTTGAGGTGGTGGTTCATCATGCTTTCAGGTATGCCCAAACCCTTTACCTGTCGATCCGTAGTGTCGGGGACCCGGGGGGGTTTGTGTGGTTCCTATGTATGCTGGCGAGGTGCCCGGATATATAGGGGTGGGTGAATGCATTTCATGTCCCACGGTTGAGAGGTAGGCGGCGGGTAGTGACAGCCCTGTCTGTCCTTCGTAATCCCCCACGTTCGGCCATGGTGTAGGAGTACGTAAATTGTCGCATGAGGTTGCTAGCAGACCAGTACTCGGTGGCCTTTTGATCCATCTCACATAGGCTAACTCTTGCTCATGTACATGTATGATCCAACTTGTTCATAGCATATAACTGTATTAGGATATATCTACTCCCATTAGATCATTATTTCATTCTTTATTCTTTCATCTTCTATCTATCCCCTTAAGTGGAGTATCAAATGTGTATATGTGTCCACTATCTACACTACGACTGTTTATCCCTGTATGATCATCTGGTTAGTTATGCACGTATGTCTATCTTGCTCATATCCATGCTAGAACTCTTACTACCATGCCTTCCTATGGGAAAAATATAAATAACGATACCCTGATAATACTTCCGGGTGAAATACTACAAAGATAGATCTGTGCGCTTGTGGATAACCTCTGTAAATGTAATGACCTATCAGTTGACATTCCTTAGTACTATTGCTAGGATACACTAATTCTAGTAGCAATGCTAGAGAATGCCAACAGGCATTTTTGACGCCATTACCATGGGTGGACGTAAAACCTCCATTCTTGGTGATCGTATTAAGAAATGCCAACAGTGGAGACGGCACAAACGGAACTGTCGCCCGTGCCGTCGTCTCCGTGCGTGACGGGGCGAACAGAGGCGAGCACGTCGGAGATGTCCACAGAGAATGTGGCGGCGGGTCAGGCGTCTGTGCTTGCGCCGCCCACCTCAGCTGCCACCGAACAGACCGTTCTAGAGGAGGTGCTGCCATGGGAGAGGTCGGCATCGCCTGGCGACGTCGAGGGGCCGTCCCAGGTTTTGGTTTGGGTGGGTGGCAAGCTGCACACATGGGGAGGTCCTCGGATCCAGTGGACTGAGAGGCAGAATCCTAGGTCAGCGTTCTTCATCCTTGGCTACAAGGAGGAGGCGAGAGACAGGGGCACTATCTAGTCGGGGGTCGGACTTGCAGTCTACTCCCTGACGACTGCGTTGGATTCGCTTTGTGACGTCGTCGTCCCGGTTGATCAGGTATGATCTGTTTGTGCTCCCATGCTCCATTCGTTCCTCATGTGCTCCTAACCCGTGTTCCCTTCATAGTCCCTCATGGAGCGCAGCCACGATAAGTCCCTATTCCTCCACCGTGAGAGGGACGTTTGGGACCGTCTACCCGAGGAGGCGCGGCTGCACAAGGAGCTGGCGATGCAACATGCTGCCGCTCGCCAGAGGGTTGCCGAGCTCGCCCCTGCCACCGAGGAGGTGGCTGATCTTTGAATTAGGGAGGCAGATGCCCGTCGACATGCCGCCAAGGCTGAAGAGAAGGCCGCGGCCCTGATGGAGCGGGAGCACAAGGATGATGTTGAAGCCGAGCGAGTTCAGAAGGAGCAGGATAATTTGCTCTAGGCCATGGCGGGGCTCCGTGTGGAGTGCGACTCGGCCTAGCAGGAACATGACAACGCTCGCGGGTGGGCTAACGACCTCATGGGTGAGGTTGAAATGGAGAGGGGCCTGAAGTTGAAGGTCGAGGACGTCTCTGCCGGGCTCACCGTGGAGGTCGCTCGGGACAAGGAAAAGATCCATACCCTAGAGACTGAGGCATTCTGGCAGAGCGGGGAGATTAATAAACTTTGGTCGAACATCAAAGGTGAGCCCTCAAGTCCCATGTCATTCCTCTTCTCAGATCCGAGGTGAATTTTTGACATGGTTGGTGTAACGGCCTAGGCAAGTCTCGAAGATAAGCTCGTAGAGGAGCTGGTGAAGAGCCGAGGCCTGAGCGGCTCCATCTAGAAGGAGCATGACAAGCATGAGGCCCTACGCGTCTGTGCCACCTAGATCGGGCACCGAGCGCATGAGATCGTGAGGCTTGCACTTGGCTTTGGGGTCCATCAGTCGTTTGCGATCGCCCGTTCTCACTATACGAACATCGACCTGGTGGCAATGAGCCAAGGCTACGCGCCCGATTACACAGACACCCAACTGGATGAGATCGAGAAGGCGGCGGCCTCACCTGCATGAAATTTAGCAAATTAGATAGAGGATGAGGTCGTCCCTTAGTGAGCTGAGGCGTGGTGCCCAGGGACTTGTAATTCGAACAAGCATTTTGTATTAAGTTTGATCGAACAAACATTTAGTATTAATTGTTTGAACACTTGTCCTTTTTTGACGTAAAAAGGTTGACGTGATCCGATCCCTCCTGATGCTAGGTTTAGAAAGTTTGAGGCATAGGCGACAAACTCTGAGCATACTAGTGAGCGAAGGTACGATAGCCGCCAGGGCGTAAGCCTTTCGCAGTCCGACCAGCCTTACTCAGGGTTTGTTCCCGTGACTCTTATCTCCGAGTCTTAGGGTAAGGAGGGGTCGGCTACAAAAAAGTGTTCATGAATACTAGATACTCATTACAGCTTTCCCGAATGAAGCCTGACCCTTAGCCGTTGCTGGGGTCGGGCGACACAATCTGATCTGCCCCGACGCTAAGGTTACAAGGTTTGAGGTGTGGGCAAAAAAGACTCTGATCACGCTGGAGAGTGAAAGCACCGTAGCCGCTGGGGCATGGGTTTTTTCGTGGTCCGCCCAGTTTTACACAGCATCTGTTTTCCACAGCCTCTTGCCTTGGGCCCTAAAGGTAGGAAAGGGTCGGACACAAAGAGTGTTCCTAAATATGCATGTGCTCTTTACCAGCCCCCGAGTGAGGCCCGACCCGGGCCGCCGCTGGGGTCGGATGTCACTAAAAACCGAGGATATGACAATGCAACCGACAAGGGAAAGTACTTCTTGATTTCAGAAACACAATTTTTCCATAGATATATTAACATCTTGGAAGAAATTAGAGGCAGAAACAACGTATCTGGTGGACATCCCGCGCGTTGGTGAAGAGTTGGCCGCCGATGGTCTTGAGCTCATAGGTGCTTGGTCGGGGCACCTCCGTGACGACATGTGGTTTTCCCTATGGCGGAGGGGCGGATGTGCGTGCCGTACCCCGAGACGGCCAGCTGTCCTGGTGACGTCGCGCAGCCCAAACGGAAACGCTTGTCAAGGCGTCTAGGGTGAGACATGCCGAGGAGAGCGTTTCTGTTCCAGCGGGCCGTGTCATGTCGTTGACGAAGGAGAAGGGGAGAGCCCGCAGGTCCTCCCAGGATGGGTGAGGTCCTAGGTACACGGCGAGCTGGTGCTCCACCTCTTGAAGTCAAAGTCGAGGAGCCGGTCACGCTCCAGGGCGCGGGCCTCCGGAGCGCTCAGCTGCAGCTCCTCAAGAGCCTCGACGATCACATCGAGGCCAGTGGGGGGAGAGGACTGAGCGGGCGCGATAGCCTGCACCAGCTCTCCCTCCATGGTGATGACAAAGTCTAGACTCTTGAAGCGCACGTGCGCACCCAGGGTCTAGTCGATTCCATGGCTCGCCATCTGAAGCCTGATGAAAGCGACGAAATGCGCGAAGGCCCCTACCTGGCGCGCCAACTGTCGGTGTTCGGAATCATCGGCTAGTAAATTTCTATGATTGCGCGTTTAGGATCGGATGGTGTGCAGAGAGGACATGAAGATGTATATTGGTTCAGGCTAAATGTCCCTACGTCCAGTGGCGAGCTGCTCGTGTTACTTGCACTCAGGTCTGCAGTAGGGGTTACAAACGGTTGAGAGAGGGATGAGCTCCCAGGACTCTGATGAAAGTGAAGTGGAGTTGAAGTGCCTTCCATTGGTCAAAAAGCCGATCCCCCTGTGGGGCGCCCAGCCTTCCCTTTTATAGGTCAAGGGAAGGACCCGGGGTACAAGAGAGAGAGAAAAGAAGAAAGAGAAAAACGATGGAGGAGATAGCCCGGGGACTGTGCCGCCCTTCTCCCCCGCGGGCAGGTCTTGTGGGTCCTGCAACTAACAATGGAGGCGTGCGCATGCTGTGGTTATGTCCATCACTGGTACTATAGGCGGGCGCCGTGGCTCGGCCGCGCCGCCTCGTTCCTCGCTGTCATGCGATATGGCCAACTGATCCCCTTGTCTAGAGTCGCACGGGGATCGAGTGGCACAGTGCCAGTCTCCCGGCACTGTTGGAGACATGAGTGCCTAGGTATAGCCTCTGGTGACCGCCGGTCACGTCGAGGGGCACCCGCCCCCTCTCTAGCGTTAGGGGCATGGTCTGGGGCCCACCACCCACGTTCGTGGTGGTTGGGGGTGGCGGGGGCCCTCGCAGGTGCCCGAGCCCCATGCCCGAGGCTGACCCCGCGGCCCTCGAGGGGCCGGGTGAGACGGACCCTGTGCCCCCAGGGTCGGACGAGGCGGGGCTTTCCCCTGGGGGTCGGGCGCGGCTAGGCCCGCACCCAAGGGGTCGGGTGAGGCAGAACCCTCACTCTTGGGGTCGGCCGAGATGGAGTTCCACACGGAAGGGTCAGCCAGGTTCGTGATTACGTCCCTAATCTGCCAAAAGGCTAGTTCTTTGTGCCGTCTTCGGGCATGGGGATCATTGATACCCGACACTTGTAGGCGTGCCTACCTCTGGTGGGCTTCGACTCGACGTATTTTTTATTTTAGCTCTTCATGCATCTGGTTTAGGGCCTCGAGGCCTCTTGCATCTGTGTCTTCATCGTCGTCCTGCGGCACGTAACCTGCCTCTTTCGTTCTGGGTGGGCTGGGTTGTGAGTTGGCTTCGATTCCGGCCGTCAAGGGCTTATTCAAGCCGTGCTGGACCCTCGTCGGTTGGGTGGGGGGTTGTGGTGTTTGGGTTCCGCTGTCCCCGCCTACAGAGGTTCCTGCCACTATATCTGACCCTCGCAGCAGGGGTGGGTCTCTCTGGGTGTTTCTTCTTGTTGTTGCCATTGTTACGGGGAGTGGCGGACTTGGGACCCCACGGACAGCGCCAACTATGGGGTCACTCGTAGCCTCTCGCCCTCGCTCGGGTGCACGGGGGGAGAGGCCGAGGGTTTCCCACAGGGATGGAGACGGTAGCGCCACACGGCGGGGAGCGAAGGTGATGAGATAAGGGGAAAAGGTGGATTAAATGCCCATTGATTTGTCCGGAAAAGATCAAGTCCCCTTCTTCCGGGTATTTATAGACCATACCCGGAGACACTGAAATTACATTAGGGTTAGATCCCTGGGGAAGAATGCTATACAAAAGCTAAGGGTACAGTGGTAATCTCCTTCCTTTGGCCAAACACCCTGGGGCCGATTTGCTCCGGCAGGGCCGCTTCTCTCGTCGGTGTGGTCACCCTCCCTGGCGGGCGCCGGACCTTCGTGTGTTTCCGGTGAGGGTCAGCCTGCCCGAGCCGCCGAGCTTCCCCTCCTTTTCACTTCCTGAGCCCAGCGTGACCCTCGGGTCCCTGCCTGGTCACGCAAACAAAACACATCAGTCTAAAAACACCTTCGCCACGAGGGTTAACACCTGCGACGAGATGGGCTGGTTAGGTCAGCACTGAGTCGAAGGTTAGGGGAGGAGCTGTGCCGGGGATACCTCCCCACAACAGAGTCAAATATGTACGTATATTTTTGCAGCTATATATGTGAAGTGTGCTCGTGAATTCTGACCACAACCATGTCTGAATGATAGCAGATGTTGATATGCTGAATTATTGTCATTCATCATTGCCTGCCTCTGCGAAGGCAACAAAAAAAAGAGTATAGGGTTCATTTTGTTTGAGAAATTCAGTATGGATAGAAATGGTTTATATAACCAAACATTACTTTCATGTTCGGATGGTTGAATTAAATAAAAGAAACGGAAACCTCTTAGTTTTTGCCCCTGCACTGGTGGTCAGGCGTTTTTTCACGTGCATGACCTCAACTTCTCAAGCACGCTGTTATCTGTGACCTGATCAGTCATCAAAGTACGATCGGAGGAGCTTGCACTACCGGAGTCGCACACTTTGCAAAGCCACAATTACACTCGGCAAGGGTTTGCCGAGTGTAACACTCGGTAAAAAAAATTGTCGGCAAAGCCGTCTTTGCCGAGTACTTTTTGTCTCGTATTTGGCAAAGTTTGAAAAGAAAAAACCCGAAAAAATTGCAAATTTGTTTTACTGGGGGAGGCCCCCACCCGTCTCCACGGAAGTCGCAAGTCACGGCATTTTTCGCGTGCTACGCACGCGGGTGGGATTCGAACCCGTGCTAAGTAGTTTTACATGACAAGATGATTCCAAATTAAAAAGTTGTCAACTATAAAGTTTCATAACTTTTCGAGATCTACAATTTTCATTTTGGGTGTTTTTCCATCCGAGGTCGTTTAAAAAATTCAAATTTAAAATTTTGAAATTCAAACGTAGTTTTGCATGATAAGATGAACTCAAATGAAAAAGTTGTCAACTACAAAGTTTTATAACTTTTTGAGATCTACAATTTTCATTTTGGGTGTTTTTCCATCCGAGGTCGTTTAAAAAATTCAAATTTTAAAATTTTAAAATTCAAACTTTTTGCATGACAAGATGGTTATACAAATTTATAGATCCTAAGAAGTTATACAAATTTATAGTAGGAATGTGTCTTTTTCATTTGAATTAATTTACGGCTTCAAAATGTACTTTGAAATGTGTCTTTGCCGAGTGTAAAAAAAAACACTCGGTAAAGATCGTCTTTGCCTAGTGTAAAAAAAACACTCGGCAAAGAAGCGCTGAGTGTAAAAAAAACACTCGGCAAAGGGCATTCGGCAAAGATCTTCTTTACCGAATGTTTTTTTTTGTTGAGTATTTTTTATTTGGCACTCGACAAAGAACTTCTTTACCGAGTAAAAAAAATGCTCGGCAAACCACTTGACGCTCGGCGTCAGCCGATTTCCGGTAGTGTTGCATTCATATCCTCGGCTGCAGTCGTCCTGCAGGGCCAGGGCCCCTCCAAGAGGATCTTGCTGACATTGAATTTCAGAACAATTAATTACTGACCGCCAGTGCGATAGGGAAGGTTGAATTACTATCCCTCTGCCGGACAATGGCCCGCCAACGAGCTAAGACCAGACACCTTCGGGAAGGGGATGCTTCCACTCGCTTCTTCCATCTCCAAGCATGCCACCGTCGCCGGAAAAATTATTTTTTTGCCGTGCAGCATGACGGCCAGACTTTCACCGAAGAGGAGGCCAAGGCAAATATTGTCTTCACGTACTACCAAAGCCTGCTGGGTACTGGGTTCACCAGGTTGCACCGGATTGATTTGGCTCAGTTGCCGCTGCCTCGACTTGACTTGAATGAACTGGCTGCACCGTTCAGTGTCCCCGAAATCACGGCGGTGATCACGGCATCACCTTCCGGGCGGGCGCCGGGGCCAGACGGATTCGGCACAGCCTTCTACAAGGCCACTTGGAACATCATTGGAGCCGACGTCATGCGCGCCTTCCACGCTCTGTGGAATCTTGACTTCAGGAGCTTTCACTGTCTCAACGAGGCGGCCATGGTCCTACTGCACAAGACGCAGACGCCAGCGGGGCTCAAAGACTACCGCCCGATCAGCTTGGTACACTCCATGGGGAAGCTCTTCTCTAAGGCGCTGTCCATGCGCCTCGCTCCCCGCATGCACGACCTCGTCAAGCACAACCAGTCCGCCTTCATCCAGGGGCGCAGAATACACGAAAATTTCAAAACTGTGCAGTTGGCTTGCAGGTGGTTCCATGCTCAGCGCCGACCCACCGTGCTACTCAAAATCGATCTGGCCAAGGCATTTGATACCGTGGCATGGCCGTTTTTACTGGAGGTCATGGAGCATGCTGGCTTCCCTTTGCGATGGAGGGACTGGATATCGGCGCTGTTGGGCACAGCCAGCACCAAAGTCCTTCTCAATGGGAGGCCGGGCAACCGCATCAGGCATGCCCGCGGTCTGAGACAAGGCGACTCTCTATCGCCCCTCCTGTTCGTTCTCGTGATGGAGGTACTGAACGCAATCATCGCTGAGGCAGATAGTCGAGGGGTCTTTGTTCCGCTACCGTCCAGGATCCTACACCGTGCTTCGATTTATGCGGACGACCTTGTCATCTTTCTGTCACCGTGTGCGCGGGACTTCAGCACCATGCGCCACATCCTGGACCTCTTCGCAGGGGCCTCCGGCCTCGCCACGAACTTCGACAAGTGTGTGCTCACACCTATTTGCTGCTCTAGCGAAGAGGTGGAACAAATACGTCAAGTCTTCCCCTGCAACGTACAGGACTTCCCCACGAAGTACCTTGGAGCACCTTTGGCACTATCCAGGATCAGCCGCGCCGATGAGCAGCGCCTTGTCGACGCTGTGGCTGCCCGCATACCAACCTGGAAAGCGGGCCTCCTCACCGACGCCGGCAGGACCACCTTGACGCAGACCACGCTCTCCGCGATACCTATCCATATCGCCATCTGCTGCTGTCTCTCGCCTTGGGCCATCAAGCAAATTGACCGGAGACGCCGCGCCTTCTTGTGGGCGGGTAAGGACTCCGTCTCCGGCGGGCGTTGCAAGCTGGCTTGGCCCATTGCTTGCGCACCCAAGGACTTGGGCGGTCTCGGACTGCCTGACCTCCGCATCCTCGGCTACGCGCTACGTCTACGTTGGGAATGGTTGCGCAGAACGGAGCCAGCCTCCGCATGGGCGCTCCTCCCCTCCAATGCCGAGCGGAACGTGGTGGCCATGTTCAGCGCCTCAGTTACCGTCGAGGTGGGCGATGGTGCCACTGCGTGGTTCTGGACGGACGCGTGGCTGCCCGACGGCGCCATCCGCTCCTTCGCCCCAAACTTGTACGCGGCGGTTGGCAAGCGTAGCAGGCGCCGCACCGTTAAGGACGCGCTTTGCAACAGGCGCTGGGTACGAGACATCACCGGAGCTCGCACAGCCGCAGTCATCAACGACTACCTACACCTCTGGGAGCTCCTCATGAACGTTCAGCTTCGGGAGTCCGAGCCTGACCGCTTCGTATGGCGTTGGTCGCCAGATGGCCGATATTCGGTCAAAACAGCATACCGAGCCTTCTTCACGGGTTGGACCACCATGGCAGGCGCAACCGAGCTGTGGCGCATGCGGACGCCGCCGAAGGTGAAGTTCTTCTTTTGGCTCGCGCTGCACGAACGTCTCTGGACCAATGAACGCAGGATGCGCCACGGCCTCCAAGCAGACGCGGCATGCTCGCTTTGCGACCAGCTTGCGGAAACCGTCGACCACCTGCTCTGTGCTTGCGTGTACACTCGCGAGGTATGGTCACGCCTGCTGTTCTCCATGGGGTCACCGACTGATCCGCCGCAGCATGACTCCACACTCTGCGGCTGGTGGTTAGCGGGGCGCGAGGCCTTGCCGCAGGGACTCAGCAAAAGTTTTGACTCGCTGGTCCTCCTGGTCGTCTGGAACATTTGGAAAGAGCGAAACCGACGGGTCTTCGATAGCAAGGCTCTAACTCCTACGCAGTTGCTGCACCGCATTCGGGAGGAAGGCGATGAATGGATTGGCGCCGGATACAGCTGCCTAGCGCTGCTCACCACCCTAGTCGCTTGACCGGCAAGCTCGCTCTACAGCACCGTCGCACAACCCTTACTGCCGTAGCTACGACCTTTGTCTCCACCACTAAGTTGGTGATTTATGTTGTATGTCTTTCCAGTTGGCAGACGGTCTCTCGCCGTACTTGCTGATGGAACGTGTAAAACTTCCCCTTCCACTTAATGAAGCACGTGCTAAAGCACGCTTTCGAAAAAAAAAAATTACTAAGTCTAGGAGTCATTTGAGAGGTTTTCACAGAAAATGTGCCGTAGTCGATAGCTTTCTACTAGTACACACGGGATGGGACACGGCGTGAACACTCGGTGTGTACCTGCCAACTGTCACGCGCGTTTCTCCTGCATGATGGGCCTCACTCAACCCGAACAACGGCGCTGCTCCAACGCCAAGATATTACCTCGCCGCATCGTGTTGTGGCCATTGTCAGGTTATTTTTCTTCACGCAGATTAAAATTAGTGTGAAGCTGACAAGATCCAGGGAAATTCGTATGTGTAGTTGGGTATCACAAGCGCTCTGACAGCTCGTGGAATCTCTAGGAAACAGGCTAACATGTGCACTAACCTAGTAACCTTAGGAATACTAAAACCTCTACTAGTAGTTGTATATATTTAACTAAAGTCGATGCCAATAAGGAGGCAAAAGCTAGGCTGGCGTTTTTCACTACCGGATTCAGCTACTTTGCCGTATGCCAGGGGCACTCGGCAAAGTCTGAATTGCACTCGGCAAAGGCTTTGCTGAGTGCCACCCTCGGCATAAGACACTCGCCTAAAGTTTAGTCGGCAAAGAGGTGTTTGCCGAGTATTTTTTGGCGGGCACTCGATAAAAGCTTTGTCGAGTGCTAAAAAAACACTCGGCAAAGACTGAACACTCGGCAAAGAACGAATTGAAAAAATCCCGAAAAAAATAGCAATTATTTTTAACTCGTCTCCGTCGAAGTCGCGGCATTTTTTGCGGCTACGCGGCCGGCGGGATTCGAACCCGCGACCTCTCCCTCACGCGTAACCTCCTTTACTACTACACCACACTGTCACTTGAGTCTATATCCTGTTTTGGTTCTATACATTTAATACTAAACCGAGTGTAAATTGCTTGTTTGAGGCCCTAAACGAATTCAAATCAAAAAGTTATCAACTACAAAGTTTCATAACCTTTCGAGATCTACAACTTTTGTTTTGGTAGTTTTTCCTTCCGAGGTCGTTTATAAAAATTTGAATTTTAAATTTGAGAAATTCAAACGTAGTTTTCGTTGACAAAATGATTTCAAATCAAAAGTTGTCAACTACAAAGTTTCATAACTTTTCGAGATATACAACTTTCATTTTGGCCATTTCTCCATCCGAGGTCATTTGAAAATTTCAAATTTCAAATTTTTAAAATTCAGACGTACTTTTCGTTGACAAAATTAATTCAGATTAAAAAGTGTCCAACTATAAAGTTGTATAACTTCTCAAGATCTACAACTTTTATTTTGGTCATTTGTTCATCAACATTGTTTACAAAATTTAGAGATCTCTCTTCTAGTTTGCATGAAACTATATATGGAGATGTAGATTTTATGAACAACGTTAATACTGCTTTGTCGAATGAAGAAATGATCAATACAAAAGTTGTAGATCTTAAGAAGTTATACAACTTTGCAGTTGGACACTTTTTAATTTAAAGTCATTTAGGGCCTCAAAATGTGCTTTGTAATTCTTGTTTGCCGAATGTAAAACAAAAAACACTCGACAAACAAGCTCATGCCGAGTGTAAAAAAAACACTCGGCAAACAGACTCTTTGCCAAGTGTAAAAAAAAAACACTCGGACACTCGGCAAAGAACCTGTTTGCCGAGTGTTTTTTTTTGCACTCAGCAAAAAGCTTCTTTGCCGAGTGCCCGAAAAATTACACTCAGCAAAGAAGTTGGCACTCGGCAAACAAGGGTTTTCCAGTAGTGTTTACTGCTTTTTAGGCAGCAAGTGCTCACTACTTTCGAAGGACAGCACTGGTTACTCCCCACTGCTCAGCTCATGGTCTGCCGTTGGCTCTAGGTGGCTGCTTCATACTTGTATCTTGCTGGCTCACATCGAATTAGTGAAAGTTCATCTAGTCTAGTTGTCTTCACTTAAATTTTTCGTGGGAATTGGAAGCTGGCTGTGGTTGCCGTGTACACTCATATCTAATTACTCTCTTTCCTATACTTTGACTGCTTTCAATTTTTGCCAGAGCGTGGGGGGTCGTCAATGGAATAACCAGCTGTGTTTGCTTCTTTCTCTTGACTCTAGGCCTCTAGCACATGGCTAAGCGACCTGCCATTGGCAGCATGTTTTATTTTCATGTTCACTTCCTACAAACAAATATCATACAGAGAAGCTGTCTAGTTTATTTCTCAAATTCGGTTAAATGACTTCATTTCTCATACGAGTACCAATTATTAGCTCGTGAGCAATGAGGTGATGAAGTGAGGAGTGAGAAGATGACGAACTGGTTTATTCTCAAACGAAACACTCTATTAACTAAACCTGAATCCAATCTGTGGTTGGAAAACTGTCTTGGTTACAGTGTGTGCCGGTTTCACATGTGCTCGTCGAATCTCGAGGTAAACAAATCACATGGGCAACCAACCATAGGCTTATCGATGCCAATAAACAGCCAGTAGGCTGCTTAGTATTCTCAATACTCAAATACCATAGGTTCAGCGGTCTTTGCCGACATTGCCTTTTAGTCTACGTTTTCAGCACAGCCTATTCCCACTCGCCCGAGGCATTTTGCCAAATGGTCTCTCTAGTTTCCATTTGCTCCTCCATTGCTGCATCCTTTCGCCGTGCACCGTGCTTTTCCTGAGGTATGTTGTCATTTCTTGAAAAAACTTCATGGCCTCTACTTAGTTAAGAAGGTAGTCTGATTTCGTTGTTTCTGTTCTCTGGTGCTGCAGAGATAGCAGATGCTTGAGGCTGGACAGTACACGCGTTTCTGTAGGACTACAGATTGAAGAGATCCTATCTGGACCAGAACGATTTACATTGGGACAAACTGATCTCCATAAGCAGCAGTGTACAGAAGATTAAATCAAGAAGAGGCTGGACAGTACACGCTGTCACTGAACCTGCTAAACTGTTCTAGTTGTCCCAACATTTTGCAGGAGTTGCCGTGGCATCGAGTGATTGTCCTCCATTATTTATTCTATACATTGGTGCCTAAAGACCATCCCTCACTATTGAAGATCTTAAACGCACTCACCTGTAATGATCTGAAGGAATTGCTTCTGCAAGATGGCTACTAGTTGTTCTTATTGTCACACTCATGTCCTTCATGGAAGATGACTCCTAGTCGTGCTTCAGACTTGCATGTGCTGATCAAGCAGAGTGGCACGGGCTTGATGCTCTGTGTACCCATTTCTGTTGAACGAGTCAATCTCTGATCAAAGAGATCCTGCTGGGAGCAAAAAAGGAAAATAGCATTGATACATACTGATCTCCTCGCATGTGTACCATCTGATTAGTGGCCTATCAGTTGACCTGTAATCAGGTACTTACCGCTGCACAACGTAGCTTAAATACAGTCATAACTCTTCTTGATTTAATCTTCTGCCGAACTATTCTAGTTACGGGTACCATCTAGTTATTGCCAGTGATTGAACAACCTTTGTTTTAACAAGCAAGTGGTTTGCCATTTAATTCTTTCTCTTTTTTGCAGGTTTATTTAATTAGCTGTGGTATCTCTGGTTCTCTGTTGGTGATTGGCTGATAATTTCTTCTATCCACTTAATAAATCGGTTTTCCCCAAAGGATTTATTTTTGATCTGCAGAGCATGGGCGCAGTAGGCTTGATGGGTTGACAATCCCAACGAACTATATATGCCAAGAGGATTACTATTGACTAGTTGGAAGATAGATTTCTAAGGTAAGACATCCAATATGTACTTGGAATCTGACAATTATCATGATGTACCAGATGAAAATGTGTACCTAATGGAAGTATTACAAGATGTCATAGGTGCATTGCAACATGCCATATTTCTCGAAATTGATAACACCCAATAGTGTACCTTAGCTTACAACACTTGAAAGCAAAAAACAAAAAGGGACAAGAAGCTAATTAAGACAGGGTCGATCTATACCTAAATACTTCACCTTACTACTCATTTTCTCAACCCCCACCGTCATATACCTAGTGTATTATCTTACTATTACTAATTGGAGGCCCCAATGGAGGCTCCACGTTAATCCTCACCAGAAGCACTAGAAAAAAAGATAAATACTAGAAATTCCCACATTAATCAGAAACATCCAACCATCAAATCCAAAGACTCAATCATCCACAACCATTGGATCTATTTTTTCCATAGAAAATTACCCACCTTTGCCACCGTAGATAAAAAAGTAGCCTAAAATCTTATTGTTAGGGAGAAAACATTTTTTATTGTGCGGAAAAAGGCTGCAACTACCGATGTTCACATTTGGTTAATTAATAAATATATCTAAAATATCCACGATTTCTATTAATATAAACATTAGATACAGCCACACATGTCCTTCAAGGTTTGTTAATAGAATATCTAAAGAACTAACGTAATCATCTTGATGACATGGAAATAACAAACGTAATCCAGCATCTCCCAAAAATCTCTAAACTATTGCCACCAGTGATCAGCCAAAAAAAATGTATCCTATATATCTATAACCAAGTAAATCTTGGAACATAAGGAGGAATCCAGTCCAATAAATAAATATTATAAGAGAAATTTTACAATGGTTGGAAAAAATATGAGCCATCTATTAGGCGCGATCGGATGGTGGAAAAATAGGAAGAACCTAAGTGAAAGTACCTGGAAGTACCAAATAGGTGGGGGAAAGTACCAGATTAGGTGGGGCCGGTACCAAAATATATAGGGTCATATCTATTTTTCATTTTACATTTTATTTTCGAATAAGGGTAAATCAGTCATTTCAGCGTAGTCATTCAAGGGCAGAAATGAGATTCTCCATGTTTCTTTTGTACGAAGGGGTAAGTCCTATTGTTGGGCTGCCTCTGTAGAGTCCCGATGGGCCTGGCCGCCTGGGTTGCCTCTCGCCGGCCATCGTCCTCTCCAGCAGCAGACTCCGGCTCCCGCGCCAGCTGCTCCTGCCCAGGCCCCATCGCACCGAGTCTCCGGCAGCAGACCCCGCGTCCCCCAGCCGGCGCGGCCACGGCTGGGCGCGTCCCCGGCGGGTGCGGGCGCGGGCGCGCGGCTCAAGAGCGCAGCGGCGGTGCGGTTGCCGGAGAGTGACGGAGCCGCTGGGTCTCCGGTGCGCGGCAGTCGGTGCTGGGCGCGGCCACGGCCAAGCGCGACCCCGGCGGGCACGGCTCCGGACTGCGGCGGCGGGGCGTGCGGGGCTACTGAGCGCTGCGGTCGTTGCCGGAGATGCCTTGGCCTGCATCTGCAGCATGGGCGGCAGCGGCACCTCCACCCCGAGCCCCCGGGACTGCCGACGACATGCTCACGCGCGCGGGCTCCGCCGCCTCCCGCAGGCGCGCGCGTAGTACTGGTGCACGGGCGTGTACGTGCCCGACCGCGACGATGATTTGCGGTCCTCCTCGAAGAAGCTGAAGCTCTTGCGCCGGCCGAAATCCATGGCAGTTGGCGGGCGAGCAGAGGTACCTACCACTACCGCTACCACCCTGGCAGCATCGATGGGCTCTCGTCGTCCACCAGGAACACCATTCCTGTGTGCCGTGGGATGTCGTCAAGCCGTCGAGCTTCTTAGGCTTGTTTTCCATGACTGCTTCGTCGAGGTATGCATTGGCCTGTCTGAACCCTTGCATTTGGGTGGCATGATTCGGTCTAGTTTACATTGAGGTCTAGTATTTGCCCATCTCTTTTCAATTTGTTAGCATTGGCAAATTTGGCATTCGTTAAATTACAGAACTTAAAATCTGGAATTGTCCCTAGTGAACTTGCGATTGCGACTGATGCTCCCAACTTGGACACGACACGAGTACACGACTAGCTAGCGTCGAATCTGACTCTGCTTCTGAAAATGAAGTTTGGAAGCCAAATTGTTGAGCACTCGTTCCATGGTGAGCTGATAGAATTGCACAGTTGTTCTGGAGTCGGCAATCAAAGGAGCAGTGCCTGCTCATGACGTTGCCTTTTGTGTGCGATAATGAACTACACCCAGGCCTAATCTCATCCCCACACCGATAGCTTCTCTCTATTGGGCTGGGCAAAGCCCATGACGTCTAATTCCAGAAGAGCACACCCTTAATTACTAAAATACCCATGGCAATACGTCAAAGTGTAAAATGATCAGATCTATTTGTATTATTGTTTACATACAAAAACATGAGGAAACAGGTCATAATAAACAATCATTCGACATAACTGGTATTAGTGCTTTATAGGCCGTGTGCTTCAATGCAGAGGTCGGAAGTGATATCAAGATGGTTGTATCAACTCGATGCAATTATCTTGAGTTTAGAATGCTTCCTTTATAAAAAAAATGACATTAGTGCAGTGGAGTTCAGACAAAAGATACATCTATTCAAGTAAAACATAAAAGATATCATACACTTTGGGAAAACAATTTCAGGTTTGGATCAAAAAGGACAAATGCTCAATCGCGTGCTATCTTCATTCTTTTCTAGGTGAACCAAGAACTACTTCTTTTAATTTGTTTTGTACACAGTTGAATACCCAAACAGCCGCTGGACACACACACATATATGATATTCAACATCACCCAAACAAAGACATAAAAAGGAGAAAGTACACAACAGGAGCAGAAGCATACTTATACTATGATAACAACATGATGCTTGCAGACGCAATGGAATCGACAAGTCACAATTGCATAATTTTCTTTTAATATTTATTGTGTTAAATAGTAAATTATAATTTGAAACATGGATAGAGCATGTGTCTTTCCTATAATTTATTTATGTCTTGAGAATAACTTGCCTGCTTTACATAACATTCTATTTCTGCAATCAAGGGCCAAACCACAATCAAGCTTCATGAAATATGCTAACAGCACAATCTTTAAATACATAAAAAACAAATAAAAATCCGTGCGTTGCACGGGTTGATGGACTAGTTAGTTTCTAATATACATGTGAAGGGACGTCATGTACCTAGTATATTATTAGTTTCTAATATACATGTGAAGAGACGGTGACGTCTAAGAATTGGATGAATTAGACAACATTAAAACTACTTGGCTTCGAAGCCCACAATGGGATGGGGCTCCAGGCCTGCCTGGCAGCCCCCCTGGGCAAAAGGAGGAGCCTAGTGTGTTAAAGAAGCCGAGAAGGTTCACCGGGGGAAGGCACCGCTGTTGACCTACATTTTCTAGTTCTAATTGTGCTGAAAATTCTGATTCAGTGGTAATTCTTCTAGTTGGCTGTTCTAGTTGTAGGTATTGATCAACGAGGCTGTCACTGATCCTGCTAAACTGTTCTAGTTCTCCCCACATTTTGCAGGAGTTGCTGTGGCATCGAGTGATCGTCCTCCATTATTTATTCTATACATTGGTGTCTAAAGAGCTTCCCTCACTATTGAATATTTTAAACGTACTCACTTGTAATGACCTCAAGGAACTGCTTCTGCAAGATGGTTACCACTTGTTCTTACCGTCACTCATTTCCTTCATGCAAAGATGATTCCTAGTCGTGCTTCAGACTTGCATGTGCTGATCAAGCAGATATGGCACGAACTTGATGCTCTGTGTACCCATTTCTGTTGAACGAGTGACTCTCATCAAAGAGATCCTGCTGGGAGCAAAAAATGAAAATAGCATTGACACATACTGATCTCCTTGCATGTGTACCATCTGATTAGTGGCTTATCAGTTGACCTGTAATCAGGTACTTACTATGTTGCACCATCATAGCTTAAACACAGTGATAAGTCTTCTTGATTTAATTTTGTGCTGAACTATTCTAGTATAGGGTACCATCTAGACATCTCTAGTTATTACAAGTGATTGAACAACCTTTGTTTTATCAAGCAAGAGGTTTGCCATTTAATTCTTTCTCTTTTTTGCAGGTTTAATTAGCTGTGGTATCTGTGGATCTCTGTTGGTGATTGGCTGATAATTTCTTCTATCCACTTAATAATTTGGTTTTTTCCAAAGGATTTACTTTTGATCTGCACGCATAGCATTGGTGCAGTACGCTGGATGGGTTGACGATCCAAATGAACTGTATATGCCAACAAGATGATTACTCTTGACTCTAGTTGGAAGATAGATTTCTAAGGTAAGACATCCCATATGTACCTGCAATCTAACCATTATCATGTTTTACCAGATCGAAATGTGTAACTAATGGAAGTATTAGTAGAGGTTTTATGTGCAAGTGCAACATGCCAAGTACTTTTTGAAATTGATAACATCAAATCTAGAGTACCTTAACTTACAGCACTTGAAATAGAAAGGGACAAGAATGCAGCTAATACAGGGGTTTATACCTCAATATTTTACCTTACTACTCATTTTGTCAACCAAAACCATCATGTACCGTAGGGCAATGCTACGGTACCCTGAGATAATATCTCAAATAAATCTGAGCCATTGATTTTTAAGGATTTCTAAATTAATTATCTAATTAATTAATATAAGAAAAGAAAATAAACATCATTAAATCCTCACGTCATGGAAGAGAGAATCAAGCGCACGGCGCCTTCCTTTTCCGTGCAGACATGCCCCTTCCTTTTTGGGTTCAACGTGAATAAGTTGCTATTTTAGTTCTATTTTTACTTTTTGCTAATATATACATGTATATATACACCACACGTACAAAAAAATTTGGACTGTATACTCTTAGTAAATACTTTAGTTTATTTACTGAGTTACGTTAAAGTTGTACACCGCTCATATTATATATACAGTTAAAAAAACATGTTACATACTTTAATAATTTCAACAACGTGAAGTTTTATGTATACACGTAGAGTTTCATTATGTTGGACATGTCCTTTGGCATGTACACGTACACGTTGTAGTATGTCTTGTGGACATGTACGTATGACAGGGGTAGTTTATATATGCTACCTAAATTACGTCATTTCCAAAGTTACAAAAATAAAAAGATTTATCACATTCAATAGATCTTGTATCCATCAAAGATCTAAAAAACATCTTTACATTAAAAACTTTCCTTATTTTATCCTATTTTCCAAAATTAAAAATTAACTAAATATTTATTTGACCTATTACCTCTTAGAAACTAATAGATGATTCTAGTCATCCAATCTAATTAAATGAAGGGCTTATAGTCATTTGGAGGTACCATAGCAAATCTCTCTATTGTATTATTAGTTTCTAATCCATATGGCATGGCATTATGCATGATTTACTGATGGTAGACAAAAGATGTTTATTCCTGTATAACTCATGTCAACCACCACAGTCATGTACCTAGTGTATTATTAGTTTCTAATCCATATGGAATGGCATTATGCATGATTTACTGAGGGTAGAGAAATGATGTTTATTCCTATATAACTTAATAATTAACAAGGTGCTCAAAAATTCTGGATGTCGAGTTCACTATACTCATATAAAATCTAATGTACAAGGGCTTTTCTCTGACACTCCCAAATGACCGTGAGCCGTTCATTTAAATCGATCGAATGGTTAAAATCATCTATCACCTCCTAGGAAGTAATATGTAAAATATATATTTTTTTATTTTGTAAAATAGGATAAATAAGGTAAGTTTTAGATACATAAAAATCTTTTTTCTACATCTAATTGATGCATGTGTAATCTATTAGATATGGTAAATCTTTTCATTTTGGAACTTTAGATTGATCTAATTTAATTAGCATGTTAGTCTTTTGATGATGCATGTAATGCTCCGTGTTAAGTACCGTCGTCATGTTAGCCCACGATTTTTTGATGCAACATGCTCCTCCTGTGTTAGCTTTCTTATTTTAATATGTATACTGTGTACTGTGTTAGCTAGCGTTAAGATGTATATGCGAGTTAAGTTTAGGCGTATTATGAATGTATGATATGTATACGCATATAATAACATGGAACGTGCACAGGAACTAACAAATGAATGACTGCTTGCTTCTGTGTACTCCCGTGATTATGGGATTTGAAAAATCTTTTTTTGCTTTATTTATTTATTTTAAATAATAAAACATCAACGGTTCAGACTGATTTGAGCTATTGCCTCCTATTAGGTAATGGGAGTATCGTAGCATTGCCCTACAAATCAGTAGTGATATATGTTAAATTTAATGAATGTTATCACGTTTCGAGACCAAGTTAACATGTCTTCTCATTCATTGCCCAGCCTCCAACTCTTTATGTGGATCTCCCTAACCATCTTGGTCTGATGGCAACCATACTTGAATCTTTTGTCGGATCATGTGCGAAGAAGTTGCAAGATATTGTTACAGAGGAGGCCATACTCGTTTTAGGTGTTAAAGAAGAGCTCATAGAGCTGCAGAGAAGAATGGAGCAAATATGGTACTTTCTTAATGATGCAGAGAAAAGGAGCATAAAAGAATCTGCTGTTAACAATTGGCTTGGTCAGCTAAGAGATGCTATGTATGATGCTGATGATATCATTGACTTGGCCAAATCCAAAGGAAGCAAGCTATTGCCAGATCATTCATCATCATTATCAAGTAAATCCAATGCATGCAGTGGCCTTTCCCTTTCATCTTGCTTTTCTAATATCCAGACACGTCACGAGATTGCTATTAAGATTAAAAACTTAAACAAAAGAATTGATAACATTTCGAAGGATAAAGTGTTTGCTTCACTCACGAGTACCCAATCAACTGTAACAGTTTCAGTACCAAAACAAAGAAGTTCTAGCCTTGTTGAACCAAATCTTGTTGGTAAGGAGGTCTTAGATGCCTGCAGAAAAGTAGTAGATTTGGTGCTTGAGCATAAGGAAAAAAGGTCTTACAAGCTCGCTATCGTTGGAACAGGAGGAGTTGGTAAGACAACACTAGCACAAAAAATATACAATGACCAAAAACTAAAAGGCAGGTTCAACAAACAAGCATGGGTTTGTGTTTCCAAAAATTTCTCTGAAATAGCTATTTTAAAGGAGATTCTTCGAAAAATTGAAGTACAATACATGCAAGATGAATCTACAGATGAGCTCCAAAGTAAGCTAGAATCATCCATTCGAGATAAGACTTTCTTTCTTGTGTTGGATGATGTGTGGCAGTCAGATATTTGGACAAATCTACTAAGGATACCACTGCATGCTGCAGCAACAGTGATAGTTCTTTTGACAACTCGATCTGACACTATTGCTGTAGAAACTGGAGTGGACCATACACACCGAGTAGATTTATTGTCAATGGATGTCGGATGGGAGTTACTATGGAAGAGCATGGGCATCAAAGAAGAAAAAGAAGTGCAAGATGTGCAAGATTTAGGGATTGATATTGTTCGAAGATGTGGTGGTCTCCCTCTTGCAATTAAGGTTATTGCTAAAGTTTTAGCAAGCAAAGATCATAATGAGAAAGAGTGGAAGAAGATCTTAGAAAAAGATACTTGGTCCATGACTAAACTTCCTAGTGAGATAACAAGTGCGTTGTATCTGAGCTATGAGGAGCTAGCATACCATCTCAAGCAGTGTTTTGCCTATTGCGCTATGTTCCCTGAAGATGCAGTTCTTCTCCGTGATGATATTGTCAGAATGTGGGTCGCTGAAGGTTTTGTGGATGAACAAGGTGACCAATTATTGGAAGATATAGCAGAAGAATACTATAACGAGTTGATATATCGAAATCTCCTCCAACCAGATGGTACAATAGTTGACTTTAGTCAATGCAGAATGCATGATCTATTAAGGCACCTTGCTTTATATATATCTAAAGAAGAATGTTTTGTTGGGGACCTAGAGTCAGCAGGGGTTAATATTATGAGTAAATTCCGACGTATTTCAATTGTCACTACGAATGATATGGTGGTCTTACCTAGAATGGATAAGGGTAAATGTAAAGTGAGAACATGGAAAACATCTTATACAAACTCTTTGAGAGTCGATGATACAATATTTGAAAGATTACCATGCATACGAGTTTTGGATTTGACAGATTCACATATACAAACTGTTCCATCTTGCATTGGACGTTTGATCCATCTACGGTTACTAGACCTTGATGGGACTGACATATCTTCTCTTCCAGAGTCCATCTGTTGTCTCAGAAACCTTCAGATATTGAATTTGCAGAGGTGTGATTCTTTGCATAGTCTTCCTTCAGGAATAACTCAGCTATGCAACTTAAGGCGACTTGGCCTAGTGGACACACCAATAAATGAGGTTCCAAAAGGTATTGGCAGACTAATTTCTCTCAATGATTTACAAGGGTTCCCTGTTGGTGACAGCTCTTATAACAATTCTGTAATGCAACATGGATGGAATCTAGAAGAATTGGGTCCCCTTTTGCAGTTGAGGAGGCTTCGTATGATCAAACTGGAAAGGGTTGTTCCTCCTAATAAAGATTCATTGCTAACAAATAAGAAACACCTCAAAGAATTAGTTCTCTGTTGCACCGAACACATACATGAGCTATATTCTGAAGGTTCTGTAATCAATATTGAGAAAACCTTTGATATGCTAATCCCTGCGTGCAACTTGGAGGATCTCAGTTTTAAGAATTTCTTTGGCCGGAGGCTTCCCATCTGGCTAGATATTGCTGCCCATTTGCCTTCACTGAAATACTTGCAGCTCATAGATTGCAAATCATATGTGCATCTTCCACCAATCGGTCAACTCCCCAACTTGCAATATCTGAGAATCAAGGGAGCCACTGCCATCACCAGGATTGGACCCGAATTCGTTAGCTTTGGGGTGGGTAAGCTGACATCTACAGTAGCAGTAGCTTTCCCTAAGCTTGAAACATTGGTCATCCAGGATATGCCCAACTGGGAGGAGTGGTCCTTTGTTGCTGAAGAGGAACAAGAAGCAGCAACAGCAGGTACGGAAGGAGGAGAGGATGAGGCTGCTGCAGATCGAAAGGTGGATGGCCCACCTCCAAGGATGCAGCTGCTGCCACAGCTGAAGCACTTGTACCTTGATTGCTGCCCCAAGCTGAGAGCTCTACCACGACAGCTTGGACAGGAGGCCACCAGCTTCAAGGAGCTCTTTTTAAGAGATGTGCACAGCTTTAAGGTGGTGGAGAATCTCCGTTTCCTCTCAGAGGAGCTTGCAATCGTAGATTGTGAAGGCCTAGAGAGCATCTCAAATCTCCCCCAAGTCAGACTGCTGCGTGTACATCTCTGTCCCAACTTGATGTGTGTTGAGAGGCTGGACAACTTGCACCAGCTGTTTCTGACAGAGGATATGGAGGAGATTTCCTTAGAATGGCTGCCTGGGCTCCAAGAGAAGCACCAACAGCAGCACGGAGAAGACATGGATGTCTACACTTGGACATAGTCAACATACAGAGATGCCCAATCAGATGGCTATGAAGATGTAAGCTATGACCATTGGCTGAATGTTCTTATTTGGTTAGGTGTACTTTTGTTGTTTGGACTTTGGAGTCCCAGCGTGTACTTTTGCTGCTACGTGAAGTGTGCTCGTGAATTCAGGGGGTGTTTTTCCTCCCAAAAATTTTTCACCCAGTCACCCAGTATTAAATGTAGACGAAAAAACTAATTACACAAATTGTGATAAATTTGCGAGACGAATTTTTTAAACCTAATTAATCTATGATTTGACAATGTCATGCTACAGTAAACATGTGCTAATGACGGACTAATTAGGCTTAATAAATTCGTCTTGTGGTTTCCAAGCGAGTTATATAATTAGTTTTTTTATTAGTATCCGAATACTCCTTCCAACATCCTATGAAATATCTGATGTGACACCCCAAAATTTTTCACCCAGGAACTCAACACCCAGTGGGAGCGTTTCTGCAGGACAGCTGCTGTTACTTTCCACTATCTTTTAGAAAACAGCTATTGCTAAGCTGAATTTTTTTCGTTCAGCGTCGCCTGCCCAATGAATGCTGTGTGCATTTTTTTTTCTTTTGCGGGGAGACCAAACATCGGAGGCGCTTGTCTTCATATCCTCCACTGCTGCTGCTGTCGTCCTGCAGGCTCACTCGAAGAGGCTCTTGCTGACATTGAATTTCAGAACAGTTATATTACCGACCGCCACTGCAGTCGTTTTGACTTTTGAGAGGTTTTCACGGTGAATATCAGAATGTGTCGTAGTGGATCGCGTATTGGCGTGCTACAAGCACACACGACGGGACACGGCGTGAACACTCGGCTCTGTGCCGACATATTACATATCTCACGCTGGCGACAACACAGCGCTGCGTTTCATCGAGTCCGAAGAATGTCACAGTAGTAGGCATTGCCTTGCTCTGCTTTTGCTCCTCTCCTGTCCTGCTCCAGATGGCGATGGTCAGTCGCTAACTCCGTGGAGCGCGCCCAAGTAGAGGTCCATGTCGGCATCGTGTGTAAAGCTGCAGTTCGTGAGAGACAGAGCAACACTCTCCTGTTCAGTGGAAGCGTTGCTCTGTTTTCCACTAGCAGCTCTGCTGACGGTACACAAACTGCAGAGAGGAGTTGCAAGTGCTACTGTTTGTAATTGCAGTCAGTTCTGGGCCACGCGTGATGATGCCAACCTCAACGCTTCACAGAGAATTCTATCATGTAGCCTTGCAGCTGGGTGCGTGCCGATCCGCCGCTAATCGAATTCGATTTCTTTGAGCACATGAGTCAGATTCACAGTGCATCGAGGAGGTCAATTCATTTCATTTCTGAAGATGTGCAGAGTCAGATTTTAGGCGTACGTCTACCACCTGTATGTACATATGCCCCTGCAAAGTTCCACTGTTCTAGGACTGTAGTCAGGCTATTTGAGCACATCAGCCCCACCGCGACGAGACTCCCCTCATCACAAATTTTTCTAGGGCTAGTTTTACTTAATGTTAAGGTTGTCTTTTATCCTTGGTTGTGATCGGCTTTCATCTGACTAAATTGGGGGAACGGAAACAAATAAGCTTTCTTGCATGCGTTTTTCATCAAACCCTCATGCCATCACCAACACAATTACACAAGTAAAGAATGGCTTGATCATCAGCTACCAATAGTTTGAAGGATCTCCACCAACCATGGACGGACTGACCTCCATTGTTGCTTGGTCCACCGTAGAGTTACTGCATGCCTGTCCAAAAGAAAAGCCGTCCACCAGACCACCACGGCCTCGCTCCTCAGCACGAGGCAAATGGAGCCGACCAATAAAGTCCGCAGCCCTGCAGAGGACGAGACCTTGACCGGCATGGCGACGGAGTCAAGACTCCGGCCGCCCGCCACCCTCCGGTGGAACAGAGCGCTAGGTACTAATTATACGAGTGCACCAGCTAGCACCTCTGCCCATTGAGGTATACAATATTGGCCTGTTGCTCTTGTTACGAAAGGTTGGGCTTCCACCCGGTTGGCATCGCAAGCTCGCTGTATCCTAAAAATAATGTGATAGGAGTACGGATCCTCCCGGGTTTAGGTCGTAGGCTGTAACGATGGAAGATCGGTGGGCGAGGTCTGTAGGCTCGCGAATGTTGGCCGGGAGCCGTGCTGGGCGGGGAAGAAGACAGGAGGTGGCTAGGGTTTCCCGGCTCCCTAAGGGAAGCCGGCAACAATAATATGTTGCTTCTGCTTAATCCAATCACAATCGTCTTACAAGTATTTATCCTCCTCATCCACTAGAAAGTAGGAAATAATATTTCTACTAATAAAAATATAATGACTCTTGGGCCTTTAGCCCTTGCCGCAGCCCATCTGATCAGCCACTAGCGCTCCTCCTTCTCTGATAATGGACGCCGGTCATAATATCTCTCCCCGCCTGTGCAAACAGCTCGTCCTCGAGCTGAAAGTCAGGGTAGAAACCACGGAAGTCGTTGAGGGGCTCCCATGTCGCCTCATCTTCAGGCAAGTGTTGACGGTCCTTAAGTATCAATTATAACTATCAAATAAATAGAGAAAAGGATCCAAATGAAACCAACACCTAGACTTAGGGTTTTATCTGACAGAATTCCACGAGTTTTGTTGTTTATCTATTTCTGCAGGGGGTTATCAGGAAATACGGAAGAAAGGCCCACATGTCGGATTAATGACGGGATATTAACCGAACACGTAATTATCTTACATCTAGAAGAGTCCAGAAGCCACGAGAACGAATGGGAGGCGTAACGGAGCCGGACACAGGGCGCCCGCCCTGGTCCTTAGGGCGCCCGCCCTGGCCCCGGAGCCAATCAGGCTCCGCCTCGAGGATTATGCTCCACCGACCTAGAGGATCAAGGAAAACCGCACGATCAATGTCGGTTTGATCCAACGGCCCAGATTCATCCGAAAGGGCTATATAAGCAAGGCCCCTGCCCCTGGAGGAGAGGCCCTCGTCTCATACTTCAAACCCTAATTCAGGAGGAGAGCCTCTGATCAAGCCCTAGAGCCACCACATCAACTAGATCTCTAGTTAGCATAGCTACATAGGATTAGAACTAGAAGGAGTCAATCTTCGATTGGTTCCCGGATCTGTCAAGAGGATTCTTGGTAATTCCTCTATTGTTCTTCAATTGTTCATCATTGTTCTTCAATATTATGAATATGACTTTGTTCTATTTCAATATATTGGTTATGACTTTGCTCTACTTGATTATATTTGCAATTATATTGTTCTTAGTTTATCATAGTTATATGCTTGGCTTAGTTAGATTGGAATTATATACATGCTTAGGATCGTATAGCGTTTATCCATGTGTACAGTGGGTGAATGATAATTATTATGTAGACGTGGTGTCTATACCGTATTTATCTGCGATTACACCCTATATGCCGGATTGTGGGGTAGTTCGCGATAGTGACAGCTTCGTTGATTCTTATATAGTCCCCCTCTCGTGTATAGGGCAGGCAGAGCAACACTATTACAGGGGAGTGATTGCTATGTTCTTCATCTTCCTTGCTAATATTCACTATGCATGGATATAGTCTTTTCTCACCATGATTGCCAAGTATAATTGCACTAACTATGATATGCTAGACTTTATAGTTAATAATAACTTAGGGAATATCTTTGTAGTTCATCCTAATTCCATGCTAATGACTTGCTAGAATATCTGTTGAGGTGCTTATCATTATTATATGTGGCTAGCTGATCAGATTAATTATCTTTGTCACCATTATCACTTTACCTTTACTTAATGTGACATTTATACCTGTATAAAGAGATTGATAAATACTCTCGGTTATACATGCAATGATGTGTACTCAGTTCCATATTCTCATTCCATTATCAACCATGATACTTAGAAATCCCTTCCCAGTGGTAAAAATATAAATAACGATACCTGGAATACTTCCCGGTTAAAATGCTACATCGGTATTAATCTGTGCGCTTGCAGATCCCTTTTATTATTTATCTTGATGAGCAAATGCATATTTCAATACCGCGTCTCTCATGTCATGCTGGGGATGACAACTTGGCTTAAGTGGCATGAGGGATAGGTTTGGCATTTTTGGCGTCGTTATCAGAATTAGAAAACTAAGTCTACTTTTGGTAGTGACGTTAAGAATGCCCAACAAGCATTTTTGGCGCCATTGCCGGGGAAGGTTGATTACTAAGTAGGAATGAATACGGAACTTTGAGTCATTATTTGCATCACTAATCTGATCGAGCTTATCAATTCTCTTATACAGTTTTACCCCTGTATTTTCCATTTTGATTATTTATTGCAGGGTAATGCATGAATAGAAGACATCTTCCAGACAACTTTGTTGACGATCCCGAAGCCTTATTCAGAAGAACAAGAGCCAAGCTCAAGAAGACATCGTCAACACTTCAGCACAAAGCTTCATCCAAATCCGAAGACCGCCGAAGTTTCATCCGGAATTTGTCGACTGAATTCGAAGCCATGGCGAACAAGTCGATCCGCGAGTTCTCAGCTCCCACTACGGACAACATCCGCACTGGACCTGCTGGGGAGATCGACCGCAACTTCGAGCTCAAGCCTGGGCTCATCAACATGGTGCAAGCTAACCAGTTCTGTGGGAAGCCACATGAAGACGCTAGTGCTCATCTTCAACACTTCCTGGAGATTTGCAGCACTTTCACCATGGCTGAAGTCCCTAGAGACGCCATACTACTTCGCCTTTTCCCATTCTCACTGTTGGGGAGAGCGAAGCAGTGGTTCTACGCTACAAAGGAGAAGAACACTACGTGGGCACTCTGCTCCACGAACTTTCTGGCCAAATTCTTTCCCATGGGCAAGACCAATGCTCTCCGTGGGAAGATTACAAGTTTTCAGCAATAACATGATGAATCCGTTCCAGAAGCATGGGAGCGTTTCCAAGACTACATCCTAGAATGTCCCCATCATGGAATGGAAAGCTGGCTGTTGATGCAGACATTTTATCATGGGCTCATTAACAGTGCCCGTGAAACCATGGATGCTGCAGCTGGAGGAGCATTCCTATCACTCACCATACCTCAAGCCACAGCTCTTGTGGAGAAGATGGCATCCAACCAAGATTGGAATGAAGAAAGAACTCAGACACGCAAGAGAGGTGGAGGTATGCACCAGCTCAAGGAGGTAGACATGCTGTCTGCCAAGCTAGACCTACTCATGAAGAAGCTCGATGATCGAGCTGGAGAAAAGAAAGAAGTCATGCACGTCTACGACTCCCACATGACTTGTGAGGAGTGTGGAGGTACTGGACACTCGGGCAATCACTGTCCTGAGTTGCTGGAGGACGTGAACTACATCAACAATAACAACAACAACTACTACAACCGTCCTCAGCAGAATCAAGGTTGGAATCAACAGAGGCCTAACTACTCAGGTAATTACCAAGGTAACAATTCTTTCAATAATAATAATAATTATCCACCTTTGAGAGAGTTAGTATCCAACCAAGGAAAGCTAATGGATAACCTGTCTAAGAAATTGGCATCTAATGATAAAATACTAGAAAATATAAATAATAGAATGGATAATTTCTCTACTGCCATCAAGAACCAGATTAGCTTTAATAAAATGATTGAATCTCAGTTGAATCAAATAGCTGCTGCTGTTCCTGCTACTAACCCCGGTATACCATCACAACCGGAAGGACTAGAATCTGCAAATCTTGTAGACATGTTTGATGCAGGAGATTACTGGAGTAACCCTATCGTGGAAGTAAGTACTGACCGTCTGCCGGTCAAGAGAGGCGATCCAGGACGCCCCGTCATCCCGATCTCCATCGGCATGCGAGACTTCCCAGAAGCACTCTGTGACTTTGGCTCCAGCGTCAACATCATGCCCAGGGTACTCTATGAAAAACTCTTTTCACAACCATTATTAGAAACAACCATGTGTTTGCAGCTTGCAGATAGGACACTGAGTTTTCCCGAGAGGAATATTGAAGAACATCTGTGTCCGAGTGGGTTCCTCGTACGCTCCAGCAGACTTCGTAGTGATAGAGACCGGTTCTGATGAGAGGGCTCCCGTCATCCTAGGGAGACCATTCCTGAACACCGCGGGAGCTGTCATCTATGCTAGTGCTGCCAAGATCAGTTTCTACATCAAGGGGAGGAAGGAAACGTTTTCCTTCAAGAACAAGACCGCACAAATCCCAGAGCAACCCCAATATGAACCAAGGAAGAGGACCAACAGGAGGAACAAGAGCAAGAAGCAAGTATGGACCGAGACAGCTAAGATGGTCACTGCCGTGCACAAAGGTCAAGATCGCCAACTCAAGTCACCGTTCTTGCCTAAGAAGGACGACCCAGGTATGCCAAGCATTTATTGCTCCATTAATGGGTCCCACTTCTACAAGACACTTTGCGACACTGGGTCGGGCGTCAACATAATGGCCAAGGTCACCTATGAACTTCTATTCGGAACCATGCCCTTAAACCCAACATATATTCAGCTCCAGATGGCAGATCAGACATTCCGACAGGTCGAAGGTACAGTAACTGACGTCCCTGTCAAGATAGACGATCACTTTGTCGATACAGACTTTCAGGTTATTGACATGGGAGAAGATGAATACGATCCACCCATCATCCTTGGAAGACCATTCCTTAGTACTGACAAAGCAATCATTTACATTGGAACTGGAGAAGTCCACATGCACTTCCCCTCTGAGAAGGTACGTCTTTACTTTACTGACCCTAACTATGTATTTGAAGAATCCAAGCAGGTCAGGACAAGAAGAAGGCGGCGTAACCACAATCAGAAGCAACAGGTCATCAAGGACGGATGGGCAGATTATGAAGGAGAAGTGGTAAGATCTGAAGACATACCACTCAACCAACACTGTCCTAAGGAGACCGAAGCACCGAGACAGGTATGGAAAGAAAAGACAGTTGTACATGAAGAAGAGGCGCTGCCGAAAACACCGACTACGCCATCCACCGAGTCCCAGGACGACTGAACGAATAAGAGTCCCGTTCGGAGGACTTAAAAACACCGAACGCCTTGCCAAGAGGTAACTTGGTAGTTATCCTTTCCTTTTTAATTATTTACTTTATCTTAAATAGTTTGCTTAGTTAATCATATTCATACTATCTTAAAAAGAAAATAAAAATGTTAAAAACCCTAAAGCCCCATGTGAGTATGCGAGTGGCATAAAACCCATAAGTACATTCACTGTGGTGGCATAAAAAATATATATATATAATAAATACATAAATATTTTCTTCTGTTTTATAAAAGAAAAAAAACAACATAAAAAAATCAAGGAGGCTCAGCATGATAAAGGCTAGATATTTATGCTAACACTTAATCAGTTCCACAAAGCTTTGTTGTCTATTTGAGCTTCACAGAATTCAAGAAGACTAGCAGACGGAGGACATTCTAATCGCTGTCAGGGTGCTGCCGACTTTCAAATACATCTCCGCCATCTGCTAGCTACATCAGAAGAGATTATGTCAAGATCCAGCTTGGGGGAGAGCACCTCCATTATCTTGCTAAGTATTTCTATCTTTATCTTTATATTTATATATACTTCTACCCTATAAAAATAAAAATATACATAACTATGAAAAAAAAACCAAATAAAGATTTTGTGCTTATATATATATACCTATATCTTTTGCTTAGTGTGTTTTAATAAATAAATAAAGTGGCTATGCTAAACTGAATCTAGATAATAATAAAACTCTAGCATGGATATGATGAATAGTTGCTTTGCCTAACTTTTAAATTTGAAGTCCTCTCTCTAAGTTTAGACATAACTGTTATCATTTAAAGCTTGCTCTAAACCTGAACTTGTGGGAAGAGAACTTGATCTAAAGTCTAAGTTGTTAACGGATATGATATGGGAAGGTTGAGCTGCTGTTTATCTATTCCTAGAGATGCTAGAATTCTGGAGAATTTTATCATTGAAAATCTTAAAATGCTACATGATGAGTTCCTGTATGATGAGAGTTTAAGTTCCTACCACAGCCATACATACATGCTTGCTAGACTTTAAGCCATACCTTTACTTTTTACTGCTTATGAGCATTGAGTGTAGTCAAGCTGTGTAGACCCTTAGGAGCTTGTCATGCGGTTAAAATCAAGATTCACTTGCACGATCACTCATACATGCTGCTTCTACTCCGGAAGTACGCATCCACATATATCCACTCATTCTCATCTCCAGATCCACATAAAATTATTCTACTCCTAATCCGGGAGAGAATAGCCAAAAATATTTTCTCATTCTTGTTATCCCCTATGAAATAAATGCTCAAGCTATTTTGGTTACTACCACTTACTATATTGTTCTAAGGAGATGAGTGCTCTATACGAGGAAATAAAAAGGGGCAAGTGCCCGGAACCTCGAAAAGAAAAAGATACGAGGAAATAAAAAGGAGCAAGTGCTCGGAACCTCGATGAAAAAAAAAGAAAAAGTGTGAGAAGAGAGGTAAAAATGGACAAGTGTTCGACAGTAGAATTAGGGGTACAAGATACCCACCTGAGAGAAAAAAAAGAAAAGAAAATATAGAGCACCTCATTCTCCTCAAGAGCTTTAAAAGCAAGAAAGGTACGTATCCCCTCAAAAAGAGCAAAAGTAGAATTAGACTTTCATCATTGTTATCATCACTACCACCATACACCATTTATTCGTCACACATGCACATCTTGATTTGACTTATTGGCTTGTTTCTCTGGATCCATGGTTTGACTATGCAATAAATGTCTTGTAAGTATGTATACTTTATCTCCCACCGATGAGCTCCAGATATCAAAAGCCTTATTAGAATAGGATGAGAGAGAATGCAATGTCACTCTGCCTTATACCACAAATACTACATACTTTGCTTTGAGAGAAGGCAGACATCATTACTGCCTTGGTGAGGATCCAGAAATACCATAAAAGAGAGACCTGAGAGAGTCATACAAGGAATCTCTGAGTTTTATTTGAAAATCTGCAAAAAACTCCAGAGCTATAGCTGATCAAGAATAAGAGACATGGCGCTTGACTAGACTGTTCTATCTTTTAACCGCTCAAGACAAAGGTGACGGTTGCAAGCCCCATGGTGAAAGGTATAATGAGTAAGTTTTAAGTCTTGACAGTTTACTTTAACTCAGAGATGAGACTCTATTTGAAAGCATGTGTACCATCAAAATTCAAAGGCATTTCAGCAACTACTGAGTCTCTCCTTGCTCAGGGACGAGCAAGAGGTAAGCTTGGGGGAGTTTGTTGACGGTCCTTAAGTATCAATTATAACTATCAAATAAATAGAGAAAAGGATCCAAATGAAACCAACACCTAGACTTAGGGTTTTATCTGACAGAATTCCACGAGTTTTGCTGTTTATCTATTTCTGCAGGGGGTTATCAGGAAATACGGAAGAAAGGCCCACATGTCGGATTAATGACGGGATATTAACCGAACACGTAATTATCTTACATCTAGAAGAGTCCAGAAGCCACGAGAACGAATGGGAGGCGTAACGGAGCCGGACACAGGGCGCCCGCCCTGGTCCTTAGGGCGCCCGCCCTAGCCCCGGAGCCAATCAGGCTCCGCCTCAAGGATTATGCTCCACCGACCTAGAGGATCAAGGAAAACCGCACGATCAATGTCGGTTTGATCCAACGGCCCAGATTCATCCGAAAGGGCTATATAAGCAAGGCCCCTGCCCCTGGAGGAGAGGCCCTCGTCTCATACTTCAAACTCTAATTCAGGAGGAGAGCCTCTGATCAAGCCCTAGAGCCACCACATCAACTAGATCTCTAGTTAGCATAGCTACATAGGATTAGAACTAGAAGGAGTCAATCTTCGATTGGTTCCCGGATCTGTCAAGAGGATTCTTGGTAATTCCTCTATTGTTCTTCAATTGTTCATCATTGTTCTTCAATATTATGAATATGACTTTGTTCTATTTCAATATATTGGTTATGACTTTGCTCTACTTGATTATATTTGCAATTATATTGTTCTTAGTTTATCATAGTTATATGCTTGGCTTAGTTAGATTGGAATTATATACATGCTTAGGATCGTATAGCGTTTATCCATGTGTACAGTGGGTGAATGATAATTATTGTGTAGACGTGGTGTCTATACCGTATTTATCTGCGATTGCACCCTATATGCCGGATTGTGGGGTAGTTTGCGATAGTGACAGCTTCGTTGATTCTTATATAGTCCCCCTCTCGTGTATAGGGTAGGCAGAGCAACACTATTACAGGGGAGTGATTGCTATGTTCTTCATCTTCCTTGCTAATATTCACTATGCATGGATATAGTCTTTTCTCACCATGATTGCCAAGTATAATTGCACTAACTATGATATGCTAGACTTTATAGTTAATAATAACTTAGGGAATATCTTTGTAGTTCATCCTAATTCCATGCTAATGACTTGCTAGAATATCTGTTGAGGTGCTTATCATTATTATATGTGGCTAGCTGATCAGATTAATTATCTTTGTCACCATTATCACTTTACCTTTACTTAATGTGACATTTATACATGTATAAAGAGATTGATAAATACTCTCGGTTATACATGCAATGATGTGTACTCAGTTCCATATTCTCATTCCATTATCAACCATGATACTTAGAAATCCCTTCCCAGTGGTAAAAATATAAATAACGATACCTGGAATACTTCCCGGTTAAAATGCTACATCGGTATTAATCTGTGCGCTTGCAGATCCCTTTTATTATTTATCTTGATGAGCAAATGCATATTTCAATACCGCGTCTCTCATGTCATGCTGGGGATGACAACTTGGCTTAAGTGGCATGAGGGATAGGTTTGGCATTTTTGGCGCCGTTATCAGAATTAGAAAACTAAGTCTACTTTTGGTAGTGACGTTAAGAATGCCCAACAGCAAGCCGCGCCACTTGATGAGGACGTGCCAAGCGCCGCAGCGTTGTTGTGCCTTCAGTGTCTGCTCAGGCGTAGGGAGGCGTCGGCCGTCCAGGACCGGCAGCAAGACGCCTGGAGCCGTCGGTGGATCCCCACGGTGGCGCTTCAACAGCCCCATGTGGAAGACGTCGTGTATACGGGCGCCCTCCGGTAGTTGGAGCCGATAGGCGACATGCCCGATGCGCTCCAGGACACGGAACGGCCCTGCATAGCGCCGTCCGAGCTTCCCCTTGGCTCGGGGCTCCAAGGACTATGTCGTCCTGTTGAGGAGCCAGAGCCAAACCCAGTCTCCGACCGCAAGCTCCAAGTCGCAATGAGAGGCGTTGTAGTACTTCTTGGATAGCTGCTGGGCCTGAAGAAGGCGTTGGCGGACTTCTGCTAGGATCTCGTCACAGGTACGGAGGAGGGCGTCTGTAGCATATGTCCGGGCCGTCCCCGGCTTGTACGACAGCATTGGCGGGGGAGGACGGCCGTAGACCACCTCAAAGGGGGTGGCTCGCAGGGCGGTATGGAAGGAAGTATTGTAACAATACTCCACCCAAGGAAGCCAGTCCACCCACGCGCGCAGTTGATCACCGGTAACACAACGATGATACATGGCGATCACCTTGTTAACCACCTCTGCTTGACCATCGGTCTGAGGGTGAAACGCCGTGCTCATGCGCAAGGTGACGCCCGCCATCTTGAAGAGGTTGCGCCATACGTTCCCGGTGAACACGGGGTCCCTATCGCTGACAATGGAGGAAAGGAACCTGTGGAGCCGGACGATGCCGTCGAAGAAGGCACGGGCGACGGACGTGGCCGTGTAGGGGTGGCCGAGCGTAATAAAATGCACGTACTTGGAGAAGCGATCAACCACCGTGAGAATAACGGACTTGTCGCTGACCTTGGGCAACCCTTCGATGAAGTCCATGGAGATGTCTGCCCACACCTGGGATGGAACGTCAAGGGGCTGCAACAACCCTACAGGCTGTAGCGTCTCCATCTTGTTGCGCTGGCACATGCTGCAGGTGTGCACCCAATCGCGGACCAGCGCATGATCGCCCGAAATGTAGAAGTCGGCGTAGAGGCGATGCAGCGTCTTCTGGACTCCCTCATGTCCCGCCAAATGAGCCATGAGGAGGGCCTGGTGGCGTAGGTCGCCGTGGTCCGGCACAATGATGCGGGAGCCATGGAGGAGAAGGCCGCCGTCGAGACGCCAAGGTGCCGGCAGCTCCCCTGCCTGGAGGTGCTGGGTGAGCTGCTAGGCGTCGTGTGCCGCGGCCGTGGCCCGGCGGATGTGGTCAATGAAGGCGAAAGGGGGGCCAGAGAGGGCGTGTGCAGCAGCAGCCGCGACACCCTCCGACGCGCCCTCCTCCCCCTGTCGCGGCGGGACAGCGCGTCCACCATGGTGTTTAGGCGCCCGGGCCGGTACTCCATGGCGAAGTCAAAGCCAAAGAGCTTGCTGATCCACTAGTGTTGGGGAATAGTGGACAGGCGCTGGTCAAGCAAAAACTTAAGACTATAGTGGTCAGTACGAACCAGGAAGTAGCGTCCCCACAAGTATGGACGCCAATGGTGCACAGCTTGGACCAGCCCTATCAGCTCGCATTCATACGCGGCGAGCTTAAGGTGGCGAGTGGTGAAAGGCTAGCTGAAGTAAGCGAGGGGTCCCGTGCCCTGGTGGAGGACAGCGCCAAACCCCCCGCCCGAAGCGTCGTAGTCGACCACGAAGACCTTGTCGAAGTCGGGCATCTGAAGTACAGGCCCCGTGGTCAGGGCGGCCATGAGCGCCTCGAACGCCGTGTCTACGTCGTCGTCCCACACGAACGTGTCTCGCCGCAAGAGACGCGTAAGAGGGGTGGCGATGAGGCTGAAGTCCCGGATAAACTTCCGGTAGCAGCCCATGAGGCCTAAAAAGCCTTGAAGGCCACGGGCAGAGCGCAGAGTCGGCCACGCTGAGACCGCTGCCACCTTGTCAGCGTCCATAGTGACGCCGCCCTCGGAGATGACGTGGCCCAAGTAGGCCACCGACCTCGCTCCAAATGAGCACTTGGAGCGCTTTAGGTGGAGATGGTGCGCCCGAAGCGCGTTGAGGATGATGGCGACGTGCTGCAAGTGCTCCGCCCACGAGGAGTTGTATATAAGAATGTTGTAGAAAAACACTAGCACAAACCTCCGCAAGTAGGGGCGAAGCACATCATTCATCAAGGCCTGAAAGGTTGACGGGGCATTGGAGAGGCCGAAAGGCATCACCAAGAACTCGTAGTGGCCATGATGTGTGTGGAAGGCTGTCTTGGCGACGTCGTCAGGGTGCATCCGCAACTGATGATAGCCCGAGCGCAAATCAAGCTTCGTGAAGAATCGGGCCCCATGGAGCTCGTCAAGCAGCTCATCTACCACGGCTATAGGGAACTTGTCCTTGGACGTCTTGGCGTTGAGGGCACGGTAGTCGATGCAAAAGTGCCATGAGCCGTCCGCCTTCCGCACCAACAACACCGGGGCGAAAAACAGAAAGGTGTTGGGCCGAATGATGCCTTGGGCGAGCATGGCCGTGCACTGCCGCTCCAACTCGTCCTTCTGCAGCTGGGGGTAGCGGTACAGGCGCACGGTGACTGGAGCAGTGCCCGGCAAGAGGTGGATGCGGTGGTCATACGGGCGAGCCGGAGGGAGGCCCTGTGGTTCCTTGAAGATGATGTCGTGCTGCTGGAGGAGACGATCTAGCAGTGGCTGCTGGGTGTCGGCAGAGACAGTAGCAAGGTGTTGCTGGGGTGCAGCTGCGCCAAGACCACCCACGGCTTTCCAAAGGACGCGGCGACCCTCCCGCCAAAACGATAGGGTCATGGCCTCGAAAGTCCCAAAGAATGGGGCCCAAGGTCCGAAGGTAGTCGACGCTGAGGATGAAGTCGAAGTAGCCTAGGTCGAGGCCGACGCATGTGATGGAGAAGGACTCACTGTCGATGCTGATGGGCACATTGCGAGCGATGCCCTTGCAAGGCAAGCGGTCGTCGTTGGCGACGGTGACGCGGAGCTAATTGCCCCCCGTCGAGGCGAGCCCCAGGCGGCGCATGGTCGCTCCCTGGAGGAAGTTATGGGTGGAGCCCGTGTCGAGAAGTGCCAGCAGGCGCTCCCCCTTAACCATCACTGGTAGCAGCATGGTATTCTCTGTGTGTATCCCTGCAAGAGCGTGGAGAGAAACCACAAGAGCATTAGCAGCAGCCCCCTGCTCCTAAAGGATCGGCGTCCTCTGTGGCCAGCACCTCGTCATCAATGTAATCCGCCGACTCCAGGTAGAAGAGGCGCGAGCACACATGGCCACGCACGTAGGGCTCGTCACAATTGTAGCATAGCCCTTGGCGATGGCGTTTGAGCTGTTCGATCGGCGAGAGACGACAGAACAGGCGCGTGGGAGGCGCCATGTTCGCTGGCGTCGGCTGGACAGGTGCTCCGACTGGTGCAGGAGCCGCGCTCGGCGCGCGTGGAGGTGCCGGCAAGCCTAGGCGCTGAGGGGGCCGGGCGCCACATGGGGCAGGCGCTGGCGCCGTAGCAGCCGTGCGGCGCTCGAAGGCCCGGGCCAAGTACATGGTCATCTGGAGGTCTTGAGGGTCTCGCAGCTCCACGTCCACTCGGATGTGCTTCGGTAACCCGCCGACGAAGAGCTCAGCCTTTTGCGGTGCCGATATGTTCCACGCATGGCATAGCACCGCCTGGAAGCGGTCGACATACTCCTGCACCGTGGAGAGGAAAGGTAGACGAGCTAGCTTGGCCAAGCGAGTGCTGCGGACAGCCGGTCCAAAGCGGAGGCGGCACAGTTCTTTGAAGCGATCCCACAGAGGCATGCCCTCGTCTTGCTCGAGGGCGTAGTACCATGTCTAAGCCACACCCATGAGGTGGTAGGAGGCAAGCCAGGTATGGTCAGACGCTAGGGTACGCTGGCCCCAGAAAAACTACTCGCAATGGTTGAGCCAGTTTAAGGGATCCTCAGAGCTGTCATATGTGGTGAACTCTAGTTTGTAGAATCTGGGGGGTGGGTACCCTAGCTGGGGTGTGGTGACCCTGACTGGCCGCCGGAGCCCCGTCCTCTGGCGCACTATTGGCGGAGGGCGAGGAGTCGGTTTGTGCCGACAGCATGCCGCTGGCATGGACGAGGAGCCCATCGACCCCGTTGTAGAGAGTGCCCGCCGTGAAGGGCCCTCCATGGGACACGACGTCACGTGTGGTAGGCGCTGGCGGATGTGAGCCTACAGAGAAGCCATGGTGTAGATCAGACCCGTGGAAACAAGAGCCTAGGCCGGGATCGGCGATGGTGATGGCGGAAACCGGAGCTGGTGAATGGGGACTTGGGTGGACGGCGGTGGTTGGGAGGACGAGGCCGACGACGCCCTGTCGCTGGGCATCCCATAGGAATAGGTGATCGGCAGGGGCGGCACGTATGAGGGGAGTGGTGGTGGCGGTGGCGGGGCGTGCGAGGGCAGTGGTGGTAGTGGCTGTTGCTGTGCAGGGAGGAGGCTAGCCAGAGCCCATTGGATCTCGCCCACAACATGGCTGAGATCAACGATCGCCGCCGTCGTTTGCTTGGGGGAGAAGACGATGGCTGCCAGGGCGACTGAGCTCAACGGCAGTGAGGGGCAGGCCACCAAGGCAGAGGTCGTAGGCGCGGTGGAAGCCGTCGGTGGTGGCGGCAACGATGCTGAGGGAGGACTGGAGGAAGATGGCGGCGGTGGCAATGACAGAGAGGGAAGGGAACCTGACATAGCTGATACCAGGTTGATAGGAGTATGGATCCTCCTGGGTTTAGGTCGTAGGATGTAACAATGGAAGATCGGTGGGCGAGGTCTCTAGGCTCGCGAACGTTGGCCGGGAGCCATGCTGGGCGCACAGGGAAGAAGACAGGAGGCGGCTAGGGTTTCCCGGCTCCCTGAGGGAAGCCAGCAACAATAATATGTTGCTTCTGCTTAATCCAATCACAATCGTCTTACAAGTATTTATCCTCCCCATCTACTAGAAAGTAGGAAATAATATTTCTTCTAATAAAAATATAATGACTCTTGGGCCTTTAGCCCTTGCCACAGCCCATCTGATCAGCCACTAGCGCTCCTCCTTCTCTGATAATGGACGCCGGTCATAACATAATGCAATACTCATTTTTAAAGAAAAATTAAACAATTCCATGTTTAACCAAATATATATAAAATACTAATATTTATCATGCATATTAATTATCATTAGATAGTCATGAAATGTACTTTGATAATAAACCTATCAGAAAATACAAATATCAATACTGCGAACACAAGGTTGAAATGTGCCCTTGTGATTCGTTTTATGATGAGTGATTGTCAATGTGATCCACGAAGAAGGTTGATTGTGTGACCTAACCCCGACGTGAGTTGGGAAGTGCGACATGTCTCTTGGCTTGTATAGTGCAAGTGTGGAGCTCGAAGGCGGTGGTCGACGGTGAGGTGAAGGTCAAGTAGGGACGTGTCGTGCCGATGGACCACGAGCGGTGAAGGAGGGACATGAGGGACCAGAAGGCCGGGTGACCAGCCGCGGTGGCTGACATATGGGACATCGACAAGCGCAAGTGTACATGGGAGTGACTGTGTTGACCGAGTCAAGACGGCGGACGTGTGAGTCAAGCGGGACTCAGGAGGACTTGGCGGATGGCCGGTTGAGGATGGCGGTGACACGTGTCGAGCGGCGGGGGATGCGTATGGAGTACGCTACTCGCGAGCAGGTTTGGTGGTTTGGGCCTCAAAACCATCGGTGGCGGGTTTAAGGGTTTGGGCCTCAAAACCCGGGCAGAGGTTCTAAGGAGGAACGGACGGCACGTGGTGGCATCGAGGAGTTCGCGTCGAGGCAAAGCTTTCTCATGAAGGGCGCGGTGGCCGTCGGATCAAGATTACCTCGGGTTGGACCATAACGCCCTCGGGTTATGTGGTGCGACTCAAAATCTAAGGACAAAACTGGGATTGCGTAATAGCCCTGTTAAATAGGATGAGGGAGCCTCCATCTCCCTACGATTTTAGAGTGGAAATGGAGGCCCAAATCCTTCAGTTGCCCGCTGGGATTCATCATTCTTGCCTGTGATTTTCGTTCTTCACTTGTGCTGCGTTTTTCATTTTTGGGGAAGGTTCTGTGTTCTTGTCCGTGATCTGGAATTCACGAAGCTTGAGTTGGGTTCGAGCCATGATTCTCCAAGGATAGCTCACCAACACCATGAAGATCACCTGTGCAAGATTTGGGGCCGAGTTGTTTTGATTTGATCGAGTTTTCGTCGATTTTGTGGTCGCTTTCTTTCCCGCTCGGTCTCCTGTCCGTCTGTCGGTCGCAGATGGAGCCAGGCAGTAGCACTACCGGCACCGAGCGCTCTGCGCCGTGCGTTCTCATGTGAGCGGTGCTAGCCCCAGGCACTAGAGTCCCGTCACCGACCGATGCCGTGCAGCTGCGTCGTCCTTGGTCCGGTTCCTCCCCTCGCTCGTTTCTTTTTCTCTGTTCTTGTGGTCGACTTGTGTTTGTGGCTTGGAGAAGTGCAGGGGATGCCAGCGCCCCACTTGTCCAGCGCCTAGCGCCCAGGCCAGCTCAGCCCCTAGCGCCCTCGCGTGGGTGCAGCAAGCGTGTCAGGCGCTGGTCCTCTGTGGCCTCCAATCGGACACCGAGCCGAGCCTAGCCTCGTGCGCTCGCCCGGGCTCGTGGCAGCTCCCCAGCAGGTATCGTGCAGTCCTTCTCTTTGTGTGTGTTCGTTGCCTCCCTGCGTTCATTGCTATGTGAGTTGGATTCTTGGGAGAGCACTGCTACTGCATTGATTTGCAAGTGAATCGATTTCCTTTTTCTGTGTTCGTTCGCTGGTCTTTCTCTGTGCTCTATCTTCCCTTTGCTCTATTTCGTTGGTGTCAAGAATACAGCTTCAAGCAGTGACTGTGAGCAAGCTGCTGCTCCTTGTCCGGTGGATTTTTGTGCAGCAACGTGTTTTGCTTTTCTAATTCCTGATTTGTCACTTTCATCTATAGGGAGTATTCATGGCATGCTCATTAATTCCAATGATGTGCATGTAATTGTTCTATGCTCCAAATATTTCCCGTGCTCGCTATTTCGTCCGCGGATTGTGTGTTTGAGCTCCGACTCACGTTTCGATTGTTGCGTTGGTCTTCCATCGATCCAAGGAACCTATCTAGGTACTCTCGTCACCAGTTGGCTTGGGTATTTTTAGATTTGGGAACGTTTGTTGTGTCTTGTTCTTGACGTGAATTTGGGACAGCGGCTGAATATTTCGAAAGAAATTTGAGGCTCCCATTCACCCCCCCCTCTGGTCGTCATTTTCGGTCCTTCAATTGGTATCGGAGCTGGTTAAGGATCATTCTACCTTAATCGGTCCATGATCCACGAAGGCGACATGGAGCGTGGTTCTGGCAAACCACCATTCTTCGATAGAACAAACTATCCCTATTGGAAGATCTGTATGTCCGCGCATCTTCAGGGGATTGATTGGCTTGTCTAGGAGATTTGTGAGGATGCTACTTTCATTGTGCTTGAGCCTCGTGCTCGTACCACTCAGGATCAGAAGGATCGGCACAACACAAATAGTAAAGCTCACGCTGTTCTTTTCTCGAGTCTTTCTCTTCCGGAGTTCGAGAGAGTCTCCGATTGTGCGACCGCTCGGGAGATCTAGGTGAGGCTTCAGAGCTATCACGAGGGAACCGTTCAGGTCAAAACCAGACTCTTCGAGACGTACAAGCGTGAGTACGAGAACTTCTCTCAGTTGGATGGCGAGTCCATCGATACCATATTTTCTCGCTTTCAGACGATTGTCAACAAGATGCGAGCAAACAAGCACTATAACACAAAACCCCATGTTGCAACATATGCCTTCCAACGCTTAAAAAATGTGTTGCAAGTGTTCCCACCTCCTCCGCTTCCGTGATTATATGCCTTCCGTACTCCTCGTCGTGTGGTAGTTCTATCCTTTTATTTTTTTTCCCTTCTACAATAGCCAATTGTCTCCTAGATCTAGGATCCCTATCATGGGCTTGGAGATATTTGTGCAGGGCGACCCCGGTAGATCGCGGTGCAGTGAGGAGACGGAACTTGTACAGTGGCCGGTGGAGGAGGTTGTTCTACCGCCATCACTCCACGACCCTTTGTGCCGCTAGACCGTACCAACGGGCCATGACGGGGAGAAATACGGCGGTCGCAATTAGCACGGGGAACCATATCTGTTACCAGGTATTCCGATCTCCTCTTGGTGTCCCTAAGATCAGTTTTGTTGCCCTCATCTCGTTAGATCTTGTAGACGATGCTGCCCTTCCTCCGATCAACTTCCAATCAAAGAGTACTCCCTAATTTCTACTTTTTCAATCCTTGCCGCTTAATTAATTCGTTCATGAATTGTGGTAAACTGATTATTACTGCAGCAGCCTTATACATACAGTCACCGTTCTTCTTGCAAGATTGAGCAGCGGTCTAGCAGATTAGAGATGCACTGCCTGGTACTCTTCAGAGATTGTGGCGGTGGTTTGGTTTGGTACGTCACGTAATCCATAATTTTTCCTTCTCCCATAATATTTTTGTACATGATTTCTTATTAAGTTCCACATATCTCCTTGTGATTACTGTGAGTCTTAGTTATCTTTCTCGAACTTGTGTGCAGACAAGGCTAAATCTTCTGAACTTCATAGTGGGATTATGTGATATTCAACCGCTAGCTATGTGGAGTTTGAAGAACAGATCTGATAACGTAAGGTTTGTTGTCTCTATTCTGGCATTATTTAATTTGGACCATCATTATTAATTACATATACTTGCGGACTAATCTCTAGTTTAATATTGTTTCTAGCCTTTTCTTTAGTTCCACGTACAAAATCTCTCAGGCTATCTAAAAATATTCTGACATGTTTCTAATGACAAGCCAGTCTGATGTACAGGAGATAAGCCAGTCCCATGTACAGTCAAGTTTAATATTGTTTCTATCTTTTGCTTTAATTTCACGAACAAAATATCTCAGGCTATCTGAAAATCTTTCTGACATGTTTCTAGCTAATGACAGTCCTATGTGCAGGATATAAACTAATCTGACGTACAGGAGATGAATATATTAGGCATGAGTTCATGACCCAAGACATGTGAACCTTATTCTTCTGTAATTTTAATATACACGTATTTAAGTAGCACGACGTCTCTGATGCATCCTTTATGCACCTCCACCTGTTTCAATTTATTTTTACTTGGTTTTATTGGCTCTAATTTGGCTTAGCTTCTTTTATAATGTCAGGGTTGTGTTATTCTAGACAAAGGGTATGAATGAAACTTTAGTTCTAGAACAGCTGCCCAGGAACAGGTATTGGCTCAGTTGTATTCGTTCTAAAATTTATAAATTCATTGGAAATCACATATTTTCCTAAATATGTTCTTAGCAAATCACTTTATATTTTCACACAGGACAAATATACGATTTGTTGGATGTTCAGAAGATTGAAGGATGAAGAACAAGATTCCCCTCGAGATTAGTTTTTTAGGAGTACTGTTACACTAATGTATATTTGTTTGTAGGATAAAATTTTGTAGTTAGTGAATCATTGTATACACTTACAGATTGGGTCATTTTGTTTCTATAGAATCAGTTACTTAATATCAATTATTTAATATTATCTTAAGTTCCAAAGATATATTGTTTTATACTAAAAAAGCATGTGGCATATTCTGCTAGCAACGCATATATATGTGTTGCTGCATATCTGTTGCTAGCTTGCAACACTTATATGCCCCTCTTACCAACACATATGTATGTGTTGCAGTGCACCCTTGCAACGCCACCTCTAGCAACGCATATAAAATGCGTTGGTATAGATCCTACCAATACTTATTTTAGCTTATAGCAACGCATATATGCGTTGCTAAAGGGTAGTCCTCTTGTAGTGAAGGCACAGCTACCTTATGATGATCATGAGAGGGCACTCAAGCTTCTATATGCCCTAGATTGGAAGGTATGGGATGTGAAGGTGTCCGCTATCATTGAGTCCGCGAACTACGACACTGTCACGGTGGATGAGCTATTTAGCAAGCTCAAGTCCACCGAGATTGACTACCAGACCCAAGCCAAGATCAAGAACCCCTCTGCACCGACTATGACTTTGGTCTTAGGTAACGGCTCAAGTTCTTCAGCTAACCCTTCACAGATGTCGTTTGCCTTGTCTTCTTTGGTGTCTGTCACAAAGGAGCAGTTGGAGGCTCTTGGGGACGACAAGCTGGCATTGGTCATCAGCCGGTTTTCACGGTTTCACAACAACTGCTTGAACCACCGGCGTGGTGGGGGTCCGAAGGAAGGATGCTACGGCTGTGGAGACCCCGACCACTTCATCGCCCACTGCCCCAAGAAGAACAAGCACTCCTCCGACATGCATGACTCCAGCAAGCGCAAGGACAAGTGCGAGTACACCTCCAAACACAAGTCGTAGGAAGGATTTGACAAGGAGGCGCTCAAGAAGAAGTACTTCAAGAAGGCCAAGGCCCAAGAGCATGCCTTTCTTGCCTCCCTTAGCAACCTCGACAACAACACCGACGACGACCATTCTTCATCCTCGAGCGATGATGAGTCCGAGAAGAGGCGTGAGGACAAGTTGACTGGGATTTGTTTCGTCGCCAAGTCCATCCACGGAGGCTACTGCACCATGGCCGTGGATGAAGGGGTGAAGCCCAACAAGGGCGTGCTTCCCAGCGATGACGACTCTACCAAGGTAAAACCCACCGTCGATGCTCTTATTGCCAAGTTTGATATCATGACTGATACTTTGATGAGTCAAGATAAGCTGCTAAAACGTGCAGCTCATAAGAGAAAAGAGTTTAAGGACAAGCTAGAAGTTGTGGAGAAGGAGCTTGAGGAAGCTAAGAAGCTTGTCGTTCATGTGTCTGATGAGGTTGAGTGCGATGAATGTGTTGTTCATATGACCAACTTTTCTGAGTTGCAATCTAAGTATGCTGTCTTGTTAGATGAGAATGATGAGCTGAAGGCTAGGTCTAGCTTGTTGGGTGCATGCAATTCCTGTCCAGGCTTGCAATCTGAGCTGGCAGAGAAGAATGCCAAGATTCTTGCTCTTGAGAAGGCCAGTTCAGATAGCACGGTTGTTGAGTGTGCACGTTGTAAGAGCTTGGTGTTGGAGCTTGAGTCTTGTAGGCGTGACAAGATGAGATCCGAGGAAGCCAACACATACCTTCGTCCATATTGAATTGGGTGTCTTGTAGTGAGCCGTAGTTGGGCATGATGATGAGCTAGTTCAGGCAGGGAACTGGGACATCGGGAGTAGGCTTTGCTCTAGGTGGAAAGGGTGAACATGTCTATGGCAAGGTTGGTGAGTTCAGTGGTTTGTGCCCAAGTGAGAAACCTCCCACTACTCCCAAATTGATCAAGATCACTCCACCAAAGCCTACTGAGCCTACTGTCAAAGATGGAGTGTTTGAAGAACCTCCAAGAGCTCCACCCCAGAAACAAGTTTAGGTTCCAAAACCGAACCATCTCAGGAACTCACTTGACACTCTATAGAACATCTCTGAGGATCCCCTTCCTAAAGCCAAAAAGCCACCAAGAGTGAACCATACCCACAAGAGAGTGAGCCAACAACTACCCAAGAGAGAGGTGAGGTATCACTGTGACTACTGCCATAGGGATGGTCACCTTGCTGAGTTTTGCTATAGAAGGAAGAGAGATGAGCGGTGGAGTTGAACAACCGGAACATGTACCACCCGCCCCATGGCGTACATGTGCCGCCTGTTCAGAGACGCAGTGATAGGCCAAGAGGTGCAATGCCTCAAGGTGCTAGGCCTCAGGTTGCGAGACCACGTGGTGGTCGTGGTGCTCGTGCCCGACGTGGTTCAGGTCATGAGCAATATGGCTTTGGACCTCGCAGCGGTGGCTTTCAGTCCCACAGCTCTAGCGGACCACGTTTTCCCCCACGTGGTGCCCGCTTTCCTCAAATGGGACATGGCATGTTTGGTGTTTCTCCTAACACTTTTCCAGGAAAAATGAGCCAACACTGGTATCCTTCACAGTTTACTAACCCTAGTGTTGCGCCATTTGCTCATCCCATGTCCTTCTATTGATGCAGGACGGAGGCCTGGAGAACACATGGCTCATTGATTCTGGCTATTCGCGCCACATGACCGGAAATTCAAAATGGTTCTCCAGCCTCGACCCCGTGCAATGTAAGGAGTACATCACATTCGGGGACAATAACAAAGGTAAGGTGCTTTCTCGTGGGACCATTTGGGTCAACGAGAGTTTTGTCTTGAAGGATGTTGCTTTGGTTTCGAATTTGCATTTCAATTGGCTTTTAGTTTCGCAACTTCTTCGGGATGGCTTTGAAGTGCGCTTTAAGACCGGCTTGTCACGAGTTCTTAATTCCTAGAAAAATCTTGTTTGCCAGATTGTCCCTTTTGGCCCTGTCTTTCGAGCTGATTTTTCTCACTCCTTTGACTCTTCTTGATGTTTGGTGGCCAGATCCTCCTCTAAACTTAGGAAGTGGCATAGGAGACTGGATCACTTGAGTTTTGACTTACTACCTAGGTTGAGCTCACTTGACTTAATCCGAGAATTGTCCAAGTTAAAATTTGAAAAGGATTTGGTTTGCCACCCTTGTCATCATGGGAAGATGGTTGCCGCTTCTCACCCACCTATGAACCAAGTCATGACCGAGGAACCCAGCGAGTTACTTCATATGGACACAGTTGGTCCAGCTCGGTAATCTTCGAGAAATCTGGTATAAAACGATGGTAGTAACCAGCTAATCCTAAGAAACTTCTAACCTCAGGAACTGTGGTCGGTGCCTTCCAATCCATAACCTCTTGCACCTTACTTGGATCAACTGAAACTCCATTTTCTGATAGAATGTGACCAAGGAAGGAGACTTTCTTCAACCAAAATTCACACTTGCTAAACTTAGCATACAACTTATGATCTCTAAGTCTGGTCAAGACAATTCTTAGATGCTCTTCATGATCCCTCTCATTCTATGAGTACACCAGAATGTCATCAATGAATACAACCACAAACTTATCCAATTCTGGCATGAAAACTATATTCATCAAAAACATAAAGTATGCAGGAGCATTTGTCAAGCCAAAGGACATGACAAGATACTCATACAACCCGTATCTGGTGAAAAATGCGGTTTTCGGTATATCTTGTGGCCTAATCTTGATCTGATGGTAACCGGATCTCAAATCTATCTTGGAGAACACCTTAGCCTTGGCTAACTGGTCAAACAGAACATCAATATGTGGCAAGGGATACTTATTCTTGATGGTTACAACATTAAGTGGTCTATAATCCACGCACATTCTCAACGTGCCCTCTTTCTTCTTCTTCACAAACAAGGCGGGACATCCCCACTCGGACTTACTTGGCCGGATAAACCCCTTTTTTGATAACTCTTCTAGTTGCTTCTTCAGCTCAACTAACTCATCCGGAGGCATCCGATAGGGTCTCCTTGAGATCAGAGCTGTTTCGGAGATTAACTCAATTCCAAACTCAATATCCCTATCTGGCGGAAGACCAGGTACTCATCTGGGAACACATCTGGAAACTCATACACTACTGGAATCTGATAAATAGGAATAACTTCCGTAGCACATGTCACGCTTATAAGGTTCGTTCTCTGAGGCAATGGTACTTGGAAAGTACCCTCACCCTGGGGATCCTTAAGGGTAAGTACCCGACTCCTTGTATCTATTACTGCTCCCCAATCCTTCATCCAATTCATTCCTATAATGACATCCAGAACTAGTCCAGGCATAACTATCAAGTTCACTCGAAAATGTCTGCTACCTAATTCAAGGGTTGCCCCTCGAACCATCTGATTGGTCAAAACATCAGCCCCCGCTGAACTTATACGGTAACCATAACCGAATTCTGTGCACAGTTGTTCATGTTTCCGTGCAAATGCTTGACTCATAAAAGAATGCGATGATCCAGAATCAAATAGAACAACTGCAGGGTGTTGATTAACAGTAAACTTACTAGTGGTTATGGGCTCTCCCTTAGGGATCTCATCCATAGACGTACTATGCACCCAAGCAGTATAGGTCTGCTGCTTCTTCTTGGGCGGATAAGGACAGAACCTTGAAAAGTGGCCGGGTTGATCACAATTGTAGCAGGGTCCTCTTACTATACCAGCAGATCCCACTGTTCCCTTGGAGCTGCCTTATCCCGCAGTTGTGGTTGTCTTGTTGGACTGCACTGCCATCTTGTAAGGCTTCTGTGGTCCCCTGAAATTCTTACCTCTCTGTTGTGGTGGCCTGAACCTAGCGCCAGGTGCAGATGGACGATAGTGGAGGATGACCTCCCGCAGGTGCTCTTGCTTGGGACGGGCCACCCTCTAGTGCTCTCTTGCGAGTCTTGGCTATGGTACTGGCGTTGTTGTTCTTTTCCTGCTTCAGACAATCACTGATAAAGTCGTTGAATCTGGCGCGGGTGTTGGTACCCACATGCTTCATCATCTTTGGATTGAGTCCTCTCTTGAAACTGGCAATCCTTTTAGCATCGGTGTCAACCATGTCAGGAGCATAACGGCACAGGTTATTGAAAGCATGCAAATATTGTGTTATAGTTTTGGTGCCCTGATTCAATGCCAAGAACTCTCCCAACTTCATCTCGGTCAGCCCGGGTGGAATATAAACTCAACGGAAGGCCTCAGTGAACTCTCTCCACGAAATCTGAGCATTGGGGGGGAAGGTGGTGCGATGATGCTTCCACCACATTCCCGCTGGCCCTTGCAACTGGTGTGCAACATACTCGGTCTTCAATTCCTCCGTCAGCCTCAACACATAGAATTTGTCTTCCATGGTGTTGATCCATTCTTCAGCATTAAGTGGTTCTGTTGCCTCCTAGAATATTGGCGGCCTGGTGTCCACAAAATCCTTGAAGTTGTTGTATTGATTCACCCCATTGCCACCACCCTGATTGTTGTCGCGTTGAACATTGTGGGCAATGGTACGCAGAAAATCCTCCATGTTCTTTTGAGATTGCTCCGTGTTGCGCTGACTCCCGAGCAATTGTGCAAAGAACATCTCTGGAGTGAGCGGGGGAGGAGGCGGCAAATGCGGTTCATGGTGGGGCTCGTTGTGGTTGACATTGTTTCCACCACTACCACCTGCCCCAGCACCATTACCACCCGTCTCAACGGCCTCATAAGTGGTACGATGAGTGTTTGTCATCTGCATATTTCAGCAACAAGTAATGGTTGAGTGAAGCTGTAGTAATTGTGAGTGAATGTAAAATTATGCCGTACTGAATTCACTGGAGAGAATAAATTCATACAATAAAACAGAGGCACAATAATCGCATCCCAATTAAAACAACATCACTAATAAATTACTTTAAATACAAACATCGCGTCCATACAACCAAATTGCCAGCATACATACACTGGACTTTTATGTGTTTGGATATTGCATTACTAACCGAGTTCCAACCACATGCCAAGTCTCATAAGACCGAAACAAGATACATTAGGTTACATGCCGACAAAAGAAAGGTCATCGCGACAGGACCTAAACACTAGCGCAAGGCAACTAGCCTACTCCTCGGGGCCATCGTCGGGGTCAGAGACGTCACCATCGCCCCCAGGTGAAGCCACAGGCTCGTCCTCGTCATCGTCGTCGATGTCCATGCCAGCGGCGTCTGGAGGAGCATAAGGGCCAACCCCATTGTAGAGCGTGTGAAACTCCTCGTGCAGGTTGACGTTGTACTCCTCTAGCTTATCGACCCTCTGCAGCAGAAGGTCCCTCTCGTTCCAGGCTTCATTCCTCTCCTGAACCAACTGTCCAATCATGCGGTCTGCATTTTTGTTGGCCTGAGTCAACGTATGCACCTGCTGCATAGCACCATCATCTCTCTCTATCGCCTGGTCCCGCTGCAAGCTCATATCAGCCAACTGCTCCTGCAAACTAGCTATAGCACGTGCCTGCTTCTTCTTCTTCTGCTTCCTGGCCTTGAGCCTATCATCACCACGCAGACCAGTCAACGTCCAGTAGGTGCACTCAAGACCATGATACACTCTGATAGCTGCAAACATAGCACTCATAGCGTGGTTGTCGCTAGCCTATCCTTCATCTGGATCTCTGACCAAAGCACTTCCTTGAGGCTGAACCCAAATAGCATCACGAGGATCATCCCTAGGAAAAGTGCTAGCCAGAGCTGCTGCCAACTCATTGGGAAATCTACTCATGATGCCCCTGATGACACAGAAAGCTGCTCCCTCTGCACCCTCAACAGGAGTACGTCCCTAAAACTCCAAGTGCCAACCATCCCACTCTGGAACATCGCCAAGAGCAGGAACTGTGATCTCTACCACTACAAGTCCATCCTCTGCTAACTGGCTCTCACTCCAAGAGTACACCGGCTCCTGACCCTCTAGGTACCCCACATCATGGAGCACTCTCCAAAGCAAGGTCGGCATGCCAAACTTGCTTAAGAAGGTGTCCGTGGTGCGGCGCTCCCGCGGGGCCAACTGGCATCGAGGTGCTCTTCCTCCGGTGGACTTACGGGCAGTCTGCTTCGTGCGGGCCATCTGTAGCAAAGGTTTTTATTACCCCGTGAGAACATATTTTAAGTGATACAACTTTTATCAAAATGAGATAAGCAATTTATAAGGGGAGGAATGCATGACATGAATGAAATGCACAAGTAATATGATGTATGTACGTGCCGTACGTTCTCACAAACTTATGAAATAATAATTTCTAGCGATGAATTCGGTGGCAAACAAACGATCTCTCATATACGTAATTAATACATTCTACACGAAAACGTTGTTATGTACCTGCAGAAAATTCATTTTAGCCCAGTTCCCAATGAATGCATAAAAGCAGTAAATTTATCTACATGCTCTACATGAATCCCTAGATACGCGTACAGCGGTAGTAACTACCCGAACCATCGTTCTAATGACGGCATCGCCTCAATGGATGGAATACTCACACATGAGATACCTTTGTAAAACATGCGTAGAACATGTAGTTACTCCAGCATCATATAAGAACTCTCCCTAGATCGGCGGTGTATCCGATCATGCTCTCACAACTCACACTTACCGAGGCGTAGAGGCAAATGGTCCATACACTACCACTCAAACAAGTGGTACTCATACAATAGCACGCCGTATGAGCAACGAAAGTAGAAATATGATGCAAGAACCCCAAGTCAGTACTTAAATAAGCCACCTAGAGTCCTTAACTGGGCATAAAGGATATGACCACTGGCACACTCTTTAGTTCGGAAATCATGTTTTTCAAACGCCTTTTTGTTTTAAATACACTTGTGAACAGTAACACGCTAAACCATGCTCCGATGCCAGCTGTAACAGAACTGACCAATTATATGAAATTAAGTAGGAAAATCACCCGCCAGAGCAGACGATTTAGCAAACTTAAGCCCATATAACCCGGTAGTCCATGAAATCACAAAGGATTTCAAACCAACTCACATACCAGCCAAGATCGTAATAAGTTTAGCGGTCACCATCACATATTACATAAAAGTTCGCATCACAGATACATTAGAGTTTAAACATAGTTGTTACAAACTGAGTTCAAATATAAAGTAGCGGAAGCCATTTGTTCAAATTCACACACACACTCACATAGAGTTCAATTACAGTGCCAACTGATGATCATCTTCCAACAAAAGCATAAGACGAGACGTAAGGAATGACCATGCCCATGGTCCTAAGCATCACCCATCGCAGGATAAAGGCAGTTGATACAGTAGCCGTAATACATCTGCCCATCTGCAACAAGTGGGAACAAACCCTGAGTACGAGAAGGTACTCAGCTAGACTTACCCGACAAAACCAAAAATAAAGTGACACCAAGGATTATGAAAGGCTTTATAGTGGGGTAGCTGACTCATTTGCAAAAAGGCATTTTTAGCAATTGGAGAACCTTTCCAAAAACGTTTCTGCCAAGTTAATCATTATTAACCTGTCGACTACATTTGCACCTATACTAGAGCAAGCATGCAATTAAGCAAATAATGATAACCAATGATCATTAACAACTTCCATAATGTCATATCCATTATAACCATCCAAGTGTTCCAACAACATTACTACGATGAAGTAACTCAAGTCAAGTGTTCAGTATCTAGTGAACGATGGCGATTCGAATCGATTATTAACCAGCTAGTAGTTTATTCCTTACACAAACCGCACTCACCCGCTAAAGTGAGATATTGGTCACCGAGTCAACTATTCAGGTAAAATCTCGAGTTCGCCAGGAACCACATGTACCCGGGGGCCGACCGACTGCCTTTCGGTTTTATCATCGCGCCCCCGTGTCCTACCACATCTTCCCCGGTACAGTGCGCTGCGGGCAATCCACTCGGCCTAAATAATCTCCTAATTTCGTAGTCGAAAGGTACGTTATTCGGCCAACTAAATGTAAGGCATGCGTTCAACATGACTCGAGGCCCAACAACGGTCGGTCCTTAATTGACACAGAAGGAAAGCACTGTAGTCTGAAACCCTATAAGTCTCCGTCCGGTCTCAACTTCACATTAACACTTAGTTATACCATGACGACATAGTAATACGAGCAGATCCAGGTAACCACCTATAGCTCGCAGGTGACAGGAAATCACCCGACTTCTACCGGTCTAAGCCAGCTAAGCATTGACCCGACTGCAGATATCAGGGTAACAAGGATATAGTATAACAAAGGTAAATAAGGAATAATGCAGCAACGGTTGCAAACTCCTGAACATAATGCATCAATTAAAGTAAAGCATTAATTAATAACTGCAAACCAGGGGAGAAAAATGCTCCAGGGCTTGCCTCTCTCGATGGAGCTCGGGCGGTGATCGGGGCACTCCAGAAGTTCTTCAACGTCCTCCTCGTCTGCTTCAGTCACCTCTTGAGACTGCACCTCGAGCTGCTCCTCGGGTACGACGACTGGGCTCTCGGTTTGCGATCCTATATGATGCAGATGCATAAGTGCTTATACAAACGGTGCATCAGATGAAATGAGCACAATGAATATGCTTGCATGCAAGGTAGATGAGCATGATTCGCTTTAATAGGTAGAGTATAATACAAATCTCATACAAGGTAGTCCATATCATCCAAGAACATGTACTACTAGTGCATGTCATCTACTGCATTCTCTTAGACTACTAACATGCTTAGTCCACACATCTCATTGGATGCTTCAAAGATACACCAAAGCTTTACTAAGTTCTTAATCATGCATAAAGCATTATTTGATTAAATCCTAATTAATAATAGGTTTGAATAGTAACATCTATTTTTACAACATAGAAAAATCTTAGAAAATTACTATAGCACAGTACTATCCTAAGTAGACTACCATAAAAATTTCATGGCATTTAGATAAGTAGAATAGCCTATACAAAAACGACAAGCTAGGGCCTAAATATGAGCATGAAAATACTTTGTATTATGAAAAGTATCAAACAATAGATTTAGTATTTTTCCTAGGCTCTACATAGTAAGTAATTAGTGTACAAAAATTATCACATACAGGTTTTATACAAATTTTGCTCTTTAGCAAAAATAACAAAAATTAGCCATTACAGGCATTTGAACTACACCTCATAATTTTTCTACAGAACATGCATGGAATATATTTTTTCTAGAAAGTACATTACACAAGAAGAGTAACAAACTTAGAATCAAAATTTTCTGAGATTTCTATGATGCATTTCTCAAGAAAACAACAATTTTAATGATTAAATAAAACTCTACAGAAAAGTATCACAAATTCAACATGCAATATTTTTACATCATAGATCTGGTCCTAAGAAGTCTACCAAAATTTGTTTCACAATTTGTGGGGCTAAAATGAGCAAGTTATGAATTTCTAAAGCATTTTCATAATTTCTAAAAATTCATTTTCCAAAAACCCTTTTAACATCAGCCGCTGAAAACATTGAGTGCACACGGTGCAATGCACCCAGATGAACACAAAGAGATAGACGGGTGGGGCCTGCGGGTCAAACGACCCCACCGGTCAGCCACACCGTGACGGGAGAGGCGCTGACCGCGCTGATCTCGCCGCCGGTGAGCTCGCCGGCGGTGAGGTCACCAGCAGCGGCTTCCCCGTGGAGAGGCGAACTCAACGCGCTAGGCTAGGGCACTGGAGGAGCTCCCGGGTGAGCTCGACGGCGTGCATGGTGGGGCGGTGGCGCGGTTCACCGGCGGTACGCCGGTCCCGGGCATGGCGAAGGGAGGTGCGGCGCGCGTGAGGTCCGCGAGGTCAAGGCGGACGTGAAATCAAAGAAAAATGGAGGAAAAGAGGGGAAAAGAGCTCCAACCATGGAGGCCCAAGCTCGGCGGCCTTACCGTGGCGAAAACAAGGGCGAGAGTGTGCGCACGGGATGGTGGAGGTCCAGGCGAAGCTGGAGGCAGAAGCAATCGATGAATGGCGGTGCGGTGACAGAGCTGGACGCCGGCAGGTGGTGGCGACGGCGCGCGGCGGTGAGCGCTCCCGCTCGGCTTGCTACTGCAGCCGTGAGTGAGCATGCGAGCGAGAAGGGGAGCAGGGGACAGAGTGGATGGAGGAGGAGGCAAGGCGCAGCTAGGTGGGGGTGAAGGCAGGCCGGAGGCGCCGCGCGGCGAGCTCGCCGGCTCATGGCTGCCACGCGGCGAGCACGGCCTGCCACGGTCGGGCGACGTGGCGGGCGCGGCGCGGGCACGGCACTGGCGAAGGCTGGCCGGGCCGGCTTCGGCTGGTGGGCCGGAAAGGAGGGCGCAGCCCAGGAAGGTGAGAAAACGATTTTTCAATTTTTCATTTTCAAACAAATTTCGAAGATCAGTTTTCAAATCCCATTTTGAACAAGAAAATGACATTTTCTGAAAATGGCCCAAAAATGAAAGTTGCTTAGAATTTAATCGTCTACAACTTTGCTTTAGGGACCAACCAAAAATTCTGCATAGATTTTGAATTGGGAAGTAAAAGCTAAAAGGAAGGATAAGAAGGATATTTTGACCATTTTTTGAAACATTTTTAAAGCAAAATTTGACAAAACTTTGAATACCAAAGTTGCTCCAAAAATTGTGCTAAATAATTCTAGATGATTTACAATTGTAGCCAAACATGTTTTCTTAGCCTAGCAAGCATAATTATGGCAAAATAGAACTAAACAAGCATATGCAACATTCATGTTTCAAAGCGACGTTTCAGTCATTATTTCATGCGATGATAATGGATGCATAACAATACTTATGCTCATGTTTTGCAGATGCTAATGCATGCGTAACACCGGGGTGTTACAGATGACGAGCCAACCTCTTCGGCTGTTCCAGTCGAGTCTGCGACAACTACTTCGGCTCACGGTCCTGACCCGTCTTCTTCCACTACTTGGGGTCCGCACGAGCCGCCTCCTCAGCCTACACCGGCTGCACCTGAGGAGGTCCCAGCTGCTATTGAGGGGGAGGCGACTTCTTCGAGAGAAGCACCTCGGCACATTCAGCATCGCCACCCGCCTCAGACCATGATCGGCGACATCGACCAACGAGTCACGCGGTCCAGGTCATATCACATTTTACACTTCACTCACTCTGCTTTCGTAGCTTCTTTTGAGCCTCGAGATATTGGACACGCACTATCTAATGCCGATTGGGTCAATGCTATGCACGAGTTAGAGAACTTTGAGTGGAACCAAGTGTGGGTTTTAGTTCCACCTCCACCAGAGTATCACCCCATAGGTACAAAGTGGCTTTACAAGAACAAGCAGAGTGAGAATGAGGTGGTAGTGAGATACAAGGCGAGATTGGTGGCTCAGGGTTTTTGCCAAAAAGAGGGAATAGACTATGAAGAAACCTTTGCTCCTGTTGCCCGTCTAGAAGCCATTGGGATCCTTTTAACATTAGTAGCTTTGAAAGGGTTTAAGTTGTATCAGATGGACGTGAAGAGTGCCTTCTTGAACGGGTACATAGAGAAAGAGGTTTATGTGAGGCAACCCCCTGGCCTTGAAAATCTTAAGTTCCCCAATCATGTTTTTAAACTCCACAAAGCCTTGTATAGTTTGAAACAAGCCTCGAGAGCCTGGTATGAGCGTTTGAAAGCTTTCTTGCTTGATAAGGGTTTTAGGATGGGTTCAGTAGATAAAACTTTGTTCCTCCTCAAGCAAGGCACTGACATTCTTTTGGTTCAGATATACGTGGATGATATAATCTTCGGTGGCTCTTCTCATGCTCTTGTTGCCAAGTTTTCAGATACTATGAGCAGGGAATTTGAGATGAGCATGATAGGCTAATTGACTTTCTTCCTTGGGCTATAAATCAAGCAAACTCGCAAGGGGACATTCGTGCACAGGCAAGTACACCAAGGATGTGCTCAAGAAATTTTATATGGGTGAGGCCAAGCCTCTTTCGACACCCATGTCGACCACGACGGCCCTAGACGAAGATAAGGAAGGAGAAGCCGTGGACCAGAAGGAATACCGAAGCATAATCGGATCCTTGTTGTACCTGACGGCGACGAGACAGAACATCCAATTCGCGATCTGCTTGTGCGCGCGCTTTCAATCTTCGCCGCGCACGTCTCATCGTCAAGCCGTCAAGCGGATCCTCAGGTACCTTCGTTTCACACCCGAGTTTGGTCTTTGGTTTTCGGCCTCCTCCTCTCTTTCTTTGCGGGTATTCTGATACGGATTATGCTGGTTGTCGTGTTGAGAGGAAGTCTACTTCGGAGACTTGTCAGTTTCTTGGATCTTCTCTTGTGTCTTGGTCTTCTCACAAGCAGTCTAGCGTCGTCTAATCCACCACAAAAGCTGAGTATGTTGCTGCTGCTGTTCGTTGCTCCCAGTTGCTACGTGAAATGAAGGAGAGCAGGTGTTACTTTGCACTATTCTTTTGTTTAAAAAAAGCTGTTGCTAAGCTGGAATTTTTTTTTTGTTCAATCGTCGCCTGCCCTGTGATGGGCCCGGAAAAAAAAAAGAAACGAGGTGCATTTTGTTTGAGGAATGCTCCGTGGATATGTTTCATTGAACGAGATGGTAAAACTTTTTCTTTGACGGAGAGGCCAAAGAACCATCTAAAGATTGGATTGTTGAATTAAATCAAGAAACGTCTTTGTTTTGACCCTGGTGAGGCGTTTTTTCAAGGACGCTGCTGTTATCTGTGACCTGATCACAGTAGGATCGGAGGACCTTGTCTTCATATCCTCCACTCCTGTCGTCCTGCAGGCCCGCTCCAGGAGGCTCTTGCTGACATTGAATTTCAGAACAGTTATATTACCGACCGCCACTGCAGTCGTTTTGAGAGGTTCTGTGTGGTAGTCGATCGCGTATTCGCGTGCTATTTGTACACACGCGAGACGGCGTGAACATTTGGCTGTGTGCCAACACATCTCACGCAGGCGTCAAGACAGGTCTGGCCCGTCACTTACGTGCGTTCGTGCTGCTGGGCTTCACTCAACGGTCAACGCTAACAACAGCGCTGCGCTTCAATGAAATGGAACATATGCTTCTTTGTCTTTTCCATGCGTCCAAAGAATGTCACAGTAGTAGGCACTTGCCTTGCTCTGCTTTTGCTCCTACCGTGGCCCTCCTGTCCTGCTCCAGGCAAAGGTCCAAGTCGGTGTCGCGTGTATAGCTGCAGTTCGTGACAGACAGAGTAACACTCTGCTGTTCTCTGCAAGCGTACTCTGTTTTCCACACTAGCAACTCTGCTGACGGTAGGCAAACTGCAGAGAGGTGCTGCAAGTGCAGAAGTGCTACTGTGTGTAATTGTAGTTGGTTCTGGGTGATGGGTGATAATGCTGTTGGGGGAGCCCATACGAAATATGGGCCAACTCCCCCTTGAAGAGGCACTGAGTCGAAGGCCATGATGAAAAAGTCGAAGGTCAGAGCGCTTTGAAGAAAAGGCTAATGTAGAATAGGCGGAGGCTCTTGCAGAACAAGTGGAGGCTCTTGAGAAACAAGCGGAGACTTTTGCGGCATAGGCCGAGATGGAGTCTTCGCATTAAGAACAGCGGCAAAGAAGCTTTTGCACCACGAATGGCGTCGACGTCGGCGAAACAGCCGACAGAAGTCTTCGCACCAATGATGGCGGCAAGCGGCCTCTGCACCACGAATGGCGCCAGCATTGACGAAACGGCCGACAGGAGCCGCTGTGCCAAGGGCGGCGCCAGGCGGTCTCGGCACCATGAATGGTGCTGACCCAAGTCTTCGCGCCAAGACAACAAAGACGGTGCGAAGACCAACGCTCTGCGAAGACTGCGCAAGGGTTATTAGCTCGGCCTCTTCATGGGCCGGGATGTTAGTATCGGCAAGGACCCATTAGCAAGAGGGGCTGTAGAAGTAAAAGACTTGAGTGCCCCCGATAGCATATGTAAGAGGGCAGAATATTCTGGTATATGCCGTAGTTGTTGCAGGGGCATTTTTGTATGCCTAGGAAATTTTAACCGTACTCTATAAAAGGGGAGCCCAGCCCTGAGGAGAGGAGAGATTGAGGATGGCATGTAATTCAAAACCCTAACTATTGCCTCAGTGTGTGAACTCCATTTTTGTATCCGTGCCTCTGCTAGTCGAAGGCCTTGCCGTGGCGAGCTCCCTCCTCTCCCATTCTCACTTAGCAAACCCTAATGAGTTTTCTCCTCGGATCTTCGCCCTGGGACCCTCCACCTGAAGCCTCCATTGGGATACCTCATCCAACCGGTCTCCGTCCGGGTCCCTTGTCTCGGGGTCTCCGCATGAGACCTCCGTTTGGGGGACCTCCGCCTCTCACTCTCTCTGTCGGGAACCCCATTTCCCAACAAATGCCAAGCTCAACACTTCATGGAGCACACTATCATGTAGCCTTGCAGCTGCGTGCCTGCCGATCTGCCTCTAATCAAATTCGATTTCATTGCAAGCGAATTCACATTGCATCGAGGAGGTTAATTCATTTCATTTATGAAGATGTGCAGTCAGATTTTAGGCGTACGTCTACCACCTCCATGTATATATGCCCCTGCAAAGTTCCACTGTTGTAGGCATGTAACTCTTGCCATTTGCGCACAACAATCCCATCTCGATGACAATCACCTAATCAAAAAAAAAATCATCGACCAAGTTCTATCAAATGTTGAGGTTGCTTTCTCAACTCGAAATTCAACGGATTTGGTAGTTTGGTAACATGGAGTAGCTTTCATGGAGAGGTTCGTCTCTTTTTATTCTTGCACTCGATTGGTCTTTCAAATTTGCAGCTTGCATAAGCAATTACATAATTAGGGAGGGTGGAACACGCAGCCATGTTGTTTCTTGGATTTGAACAAGTCTTGGCCACACACAAACTTCGTTCCACGTATAATGTTGAAGGGATCGTTGTCTCGCCCTTTTCTATATATTGCTATAAGGTGTGACGTGATTGAATTTTGGTTTGATGGAAAAATGTATACAGCCACGGTAGACATCCTTCCCAAGCAAACATCCTTTAGCTCTAGCTGGCCTATTGCTACTTGATTATATTTGTTAATGACGCCATGATGAGGAGCTGATGGCTTGTCGCTTTCGTAGACATATTTTTACTGCACCATCATCTACATGGACTGGCCGGTCCTTGTAATATCTTATCTTTTTTTGAAAATAATAATATCTTATCTTACTATTACTAATTAGAGACACTAATGGAAGCACCATGTTAATTAGCACCAGACGTGCTAGAAAAATAATAAATGTATCCTATAAATTCTCACAATAATCAGAAACATTTAGCCTTTAATTTGGTAGATCGAATCATCATCATCGATAATAGCCATTGGATCTATTGTAATTTAGAATAAAAATTACTCACCACTGGGTTGTGTTCCATGTGATGGAACCTATCCATCTGGGTTGAAGTCCTCGACTTGGCACGAGTGCTCGCATTTTCCAGGATTTAACGGCGCTATGCTTTCAGTGGTAGGTGACGTCTCCGTTGACAGCGAGGTGCATGTGGTGACTTCGTGAATCTCGAGATATGTCGGCTCAGTCCTTTGTAGGTGCTCATAGGGTAGGGTTTGCGTACGTGTGTTCACAGGAGCGAGTGTTTGTGCATTTTATGGGTGTCTTCGCTGTACTGTGTAATTCTAAAAAAAATTACACATTTTACTATTATGAAAGATAATTTTAAATAACCTTCTATCTAAATTACCCACATCTGTCATTAGGAAAGATAATGTAAAATACCCCTAACTCTTTAATAAATTACATAGCTTTATCATTATAAAAGATAATGCTAAATAACTCCTAAGTTTGCATTCAACTAACCATTATATGTCATTATGAAAATAAATATTTGCATGTACCTCAGCCACTATTAAAAAAACAAAAAATCTCTCAAATCTACATGTAATTTAATATGTATGATTTTTTTGAGGTAACAGGAGGGGTTGCCCCCCTACTAGACTTTTATTAAAATTTTAGGAATAAAATACAAGGTGCCAAGTTTGAAGCTTAGGATACAAAGAATAATCTACATGTAATTTAATATGTATGAATTATTCTAAATGAATGTTTTCTTTTATAGCTAACTATTTATTGGTAGCATTACATTATATATATTATTATTATCAGTGGCGGATCTAGAAAAAAATTTTAGGGGGGGGGCTAGGCAATAGAGAGCTAGACCAACTTCACTTAATTATATCTCGTTCAAAGCTAAGATATAGCAATTTTAAACCTTTTACATGATAACTATGATAATCAATCAAAAGTACATCATAAAACGCATAAACAGAAGTAAAAGATACAATTTTTAGAACTAACCAACAAAAAATCGATAGATGATGACGCATTCACAAAGTGTCACAGTCGTATTCTTCATGATTCATTAGAAGCAATCTATACAAGCAAAAAAAATAAATTAGTGAATCAAAGTATATACGTATATATCTGCTGTTGGCCTGTTGCATGCTGCCTTGCTGTTGCTGACGACCTGAACCTCACGTTGCCGTTGGCCTGTTCGCTGGCGTGTGGCATGCTGCTGCCTCGCCTGGCCGCCTCCCGGTGCCGCCGGTCCGTTGCTGCCGCGTCGCCCAGGCGCCTGCGACTGCGATGCCTCCACGGCTCCGCCAGCCAGGTGAGGGACGCAGGCTCCTCTGCCCGCCGTGCCGCTGGCCTGCTGGCCCTGGCCGCGCCGCTAACCCTAGCTGGAGCCGCTGCCGCTCGCCTGCTCGTGCTCGACGCGACTCGCGCATGCCCCGTCCCGTCTCCCCCCTCCCGTGACCGATGGGATGAAAGCAAGAAAAAAAGGCCGGTTTCTTAATGGGCTGTGAACTTGCTTCTCTATTTTACATCTTGGGCCACTGAAATACACAAAAAAAGGCCCAGGAAGGAGGTCAGGCGGCCAGCACCACGACCTGCTCGTCTTCAACCTCCGTCAGCGATGAGCAGCGCCTCCAGCCCCTCGTTCCCTGTGATTAATGGCTCAAATTTTTAAGGGGGGCTGAGGGGGGGCTCCATTGGCTCTGCCAGGGTAGGGGGGGGCTTGAGCCCCGGCAGCCCCCCTGGCAGATCCGCCCCTGATTATTATCATGTTTATATAAAAGGGGCCCTACATTTTGGTTACGTTCTAGGCCCCCATAAGCTCGTCTCCGGCCCTCCTCATTTACAGAAGTGGCCCTCTGAAAATTATTTTCTAGAGGTGGTAGCGATGCCCTTTTGTATGTGCGATGCCCTTTTGACCCCTAGATCATTTATAGTGGTGGTAGAACAATATGTCCTCGTCTCTAAATCAAATGCAGTAGTGTCTCCTAAAATTACTTATGTAGTAGCGATGTTCCTGCCAAGTTCCAGGCTCATAGCCTTTGCTATTTCATTGTTGAGAAAGAATATCTCCTCATCACTGCAGATTTTTCGTGGACCAAGTTATTTAGGCTGTGTTTAGTTCCTCATGAAATGCAAAATGCAAAATGCAAAATACCAACTACTTTGGAATGATGAAATGCAAAATGCCAAAATTTTTATGGGTGTGTTTAGTTCCATCCAAAATACTAAATTTTTCATGGGGTGGGTAAGGGCTTTTTGGCTTTTTGGCTTTTTTTTACCTCTTGAGGCCAAAATCCAAAATGGAGAATGGATACCTTTTTGCCAAAAATTTTGCATGGTGTTTAGTTTCATTTTGCAAATTAATGAGCCAAAACACAAAAAAATTTGAGTAAAATGGGGAACTAAACACACCCTTAATGTTTAAGGTTGCTTCCTGAACTTCAAATTCAACATAGTTCGTAGCTAGTTTGGTACCTTGTAGCTATCTCTCGGTGTGTGGCTTCATCTCTTCGTTTTCTTTACACTCTGTGGCTGAACCTGCTAAACTGTTCTAGCTGTCCCCACATTTTGCAGGAGCTGCCGTGTGATCAGTTGGTTTTGTTTCTCATTGTGATCAAATGATTGTCCCCTTATTTATTCTATGCATTGGTGTCTATAAACTACTTCCCCCACTTTTAAAGATCTGAAAAAGTTCTCACCGGTAACGATCTGCGAACTGCTTATTCTAAATAGTCACTACTGGTTCTTATTGGCAGCTTCTTTTCCTTCTTGTAAAATGATTCCTACTTGTGGTTCAGATTTGCATGTGCTGATCACACAGAGTTGGAAGGCACAAGCTTGATGCTATGTGTACCCATTTCTGTTGGACGAGTCAATCTCTCATCCAAGTGATCCTGTTGGGAGCCAAAAAAAAAGGGAAAAAAGGAAAATTTCTGTTCGGTGAGTTCAATGACTTCAGATTTGTTCATCTTTCCTCTATACTTTCATGACTGATTTAGTGATTTGCACCTTTTCTGTTGGACCTAGCTGGTCAAAGAAATCCTGTTCGGCTGTTCTGCAGCATTCTGATCTGTGTGCCATAAGGAACTTCGAGTACTCCTGGTAGCTCTAATTCTGTGGTAATGAATCTTGTTTTTCTACCATACCATTCTATTACATCCAGCCGTTCTTGTGATATTTACACTCAATCATAAGCTTGTTTGTTATTTCGTTACAGCACGAGTGCATGGGGAAAACCTTATTGAATCTGTAGCCTGGTCAACTGGCTACATACATATTTTCTGCAAGATTCCGTTCTCTTGCTGCTAAAGCAAATGATACTAAAAGGAGCAACATAGATGATTCTTCAGTTGTAGCCGGATCCTCTGTTTCTACGTCCTCTCTGTTTGGTATGTTATGTCGTTCATAAAAGGTTTCAGATGTTCTGCAGCCTTCTATCTTCTCTTAAAGCGTTGTCCTTGATTTACATGTCTTGATTTACAGGTGACGAGATCCTATTTGGGTTAAAGCGATCGGCCATCATACAAAATAACATCCATCCGTCTGTACCAACCATCGGTTGCATCCCACAAGCCAGCTCTTCGCAGCTTCTGGTAGATCAGTTGTTCCTTGGCCTCCGGTACTTGATCCAAGAAAGAGCTCTCGTTTTCATCTTTTCCTTCTCGAAATGCATGCCTAATCCTGCAGAGATAACGGAAATTTGATGTCTGAGAGCAACATCTCTGATTGATGACATCCTATTGGACGAAAAAGGAAAACAATAAAATCTTTGACACATATTGATCTCGGTGTAGAATAGTGATCAATCCCATACAGTTGTCCTGTCCTCAGTATTCAGGTAACTTCTTTAGTTCTACAAGCTCTGATTCAGTTGTAATTCTTCTTGCTGTGTGCTATGCCAGTCCAGTATTTTCCTTTTTTAGTTCTAGAATCTCTGGTTCATTTTATTATGCTTCCTATACAGTGGACCTACTGATATCCGTGTCTAGCACGCTGATCAGTGCCTTTCCAAATGTTCAGTATTCAGCTATGTTTTCGATTTCTAATAGCTTTGAAAGTTCTTATTTAGTGATTATTCTATTTGTTAATTACTTGCTAAGATCTTCTAGTCATAGGTGTTGACCATCAAGGCTGTCAACTAATCTTAGTTGTCCCCACTTTTTTCAAGAGTTGTTGTGTGAATGTGTGATTGAGTGATATTCTTTAGTTATTTATTTTCTCTCTTCGTGCACTTGACTTTAAGCTCCTTCCCCTAACTACTGGAAATTTTGAAAGTAAGGATATGAGACAACTGCTTCTGAGAGATGATCACTAGTGGTTTTTATATCAAAACTCTTTTCCTCAGGTGGTTCTGCTTCTAGGATTCACCTAATGGCGACCATATTATTTTCTTTCGCGGGGTCATGCATCCAAAAGCTCCAAGAAATTATTACAAGTGAAGCAATACAAATACTAGGTGTTAAACAAGAGCTTAGTGACCTGCAGGAAACAATGACACAAATACAGTGTTTTCTCAAAGATGCTGATCGGAGAAGGATTGAAGACTTATCAGTTAGCAATTGGCTTGGTGAGCTGAAAGATGCAATGTATGATGCTGATAATATCATTGACTTGGCAAAGTTTAAAGCAAGCAAGCTACTAGGAGAAAATCTTTCACCACCATCCGAAAAATTATCTGCATGCAATGGTTTTCCCCATATCTCTTGCTTTTCTAATATATGGACACATCGTGAGATTGGTATACAGATTAGAAGCCTCAACAAAAGAATTGAGAAGATTGCAGAATTGGGTACAAAATTTAAGTTTGAAATAGAACCTGTTGCCAGCATTTCAGATCATAGAAAAACATCCCACCTTGTCGAACCAAATGTTGTGGGAAAAGAGATTGTTCGTGCTACCAGGACATTAGTAGGGTTGGTGATGGACCATATAGGGAAGATAATAAGGCTTACAAGATAGGTATTGTTGGAACAGGAGGAGTTGGAAAGACTACCCTTGCTCAGAAAATTTACAATGATGAAAGACTTAAAGGTTACTTTGAGAAACATGCATGGATTTGTGTTTCCCAACAATACTCTCATGTTTCTTTGTTGAAAGAAATACTTCGAAATATCAAAGTGCACCAAGAGCAAGGTGAAAGTGTAGGAGAGCTACAAGGCAAACTTGCAGAAGCCATTGAAGGAAAGAGCTTTTTGCTTGTGTTGGATGACTTGTGGGAGTCTGATGTATGGACCAATCTGCTAAGAACTCCATTAGATGCAGCTGCTCAAATAACAATTTTAGTAACAACTCGGCACGATACAGTTGCAAAGAAAATTGGAGTTGCACATATGCACCGAGTTGATTTGTTGTCAGAGGAAGTTGGATGGGAGCTACTCTGGAGGAGTATGAACATCTTTGATGAAAAAGAAGTGCTCAACTTGCACGGCACTGGAATTGAGATTGTACAAAAATGTGGTGGTCTTCCTCTTGCAATTAGGGTTATGGCTAGTGTCCTAGCAACAAAGGAGACAACAGAGAATGAATGGCGGAAGATTCTAAGTAATGATGCTTGGTCAATGAGCAAGCTTCCTGCTGAACTGAGAGGTGCTTTGTACTTGAGTTATGACCAGCTGCCACAAATCTTGAAGCAATGTTTCCTTTACTGTGCTTTATATCCTGAAGATTGGTCAATGCAACGTGATCATCTTGTTATGTCTTGGGTTGCTGAAGGCTTTATAGAGAAGCAAGAGAACCAACTAATGGAAGATATAGCAGAAGAATACTACTATGAGTTGATCTCAAGGAGCCTCCTCATACCAGAACAACGCTATGCTGACCAACAACGGTGCAAAATGCATGATCTATTAAGGCAGCTTGCTCATTATTTATCAAAGGAGGATTGTTTCCTTGGAGCCCCACAGTTGCTGGAGGGTACAATTGTATCTAAGCTACGACGTGTGTCATTTTTAACTGACAAGGAAAAGGTTATTTTGCCAAGTCTGGATAATCAACAATTCAAAGTGAGAACTATAATAAGTTTTTGTGGCAAGTCACTAAAAATTGAACCTTCAATGTTCAAAAGATTTCTGTATGTTCATGTTTTGGATCTCAGCAGGTCAAATATGAAAATAATTCCAAACTGTATTGGAAGTTTGATTCATCTCTGTTTGTTTGATATTCAGGGTACTAGTATAACTTGCCTTCCAGAGTCCATTTGTTCATTAAAAAATCTTCAGGTATTGAACTTGCAGCAATGTGGCAGTTTGCACAACCTTCCTTTAGCAATCACTCGATTATGTAGTCTAAGGCGACTTGGTCTTAATAAGACACCAATAAACCAAGTTCCAAAAGGAATAGGCAGATTAAAGTCTCTCAATGATTTGGGAGGATTTCCTATTGGTGGTGGCAATGTTAATAGTGCTAGAATGAAAGATGGATGGAACCTGGAAGAGTTGGGCCTTCTTATGGAGTTGAAGAGCCTTGATTTGATTAATCTGGAAAGAGCAGGTCCTTGTAGTACTAATTCGCTGTTAATAAACAAAAGGTATCTCAAAATATTATGTCTACGGTGCACTAAAAGTACAGACGAACCATATTCTGAAGATGTTGTAATAAATATTGAGAAGACTTTTGATTTGCTAATCCCAGCACACAACCTGGAGGATCTCCGTTTTGTGAATTTCTTTGGTCAGAGGTTTCCCACCTGGCTAGACACTGCTGCCGATTTGCCTTCACTGACTTATTTGACCCTCATTGATTGCAAATCATGTTTACATCTTCCACCAATCGGTCAGCTCCCCAACTTGAAATATCTGAAAATCGATGGAGCCACCGCAGTCACCAAGATCGGACCCGAATTTGTTGGGTCTAAGGTGGGTAATTTCAGATCTACAGAGGCAATTGCTTTCCCCGAGCTTGAAATAATAGTCATCCGCTATATTTTTTTTGAGCATTCAACGGGGGGGGGGGGGGGGGGGGGGTGGATTCCCCACCTGATTTTGTATTGATTTATCATCAACAACCTCATTTTTAGGGAATGAGGCTATATGCCCAACTGGGAGGAGTGGTCCTTTGTTACTGAAGAAGAACAACAAGAGGCAACACCAGCAGGTAAGGAAGGGGGAAAGGATGAGGCTGCTGTAAATCAAAAGGGGGAAGCCCCACCTCCAAGGATGCAGCTGCTGCCACGACTGAAGGAGTTGTCACTTCGTGGGTGCCCTAAACTGAGGGCTCTCCCAAGGCAGCTTGGACAGGAGGCCACCAACTTGGAGATGGTCCGATTAAGATATGTGCATAGCCTTAAGGTGGTGGAGAACCTCCGTTTCCTCTCTAAGCTCCTTATAATCGCAGATTGTAAAGGCCTGGAGAGGGTCTCAAATCTTCCCCAAGTGAGAGAGCTGCGTGTACAGCGTTGTCCAAACTTGAGGTGCGTTGACAGGGTGGACAACTTGCACCAGGTGTTTCGGACAAAGGATACGCAAGGTGTCTCCTCATCACAATGGTTGCCGGGGCTCCAAGAGCAGCACCGACAGCTGCACGGAGAGGACATGGATGTCTACACTGGTCCATGGTGAACGTGTTGAGATTCACAATCAAATGGCTATGAAGATGTAAGGTATGACCATTTGCTAGATTTTCTAATTTGGTCGCATGTTTGTCTTCTCCGCTTTTAATCATCCGTGTCTGTTTTATTTTATTCAGGTCATGAGGCGTTGAGGACGGAAGCTATAGAAGCTCGTTGTTAATACGTCAAGTGCCTACACATGTAGTAAGTCTGGATCAAGCTGGGCAGGACGTGCGCATGCTGGCTAGCCAAAGCCAATCCAAATCCTGGAAGGACGGACGTGTGTGTCATATGAAAGCTGATGCAGGGATTCGCAGAGTGTTGTCCTCTGCTTCTCGTTGAAGAACAAAAGATATGCCTGCCTGATCAAGATCCCTAATAACCAGTGTTGTGTACACCTGCATGTCTTAATAAAATTATATGCTACTCAAGTATTTCGGTTTTTGTGAACTTGTGGTATGAAGAGCTACATCTGTTGAACCTGTTGTATCAAAGTATGATATGCCATGTGAAGTGTGCTCGTAATTCGATTCCATGCATTTTTTTTCAAAGTATGTAGTCGATCGCGTTCTACCTGCTGGGGCACTGGGCTGCGCATGGGTCCACCATAATTCAAAGCGGAATCTGCAGTAGAATCACATAGCATCAGATACCAAGACTACGAAATCCGTTACTCGTCAGTCTTCTCAGTAAACACATCACAACGGTGGCTGCCTGGTGGCTGCCTTGCTTTCTTCGAAACTCCCTTCGAGTGCTCTGCTGTCCGCTGGCCATAACTAGGTGTCCTCTCTGAGCTCAGAACTTTCTTCTCTCCTGAAGTTACCTGTACATTTGCCTGGCTCAGATGCATTCTTCTACCAAAGGGCGGTGAAACCCTCAGAGGAAAACAAGTCAACCTGAAGCACTGAAGCTCCATTGGGAAGCCGGACTCGCTGCTCTATGATTCCCATCGGAGGTCGTAATATAAATGTCGCCATGGTTCCGATAGCCGGAGCGGCAGTGTTACGTGGAGGAGTCACAAAGGCCACGCGGTTCCAATTGGTGGCCCAAGCCCAAACCCAAGTGGAGGGGCGCTTGTTCAACACCATGTAATGTAAGCCCAGATGCAGCCCAACACAAATGTACTAGTGGGCTGGAAAATATGGTGGTCATTCAAACGTGGCAACATATGCAGGCTGTAGTGAAGTGCGGCAATTATATATTAAATTATAGTTGTCAAATTCTGATGAAAGAAGCAAGTGTTAAGTCATCTGAGGCACACCCGGCGCAGAACACATAAATAACCCAATGAAAAGACTGTACTTATGACATATTTTTATTTGGTTCAAAAAAATCTCTATGAGGCACACCTCCAGCGGCGGAACACAGAAATATAATGTTTGGAATTTTGCCTTTTTTCGCTGTGGTCCTAAAGATTTTTGTATCAACCAAAATTTTTGAGCAATGCTATCCAACAAACACTCGATGTCTCCTCACCTGCACGCCCTCTCTCTCCAAATCCGGTGGCCTTAGGAGGGGAAATAGGGGGAGACAAGCTGGCCAGGTGGTAGGGACGACGGGAGAATGGTGTTCGGGTCCTGGCAGCGGCTGAGGTGGCTAGCTAGGTCGGGGCGGCATCGCCCATGGCCGGATCTCGCCATGGAAGAAGGAGGGGGGAGTGGACAGAGGCCGCGGCTGGGCGGTGGTTGGCGACTGGGGCGAGGAGGAACAAGAACAGTGAAGGAAAAAGAAATCGAGTGTTCAGCCCCCTGAAACACTCGGTTGCTTTGTAAACGGCTCCAAATTTTTCTGTTGACTTTATAGCTTCGAATCCAGTATTAGACTAAACTATACTAAAATGGCACTCCATATGTATCCTCTAGCCTTACTACCAAAGCACGCGGCAACGCTTCTCCATCAGGTGTGTCCTAACCAGGCTAGTCCAGCCACCGGAAGATATATAAAATCCATATCAACAGCGCGTCATTGGTGAGAACGGTATTCGATACATACAGGACCCACACATGCATGGGCTGCACCTAATCCAAGCTGCGTCTGCCGGCTGGAGAGGCAGACTGTTATCCTTAGCAGCTAGAGCCACACTTATTCAAGCAGCATTCCGGTTTATCTTCTCTCCTTTATTAAATTTCCAAAATAGGCCATCAAGCTACTGAATACTCATATGGGAAATTGCTTGTGGAATGACTTAGTCGATAACCATAGGTATCATCTAGCAAATTGGGAGTTGGTTTCTATGAGCAAGGATTTTGGGGGGTTAGGGACTCCATGTCTGAGAGACTTGAACATTAGCTTGTTAGGTTCCTGGTTGAAGAGGTATAATTCAGACAGAGACAAGCTCTGGAAAGAGCTTATAAATTATAAGTATAACACTCAGAAACCAAACATTTTCCAATCTAGAACAGCTGGGGCCTCCAATTTTTTTAAAGGCTTTATGTGGGCTGCCCAACCTGCTAAAATAGGTTATAGATGGAAAATAGGCAATGGGATGAAAAATAGACTGTGGGAAGATAATTGGCTAGGTTCCTCTAGTTTGGCTATTCAATTTTGGCCTCTGTATAGGATCCTAAATGAAAAGAATAAATCAATTGCAGAGCTCTAGGATGGGCATGAACTTAAATGCACCTTCAGAAGGAATGTTAGTGAGAATCTCTATCAGGACTGGATGGAAGTGGTAGAGTTGGTCTCTACAATAAACCTGAGTAATGATGAGGATGAAATGGTTTGGCAATTTACATCCTCTAGGGCTTACTCTTCTCAGTCCCTTTATAAGATCATTAATTTTAGGGGCATTAAATCAGTTCATGTTCCAACACTGTGGCATATTAAGATACCTCCTAGGGTGCATTTCTTTCTGTGGCAATTATCTAACAATAAAGTCCTTACTAGAGATAACCTAGATAAAAGAAGGAAAGTAGAAGATCCTTGTTGTCTCTTTTGCTCTGAACATGAATCAGTTCAACACCTGTTCTTTGATTGTGTAGTTGCTTCTCAATGTTGGACTGTTATTTCTAATATTACTGATATTGTAGTAGGCACTGATTTAGCTGTCATAGGCCAGTTTTGGCTCAACAATAAGAGACATTGTGTGTTGAACATTATTACTTCTATTGTTTTTTGGAGCATATGGAAACTCAGGAATGAGATTCTTTTTCAGAATGTTGGCTGGAGAAGTATGGACATATTTCTCTACAAGATAGCTGGGGTGTTACAAAGCTAGGAAGTGCTATGTCCTATGGAGAAGAGGAACCTGTTACAAGAAGCTGTGAGGAAGATCAAGGAGGTCCCTAGGACAACTTTCTGTCGGCTGGGTCCAGGTGCCTGAAGATCCCCAGAAATCAAATATCCAAGAGAGAAGATCAGGATGGTACTCTGGGTGGCCTGCTCTCTCACTTGAGGACATTTTTCTGAGGATAACAAGAGTCTGATGCCAGTGCTGCTGGCCTTGTTGCCCCTGAAAACAGGCGCAATTCTCTGAAGACGACCAAAGAAAGTTGGCTTCTCGTGGAGTTCTGTAATGTTGAGCTCCGTTATCAGACAATTTTAGTTTTTCGCTTCTTTTCTGGCTGTCGTTTTTGGGCGTCGAGTCTTTCTACCTTCCTCGACCTGCAGGTGTGAGTTGAGTTTTTGATCTTAAACCTGTGCTGTAAACTGTGATGTTTTGGCCTTTTGGCTTTAAGTTGGAAGGCCGGGGCGGTTTTGGCCCTTGAACTAAAAAAAAAATCCATGCTGTGTCGCTTGAGAACGAAACAGAATTTGCTACTCGGAAGTCAAGAACTAGTCCCCGCGTGTGTACGTATATATAGTGCACACACGCATGACCACCACAGCTCACACTAAAGAAGGGTCCGTTCTCATCTCTTTCTCTCTCTCTAAAAAAAAGGGGGCCAGTTCAAAGGTATCACTCGACCAGTGCCGACCGAGCAAGCATGGGCATCACACGGCTCATACCTGCGGCCGTGAAAGGAGGGCCGGACGGGGCGAGGCAACTGCTGCTGCATGGGCGGCCGCGGAGGGGTAACTGCAGGCCAGCTGGGGAGGGGGGACGGCCGTGCTACGCCGGCCAGGGTGGGCCACCCGCGCCGGGGCAGCACCGGGCCGCCGGTGGAGGGGCTGGGCAACCGGGGAGGGGCGGCCGGCGGTTCGCCGGTCGTTTGGCAAGCCGGGGCGGCTGGTGCTATGCACGGCCGCGCACGGGGCGTGGCGGGCACGGAGGGACGGCGTGGCTGCGGTGCCGTGCAGTGGTGGCGGCACGATGTCGGCTCGGCGGGGCTCGGCGGCTCGGTGCGATGACGAGCGGCGGCGCAAGCGTCTGGATGAGAGAAAGAGAGAGGAACAGAGGAAGAAGAGTTACCGGGCCCATATGTCAAAATGCTTGGTGCCAAGCCTTGACACCAAGATCTACGGCACCAAGGCTTAGCGCCAATGAGACTAGCGCCAAGCACCCTGCCACGTCAGCCCCACGACGGAGGGGCTTGGCGCCAATGACACTGGCGCCATGACGTTGTAGCTTGGCGCCGATGACTATGGCGCCAAAAACAGAGTCCATTTTTTGAAATCTTTCCACTAGGGACACATTTGAGAAAATCTTTTGAAAAAAGGGCAAAAAAAACAAAAAAGACGGACAGACACATAAGACACACTGAAGAAGGGTCAGTTCTCAGCCCTCTCAAAAAGAGAGGAAGAAAGAAAGGCCAGTTCAAAGGTGTCACTCAAAACCGTAGCTAGCATGGCAGGAGACGCCTCCGGTGGTGGTCGCCAAGAGCTTACACTGCTGGGTTTGTGGCCGAGCCCGTTCGTGATCAGGGCGCGCAACGCGCTCAACCTGAAAGGCCTCACCTACTCTTACACCGTAGAGAGCCTCCACGACAAGAGCGAGCTGCTCCTCAAGTCGAACCCTGTGCTCAAGAAGGTGCCCGTGCTCATCCACAACGGCAAGCCTATCTGCATGTCTCAGATCATCGTGCAGTACATCGACGAGGCTTTCCCTCCCGCCGCCGGCCGCGCGCCCATCCTTCCCTCTGACCCTTACTTTTTTTTTCGAGAACGTGCTTGGCACGTGTTTCATTAAGAGAAGTTAGAGTTGATACAACATAGTTATGCGGCGAACAATAGCGAGTTGCCGAGGACACCGCACAGGCGCACACTAACACAGATCACTGGCTTGACGGTGGAGCTAAGATAGTGTACTAAGAAAACAACAAATTTTGCGACGAGGGGAGATGAGCCCGCTAGTCCAGGCACAAGCGCCGCCGCCCGTGAGCACCGATCAAGGGGAAGAGCTCCTGCAATGCCTCGCGCTTGGACGACGACAACGGCTCTCGGAACGTCTCGCGGAACCGAGCGGCGATGGTTGCGTCAGGCGTCGCCGGTGCTGACCGCAGGGCGCACGCCGACGGCTGCCATTTGCCGAGCAAGACTCGCTTGGCCTGCTTTTCTGGGTTCGGGTCACGGAAGGCGGACATGGTAGCAAGTCTCTCGCTGCGGCGCGGCACCCAATTCTCATCTCGCATGCGCGAGACACGAAGGCGCGGCGGCGACTGGATCAGCGGTACCTCGAGCGGCAGCCTTAGGCCGGCGATGAAGTCTTCGACCGAAGGAGGAGTGTCCACCCCGTGTACCGGCGTAGAAGGGCCGTCGTCGGTGGGCTGAACGGGCTGCCCATCATTGTCGGTGCACACATCGACGTCCAGTTGCGGATGCACGAACATTGTCGGTGCACTGTCCACTACATCACCGTTGGGCGGGCTGACGGCCTGCGAGACAACGGGAGCATTAGGGCAGCTGGCAGAGATGTCGTGTTCGTCTGCCATGGCTTGAGCAGCCCAGGACGACTGCTTTGGCACTCTGTGCAGCACCATCTCCGGCTCCAAAGCAGCTACCCGTTGGCCTGAAGATTCCCGCAGCGATGTTGGGCACCAGTCCACCTCAGTGAGACAAAGCATGGGGTCCAGATGCTCAGGCACAACGATCGGAGAGGAGAGAATTCGAATTTCAAACTCCTGGGAAGCCTCAGATGCGGTAGGCGACGAAGGCCGTGACGTGGGGAGGTGACGAGGGCCCCCCAACAGCAGTCAGACCCGCCGTCGACCGTACGTCGGCCACGGGGCTCCGGCATGTGGGACCGGGCACTGGAATGCCCCCACGACCACAGTTGCGCCCTGGCGGTAGGTGGGCCCCCAGCCCAGGCCCCACTGGGGGTCCGACTCTCTGGCACCGACGTTGAGGCCGCCGTCGCCGTTGGCGTCGTAGAGAGCCTCTTTGGCCGCGGACAGCTCCTGCGTGCGCGGGATGACGACGATCTCCATGGCTGGTCGGGTGGATTGGCTCAGCAGTCGCCAGCGCGGTGCGTCCTTGGTCCTCGCGGCGTGACGCGCAGGAGGATGGCCACGTTTGCACTCGCGCGCACGGTGTCCCGAGCCCCTGCAGTGTAGGCACCGCGACGGGAAGCGACAATCGGCAGCGATGTGGTCTCCGGCCATGCAGTTGAAGCAGAGGCCGACTAGGGCTGCCGGGACCGGCCGAGGACACGTGGTGCACAGACGACGGCGCCAACGGCGGCGACTCGCGACGACTGTGAACCCCTCGTTGTCGACCGACGCACCGGAGCGGGGGATGTGGTGCCGGGGATGGCACGCTGGAACGTCAGCGCCAATCGAGGTCCCAGCACGGTGGGCGTGGCAGTGGGTACGGGGCGCCTGCCCGCCGGCGTCGACCGGCGCACGGACCCGGCGTTTGTGGCCCCGAGGGCGGAGCTCCTGCACCGGCACCCTGGGAGGTGGTTTGCACGGGCCTGCGTGGCGACGTGGGGAGGCCTGGCGACGGGCGTCCGCCGTGAACCCCGTAGCGGTGGAGCGTGGACGCGGGCGACGCACCAGGCGACTGGGCCCCCGGACCGCCTCTCCTCTGGTGCCGCTCTTAGTAGAACGGCCGTGGACCGCCGACGCTGGGCGGTCGGCTAGCGGCGGTGGTGTCGGGGAGACGGCGGCGCGTCCATCCTGCGCGGATCTGGGGCTTGACGCGGCGGCGTGACCCGCCAGCGGCGACGGTGCGGGCGTGGAGGGCCGTGGAGGCACGGCAGCGCCAGACCCCACGCCGGTGGCCTCGGATCCGCTGCTACTGGCGTTGGAGGTCGTGGCGTCATCTCCCGGCGTCGGCAGCGGCGTAGGGTGGTGGGGAACCCGCTGGGGCGCTCCGGATCCCGTGGGGAGGGAGGGAAGTGGAGGGGAGGAGGAGGAGGAGGAGGAGGAGGGGGAGAGGGAGGGGGAGGGAGGGGCAGGGGGCGCCGGCACCTGGGTGGCGGCCGGCGCCGGCGGCAGCGGCGGTGGTGAGGCCGTCAGGATGGGGCTTGCGAGAGCGGAGGCGAACAGAGTATCCCCTCTCTGACCCTTACGACCGCGCGGTTGCTCGCTTCTGGGCCTCCTGCGTCGAAGACAAGGTACGTACAAGCAGTCATGGCACCCTCTCCAAACTAATTGCTTGTTTCAGTAACTAACACCGACTCTGCATGCATGGCAGTTGTACCTTACGTGGGTACCCGTTTTCAGAGGCAGGACAACCGAGGAGAGGGTGGAGGCGGCGAGGCAGGTCTTCGCGGTCCTGGAGACGCTGGAGCAGGCGTTCAAGGAGTGCTCCAAGAGGAAGGCATTCTTCGGAGGAGACAGCGTGGGGCTCGTGGATGTCGTGCTTGGCGGCCACCTTGGATGGCTGTACGCCACCGAGGCCATCTGCGGGGTGAAGGTCGTCGACGCCACCCGGACACCGCTGCTGGTGGCGTGGGCAGAGCGGTTCTGCGCGTTGGATGCTGTCAAGGGGCTCGCTCATTCCGGACGTGGAGAGGCTTGTGGAGTATAACAAGACCAGGCGGGCTGGGCTTGGGCTGCCGCTGCTGTTGCCGTACGTGGAGCTGCAGCAGTAATAAGCTTGCTAGCTTATTAGGCTGACTCCAATATAATAATGGATCGAATAATACTTACAACGGATTTATTTATTTACTAGTTGTGGTGTTAAAAATAAAGTACTGTTAGGATGTCATAGGTATACTCCGTTCATTTTAGGTTGCAATATATGTTTAAGTTTTTTCCAATAATTAAGTCACACTTCCTCTGTATGAGAATAATTATGGTTTTAATTTGTGGACTTCTCCACCGCATTGTGTACTATACTTCCCAACTAATTGTTACTAGTTCGTCAACCCATGCTCTCGTAAGGGTTAGAATCTTATGACGTAAGCATTAATTACTATTTAATATTTGTATTTAATAAAAAGTATTTGTATTAAATTGCATGTATTTCACTTTGATCATTTTCTAACACAATAGACACGACAGATACTATGTAGTTTGTATCCAGTTATGATGACCTTATCAATTATTGATCTATATTTTTTCATCCATATCATAGTTTTTTCCTTTTCATAGCAACAGTATTTTGTTCATACAATTAGTTCAAACATTTGCATAAACAATGGTTGCGCACAAACCAAAATTCACGGTGTCCTTCTCATTTGTCCAGTCTTTGTCCGATGTTCAATTTTTTGCTTGATGGACCGTCTAGTGTTTGTTTTGTTGTGTATGTCTCAGAGTCTGGTGATCCTCTCTTTGACCCGCCAGACCTTCAATGAATTGTCCAGTGCAGTTGTGTTGTTTGACTTTAATGCAGACCTATTGGTCTGATGTGTGGTTTTTCTTGTGTCCACCAACTTTTCTGGTGTTTTTTATAGCTGTACTAGATCTCACAGCCTATTCGTTTAGGCTGAAATCTGGTTGATCTGGCTGGTTTTTTGTGAGAGAAAAACATTGCTGAATGGCTGGCTGATCTGGCTGATAATCTCAAGCGAGCAGGCTGTTAGTTCTTGAGAATTTTGGAGGTCATTATTGAGGCCCATGGACATGGGGAGATGATGGACTAGACCCTAACACTTGTTTTTCCCTGATTTGTTTCCAAGATCCCTGTTTTCTTTGTCCACTTCTTAATTATTGATTTCTTTGAGCTGAGCAATTTCTAGTCTTTCTTGTGCTCAATCTAGATCTAATGACTTTTTGGGAACATATCGAAACCTTGCCTATCAACAGATTTTCCATGACCATCATGATTTTATCATCTTGAGCTTTCTTTTTAAAATCCCAACTTGAGAGGGAAACTCAGATTTTGTGCAGACGCTTTGATCTTTTGGTTAAGATCTCTTGGGAATATAGCTATGTGCAAAGTTCTATGATTTTTGGAGTTCATTTGCCTTTGTTTTGACTTTTTCTACAAGAGTTCATAGGCTGAAATCTGCAGAAGTAGGCCGAGCTGGATTTAGAAATGGGCCTAGCTGGGTTTGGTCTGAGTTCACAAAATAAGTTTAGCCAGGTTTGGAAATAGACCTAGCTAGCTGGATTTCTAAGTGTTTTTTATGTTGCACGGTTTTGGTTCCTAAGGCCAGTAGCCCTGGTATGATTATTACGTGATCTTGAGATGAGTCGATTAGTGTTTGGGACTTAGCCCATCATCACTAGTCTACTCAGAGAAAAATTTGAGGCTCTTATTCACGCCCCATCTGATCGTCTGTTATACTCCTTTCATCCAATTTTATATGAAAAGTTATACATTTTTGTCTGACAACTACTCACACCGGCCTATGACTATCAATTTACATAGGCTTGGTGCTACCTCTAAAAATCGATTCACAAACATGGGCCCTACCTCATGCCGAAGAAAATGTAAAGGAATAAAATTTTAAACAAAATCTAGTATATCCTAAAATCATCTTTTTGTAGTAACGAGGGAGCAATAGCAAATTAGCATGGTGAGAACAGATTATAGAGAAAACAACTGCACAAAACTAAACAAAAAGTGCAATTCAAGTATCAAATGATTTTGTGTGTTCAGCCTTATTTGTCAAAACCATATCTTCTTCTTCCTCTTCTTCTATCTACCACTAAAAAGTGGTAAAAGCAATCGTTCACAGGCAGACCCATGCTCTCGCTCCGATAAAAGTCTCCAATAAAAAATCTCCCCAGCCGTTGGATTGTGCATGCCTGTCCCCTGGCTTCTCCCTCGGCCATTCGATCATGCGCGCTCATCCCCACGCTCCCCCGTCCTTCGACCCCACGCTGGCCCTGGCCAGTCGCCGCACTGGCCTGCCATGCCCTGCATCCCACACCGCCCGGCCCTGGCCAGTCGCCGCACTGGCCTGCCATGCCCTGCATCCCACACCGCCCGGCCCTGGCTCCTCCCCATCCCAGCCGGCTGACCCGCTCCGGGCCCCCGTCCTGCCGCTCCCATGCCGCGGGTGACCTCGTTCCCCGAGGTGCAAGCGAGCATCTTTCCCAGATTCGGTGACGGCGCGGGCTTCCTCACTCCCCGTGGTGCGGCCAACCCCCTCCGAGGCTCCGACATCCATGGCGGTGCGAGCGAGCCTCTTTCTGATGTGGAGTGAGTAGGGGGAGGGAGTGAGGGACGCTGCCGGTGAACGTGGCAGGGAGAAGGAGCGGTGCTGCTGGAGCTGCTGCTAGCGTGCCGGGTGGAGCGCGGGGCCGCTAGGACCAGATAGCATGTGGGAGAAGACGAGGGCGCTGTGACGTTGGTATGCCGACGGACAGGAGAGCCAGTGTTTAGGCTTGCCAGAAGTCCAGGCGCACGCACCGCGCACCATAGGCGGCGGCGGCGGCGTTCCCCGTTCCGGTCTCCCAGTGCCCTAGCCGTCGGCCCCCGTCCACCCGGCGGGGCAGCCGTACGCCTCTGCTGCGCGGCAGGTGGCTGCGCGCCTCCACAGCTATGGGCGGCCCCTGCGCACGTCTGGCTTCGGGCTGTGGCCTGCGCCTTGCGTGCTGCCCCGCACGCACCTCTGCGGCTGCGAGCGGCCCCTGCGCATGGCTGGCCGCGGGACATGGCCTGCGCCTTGCGTGCTGCCTCCTGCGTGTGGAAGGCTGGCAGCAGCGGCTGTGCCTAGCGGCCAGCACGTGGCCACGATCAATGAGAGCTGGCGAGCAGCTGCCTCTAGGCCAAGGCGCAAGGTGAGCCACCATGACCTGCCTGCACGTTAGGTATTTGTGTTTATGCCCCACTAGCCACTGCCCCATGTTGCTTCCCCCAGTTTACCATAGTCATCCCGCAAAGAAAGAAAGATTAGTGAATAAAAGTTTTAGTTTTGTTCAGAATTCAAAACAGGGGGACTTTAGCTGAGTGTTGTAAATCTTCAAAACAGTGGTCAGCTGAGTGCTGTAAATCTTCAGAGTGCCTTGATGGCTTGATGAAGACTTGAAAGAAAGGTGGAATATTAGATAAGTTATGCTTCCCTATTGTTGAATCATTTACTAGGTTTGTCCCAATCGACAAAATGTTCAATTCTTAATATTAGAAGAGTGGACTTTACCTGCTTGCACGTTCGTTCAGTTGCTGGCAAGTCATACAGATGATGGTGTCCAGTTGCTCGGAAAGTAGAGCGTGAACCATGCAGCTCCGACTCCTGCTTGCCGGGCTTGTCCATTCAGTTCCTCTGGTTCTGAAGCTCTCTGTGTGATTCAGCTCCAGAGTATAGCAACATGTTGTTTCCTTCATGATAATTCATGTTTTAGAGATGTTAAAAGACAGGTTAGGTTTTGCCTTATGATCTATGTAACCAATCTGCATGTACTCTAAAAACAATTTCCTTTTAGATTGTTTTGATCTCACATTATATTCTAATTATTTCATCCTCCGTTAACACTTATGTAAAAGTGATGTTGCAATTGCAAACATCACACTCGAAATATCATTTTTTGGGTAATAGTATGACACGTTTATACTTACATTATCATGGTACTATTTTTTCTACATTATCATTGTACTATTTTTTTGACCTTTACAACGCACGGACATTTATTATTTTTTGGTAACAATATGTAACACCCTAAAATTTGCATTTGTCCAAAATAGTTAAAATGATTTATATAAGCATTTTTGTGAGCATTTTTACCTAGGGAAATAATAATTTTTATGAAAAATTTAAAACAAATATAAGGATAGAAACATGCTCATGCATCCATGCCGCTGCATTGTATTTTTGTGATGACTGGATTTGATTCAAATGCTAAAAGGTTTCAAAAACCTTTTGAAAATGGAATTTGGAAAAGTGCTATAGAAAAAGAAAAGCAAAATCTTTTTTTCTCCTCCTCTTTTCCTCGCTTTTGCCCTGTTGGCCCAGCTCCCCGCCGGCCCGCTGGCCTCCTTCCCTTCTCTTCCCCCCCCCCCCCCGCATTTTCCCTCCTGGGCCGGCCCGTGAAGCAGCGCGCAGCCCATCTTCACTCTCCCTGTCTCTCTCTGTCACTGGCAGCCGTGGCCCACCTGTCGGCGCCGTCCCCCACCTCTTGCCGTTCAAACTCGTGTGGTCAAGATGACAACCGCCGTCCGCGCCCACCTCCTCCTCGCGTCGTGGGAGCGTCCCCCGCTCCCCGGACTCTTTAAATGGATGGTGCGACCCCGTCTCCGTCTCCCCCGGCTGCCCTTCCCGCTCCATTTCCTGCTCGCAGAACCGCCCCATCGCGCAACAGTGACCACCGCAGCGGTCGTCCACCCCACCGTGTCGGCCGTCGTCCCCGAGCCGCCTCCGCCCCGTGTTTTTCGCACGGTGAGCTTCGCCTCTCTCTCCTCTTTCTCCCCATCCATCTCCCGTGATGATTGGTGGCCTCTAGGGCCTTAGCCAATTGCGCCGACGAGCTCCTCTCGCTGCCGGCCACGGTGAGCCCCGCGTAGGACCATCCCCACCCGCGCAAAGGGCACGAATGAGTTCGCCATCTTCTCTGCATCCTCCCGTAGCATTTAATTGGAAAATGGAGCTCCGTAGCGCTCGATTGCACCACGCCGGCGAGCTCCTCGTCATCGGCCATGGCGCGCACGCTGCGCGGGCCATCCTCCGGCCATGTTTTGCCTCGAGACGGATTCGCCATCGTCCCCGCTCTCTCCTGGTGCTCTCTGTTCATCGAACGGTGGCCTCTAGGGCCCGTTTCGCTCACGCCGGCGAGCATCCTGGCTGCCGGCAATGGAGGGCCGCCGCGGCGGCTGTTTCTCCGGCGGCCGCGCCTCCTCTCTCTTCCCTCCATCTATTATCAACCGTCCGATCTGAGATCAATGGCCCATAACTGATGATACCCCTTCGTGGGTCACTTTTACTAAAGAGACCCCATCCTTTTCAATAATTCCGCCTGCAGTCCTCAGTTGATTGAATTTCCCGATTTTTGATTTATTTAAAATCCAAAAATAGTTCAACTTAATTACAAAATTGCCACTACACTATTTAGCTCATAAAACCTTCGTTTTAGCTCCGATTTGACCCATTCAACTTGCATTAGTTTCGTAATTTCGTAATCTACGCGATGATGCTACTGTTAAACCCGTTAGCAACTTTTAAATTTCTTGATTAGGTTAAGTTAATTAACTCGCTATAGGAATCTTGTTTAATTCGTAACTTTCGCGTTTTAGCTCTGATTTTCGTGATCTTCGTGTTGATGTGATCGTAGCGAGACGTAGAATATTTTCATAAACTTTTTATCTTGTTTTTATACTGCTGGTGTATGGTTCTAATTATAGATTTGTTTGCTATGCATGAATGCTCCTGAAATGTGTATGTTGCCGTGTTAGTCGAGTTCAGACGGTGAGGAGTATGTTGGGAACCAGGAGTACTTCGAAGACCAGCAGGATCAGCAGGAGTGTGCTAACTAAGGCAAGTATAGCATGGGCTTACCTTGATGTCCTATTCATTATATAATCTACTCATTATGCATGTGTTCAATATTGCTCGACTATAAGGACTTCCTAGCTAATTGATGACCTGTACCTTGATTCCTATGGGGTTATTTGCATATGGGTAGAATGCTAGTGCTCTATTCAAACATGATCAATACTATGATTAATGGAACAAACGGATAAACATGATGGTAATAATTGAACTATAGGGTGATGGTGCAAATGATGTCGATCATGTTTCTCTAAACCCTCCGTAAGGACTTATCTGTAGGGCAAAAGCTGGGACATACAGTGCAACCGTGAGAGTTATATGGCTCTGACTTTAGCTCAGTAATAGGATCTTTTCTAGCTTGTTAGAGGTTACCCGAAAGGGCGCAAGAGGGGCTTACCACTTTGGGTATAGAACTGCCTCTGTTCTGGTGTGTATAGCCTGCGGGAATTGTGCCACAGAAAGGGGTTCTCTATATCTGCCTGCCGAGGAAACCTCGCGGCCCTAACTTGTTAGAAGAAACCTATGGAAGACTTCATAGTGTACCCTGCCCGCTCACCTTAGAAGTGTTATGGGAGTAATTAACCCGGGCATATGGGCAACACGACTCATGGGTAAAGATGCACAACCTCTACAGAGTGTTAAAACTGTTATAACAGCCGTGCTCACAGTCATGAGCGGCCCGGAAAACTCACAGAATAAATGGTTACTTGTGAAGTTGTTGTTCATGGTGAACTATGAAGGTATTATGATGATGATGACGATGATGATATAATGTTGATCAATGACTCTGTTTAATTATAGTATATGATCATGTGGGTTAATTTGGGAGCCTAAGCATAAGTTGATGTTAACCAATGATAAAATGTTGACTTACTAAAATGCTAAATGCAGTAAACCGTGTCTGCCTTTTGAGCCTCATGAATCCCCATGTTATGCTTGTGGAGTACGAAATGTACTCACGCTTGTTTATTTTCAATACTTTGGAAAAATCCCGGATGGGTACCAGATTTTCAGAGATCGGAGCAGACAGGCTTGTGATCAACCAGTCAGTTGTCCCTGTGGAGTGGAGTCTTCACCTGAAGACCGGAGTTGTCTTTCCGTTGTTTGCTATCTAAGGTTATATCTTTTATACTAAGTACGTTATATATTAAGCATTGTCATTTGATAATACCTTTATTTGTTGCTATATGTGAGATTTGACTTCCTGGGCTCACATATGGTGTGTATCTGGTTTTGTTCTTAAAACCGGGTGTTACACAATATATCAGGTTCATATTTACAATGTCATGTTACTGTTTTTCCCGTTACAACGGAAGGGCATTTATCTAGTTATGGACTTAATTAGAAAAACGATGACAACAAATGTGTACCCATATTTAAACAAATTACAGAGTAGCACTATGCTTGTAATACATATATGTAATACGTATTTACAACAGTCAGCTAATCGGTACATTTCAGTCACTCCTTGCTGCATTTGCGGTGTGATAAACGGACATGCATTCCTGTGGGGGTCCTTCTCTTGGAAGATCATGCAAAGTTCGGTAATGATCTGGAGAAGGGGCATGTCCTGTCTCCACCATGTCGACATTCTGTGTGGAACTCTCGCCCAAATTACTTGTTGATGTAGTGTAATCAGAGCACAAGGGAGACCTTTCTTCCAGCCGCGGCCATACAAACCTTGGCTTCTCGAGTGGCACCTCTGGTGGAGCAACTAACTTGGCGATGACCTGCAGCGCCTCCACCATGTTTGGCCGGTCTGATCGGTTTGGACTGGTGCATGCCAGTCCTAGAAGTAGCAGACGTATGGCATCGCTGGGATCATACTCCCTGCTAGTAGTGAGCACAGGGTCAACAGTATCATGTAGCTTTCCATCTCGATGAGACTTCCATACCCAATCTGTAATGTGGATATGTAAACTACTAACTGGAGGCTTGCCCGTAACAATCTCAAGGATGAGCACTCCGAATGCAAAAATGTCTGTCTCCCTTGTTGCCTGGCCGCTGTATACATACTCAGGCGCCATAAAGCCAAAGGTCCCACGGGCACCACTTTCGGTGTAGGAGTTCTTTCCATTGTCCACAACACAGGCAATTCCAAAGTCCCCCAGGCGTCCATGGAATGAGGAATCGATCAAAATGTTGCTTGCCTTAATATCACGGTGGAGCACAAGAGGCTCATACTCATCATGGATGTACCGCAATCCAGTTGCGACATCTCTGACAATGTTGTAGCGAGTGTGCCACTCGCAAATAGGAGTTGGCTCCTGTTGTCCATCACTTGTCCTGTGGAAGAGATGTTGATCTAGGCTACCGTTGGGCATGTACTCATAGATGAGTATGGTCCGACCTCTATTGTATGACCATCCTGAAATTTTATGTACAAAAGAGTAAGTGATGAGCGTCAGTCATTTGATAATCATAAGAAGTTGTCTCTAGACTACCTTTTTTGTCCAAAGCATTTAAATATATGTGGATCTTAATTACATGTACAAACATATACTTTTTGTAGAACTAGTTTTGTCCAAAGCACACAAAAATTATACAAAATTATACTTTTTTTTGTTCAAACCATATAGGGACAATCATAAGCACATGTTGAGAGCTACAACATTGGGGTAGACTACGTCAACATCAGAGATCATTTGATTTTTTTAAAAAAAATGAATTTCGAAATTAGAGAAATAAATAAATATTTGGGGCTCTGAACGATCTCGGATAAAGAAGTCGTAAACTACAAAGTTTTAGGTAAACATCCGATGTTAATTGAAATTTAAAATATGGTAAATTGAAATGAATATTTGATCCTCTAAAATTTAGTAAATAGAAAAATTGTCAACTACAAGCTTGCAGATCTTGTTGAGCTCCACAACTTTGATATAAAATTCGTATTCATACTACTTCATATGAGTTATTATGGTTTTTTACATATACAAGAGAAAGAGAGACCAAATGATAGGTGAGCCTCATTGCCATGTCAGCAAAACCACCCAAGAAACCACTTTCAAATGGTCAAAGAGTCACTTTATTCTGTTTTGAAAGTTAACGAGGTATGTTGTCTGGTATTGTAGTTCAAGGGGGTCTTTTGAAATCAGCGACTAGTTTAGGGAGGTGAATCGATCTTTACTCTTTGTCTAATGAAAGGTTTAAGTAACTTGGGTACTTTATGTGATGACCCATAACGGTTAGAAGGTGGACAATTTTAGATCAACAAATATTCTAGGAGTTGCTATAATTTTTATTCATAATATGGAAGAATATTAATAGATTACTTTAGGTTATTTTTCATACTAACAGTTATAGGTACTTCATATATAGGTTTGGTGGTAGTTTAGACAATTTTTATAGTAGCAATGGTTGGTAGTTTTTGTAGCAAGTAAAATCTTACTGCTACTAATTTGAGGCACCAACAAATGCACCACGCTAATTCCTACCAGACACACTAGGAAAAAAAGATAAATCTTAGAAATTCTCACAATAATCAGAAACATGTGATCTTTAATTTTGTGGACTCGAATCATCCTCGCTGATAGTATTGGATCTATTGTATTTTACAAAAAAAAATTACCCACCTCAGTCATTATGAAAAATACAAAAAGTAACCTCCTAATTTTGCACCTAAATTACCCACCTCTACCATTATTCAAGATAATTCAAAATAACCCCCCTAAATTTGTACATAAATTACTCACATCAGTCACTATAGAAGATAATTCAAAATAACCCACTAAATTTGCATTTGGACTTTGCACTTTGTCATTATGAAATATAATCTGCATCTATTATGTTAGAAAATAAACATAGGGAAAAATATACAATTTAATGTAAGTAATTCTTTATTAGCCATATGTATTAAATAACAACTAATACTTATCTCTTAAAATTGTAGCCCGTGCGAGGGCACAGGTTTATGGACTAGTAGATCTAATGTATATTATCCTCAATGGTTTTTATTACCCATGGAATTGATGGCTAAATGGTTTTAGGGAGAATATCTATGATTTATAGGATTAACATGGGCGTAAGAAGCAAGGTATTTGCTTAATTACTCATCGACATTATGTTGCAACCTTGAAATTAGTTGTGACACCAAGTAAAACAATAATATAGTTCAAAATAAATAACCACTCTAAGCTGTCACTATTCAGACACTAGTGCTGTGTAGTAAGAGGTTTGCCACTGAGGTCAATTCCTAGGGGCGCCATATATTTCTCGATTAGCGAGAAACGACAGATAAAAAAAATGAAAGGTCATGACTCGGCGGTTTCCTAATCCTAGGTGTCCTGGCTGATGGCTTAGCATTCGAAATAATATCCGTGAGAGATGACCAGTACGCGAGGGTGTTTTGTGTAGTGTTCATTGATGTGGACAACACACATATCAGAAAGATTTAAACAATTATACAGGTCCAATCATCAGTTGTTTTAACATTTGTTTGACGTGTTGTATTCATGGAAATACATACGTGGCTAGAAACCGAACATATAGGTGTCACTTGTTCATTGCCAGGCCAGCGGATAATATTTATATATTTGTACATACATAAATAAATAGTGAAGTCTCAGTGGCTTACCGACGAGACTGACAATGTTTTTGTGGCGCAGACGGCTGATAACGCTGACCTCGGTTAGAAAATCCTCGTAGCGTCGGCTGTCGTCCCGCGTGAACATCTTGACAGCAACCTCTTGCAATACGTCTCCATTTTTCAGAGTAGGTAGCCTGCATCTGTAGACAACGCCATATGTGCCTCGCCCCAGCACGGTTGTCTCATGGAAGTTGTTGGTGGCGTTCCTGATGTCAGTGAATTTGACCTGGACTGGCATTCCTGGGAGACGCTGCATGGACTTGGCCAGCTTACCCAGGTCCTTCTTCCACCTCCTGTACTTCGACTTGAAATAGCAATACACGATGGAAACCATGATGGCAGTGACAGCTGCCGATAGGAGAACTGAGAGAAGGATGGCCGTCGGGGATGACCTGCTAAGAGATGGTGAGTACGTAGGACAACCTGGCAAGGGCAGTTGCAGTTGCAGGTGCTCGACTGTGGAGCTCCATGTGTGGAGCTGTAACAGTTGTCCCATTGAGGACGAAAGGCCAAAGAACCCGACTTGCCCCATGGTGTCGCTCATAATGAGGGGAATGTCAGCTACTGGGCTTGTAGGCTTTGGTTTCACCGCCTCTTCTTCCACATACACGGATATGTGGCGCCGACTACGGTTGTAATCAATCCACACGGTATAGTTATCGGCAGCGGAATCATCCACCAGCTCTATGGAAATTTCTACCCAGATGAATCTATTTTCAGTATGTCCCATCCTATTTGATTTTGAGCTACCTATTTGGACAGAGACATGACTGCCAGCTATTCTATTGGATGTAGGGATGGACTTTCTCAAAGAGCCATTCAGTGGTAACGACATGGAGCCGTTCTCACCGTATGGGACTCTCGGGAGGACAGCAAAGATTAGACGACTGCTATTGTTCACTTGTGTTCTGTAGGCAGCCAAGGTGATGGTGACACTGAAGGACGCCTCATGCGGCATCGCCAAAAAACTCAAGATATTGTCCCATAGGATGACACTGTAGGGGATGATGAACAACCCAGTGTCGGAGGAATTGAAAGCCAAAGAAGAATTGTTGTTCATAGAGCCAAGGTTACCAGGCAGGTAGGCAGTACCTGGGCTCGTGAGGTACAGGTCACCATCCATTTGCTCAAAGGTGCAGCTCGTGGTGTGGTTGCCCTTGCCCCACCGCTGCTCGTCGGAGACATAGAAGTCGCATGATTCCGCATCAGAGCAGGAAAGCAGGGAGCATATGACAAGGAGAACGGTGTACAAACTTATTAGAACTGGGGGAGGTCCAAGCTTATTCGCCTGGGTGGACATTCTTGGCACAGCGATGCCTAACAATTGATCATCCACAGCACCTCGCTTCACGCTTGTCCATGATTTATATGGCTGACGTTCACCTCATAATACAGCCGGCTGCTGGCTGTATGGAAACTTACAGCCAATATATCAGCCCACTTGTATAATAGTTAACAGCTTATAGTCCACTTGTCCGTCTCGTAGAACTTTTTGATTCTTGTGCATAAACTGGCTATAAGCCGTCCTGTTTCTCTTCTTTTTCCTCTCCTCCCCCTCCGCGTCAGCATACAGCCCACTTATAGCCCCTTATTATACTTGCTCTTAAGCATCTCAAATAAATAGTTCATATTTATAAATGGCTTGACGAGTTCTACAGAAAAATACCCATCGATAAACAATCCCCTACTTGTTTGCAATATTTTTACCATTATACATGTCAACCTGATTCATCAATATCAATAACGCGTTACGTGATAAAAAAATGTGTACAACGAAAGGTGCATATAATATATTGCCCCCTTTGGTTGGGCTTTCCTATCTGCTTTGACTTTCAAAAAACCAAAACCCAATCAAAGGGATGATAACTCATAGGTGCTCTGGTGCAAAAATAGATTCAGCAGCTCTCCATGTACTTTCTCTGGCTATGGAAACAACAACTTGTTACATCCAGCTCAGTTTGGAATTTGGCCTATAGTGGCCTATATGCATGTTAATAAGATGTTTTGGGGGGTTTAGTCCCACCTTTATTGTTTAGGGTGGGGTTAGACTATCATATAAGGTTTCTAGAGTCTATCCACCATCCTCGGGTTTATCCTTTTACGCGAAGCAAGGACGAAAGAATAAGTTGGATGGTGGTAGGTGTGGTTCACTCAGTGTGCAAAGTAGATCTGAACCGTTTGGACTCTAAGGCATTACAAATGGTATCGAAGTCTATTTTTAGAAATCACAAAATTGGGCCAAATAATAGCAAAAAAAATTGTTTTTTATCTGAGGAGGCCCCCACTGGTCAGCCACCTGCCCATTCCATTAAAAATAGCAAGTCATGACATTTTTCACGCAAAAATCACGTGCTTTGCTGCCGGCGGGATTCAATCCCGTGACTTCCCCTCGCGCATACCCTCCTCTACCACTGCACCTCATACTCACCTGTGTCTATATTAGATTTTCTTTCCCCACGTATTATTCTAAACCGAGTTTAAATTGATTGTTTGAGGCCCTAAACGAATTCAAATGAAAAAGTTATCAACTACAAAGTTGTATAACTTTTCGACATCTACAACTTTTGTTTTTCTGTATGTCCATCCGAGGTCGTTTAAAAAAATTTAAAATTGAAAATTGAGAAATTCAAACGTAGTTTTCCTTGACAAGATAATTTCAAATCAAAAAATTGTCAACTATAAAGCTACCTAACTTTTTGAGATATACAACTTTTATTTTGGTCATTTGTTCATCCAACATAGTGGTAGTAACATTGTTTACAAATTTTACATGTCCCTCTAATAGTTTATGAAACTAACAATATTACTACCACTTTGTCAGATGAAGAAATTACCAAAATAAAAGTTGTAGATCTTGATCAGTTCTACAACTTTTATGTTCATGACTTTTTCAGTTGAAGTCATTTAATGTTTCAAAATGATGTTTGAAGTTACCATTTTTTAAAATTGAACTTTCAAATTGATAAAACAGTCTCAAGAAAAGAAGACTAAAATAATAGCGGTAAGAACACAATAAACTGATAGAGCATGATTTTAGAAAATTTTAGGAAAAAAATTTTCAAATTTGAAGTTAATATGAGGGAGAAAGACTAGTTACAAGTTTTAGCCAGAGATTAAAAAGTGAAATCAGAGTTCTTCGACAAGTTAAAAGTTGAATTTCTAACAACAATTTGAAACAGTAAATGATTTCAAATGGAATAGTTGTAAACAGCAAAGTTTTATAACTTTTGAGATTCACAACTTTTATTTTGGTCATTTCTCCATCCGAGATTGTTTAAAAAAATCCAAATTTTAGTAATTAATTTTTACTATTTGACGTCTATTTTTAAGGAGTGGTTCAATATTAGCGCTGCCCTCAAAATCGAATTTGTAAGGATGGCTCGATATAGATCTGCCCCTATAAATAGGACCATTTATAAAGGCGACTCATAACACCAACCACACCTAAAACTCCATTTGAGGCGGCTCAATATAGAGCCATCTCTTAAAAATAAAAAAGGCGCCGCTATAGATCCTCTCTGTAGTAGTGCATGAAAAATGTCTCGTAGTCGACAGCTTTCTAGTAGTGCACTGGGGACCGGACACGGCTGTCACAAAAAAAAACAGGGGGGGTGGTCCCTTAAAAATAAAAAAGGCGCCGCTATAGATCCTCTCTGTAGTAGTGCATGAAAAATGTCTCGTAGTCGACAGCTTTCTAGTAGTGCACAGGGGACCGGACACAGCTGTCACAAAAAAAAAACGGGGTGGGTGGGGGGATGGAGTCAACACTCGGTGTGTGTCTGCCAACTGTCAAGGTTTCTCCTGCATGATGGGCCCCGTCTTGTTTAGATCTCAAATTTCAACCCCAAATTCTACTATGCAAAAAGAAGATTTCCATCACATCAAAATATTGGCACATGCATGGAGTACTAAATGTAGATGAAATTAAAAACTAATTACACAGTTTTGTTGTACTTTGCGAGACGAACATTTTGAACTTAATTAATCAAAGTTTGGACAATCTTTATCAAATACAAACGAATTGGTATAGTGCGCATTTAATACGCACTGTACTGGCATCTAAACACGGCCTCAGCGCTAACTACGGCGCTACTAGTATATATTATCTCGGCGCATCCTGTTGTCGCCATTGTCAGGTCCTTTTTCTTCACGGAGCCTAAAATTAGTGTGAAGCTAACAAGATCCAGCGCAATTCGTATGAGTAGTTGGGTATCACATGCGCTCTGACAGCTCGTGGAATCTCTAGCAAACAGGCTCACATGTGCACTAAACTTAGGAATACTAAATCTACTACTCATACGAATTTCTTGCGCCGAGATAATATATACTAGTAGCGCCGTACGAATTTTCTACAATTTTCGTATGAGTAGTAGAAAACCGGCAAGGAGGATCTCTAGCATAAGTGTTCTCCGCTCCTAAATTTTCATGAGAGTTGGGAGCATCTGGCTGTGGTTGCCGTGGACACGCGCATCTAATTACTCCCTTTCCAATATTTTTACTGCTTTTCAAATTTTGAAACAAGCACAAAACAAGGACAGAGTATGGGGGGGGGGGGGGGGGGGGGGCCGTTGGGATATCCAGCTGTGTTTGCCTTTTATTTTCTCAGTAGAATCTAGCACATGAACTTTCTCGACTGTTCACGTTAATTAATTGGCTCCACTTGCCTAAGCAACCTGCCATTGGCACCATGTTTTATTTTCATGTAGAGTATTTGGTTCCAGAAATCATTCCATGAGTCCATTCTTAAAATTTGGTTAAATAACTCTATTCCTAGTACTATTACTAATTATTAGCATGTGAGCAATAATTATACACGATGGAATGGAGAGTGAGAAGATGACCGACTAAATTATTTCTCAAACCAATCGCCCTATTTATGAAACCTGAATCCAGTCAGTGGCTCGAAAATTGTCTTGGTTACCATGAGTGCAAGTTTTTTTTTGAAAAATTGGCAGGAGCTCTGCCCTTCAATTAAGATTGGAAATAGAAAAGGTGTTTATTACAATCAGGGACAAACAGTCCATTCGGGACAGCAGCGAAATGGAACACTCAACAATGAATAGCCCCCTATCGAAACTGTCACGCCCGGTTTTCCAAAGAAGACCAAGCACTCGTTATATGTGTGCCCAGGAAGTCCACACATATAACAACAGAATAGAGATATCAAAATAATGTTTATATAAAGTGGAATACTTACTATATTAACACTTACAACTATCAGAGTATCGCAGAACGGTGGCTAAGCTTCTGCTCGGGCTCCATTCTTCTCAGGGACGGCTGACTGGGGGCTCTATATGCCAAGCACTTCTGAAAGACTTCTGAAAACTCCACTACACTTTCATCCTTCTTCTAAGCAGCACCCCACTACACACTGTAGTGTGGTGGAAATAGCAAGAGTGAGTCCATGTCGAACTCAACAAATATAACACAGGGTTCATGAGGCTCAAAAGGCTAGACACTGGTTTGACTGCACTTAGCTTTTAATTGTCAAAATTTTATTACATAAGTAGCATCAAGTTTGCATTAATCCCACAATAAACATATGATCAATGTAAATATGAATAATGAATAGCAAAAACACATTTATAGTCATCAGTGATCATCTATTCCGTAAGGGTCCAAGGCCACTCGTGACCGTGAGCACGGCTGTTATAACAGTTTTACACTCTGCAGAGGTTGTACACTTTCACTGTGAGTCGTGATTTACCCTTTCGCCCGAGGTGATCAGCCTCTTGACCCACTGCCAAGGAAGGTCGGCAGGGTTCACTATGAAGTCTTTCAAAGGTTCGTCTAACAAGTTAGGGCCATTAGATTCACTCGGCAAACAGATGTAGAGCCCCCCTTCCAAATGGCACAATAACGCGCAGCCTATACACATGAGGATAGAGGCCGCACTATACCCGATTCGTCAAGCCGTTCTTACGCCATGAAGGTTACCACTAACAAGCTAGAAAAGGTCCTCATACTTGACTAAAGCCAGAGCCATATAGCCCTCACAGTTGTACTGTAAGTCCCGGATGTTCGCTTACAGATGAGTCCTTATGGAGAGAAACTAGAGCACCAAAAATAGCCCCATGCTCTAGCCCTCTTTAAACAGTAATAAAAAATCATCTTTTAGTGTTGTTGCATATTCCATTAATCATATTACAAGATCATAGTTTATGTTCAGCGCTAGCAAAAGCTACCCAATGCAAAGTCCCATAGGTGACAAGGAAACAAGATATCAATAGTTAAGTTATAATCTCTATGGTTGTCAAGGAAGACACATGCATATGTATGATAATTTCAGTGAATAGGACAACAAGAATGGTCCCATGTTATACTTGCCTTGAACTTGCTTTACACCTAAAGCAACTTGCTCCGAGAACCTTCAGTTGTCTTCTGGCCATCCCCTCTTGATCTTCAACACTCACAGAGGGTTTTCATTCTACTCGTAGTGAACATCACGCATAGGCAAACATGCAAGAAGCAAACATAGAAAACTAAGAACAATACACCACACAAGTTAAAACGACGTACTATAAGAGAGCTATCGGCTACGGTCACGAGAACACAAGAAACGTCGATAACGGAACTATCGTTAAAAAGAAAAAGACTATCGGAATATTATAAAAGGAACCACTACATACTTATTTATTTTAGCTAACAAGATCATGGAAAAGTAATTAGTTCAGATTAGACAAATCATATTTGGACTCAACACCGAGTCGAAATTAACCATGGTTTATATATTTTATAAATATTTCCACACAATAGTTTATTTATATATATATATATATATTTTATAGTGTTTAAGTCATTTATACATTATACTTTAGAAAGGTAGAACATGTGACAAAAACTAAATGTAAGCATTTATGATTTATGGTGAACTAAGCAAGTCCTAAATGAAAAGACATTCATGTCGATATTAATCACATTAACATTGAGTTATGAGATGCCTAATGTTTAAACCTAAATTACTTTTAAGTCTAAAAGACATTAAATAGCATTCATATAATTAACTATATGTTTTCTATTTAACTAAGTTACAATTGATAAACACATATTAAAGTTAATACTTATTTATTCATAAAATACCGGAGATAAAACCACGAATCACTTTTAATTAGATGCTCAGTTGCATAAACATTAATCAATTTAATACTTAAACTTATGATTTTCACAGTTGCGAGACATGCTAAACATCACTGCAACACGTAGTCTTAATCAGCGCAACCGCAAAGTAACAAGAACAAGTTACTATGTTAGGTTGGCTTTAATTAGAAATGCATTAAATAAATACTAACCAAATTGCATCTAAACCGACTTTATATGATCATGTTTAAACTAGGCAAATTATAACCAATAAATACATATTTAAGTTGACTAATATTTATAAAAAGATTAGAAGCAAGTTTGCCTAATCATTAATCAAATTAATATTTTACAATGAACACAACAAGTGATGTAGCGGCTATCAGAAGTTTTATGTATTACAATAGAAATGAAAAGGCTACATGCTTAATTCATTTTAATTAAACAAGACCATGTGAAATAGTAGCTCAGATTAGTTAAATAATATTTTAATTCAAAAGCCAAGTTAAACTAGCTGTATTTTAATTTGTATACGTGCATGTATCATTTAATCAAACTAAACATTAACTTTGTAAAAGAAAAGTGCATGTGAAATTATCTACACAAGTTTATCATATATGCAACGTACTTAGACTAAGCAAATTTTAATTATAAGATAGATACAAGTACGTTAATCAATTTAATATTTAACGGTATATAGAAAAACATGTGCCAACTCAACGAAATCACTTATGTTTCAAAGTTGAACTAAGCATCTTCTAATTCAAAAGACATTTAGTTTAATATTAATTAGATTAACATTAATTTAGACAGACTGAAGTATAAACCCGTGTTGCTTTTAATTAGAAACTCAATTGCACAAGCATAAATCAAATTAATATCTAACTTATAAAATTCAATGAGGTGGGATAGGTTAAACGTTCCTACTAACATGTAGCTTTGGTCGGCACGACCGCAACACGACAAGAACGGATTTGAATCACTATATAGCTTTTTAATTAACAAAGCATTAAATAATCATTAATTAAATTAGTATTTAATTTAATAATTTTCAGAATTGTGTGACATGACAAATGATAGCACCACTGCGTAGAGCGCGTTGACACGAATCTAACGCGACTAGAACGACTCAAATCGGAGTTAAAATTATAAAGATATAAGCTAAACAAGGTACCTTTGTATGTGAGAGAGCACCGTTTTATACGATTTCAGTAGAGCACAGTTTTTACACGCACAAAATCTGGAATTTAGAATTAAATAGAAAACAAGGATGGATCATTGGGCAAGACCAAAACACTTTGATCGACAAAACAATGGACTGGGAGATGCAGCTGACCTTTATCTGACCACCATGGTGGTTGCTGTTGATGTTACGGTGAGGAAAACATTGCACGTACTTGTTTTCTCGGTCCTGCATGAACGGTGGTGGTCGAAGACATGGCGCGTAGCGCAGCGCTGGCTTGGCGCCAAGGCGAGCCAGAACAAGTCCACGAAGGGTCGCGGCGCAGTGTCCATGCGACATGTCCGCCGGGCTCGCAGGCGAAAAGACGAGATCATGGCACTTCGCTCGGCTCCACGTCGTGGCATCGTGCAGCAAGGCAGAAACCGCCACGACGGCTGGGACGACGAGGCGGCGGAGCTCGACGCCAGGGAAGACGCGTGGTGCGATCAGCGAGGTGGTAGATGACGTCGTGGCCGTGGCTCAGCACGACCCTGGCTGGTGGCGAGCTGGGGTGACGCCGCGGAAGCTGGCGACCGTGCCCAGAAGCAGAGCAGGTGCGCCGGCGGCTTGCAAGTGGTGTCGGCGCGAGGACGACCGTGGTCGGCGTCGACGACGTGGCTCGACGGGGGTTCCTGGAGCGGAAGACGTCGCGGCGCTTGTACGACATCGCGGCGTGGGCGGAGCTCCGAGGAGGATGGCGTGGCCGCAGTGTTCTCGCACGGTTGCGGAAGACGGCGAGGCAGCGGCAATCGATCGACGTCGGGATGGATATGGGCGGTGCTGTGGTTGCGTCGCGGCTGCTCGCTGCTGAACGCACACGAGAGGGCGAGGGAGACAGAGAAGGCATAGGAGGGTGGCTTGTGGCGGCGGGCTTACTTGTTGCCGAGCAGAGTATGGACGGGCTGGGCAGCGCGGCGACGATGGCGACAGCGACGTCAACAGCGACGGCGAGAGAAGGATGAGAAAAATATGATTTACTACACGAGAGATTTCCCAAACTAGGGGCTCCTCTACGGTAGTTTTTGGTGTGCTTTGCCCATGGGGTAGGTACGTATATATAGGGAGGAAAACTCTCCACCTCCATGTCAACTAGCGATATGGTGCTAATTGACGTTGCACCCTCCATCTTTACTAATAGGCCTAATTAATTATTAAAACCCATTAGTAAATAAATGAATGGGCATTTAAGATCATTGCACACAGGCTTTGGTGGAAAATGAGGTATTTATTATTTTCGGAATTAATTAATTTCATGGATAAAATAATTCTAGAAAAGTCCAGAATTATTATGTAAGCCATGAAAAATACTCCGAAAGTTCTAAAAATTCAGGGAAAATTCTCAGAGACATTATGAAACATAAGGAACCCAAATAAAGTATTTGGAGCTTATGGAAAGATATTTTTAGAGCATCTAAAAATTAGATAACGCTCGCAGAAAAGCGTGAACTAGCTCTAGAAAAAGCCAGAACAATTCCCGAAGAGTTCACTGAGATTGATTGACACATGAGGAACTGAAAGGAATAATTTATGTTATAAAGAAAAGATTTTAGGAAACTGCCAACGAGAACTTAAGATGAGAAACAAGGAATATTGATTGCGGAAAAAGATAAAGACGTGCTGGAGAAGAAAGATCGACCTACTAGACGCATTTTTAAAGACTTTGCTCGCTCTCAACACACAAGAGTTAACGAGCAAACATCACATCAAACAATAGCCCGTCAAATTAGTATGAAAAAAATTTAAAGATTCTTATTATTTTTTTTATAACTAATTGATGCTATCATAAACTAAACTTAGGAAATTTTATCTGAATATTAAAACATTTATTTTAATTAGTGTTTTCTATGCACAACCCAAAATCAGAAATTTTGGGGTGTGACAATTCTACCCTACTTAACATGAATCTCGTCCCGAGATTCGGAGAGACTAGGAAGAAAGATAAAGCTGATTATCAAGGTTGTTCTAAGACCTTTGTCGAGATATAATATAGAGATTAAGGATTAACAAAGTTGGATAAAGAAATTGAAGATAGCTCTTTAACATTGTTTTGAGATTAATGAGGTGTAAGAACGACCATCGAAGATCGACAAAAAGGTGATAAGAAAGATAAAGATTGATGGCGAGAAAGTGATATTGGTTAAGGGGCAAGGACTAGCAAAAGATGATATTATGGTAGCGATTGGTCTTTGGATCTTCTTATCTCGTGACTTGAGATTGATGATGGTGGCGGACGCTACCCCACTTAACAAAGATCTTGTTCCACCTGACGATGTCATTGATAGCAACACTTTCTTTAAGGCTTACTACTATTGATGAGTCCTTCATGTGTTGATCCTTCCTTAAGTTAAGATAAAGGATAAAGCATAGAAACCAAGAGTAAGCAAGGATGATATATGGAAAAGACAACAAGAATTAGGATTGATCAAAAATTAAGTAGAATAGAAGATGACACTACCCCACTTAACATAGATCGAGCTACTTCTCAAGACAAAACCTTCCGGGCCACCTTCAAAGCACGAGAACAAGGACAACACACAAACAACACATCAAGCAAAACAAGCACACAACACAATCATCGACACTACACGTGCTTCATCAACAATGGTGGTCATCCTAATGGCACATTGGAGATGATGAAAGGCCATCGAATCTTTGAACCAGGTGAGATCAGAAAACTTTTAGTAAAAACAACATAAAACAAAAACCAAGGGAGGAAGAAATAATAGCTCAAAGGAAGCTATCAAGGAAGGGATACAACAGGACAAGGAAGAGAAAATAGTCAAAACCAAAGGGTCAAGGGATGACAAAATAGTTTTATCATAAAATAAGTTTTAGAATACGTCCAGTGCTACTTGGCATACGTCCTACAGTCAACATCGCTCTGATACCACTCTGTCACGCCCGATTTTCCAAAGAAGACCAAGCACTCGTTATATGTGTGCCCAGAAAGTCCACACATATAACAACAGAATAGAGATATCAAAATAATGTTTATATAAAGCGGAATACTTACTATATTAACACTTACAACTATCAGAGTATCGCAGAACGGTGGCTAAGCTTCTGCTCGGGCTCCATTCTTCTCAGGGACGGCTGACTGGGGGCTCCATATGCCAAGCACTTCTGAAAGACTTCTGAAAACTCCACTACACTTTCATCCTTCTTCTAAGCAGCACCCCACTACACACTGGAGTGTGGTGGAAATAGCAAGAGTGAGTCCATGTCGAACTCAACAAATATAACACAGGGTTCATGAGGCTCAAAAGGCTAGACACTGGTTTGACTGCACTTAGCTTTTAATTGTCAAAATTTTATTACATAAGTAGCATCAAGTTTGCATTAATCCCACAATAAACATATGATCAATGTAAATATGAATAATGAATAGCAAAAACACATTTATAGTTATCAGTGATCATCTATTCCGTAAGGGTCCAAGGCCACTCGTGACCGTGAGCACGGCTGTTATAACAGTTTTACACTCTGCAGAGGTTGTACACTTTCACTGTGAGTCATGATTTACCCTTTCGCCCGAGGTGATCAGCCTCTTGACCCACTGCCAAGGAAGGTCGGCAGGGTTCACTATGAAGTCTTTCAAAGGTTCATCTAACAAGTTAGGGCCATTAGATTCACTCGGCAAACAGATGTAGAGCCCCCCCTTCCAAATGGCACAATAACGCGCAGCCTATACACATGAGGATAGAGGCCGCACTATACCCGATTCGTCAAGCCGTTCTTACGCCATGAAGGTTACCACTAACAAGCTAGAAAAGGTCCTCATACTTGACTAAAGCCAGAGCCATATAGCCCTCACAGTTGTACTGTAAGTCCCGGATGTTCGCTTACAGATGAGTCCTTATGGAGAGAAACTAGAGCACCAAAAATAGCCCCATGCTCTAGCCCTCTTTAAACAGTAATCAAAAATCATCTTTTAGTGTTGTTGCATATTCCATTAATCATATTACAAGATCATAGTTTATGTTCAGCGCTAGCAAAAGCTACCCAATGCCAAGTCCCATAGGTGACAAGGAAACAAGATATCAATAGCTAAGTTATAATCTCTATGGTTGTCAAGGAAGACACATGCATATGTATGATAATTTCAGTGAATAGGACAACAAGAATGGTCCCATGTTATACTTGCCTTGAACTTGCTTTACACCTAAAGCAACTTGCTCCGAGAACCTTCAGTTGTCTTCTGGCCATCCCCTCTTGATCTTCAACACTCACAGAGGGTTTTCATTCTACTCGTAGTGAACATCACGCATAGGCAAACATGCAAGAAGCAAACATAGAAAACTAAGAACAATACACCACACAAGTTAAAACGACGTACTATAAGAGAGCTATCGGCTACGGTCACGAGAACACAAGAAACATCGATAACGGAACTATCGTTAAAAAGAAAAAGACTATCGGAATATTATAAAAGGAACCACTACATACTTATTTATTTTAGCTAACAAGATCATGGAAAAGTAATTAGTTCAGATTAGACAAATCATATTTGGACTCAACACCGAGTCGAAATTAACCATGGTTTATATATTTTATAAATATTTCCACACAATAGTTTATTTATATATATATATATATATTTTTTATAGTGTTTAAGTCATTTATACATTATACTTTAGAAAGGTAGAACATGTGACAAAAACTAAATGTAAGCATTTATGATTTATGGTGAACTAAGCAAGTCCTAAATGAAAAGACATTCATGTCGATATTAATCACATTAACATTGAGTTATGAGATGCCTAATGTTTAAACCTAAATTACTTTTAAGTCTAAAAGACATTAAATAGCATTCATATAATTAACTATATGTTTTCTATTTAACTAAGTTACAATTGATAAACACATATTAAAGTTAATACTTATTTATTCATAAAATACCGGAGATAAAACCACGAATCACTTTTAATTAGATGCTCAGTTGCATAAACATTAATCAATTTAATACTTAAACTTATGATTTTCACAGTTGCGAGACATGCTAAACATCACTGCAACACGTAGTCTTAATCAGCGCAACCGCAAAGTAACAAGAACAAGTTACTATGTTAGGTTGGCTTTAATTAGAAATGCATTAAATAAATACTAACCAAATTGCATCTAAACCGACTTTATATGATCATGTTTAAACTAGGCAAATTATAACCAATAAATACATATTTAAGTTGACTAATATTTATAAAAAGATTAGAAACAAGTTTGCCTAATCATTAATCAAATTAATATTTTACAATGAACACAACAAGTGATGTAGCGGCTATCGGAAGTTTTATGTATTACAATAGAAATGAAAAGGCTACATGCTTAATTCATTTTAATTAAACAAGACCATGTGAAATAGTAGCTCAGATTAGTTAAATAATATTTTAATTCAAAAGCCAAGTTAAACTAGCTGTATTTTAATTTGTATACGTGCATGTATCATTTAATCAAACTAAACATTAACTTTGTAAAAGAAAAGTGCATATGAAATTATCTACACAAGTTTATCATATATGCAACGTACTTAGACTAAGCAAATTTTAATTATAAGATAGATACAAGTACGTTAATCAATTTAATATTTAACGGTATATAGAAAAACATGTGCCAACTCAACGAAATCACTTATGTTTCAAAGTTGAACTAAGCATCTTCTAATTCAAAAGACATTTAGTTTAATATTAATTAGATTAACATTAATTTAGACAGACTGAAGTATAAACCCGTGTTGCTTTTAATTAGAAACTCAATTGCACAAGCATAAATCAAATTAATATCTAACTTATAAAATTCAATGAGGTGGGATAGGTTAAACGTTCCTACTAACATGTAGCTTTGGTCGGCACGACCGCAACACGACAAGAACGGATTTGAATCACTATATAGCTTTTTAATTAACAAAGCATTAAATAATCATTAATTAAATTAGTATTTAATTTAATAATTTTCAGAATTGTGTGACATGACAAATGATAGCACCACTGCGTAGATCGCGTTGACACGAATCTAACGCGACTAGAACGACTCAAATCGGAGTTAAAATTATAAAGATATAAGCTAAACAAGGTACCTTTGTATGTGAGAGAGCACCGTTTTATACGATTTCAGTAGAGCACAGTTTTTACACGCACAAAATCTGGAATTTAGAATTAAATAGAAAACAAGGATGGATCATTGGGCAAGACCAAAACACTTTGATCGACAAAACAATGGACTGGGAGATGCAGCTGACCTTTATCTGACCACCATGGTGGTTGCTGTTGATGTTACGGTGAGGAAAACATTGCACGTACTTGTTTTCTCGGTCCTGCATGAACGGTGGTGGTCGAAGACATGGCGTGTAGCGCAGCGCTGGCTTGGCGCCAAGGCGAGCCAGAACAAGTCCGCGAAGGGTCGCGGCGCAGTGTCCATGCGACATGTCCGCCGGGCTCGCAGGCGAAAAGACGAGATCATGGCGCTTCGCTCGGCTCCACGTCGTGGCATCGTGCAGCAAGGCAGAAACCGCCACGACGGCTTGGACGACGAGGCGGCGGAGCTCGACGCCAGGGAAGACGCGTGGTGCGATCAGCGAGGTGGTAGATGACGTCGTGGCCGTGGCTCAGCACGACCCTGGCTGGTGGCGAGCTGGGGTGACGCCGCGGAAGCTAGCGACCGTGCCCAGAAGCAGAGCAGGTGCGCCGGCGGCTTGCAAGTGGTGTCGGTGCGAGGACGACCGTGGTCGGCGTCGACGACGTGGCTCGACGGGGGTTCCTGGAGCGGAAGACGTCGCGGCGCTTGTACGACGTCGCGGCGTGGGCGGAGCTCCGAGGAGGATGGCGTGGCCGCAGTGTTCTCGCACGGTTGTGGAAGACGGCGAGGCAGCGGCAATCGGTCGACGTCGGGATGGATATGGGCGGTGCTGTGGTTGCGTCGCGGCTGCTCGCTGCTGAACGCACACGAGAGGGCGAGGGAGACAGAGAAGGCATAGGAAGGTGGCTTGTGGCGGCGGGCTTACTTGTTGCCGAGCAGAGTATGGACGGGCTGGGCAGTGCGGCGACGACGGCGACAGCGACGTCAACAGCGACGGCGAGAGAAGGATGAGAAAAATATGATTTACTACACGAGAGATTTCCCAAACTAGGGGCTCCTCTACGGTAGTTTTTGGTGTGCTTTGCCCATGGGGTAGGTACGTATATATAGGGAGGAAAACTCTCCACCTCCATGTCAACTAGCGATATGGTGCTAATTGACGTTGCACCCTCCATCTTTACTAATAGGCCTAATTAATTATTAAAGCCCATTAGTAAATAAATGAATGGGCATTTAAGATCATTGCACACAGGCTTTGGTGGAAAATGAGGTATTTATTATTTTCGGAATTAATTAATTTCATGGATAAAATAATTCCAGAAAAGTCCAGAATTATTATTTAAGCCATGAAAAATACTCCGAAAGTTCTAAAAATTCAGGGAAAATTCTCAGAGACATTATGAAACATAAGGAACCCAAATAAAGTATTTGGAGCTTATGGAAAGATATTTTTAGAGCATCTAAAAATTAGATAACGCTCGCAGAAAAGCGTGAACTAGCTCTAGAAAAAGCCAGAACAATTCCCGAAGAGTTCACTGAGATTGATTGACACATGAGGAACTGAAAGGAATAATTTATGTTATAAAGAAAAGATTTTAGGAAACTACCAACGAGAACTTAAGATGAGAAACAAGGAATATTGATTGCGGAAAAAGATAAAGACGTGCTGGAGAAGAAAGATCGACCTACTAGACGTATTTTTAAAGACTTTGCTCGCTCTCAACACACAAGAGTTAACGAGCAAACATCACATCAAACAATAGCCCGTCAAATTAGTATGAAAAAATTTTAAAGATTCTTATTATTTTTTTATAACTAATTGATGCTATCATAAACTAAACTTAGGAAATTTTATCTGAATATTAAAACATTTATTTTAATTAGTGTTTTCTATGCACAACCCAAAATCAGAAATTTTGGGGTGTGACAGAAACGCTCTTCTTCTTTGCGCTATGTTGTCTTTAATTCTCGTGGCCACCTGCTTCACCATTTCATATGTGTTGTTGAAGATTCTTCGGTTCCTCTCTTTCCAGAGGTTCCAGAAGATATAAATGACCATGCCATTAAACTGTCTTCGTTCCGAGCAAGGCACTTTGCTTGAGGCATTCTCCCACCAATGTCTAATATTTGAGGGGTTGTTCTGCTGCTGTCCCAGTTGTCCGTTGAAATGTTTCCAAGCTAGAATTTGACTCCAAACTGCCTTACCAAATGGGCAGCATAAGCACCGAGGATGAAAACGGAACGGAAATATCCCGAACCGAACCGCGTCGTTTTCTATATTTAATCCGATCAAATTCGCATTTTCTTGTCCGACTTTACCGTTTTTGCTTTTGCATTTCAGATGTTTCGTCTTTCAAATGTAAAAGTAGAAAATGGTTTAGACATTTTTCGACTGTTTTCTACTTTTAATTTGAAATATTTCGATTTCAAAATTCGGTTTAAACTAAATTTGGCCAACTGCACAGGTCATACAGCCCAATTACAAGCTGCTCACCATGCAACTGCGTTCTTTCTACTGGTGGCCAGCTGTCCTCTCTTATAGACGGAACCCAACCTCATCTCCCTTCACCTCACAAGGTGGTGCTAAATGACAGGAAGCTAGCAGCATCTACACGAAAGCCCACCTGGGCCATAGCCCATCAAGCTCATCGGTTTAACCACCACCTACGAAGTCAATCATTTGATAGTTTTTGCCTCAGCCGAATAAATCTTTGTTACTCAAAAGAAAAATCTGAATAAATCTTTAAAATAAAATACTACATTTATTCCAAAAAAATTAATAAAATTATCCTGACTCAGTTTGAGTTCATGTTTCTATAACATCTAATTTTAGTTCAGATTCTAAAATGGTATACTAGTTGCTACATCTAATTTTAATTCCTATTAATTGCTTGTTCTAGACTTGTATTTATGTGTCGGCTATTGTGTTAAATACCTAAGACCAAGGATCATGTACTTGTTAATTATTATATGCACTTGAACTTGATCATGTATGTACTTAGTCATGCACTTAGTCCTACGGGTCAGTATTCTGTATTGAGTTTTCATATATCGACCGTGTTCAACATAAATCCGCTTGAATTGGTTCATTTTTGGAATTCTCGATATTTCGTAAGTTCACGTCCGTTTTCGTGTCGGGCTTTACCGTTTTGGCTTTCGTTTTTGTATTTCAAATGTAAAAGTAGAAAATAATTTAGGAGTTTTTCGACCGTTTCCGACCATTTTCATCCTTAATAAGCACAGGTGTAGCCCAGTTTCCAAGGGCCCACTGCACAACACATAGTGTTCCTCGTGTGGCCAACCCCTTTTTTACAAATTGTCTACCGTTAGTAGTTTCTCGTGTATTAGGATCTAGACGAATACCTTGCACTTATTTTCTGTAACTGCTCTCCAAATGAGCTCCCTTCAAAATTTTGTGAATGAGTGGAGTAATTACCATCTGGCGTCTATTTTCAGGTGATGGAGTCTTTGACACCTTGGGTGAGATGCACATCCTGGATTCTGATCCAGAGGGAGACAAATTCCTCAATGTGGGTGGTGTTGGTGATATGACACCGCAGGGAACGTATCCAATTGCCGTACGGAGTTACTGAGAACTGATCTATTCTTCCTCGTTGCTAACTGCAAGAGATTTGGGGCCAGATACTTGGGTGCTTCTCCATCAAGCCAATTGTTGTGCCAGAAGCAAGGCTCTACGCTGTCTCCTAAGGTGACTGTGGTTGAGGCATTGAACAATAGGCGATCAACATCATTGCAAGGAAGGTCCATCCCAATCCATGGTTTGGACTTCCGTCCAATCCTGCCACAAGCAGTGAAGTTAGAGTTCACGTCAAAGTCTCTATAGGTCAGGTACCCCTAGCCCTCCCAAATCCTTTGGCCGGGCGACTGTTGGCCAATTCACCTGACAATGTCCTTCATTCACATTTTCCTCCCCTTTCCATAAGAAAGATCTCCTAAGTTTGTCAATTCTCTTTTTTGCCTAAGCTGCCAAGGGAAATACTATGAGGTAATAAGTTGGCATGGCCGAGAGAACCGAAGAGACAAGCGTTATGTCACACCCATTTTTAAGGAACAAATGGAATGTATAATCTTATGTGCGCCCAGAGATCAATCACACATAAGATGACAAATATAAATAGTATCATCACAAATGTTTATTACATAACGAATAATATCACAATGTCTTCACGTAATTAAGCGGAAACATAGAATAATTCTTGTGGTAGCTAGCTCCATAGCACAGGCACGTCAACTGGTTGACCACAAGTCTAGTAATCTTCAGGAAAGTAGTAGTAGTAATCACTATTTGCACTTTCGGGATTCCATCTTGTGGTGGGGGAATGCAAGGGTGAGCACAAAAGTACTCAACAAGTGTAACATGGGGTTCATGAAGCTCAAGTAGGATAGACACTGGTTCAACTGCATGTAGCTTTTAGTTGATCATATTTTAAGCAATTGAGTAGCATCAAATAGGTGATATTCCCATAATAAACACATGATCATGTAAAGAGAATAATGAATAGCAAGAACAAGTAAATTAATAGTGATCTCTATTCCGCAAGGGTCCAAGGCCGCTCGTGTCCGTGAGCACGGCTGATATACCAGTTTTACACTCTGCAGAGGTTGTACACTTTCACTGTGAGTCGCGATCCCCAAAAGTCCGAGGTCATGACTCCCCATTGGACAGTTAAGTTTCACTATGAAGTCTTTCCAAGGTTCGTCTAACAAGTTAGGGCCACTAGGTTTCTGTGGCCTGCAAATGTAGAGCCCCCTTCCGTATGGCACAATGACACGCAGCATATACTCATAGGGACAGGAGCCGCACTGCACCCAACCCGGAACACAACCCCTTTTGCGCCATAAAGGTAACCACTAACAAGCTAGAAAAGGTCCTCTTATATGACTAGAGCCATGTAACCACTAACAAGCTAGAAAAGGTCGCTTACAGATAAGTCCTTATGGAGAGGAATCTAGAGAAAACTCTAGCCCTCTTGTTCCCTGTTGCTAAAAATCATCTTTTAGAGTTATTGCATATATCATTAGTCAAATTACAAGATCATTGTTTATGTGAGCACTAGCCACTACCCAATGCCATAACCATAGGATTCAAGGAACAAGATCAATACTAAGGCATCCTTAACAAGGAGACTCATGCAGCATGAATTAAGTGAATTAAAGTGAGTAGGTAACAAGAATAATCACATGCTATACTTGCCTTGATCTAGCTGATCCTGTTGATCCGACTCGTAATAGTATTCTTGATCACCAACGAACTGATCACCGTCTATTCTCAATTAGCACATCAACAACAATCATCCAAGAGCAATCATGCAAAGCAAACAAAGCTACAATTAGAACAGTACACCAATAGTAGAAAAATAAGATGAAAAGTTTTTAAAACGAATCTACATCGCACTAGGATCACACAGACACGAATTTCACGTAAATCGGAGCTAAAACGGAAATGTTATGATTTAAACGAGATTTACTTTATTAAAGTAATAGATTAAATCTAACCTCAAAATTTAAAAGTGGAAAACCTACTAAACAGTAGTACTAACATGTAGAGTATGAAATTATGAACCTAACGCAACTTGAACGGGTCAAATCGGAGCTAAAACGGAGATTTTATGACCTAAATAAATCTAGTGGCAAAACTGTAAATACTAGAAAACGTATTTTCACCTAAACCGACGAAGTTTACGCTTTCAAAAGAACAAAGCGCATTCGGGCTTTACGCTATGGACCGCGGGTTCAAATTTAAAGAAACAGAGGGGCTCTTAAGCAAAATAGCCAGGCGAGATCTACGCCGTTGGATTAGATTTGAGCGGCCGAGATTTGCCTGGAGGGAGAGAAAAAGGAAACTCCGGCCGGCTACAGTGCCAGGGCCGACGGAAGACATGGCCGGCGGCGAGGTTTCTCACCGACACACACGGTTAGGGCCCTAGAGGCCATGATTCGGCTCGGGAAAAGCACGGGAAGAGAGAGGAGCTCACGCCGAACTCACCGGAGGAGAAAAACGGGGCCGAAGACGAAGGCTTGTCGACGGGCGGCTCCAATGTCGGCGGCGGATCTTCTCCCAACTCGAACAACGCTTATGCGGCTAACTCACGGTCGGTGGCTTCGGGTTAGGGCTTGGGAGGGGCGGTGCAGGCGCGGCCGCTATTTAAGGGCGGCTAGGCTTGCGGGCCAAGGCAGAGGGAAGGGGAGACGGGGCAGCGTCGGACTCAGCTGGGTGACCGGGGCAGCGTCGGACTCGGTCGGGTGACCGGCTCGGTTACGAGCGGGAGGTGGAAGATGCCACTTACAAGCGGGCCCGGCGCGTCATAGAGACAAGAGAGAGAGGGGAAGGCGCGGTGGCTGGCAGCAGCACTTGGGCCGGCCCGCGAACGCGGCCCACGGCCAGGGAGAAGAGGGACACGGCTGGGCCATAAAGAGAGAGGAGGAAAGGCCTTCGGGCCAAAACAGAGATGAAGAAGGCTTCCATTTTCTTCTCTTTTTCTAATTTTCCAAATGCATTTTCAAATAAAGATTTAAATAGAATTTGAATTCTCTTTTGAAATTCTCAAACAACATTCAATACAAAACAAGATATGCAACAGCATGTATGAGCAAGCATGTGTCTAACCTTATATTTGATTTTAATTTCTTGAAAATTATTATTCCTCTAAGTTAAAATGCTCACAAAATTGCGTAAATAAATCAAATTCTCCTATTTTAAAATAATGCAAATTTTAGGGTGTTACAATTCTACCCCCTTAAAATGAATCTCGTCTTGAGATTCGGACGATGCTTACTCAAACAACTGTGGGTATGCTTTTCTTAAATCATCCTCTCTTTCCCACGTAGCCTCTACTTCCGAATATCGGCTCCACTGAACTTTACACATCTTTATAACTCGGCTCCTGGTAACTCTTTCCGCTGTCTCCAAGATTTTTACGGAATACTCCTCATAAGTATGATTTTCCTTAACAGTGAGTTCTTCCAACGGTATTTGTTCTTCCGGTACACGCAGACATTTCTTTAACTGAGACACATGGAACACATCATGCACACCTGCTAAACTCTCAAGCAATTCCAACTGATATGCCACTTCACCACGTCTCTCTAAAATCTTAAAAGGACAGACATACCTCGGTGCTAACTTTCCTTTTCGATTAAACCTTTTTACACCTCTCATAGGTGACACCTTCAGGTAGACATAATCTCCCACTTCAAAAGTCAACTCTCTCCGTCGAGTATCGGCATAACTTTTCTGTCGTGACTGAGCTGCTTTCAAATTATTTCGGATCATTCTTACTTGTTTCTCAGCATTCCTAAGCACATCGGGACCGAATACTTGACTTTCTCCTGTCTGATTCCAAAACAACGGAGTTCTACACTTCCTACCATACAAAGCTTCAAAGGGTGCCATCTGTAAACTTTTCTGATAACTGTTATTGTAGAAAAACTCTGCATATGGCAAACTCTTATCCCAACTTGTACCATACTGCAAAGCACAAGCTCTCAACATATCTTCCAATATCTGATTAATCCTTTCGGTTTGCCCATCCGTCTGAGGATGATATGCTGTGCTAAAATTCAGCTTAGTCCCTAATGACTCTTGTACCTTCTGTCAGTAATATGATGTAAACTGAGTACCTCGATCTGACACGATCTTCTTTGGAACTCCGTGCAAACTTACTATTCTTTCCAAATACAGTTCAGCCAACTTTGCACTGGAATACGTCGTTCTAACCGGTATAAAATGAGCAACCTTAGTCAAACGATCCACTATAACCCATATTGAATCAAAACCCCACTATGAAGTCCATACCAACCTCTTCCCACTTCCACTCAGGTATCTGCATCGGTTGCAACAATCCTGCAGGTCTCTGATGTTCAGCGTTAACCCTCTGACACGTGTCACATAGTGCAACATACTATGCAACATCTCTTTTCAAACCATGCCACCAATACCTCTCTCTCAAATCCATATACATCTTAGTACTTCCGGGATGAATAGAGTAAGCGGACTCATGAGCTTCACGTAGAATTGCTTCTCTTATAGCTTTGTCCTCAGGCACACATAATCGTTTCCCAAACCATAAGGTTCCTTTATCATCCAACCGGAATCTAGGTGCTTTACCTTTCGGTATATTCTTCACCATCTCCTTTATTTTGTCATCTATCAACTGACCCTTGCGTATTTGTTGCTCTAACATAGGCTCTATTACTAATTCCACTGCATTAATAGCAATACCCAAGTTTAAATGCTCAAACTCAGCACATAACTCATTTGACATAGGCATCGCTTGCACCTCATTAACATAGCTCTTTCTGCTAAGAGCATCAGCAACAACATTAGCCTTACCCGGATGATAATGTACCTCCAAATCATAATCCTTAATCAACTCTAACTAGCGACGTTGTCTCAAGTTCAGATCTGATTGAGTGAAAATATACTTCAAACTCTTATGATCAGTGTAAATATCACTTTTATGTCCAATCAAATAATGCCTCCATATTTTCAAAGCATGCACCACTGCTGCTAACTCCAAGTCATGAGTAGGATAATTTAACTCATGCTTCCTCAACTGTCGAGATGCATATGCTACTACTTTGCCTTCTTGCATAAGCACACAACCAAGACTCAAACGGGATGCATCACAATAAATAGAGAAGCTCTTATTCAAATCTGGCAAAACTAACACCGGGGCTGTTGTCAATCTTTTCTTCAGCTCCTCAAAATTAACCTGACACTTATCAGACCACACAAATTTGGCATTCTTTTCTAACAATGCTGTCATTGGCTTGGCAAGCTTAGAAAACCCTTCAATAAATCTTCTATAATATCCAGCTAATCCCAAGAAACTACGAATCTCTCCCACATCAGTTGGTGGCTTCCAATTCAACACATCCTTTACCTTGCTAGGATCCACTGAAATTCCACCATTAGAGACCACATGACCTAGAAAAGCAACTTCCTTCAACCAGAATTCACATTTACTACGCTTAGCATAGAGCTTATGCTCTCTGAGCTTCTGCAGGATCAACCTCAAATGTTCCACATGTTCTTCCTTAGTCTTAGAGTATACCAGGATATCATCGATGAACACTACTACAAACTTATCAAGATACTCCATGAATACCTTATTCATCAGGTACATGAAGTATGCAGGACCATTAGTCAAGCCAAAAGACATTACTGTATACTCATACAAACCATACCGGGTTGTTAATGCTGTCTTTGGTATATCGGTAGCACGAATCTTCAACTGATGATAGCCAGAGCGAAGATCAATCTTAGAAAACACACAAGCACCTCTCAACTGATCAAACAAGTCATCAATCCTGGGCAGCGGATACTTATTCTTGATAGTTATCTCGTTGAGTGACCGATAATCAACACACATCCGTTGAGAACCATCCTTCTTGTCAACAAAGATCACTGGAGCTCCCCACGGTGAAGAGCTAGGACGAATGAAACCTTTCTCTTGCAACTCTTTTATTTGTTTCTTAAGTTCCTCTAATTCATTAACCCCCATTCTATATGGACGCTTAGCTATAGGTGCAGTTCCAGGCAATAATTCAATAATAAACTCAATGTCGCGGTCGGGTGGCATACCTGGCAAGTCGTCGGGGAACACATCCGGAAATTCATCCACAACTAGATCCTCTTGATTAACATTATCATCAAGTCAATTTACTGTAGCTGTCTGCGGCTTTTGCACTACAATCTCCACACTAATTCGATCTCCCTTCGGTGTTGTCAGGGCTACTGCCTTTTCCTTACACTGAATCACTGCCTGATTTTGCTTCATCCAATCTAGTCCCAGAATAAGATCAATCCCAGCTGTTCTCAACACTATAGGACTCACTTTAAACTCTACCCCCCTTAAAATTAAACTAATAGGGAGGCATCGATAGGAAGCTTGCATACTTCCCTCAGGCGAATTGACTAGTATAGGGTTTTTCATGGCACATAAAGGGATGCTATGTGTCTTAACAAATATTTGAGATATGAATGAATGCGAAGCTCCAGAATCAAAAAGAACGGTGGTAGGGATGGAGTGGACATCGAACGTACCGAGCATAACTTCAGGTTCCGCCATTGCAGTCTCCTCCGACACGTGAGTCACCTTCCCGTAATATGGTGGCTTCTGGTTACTGTTCTGCTTCTGAGGAGTTTGCTGATTGGCCTTCTCAGGACAGTTATAAGACAAGTGACCTTCCTTCCCACAACGGAAACACTTAGTTGGAGTATTAGGGGCACTAGTCTTCATTGGGGTGTTGTTGGGGGTACTCTGTCGTTGATTCTGGTTCCCATTCTGCTGCTGAGAGCGTTGATTGCCATTCTGCGACTGATAAGGAGGACATTGCAGAAACTAATTACGTGGAGGAAGTTGACCACGATTCCATTGGTTGGGCGGATACCTCTGCTGATAACCTTGTTGATAACCAGTGTGTTGACGAGTGTTGTTTCCAGATATCTGTCCCTGAAGTCTCTTCCTTTTGGCATCCATCTCCTTACGCTTATTATCCACCACAATAGCGCGATTTACTAAGGTTTGATAATCTGGGTAAGCATTGGACATTAGCTGCAACTGAAGACCATCATGTAGACCCTTCAAGAAAAGTCGCTGCTTATCGGCATCATTAGCCACCTCATTCGGCGCATAACGTGACAACTGAGCAAACTTGTCTCTATACTCCGCTACAGGCATAGATCCCTGTGTCAAATTGCAGAATTCTTCTGCCTTCAGTGCTATCACCCCCTCTAGTATATGGTAGGACCTAAAACTCACCGTAAACTCCTGCCAAGTAATGGCGGGAGCATTGGCAGGACGGCCATACTGATATGAATCCCACCAGTCTTGAGCTGCTCCTTGAAGTTGTCCCGAAGCAAACAACACCTTCTGTTGATCATTGCACTGAACAATGTTGAGCTGCTTCTCTACTGCACGAAGCCAATCATCGGCTTCCAACGGATCAGTGGCATGAGTGAACACCGGGGGATGACCCTTCAAAAATTCACCACGCTTATCACGCGCAGGTGCTCCTCCTACTGGCTAATTTTGCTAATTGTTCACCAGAGCCTCCATCAACTGTGTCTGTATAGCCAAAAGCTCATGAATAGTAGGTGGTGGACCAACTCCACGACCACGGCCTCAACCTCGTCCTCTTCCAGACATCTATTATCCAATAAAATATCAAATCTTAGAGATTACCATATTATAGACAATTTTAGAGATAGAGAATAAAATCTGATAGTCTTCTGGACATGTCCCAATTTCAGCGGTTCGGTAAAATAGACCTATCTCGAGTTACAGATATCCAGTAGAGGTGTACTTTATATGGTTGGAAAGCTTATGAAATTATCTACAACTTTTATGTAACTCACACTTCCAGATTCTGTCACGAAGTTACCCAAACACAGGACACAACAGAAACTGTTTCTGACTTCCAGACTGCACAGTAACTTCATCTTATAACGATTATATCTCATGATCCAGAATAGATAAAAAGGTGATTCTAGAGGCATTGGAAAGGCACGTGGGTCTAGATTCTCTCATAAAAATTTTGGAATTTTTCGCTAAACAGTTAATTTTAAGCATAAAAGGAAAGACAGACCACTCCAGAAAGGACAGAACAGAGAGAAAGGTTAACCCAACTAAATTATTTATTTATCACACTAAAACTTAGTATTATATAATTAGGAACTTTTGTAGACAAGCCCACAAAGCTCCAGCACTCATTACATGGAAAAACCAACTCACACATAAGCACAATAATAACTCAACTAACCACACAAAGTTCACACGACACCACAAACTCAACTTAACTCGACACTACTCGTACTATCGTATTATTACATAGATGGTATTCCAACTCCTAGGGACGGGCTTGATGTTCATGATAATCATAGATCGCTTCCATGCCTTGGTCAATCCTTAATCCATCTATCACTTCTTGGTACCTCTTGACGTCCTTCCCCAAAGCTTTAACTAGGGCTACCAACCGACGATTTGTCACCATCATGTCATGACCAAAATCCACCATGACTCGAGGAACTAATGCCAAATTCCCAGGGTTCATCATTACCCATCCATGCTCTGGGTCTCCACGGGGAAAATAGCGATATTGATCATCCTGCATAACCTCATAGCGAAGGTGACGAAGTCCCAAGCATGCTTCAAAGGTTGCATCTTCTATGCCATCTTCTATAGTGGCACGACGACCACTATGGGAAAAACACCGGTCCAGCAAATAAGTACCCATCTCTTCGTTCTTAACGAAGATACGCACATTGCACTTCCAATAAGTAGCTTCCAAAGGGTGCTTATGCTCCCAGCAGACATACTCAATTGCAGGATCCCAATCTGTGAAGTAGGCACTAAGCATGCCAACCAGTTGGTGGTGTGAAGGAGTGTCATGGCTTGACTTGTGATGGATCTTTGTAATCCAACCCATAGGAAAGGATGGCACACCAACTTCAGCGGAACCATCTTGTGGAGGCGAAGGGGGCTGTTCTCCACCTTGGGCAAGCTCGACATCTTCATCATCACTCAAGTAGATAACCTCCTCTTTAGGTTCAAGTTCTTCTTGGGGCAAAACTGGTTCTGGCGCCTGATCTGGTGTTGATGGCGGGGTTGGTGTAGTGTCTTCTAGTTCCTCCTGAAGCTCTTCTGGTTCCTCCTGAGGCTCTTCTGGTTCCTCCTGAGGCCCTTCTGGTTCGTACAGGGAACGGGGTGGATAGTAGCCTCTAGTGGTGATACGGGCAGTCTTACGGGCACGAGGCATCTACAGATTTTAGGCCAAGGGTAAGTTGGAATTAGAGACAATATTTTCACAATAGAATGAGGCAAAAGAAGCATAACAATTTAGCAATTATCAAGAGTAAAGTGATAAGCATGAAACAAGTGAAGAAAAGAGAACTAAAACGACCCTTACTAACTAGGCTTGCGTCCTATAGTCAACATAGCTTTGATACCAATCTGTCACACCCATTTTTAAGGAACAAATGGAATGTATAATCTTATGTGCGCCCAGAGATCAATCACACATAAGATGACAAATATAAATAGTATAATCACAAATGTTTATTACATAACGAATAATATCACAGAGTCTTCACGTAATTAAGCGGAAACATAGAATAATTCTTGTGGTAGCTAGCTCCATAGCACAGGCACATCAACTGGTTGACCACAAGTCTAGTAATCTTCAGAAAAGTAGTAGTAGTAATCACTATTTGCACTTTCGGGATTCCATCCTATGGTGGGAGAATGCAAGGGTGAGCACAAAAGTACTCAACAAGTGTAACATGGGGTTCATGAAGCTCAAGTAGGATAGACACTGGTTCAACTGCATGTAGCTTTTAGTTGATCATATTTTAAGCAATTGAGTAGCATCAAATAAGTGATATTCCCATAATAAACACATGATCATGTAAAGAGAATAATGAATAGCAAGAACAAGTAAATTAATAGTGATCTCTATTCTGCAAGGGTCCAAGGCCGCTCGTGTCCGTGAGCACGACTGATATACCAGTTTTACACTCTGCAGAGGTTGTACACTTTCACTGTGAGTCGCGATCCCCAAAAGTCCGAGGTCATGACTCCCCATTGGATAGTTAAGTTTCACTATGAAGTCTTTCCAAGGTTCGTCTAACAAGTTAGGGCCGCTAGGTTTCTGTGGCCTGCAAATGTAGAGCCCCCCTTCCGTATGGCACAATCACACGCAGCCTATACTCATAGGGACAGGAGCCGCACTACACCCAACCCGGAACACAACCCCTTTTGCGCCATAAAGGTAACCACTAACAAGCTAGAAAAGGTCCTCTTATATGACTAAAGCCAGAGCCATGTAGCCCTCACAGCTGTACTGTAAGTCCCGGATGTTCGCTTACAGATAAGTCCTTATGGAGAGGAATCTAGAGAAAACTCTAGCCCTCTTGTTCCCTGTTGCTAAAAATCATCTTTTAGAGTTATTGCATATATCATTAGTCAAATTACAAGATCATTGTTTATGTGAGCACTAGCCACTATCCAATGCCATAACCATAGGATTCAAGGAACAAGATCAATACTAAGGCATCCTTAACAAGGAGACTCATGCAGCATGAATTAAGTGAATTAAAGTGAGTAGGTAACAAGGATAATCCCATGCTATACTTGCCTTGATCTAGCTGATCCTGTTGATCCGACTCGTAATAGTATTCTTGATCACCAACGAACTGATCACCGTCTATTCTCGATTAGCACATCAACAACAATCATCCAAGAGTAATCATGCAAAGCAAACAAAGCTACAATTAGAACAGTACACCAACAGTAGAAAAATAAGATGAAAAGTTTTTAAAACGAATCTACATCGCACTAGGATCACAGACGCGAATTTCACGTAAATCGGAGCTAAAACGGAAATGTTATGATTTAAACGAGATTTACTTTATTAAAGTAATAGATTAAATCTAACCTCAAAATTTAAAAGTGGAAAACCTACTAAACAGAGTACTAACATGTAGAGTATGAAATTATGAACCTAACGCAACTTGAACGGGTCAAATCGGAGTTAAAACGGAGATTTTATGACCTAAATAAATCTAGTGGCAAAACTGTAAATACTAGAAAACGTATTTTCACCTAAACCGATGAAGTTTACGCTTTCAAAAGAACAAAGCGCATTCGGGCTTTACGCTATGGACCGCGGGTTCAAATTTAAAGAAACAGAGGGGCTCTTAAGCAAAATAGCCAAGCGAAGGGGTATCCTGAGATCTACGCCGTTGGATTAGATTTGAACGGCCGAGATTTGACTGGAGGGAGAGAAAAAGGAAACTCCGGCCGGCTACAGTGCCAGGGCCGATGGAAGACATGGCCGGCGGCGAGGTTTCTCACCGGCGCACACGGTTAGGGCCCTAGAGGCCATGATTCGGCTCGGGAAAAGCACAGGAAGAGAGAGGAGCTCACGCCGAACTCACCGGAGGAGAAAAACGGGGCCGAAGACGAAGGCTTGTCGACGGGCGGCTCCAATGTCGGCGGCGGATCTTCTCCCAACTCGAACAACGCTTATGCGGCTAACTCACGGTCGGTGGCTTCGGGTTAGGGCTTGGGTGGGGCGGTGCAGGCGCGGCCACTATTTAAGGGCGGCTAGGCTTGCGGGCCAAGACAGAGGGAAGGGGAGACGGGGCAGCGTCGGACTCGGCTGGGTGACCGGGGCAGCGTCGGACTCGGTCGGGTGACCGGCTCGGTTACGAGCGGGAGGTGGAAGATGCCACTTACAAGCGGGCCCGGCGCGTCATAGAGACAAGAGAGAGAGGGGAAGGCGCGGTGGCTGGCAGCAGCACTTGGGCCGGCCCGCGAACGCGGCCCACGGCCAGGGAGAAGAGGGACACGGCTGGGCCATAAAGAGAGAGGAGGAAAGGCCTTCGGGCCAAAATAGAGATGAAGAAGGCTTCCATTTTCTTCTCTTTTTCTAATTTTCCAAATGCATTTTCAAATAAAGATTTAAATAGAATTTGAATTCTCTTTTGAAATTCTCAAACAACATTCAATACAAAACAAGATATGCAACAGCATGTATGAGCAAGCATGTGTCTAACCTTATATTTGATTTTAATTTCATGAAAATTATTATTCCTCTAAGTTAAAATGCTCACAAAATTGCGTAAATAAATCAAATTCTCCTATTTTAAAATAATGCAAATTTTAGGGTGTTACACGTTAGGTGCCCCGCCCTGCTAAGCCATCATCCTTTCCATCCTGGTAGTCGTTGCCCAATACGCTCAATGAGCGACTGTACGTGGATTTTATGTAGTGACCTGAAATGTAGCTGTAGCCCTTGGTATTTGCAGGGGAAAGTGCCTCTGTTACCTTTTGAACAGGGACAACAACGAGTCGAGGTTGACTTCTTCACATCTGATCGGATGCATGGAGCTTTTCTGCAATTTTATATGGAGACCTGAGAAATTTCCAAATGCTTCCAGGGTTGTTTTGATTGCATCAACATCATCTCTTAGCAGGTCGATGAAAAATGCCACGTCATCTGCATACATGGAGGTTCTCCATTTAGCTGCTACCGAAGGCAAGGGGGTTATGATTCCCTGCTGGGTTGCCAAGTCATGTAGGCGCTGCAAGGGATCCATGGTCAAGATAAAAAGCATGGGGGAGAGAGGGTCCCCATGACGGACGCCTCTAGCATGGCTGAAGCTAAGCCCTTCTTGACCATTAATTAGCGGACACGAGGCCATTTGGAAGAGGATAGAAACCCATTCGGGCCATCGCGGCCCAAAACCTAGAGCCAGTACTATCTCCAACAAGTAGCCCCATCTGATAGTATCAACTGCCTTGTGGATGTCCAGCTTCATGAATAGAGCCGGCAGCTTTAGCTTGTGAAATTTACGCACTACGCCTTGGACATATAAGAAACTGTCATGGATGCTTCTATTTTTAATGAATGCACATTGGCAATTGGAGACCATGGAGTTCAAATGTGGGGCTAATCTATTTGCCAGCAACTTTGAGAAGATTTTCGCAATGCTGTGTATGAGGCTGATAGGTCTGAAGTCAATGACCCTTGATGCTTCCAATTTCTTTGGTAGCAGGACGATATTTGCTGGATTCAACATCTCAAATCTTGAGAGTTTAGTGTGAATAGGCTGTGCAAGGTGGCCATGACATCCTCTTTTATGATCCCCCAGCAAGCCTTGAAAAAAGCACCGATGAAGCCATCTAGACCAGGGGCTTTATCTGGTGGCATAGATTTAATAGTGTTCTCCACCTCTTCCTGGGTGAAAGGTATTTCGAGCTCTGCTAGGTCATGCACCGTGTAACCCAGAGATTGCCAATTAAGGGTTGTGCTCCTCGGGTCTGAAGGGCTGATGTGGTATCTAAAATAATCCCTTATTGTTTTCTTGTTTCTCATCATGGGATACTACCAGCCCTGTGTCGGTCTAGAGGCAGTGGATGTAGTTTTTCCTTCGGTGCGCATTGGCTCTAATGTGGAAGAGCTTCGTGTTGGCATCACCACAATGTATGTGCTTGAGCCTAGATCGTTGTCTCATTCTTGATTTTTCGATGGCCGCTAGTCTCACACTGCAGGCTTTGAGACGTTGGCATAGGTCCAATTCCTGAACTGTGAGCACTCTTGACTCTTGTGCCAATTCCAATTGTAGTAGGACCTCCTTGACTAGAGCAAGCTGGAGCTTGGTGTCTCCAATTTTCTCCATGCTCCAATGCTTGATGGCTTTTGCTGCGCGTGCTAGTTTGATGTGAAGGCGTTTTAAAGGCAGGACGGAGTGGACAGGTTTGTTCCACGCTTCTTGGACCATCTCTGTGAAGCCGTCAACTTTGGTCCAAAAGTTTTCAAAATGAAAGGATGTGTCTCTGTAATGACCTAGCTTGCCCTGTAGGAGCAAAGGGGTATGGTCCGACATGAGGGATGGAAGCGAATGTGGGAAGTAAGCAGGGAAAATGAGTTCCCACTCTGGGGTGCAGAGTAGCCTATCAATCCTGGTTAGTGTCGGATTGTCTTGTTCATTGCTCCATGTGTACCGCTGACCACTGAGTTTGATTTCTTTAAGGCGCAGGTGGTCTATTGCCGCCTTGAAGGAGCCCATCAGACGCGGTTAAGATTAGATTTGTTTTTGACTTCAGCTTGTTAGATGAGGTTAAAATCCCCTAGGATGAGCCACCTGCTATTGTCAGATAGCTGGATGCTTCTCAATTCTTGTAGAAATTGTAGTTTGGCAGCGTCTCCTTTGAGGCCCGTAAACCACCGTGATTTGCCATTTTATTGTGTCTGCTCTCATGGTGATTGTTGCCGTTATGGCATGCGTCGTTAGCATGACATCAGATAGTTCGGAAAAATCTGGATCAACAGCTAGCAGGATTCTGCCTCTTGTCTGCTCGGCTGGCAGGACGGTGAAGGAGCTGCTGAATTTTGCGCCAACTGTGCGGGAGATGATGTTCTGGTCAACAATTTGCAGTTTAGTTTCCTGCAAACAAACAATGGTGGTGCCTGTCGATCTGACCAGAGTTGACAGCATCCTGTCGCGCGCCGTCGTTCAACCCTCTGACATTCCAATTGAGCAGATGCCAATTATGTTGTGCCATGGGCCAATCGGTGCATCCCCTGTTTAGAGACAGCAAGAAGGAGACCAGCAGCCAGCATGCAGGTAGAAACAGAGGCCACCCCCAGCAGCCTTCACCAGTTTGACAAACAAATATAGCAGAGGTAGGCATCCATTGTAGGTGAAACTGAAAGCCATCAGCAGGCAACATGTTGGTGCACAGTGGACATTTGAAACAACGACGACAAGCTAGAAGGCAGCACTGGTTCCTGGACAGACGTGGCGGTTTTTTGAAGGCCTCTAGCTATCACCACACCCAGCCGCAGGAACAGACAACGAACTGGGACAGCCTCCCGACCACTGCTGGATGTAGACGAAACGGAATGAAACTGACACAACATGGAGACCGGAGGCGAAGTCCCTTGCCAACGTAGCTGAAAGCCACTGGCTGCTGGCATGATGGCGCGAAGCAGGGACCTGACTCTAAACCGCAACAAACGACGACACGGAGGACGCTTCCAGTTCCTGGGCGGGCGCGGTGGTGACTGAAGGCCCCTGGCAGCAGGGTTTAATTTATCGATAGAAAAAAATACCAGAGGTCACCGATAAACGGGTTTATCGGATTTATCGGAAAATTTCTCGGTTAAAAATAAAACAAAATAATACCTAATTTCACTGTAAGTTGTCTCTAAAGCATTTAGCATCAAGAACTAGCACATAATAATATTGATATAATAGAGTATCATATTTTCATGTAGGTGGAATACTGAAAATTGGAATCTCGTCGATAAATAAATTTTACCGGACCTCAGCGATAAACGGGATTATCGGGTTTATCGAAATTTTATTGTCGATAAAATTTTCCCTGCCTGGCAGTCACCACGCCTAGCAAAAGGAACAATAGACACTGGGAAGAGATTAGACACAGCCGAATGCTGGACCTACAGAAGTGAAGCTGGGAGGCGTATAACATTGAGAACAGCAGGATCCCATGAATTGCAGATGGCTGAGCCTATGTCGCGGGGGTTGAAGCAGCGTCTTCGAGGCTGCACAGGGCTGCCAAGGCCTTGACAGCATCGTCGGATAGAGGCCCCCTGAAGAGGCCAATGTAGCGCAGGAGCAGGTCGTCAGGGGTTGGGCCTTCTCCCTCGAGGATGCCCATCCGCTTCATGAGAACCTGTCATGCTCATGCCTTTGCCTAGGCGTCACATCTTGGCCAGGTCATGGAAGCGATGCACATGCTGCAACCGGATGGAGCCGCAGGCTTCTTGTGACGTCGGAGAGGAGAGTTCCGGCACGGGGGGGGCTTGAAGGAGCGGCGGATGTAGGGCGCGCAACAGCGACGCGCGCAACAGCGACTCAATGAGGGCCCCTGCCGCGCCGCTGGGAGCGCAGGCAACCGTAGCACCGGCTGTCCGTTCCTGCATAGCAGCCGGTACTCTGGGCGACGTGCAGGTTTGGCTATATATGGGCATGCAGCCCGAGCCCGCCAACCCGGCACGAGGCCCATTTTTTTGGCCCGGCCCAGTGGCCAGCGGGCCCAGGCTGGCACGGCCCCCGGGAGCAGGCCGTGCTTGGGCCTTACCCCAGGCACGAAGTGCTGGCACGGCCCTGCCCATAAATGGCCAAAGGCCCGCTAGTCATATAGATACCGCCCATAAATCTAAACCATAATTTCTATCCCTTCTATTAGTCGCCACAGCCTTTCCTTCCCCTATCTGCTTGCCTTCTCCGCTACTTGCGCGTCTCCTCCCGCACGTCCGCACCCTTTCCTTCCCCTCCCACATGGCCGCGTCTGCTCGAGCGAGTGAGTGAGTGAGCAACTCCTCCCGCACCTCCTCCTCGCGTGTGTGCATTCTCCGGCCTCGAGCAGTCGAGCGCGGAGGTCACGAGGGCGCTGCGCTGCTGCCGTCCTCAAGCACGCGACCATGGGAACGTCGACTGCAAAGACGCCGTCCTCAACCTCGAGCGCACAGCGCAGCTGCGCAAGGCATAGAGGCTATGAGGGCACTGCCGGCCTCGAGCGGCACCCCAGCTCCACCTCGACGCGTCGAGCGACGGCGGTCGGCGGCGCCTCCTCCACGGCCGCCCCCGGCGCGCGCCTTCCCCGACCCCTCGCTGTTCATCTTCACCGAGGCTTCAAGAGGTTCGAGCGCGTGGCCTCCATCGAGCTGAAGGAGAGCTAGCACGTCCTCCCCATGGGCGAGCTTGCCGGTGGCTACCACCACCTCCACGCCTCGCCGACGTCCTTCCCCTCCTCTGTTCTCCTCTACAGGCACTTGGTGGGCCTCGGGCCAGCCCAGCCTGCTGAAAAGGCCGGGTTCATCGGGCTGGCCCGGCACGAAAAACAGCCCAGCAAGCTGTGCCTGGGCCGTCAGCCAGGTCTGCGTGCCTAATAGGCACGGCGTGCCTTGTTGGCCCGATCCCCATCGGGCCGTGCTGGCCTGTTACTGTATCGGGCCGGGCCGGGCCGGCCCGTTGCCCATCTATAGGTTTGGCGCGCCCGGGAGCTACCAGGCCCACGGGCCCGACGCCTTCTCGATGTAAACAAATCACATGGGCAACCAATCTTAGGCTTATCGATGCCACTAAACGGCCAATAGGCTGCTAAGTATTCTCAACACTCAAATACCATAGTTTCAGCGGTCTTCACAGACACTGCCTTTTAGTCTACGTTTTACGCACAGCTAATTTCTCACTCGCAAGAGGGATTTTGCCACATGATCTCTCTAGTTTCCATTTGCTGCTCCATTGCTGCATCCTTTCACCGTGCTCTTCCCAAGGTATCTTGTCATCTCTGGAAAAAACTTCATGTTGTCGTCTACTTAGCTAAGGTGTTCGTTTCGTTATTTCTGTTCTCATATAATGCCCTGGTGATGCAGAGATACCAGAAGCTTGAGTCTGGACAGTACACCCATTTCTGTAGGACTACAGATTGAAGAGATCCTACTGTCCGAACCAGAAAGATTTATATTGGGACAAACTGATATCTATAAGCACCAGTCTGATCAGTGCCACCAGTTGTCCTGTATTGACCTACGTTTTCTAGTTCTAATTGTGCTGAAAATTCAGATTCAGCAGTAATTCTTCTCGTTGGCTAGTCTAGTTATACTTATAGGTATTGATCAACCAGGCTGTCACTGAACAAGCTAAACTGTTCTAGTTGTGCCCACATTTTGCAGGAGTTGCTCTGGCATCGAGTGATTGCCCTCCATTATTTATTCTATACATTGGTGTCTAAACTCTAAAATTCTTCCCTCTTTCTTGAAGATCTTAAACGTACTCACCTGTTATGATTACTAATTCTTACTGTCACACTCATTTCCTCAATGGAAGATGATTTCTTGACTTGTATGTGCTGATAAAGCAGAGGTGGCACGGGCTTATTGCTCCTTGTGCCCATTTCTGTTGAGCGAGTAAATCTCTCATCAAAGAGATCATGCTGGGAGCAAACAAAGGAAAATAGAATTGACACAGACTGATCTATTTGCATCTGTACCATCTGATTAAAGGCTTATCAGTTGACCTGTAATCAGGTACATACTGCTCCACCAACATAGCTTAAATAGAGTGATAACTCTTCTTGATTTAATTTTCTGCCAAACTATTCTAGTTATTTTTAGACCAAAGGCATTCACCCAACTTTATTAGAAAGCGTAACGAAGACCTTTAATCCGACGCTAGGGACACCAGCTTTACAGCGCAGTCCAGAGAACAAGACACACTAACTCGACTAGGAAACAACTCCACCAAAAGGCTCTCTACAGCAAACGACTAACTCAAAACAAGTCTAACTCAGAGCAACTAAAGGCTACTTAGTATTCCCAAAGGAACATTACATCACAGTAGCGGCATTAACCGAGACCTTAAGCATCATTTCGTCCGCCAAAGGAACCAGCTTCGGTTTGAGTAAAGGGCGCCAAGTCTTGGACAGCATCAACATCTTGTAGATCAAAGCCACCGGGGATGACAAAATCTTCTTGTTGAACACCACATCATTGCGAGTCTTCCAAATGGACCATAGGGCACCTGCACATAGGAACAAGATTGTCATCTGCTTCTTACCCCGACATCTTTCCACAATCTCTAAAAACAACGAGGCGCAGCTGGTCGGTGACACAGGCCAACCCAGGCAATCTCTCAAGAAAGACCACAGAAAGATAGCAAGGGGGCATTGAAAGAGTATATGATCAGAAGTTTCAAGATTATCACACACAAGGCACTTCTCAGAGCCTGACCATTTCTTGTTTCTTAGCTGAACTCCACACTGTATTCTGTCGTGGACCGCCATCCAAATAAAAATCTTCACTTTCAATGGGATGGAACTTTTCCAGATCAACATAGCTCTAGTATCAGTAACCCCTCCATATGTCAGCAATTTGTACAAAGAACTCGTAGTATAACTGCCTGACTTTTCCAGTAACCAGCGAACTATGTCAATTCCTTCAGATAGCTGAACCTCATTTAACATACCTAGAAGTTCCTTCCATTCCATCCTTAAATTATCATTCAAATGTCTTCTGAATGTAATGGTCCATTGCCCCTGAACAAAAGCTTTTGCAACCTCTAAGTCCTGATCAACTGCAATCTGATATAGCCTATGAAATCTGACTTTCAATGGGCAGTCACCCAACCAACAATCATGCCACAATCTTGTTTGATGACCCCCTCTGACCTCCATTTTCCTACCTTTTTGGTACCAAAATCTCATCTCCAGCAAGGATCTCCAGAATTGAGAACCTTTTCTGTTATTGATCTGAAAAATACTTCTCTGTCCCAAATATTTCTTCCTCAGCAAGGAACAGCATAAGCTTTCATTTCCTTTTTCTAACTTGTCAATCCATTTTGCCAGCAAACATTTATTCATCACTCTAACATCTAAAAAACCCAGACCTCCAAACTCTTTTGGTCTACTAAGAGCTTCCCATTTCACCATATGATACTTCCTCTTCTTCCCTGTACCTTGCCAATAGAAACGAGATCTAATAGAATCAAGTAATTGGTAATTTCCTTCATAGAGCTCATAAACACCCATTGTGTACATAGGAATGCTAGACAAACAAGATTCAATTAGTATAGATTTTCCTCCAGAGGATAGATAATCACACTGCCAAGTACTCAACCTCTTTTTAGCTTTGTCACACACAAATCTCAGTTGGGTTTTAGTGATTTTACTGTAACTCACCGGCATACCAAGATATCTCAGAGGAAATGCCCCAATCTTACACCCCAAGATGGTGGCTGCCTGCTGTTGTTCAACTCCCGACAGACCAACTGTAAAGACTTCACTCTTCTCAAAGTTTATCTTCAAACCAGACATGGCTTCATAGCAGGACAAAATCAATCTGACATTTGTAAGATTTTCAACAGAGAACTGTAATAGCAGCACCGTATCATCAGCATACTGCAAATGGGTGATACCTCCATCAATCAAATGAGGGACTAAGCCCTGAATCAACCCAACACTGCTAGCTCTAGACAACATGGCTGAGAGAGCATCAGCCACCAAATTAAACAGCAGGGGAGACAAGGGGTCACCCTGCCTCAGGCCTTTGAAACTTCTAAAAAAATTACCTCTCTCACCATTGAAGTCTATGCATACCCTGCCACCTCTAACCACCTTACTAATCCATTGTATCCAAGTATCAGAAAAACCTTTCATGTGAAGCACCTCTTCCAAAAAGTTCCAATCTACCTTATCATAAGCTTTTTCAAAATCCAACTTCAGAATAACTCCAGCTTTCTTGGTAACCTTCAGCTCATGCAGTATCTCTTGTAAAATAACAACCCCTTCTAGAATGTTTCTACCAAGAATAAAAGCTGTCTGATAGGGGCTAATAACTTTATCAATCACTGAGGTTAATCTGATCGTGAGTAACTTTGTGATAATTTTGTAAATGACATTAAGAAGGCATATGGGTCTGAATTGTTTAACATTGAGAGCTGGTTTGACTTTGGGAATAAGAATGATAACCCCATAATTAAGCCTCCATAGCTCTAGCTGTCCTTTATATAGATTGTCCAACATTTCTTTGATAACCTCTCTGACTAAAAGCCAAAAAGCTTTAAAAAATTCCACTGAGAACCCATCAGGGCCAGGAGCAGTGTTGTTCTTCATCTGTTTGATTGTTATATCTAACTCCTCTAGAGAAAAGGGTCTAGTTAAAGCCACATTATCATCTTGTCGAACCTGCTGGTCGACAGACCATAAATCATGGTCCAAATGCATATCTGCCACTTCTGCTTTTCCAAATAGCTGCTTATAATAATTTGTAATGTGCTCCTTCAAACACTGTTGATCTACCTCTTCTCGTCCATCAATCTCCAACATAGAAACCTGCATCTTCCTCTTTCTTCCATTAGCACACTTGTGAAAATAATTGGAATTGGAATCGCCCTGTAGCAGCCACTTCTCCCCACCTCTTCTCTGCCATTGTATTTCCTCATCTGTCAAAATCTGTTGAAGGGTTTTGTCTAAATAATACCTCTCTTCCCATTCACTTTGTGAAAGATCTCTATTATCACTCCACTCATCCAACATACTAATCCTGGCCATTAACTCTTGCTTAGTTTTTCTCTGATAACTGTCCAAATTCTGTCCCCAACCCTTCATAGCTTTTCTGAGTTTGTTTGAGATAACATGCCAATGGTCCAAAATATCATACTTATATCTAGAAGGCCATTTGTCTTTTACCCACTGATGGAAACTCTCTTGGTTTAACCAATGAGCACTGAATCTAAAGTAATGGCGTTGAATCAAAGAACTACCTCCAGTGTCAACAATAATGGGGTTGTGGTCAGAACCCAATCTAGGAGCAGTAAGCACAGAGGTTAGATCAAACTTGTCTTCCCAGGTATTAGAAACCAAAACCCTGTCCAAAACACATAGAATAGGAGGGGTTTGTTTATTCGACCAAGTAAATCTGCTACCAGTTCTTTGTAACTCTCTAAGTTCAGTCATACTAATCATTGTATTGAAGGCATCCATCATATTGACATCAACATTTCCTGACGATTTTTCCTCAACCCTCCGCACCATATTAAAATCACCACCAAGCAAAATAGGCACTTCAGAACTCTGTACAAAGGTTTGGATATCTTCTAAGAACTCGCTCTTCCTATCATCATGTGCAGGACCATAAACATTGACCAACTTCCATTGAAAACCATCAAGCTTCATTGTTAGCTTACAGCTCTGAAAAAAGGTACCCAAAACTTCCTCAGACACCATAGCTAGCTCCTTATCTACTCCCATCAGAAGACCACCAGAGTGACCAGAACAGGGAACCCAAGACCAGCACATATCTTTCATACCAGCAAACCTTTCAAGCTCACGCTGTCTGAAAGAACTCTTAATTGTTTCTTGAAGACAAATACAATTGAACAAATGCTTATTAATTAATTCTACTAAAAGTTTTCTTCTGCCTTCATTACCCAAGCCCCTGACATTCCAAAAAAGAATCTTCATCCTTGATCAGTTATTGATAAAATAGAACCCAAACTAGCTCCAATTTGACCCAACTCTAACTCATTCTTCTGCAAAATCAAGGAACTCTCATCAATTAGTCTATCTCCATGTGCATTTTCACCAGAACTCTTAGGAATAGGAGAAAGCTTCTGCTTGGTGTTCTGTAGGGCTAGCAAAGCATCCTCTTTAGCTTGAATCAAGGATATGTTTGCAATTCTGGTTGAATCATCATACCCAAGAGAGAAACCACAAGCTCTAGCCAGAAGATCTAAAGGACAGGAGGGATTAGGGAGGGAAGGAATAGGAGCAGATGTTATACCTTTTGCATTAGCTTTACGGACAATGGCCTTCTTCAGAATATGACCATTAGCATCTTGGATCCTTGCACTTTGTCTGGTCTTGCTTGGGATATTAGTAGCATTGGCCTTTGTGATGACAGAATCATCCACCTTTTCTTCCACAGTCACACACAACTGAGGATCAGCCATATCTTCCATAGACTAAACTACATTCTGCCACTTATCAACTATTCTAGTTATGGGTACCATCTAGTTATTGCCAGTGATTGAACAACCTTTGTTTTAACAAGCAAGAGGTTTGCCATTTACGAGCTGTTTGGTTCTACGTTGGTAACACAAACATAAATGATTTAAAGCTGCGGACATTACCAGTGGGAGATACACTTGCGTTACTGCTGAACCAACCAAACCGCCCATTAATTCTTTCTATTTTTTTGCAGGTTTAATTAGCTGTGGTATCTGTGGTTCTCTGTTGGTGATTGGCTGATAATTTCTTCTATCCACTTAATAAATCAGTTTTGAAAGGATTTACTTTTGATCTACAGAGCATGGGCGCAGTATGGTGGATGGGTTGACAATCCAGACGAACTGTATGTGCCAAGAGGATTACTATTGACTCTAGTTGGAAGACAGATTTCTAAGGTAAGACATCCAATATGTACATGGAATCTGACAATTATCATGGTGTACCACATCAAAATGTGGAGCTAATGGAAGTATTACTGGAGGTTATATGTGCAACATGCCATACTTCTCCAAATTGATAACATCCAGTCTAGTGTACCTTAGCTTACAACACTTGAAAGCAAAAAATAAAAAGGGACAAGAAGCTAAGACAGGGGTTGATCTATACCTACTTCACCTTACTACTCATTTTCTCAACCTCCACCGTCATGTACCTAGTGTATTATTAGTTTCTAATATACATGTGAAGGAATTGTGATGTCTAAGAGGTAGATGAATTTGGCAACTTAAAAACTACATGGCTTCTAAAACCTACTTATCAAAACCTATGCAAGATATTATCTAAATGTGCACTATGATTTTGCTAAGTGTTGTTATCTCTATTGCAAAAAAAGTTATGCAAACTTGGTTTCTATCCTATCAACTAGCCTAGCAAGCTAAACTAGGAAAGGTAAGAACACAACCTAAGAAAGCAATTAATAAGTGTGTTCCTTTATGGGCCTAGTTGCCTTGTAATAGCCTGTTGTGCATTTGTAAATATTCTCCATTTTTTAATAGAAAACAAAAAATAGGTAGGGGGTTCCCCTGACGGTTCGGTCCAAAAAATTAAGTGCATAAATGTAAATGAGGTAGAGAATACAAACTCCCATTGACAATGATATTTTTTCCGAGGTATAGAGATGCTCATGCTTCCCCCTAGTTCATATTGGAGCCGCTCGCAAGGGCCAAACTACTAGTCAGATAATTCTGTGGATACCCCTTGGGCCTTCTCCACACACAAGTGGGTCACCGAGATGGCATCTCCCGGTCTGCTCCCCACCATCTTCACTTTCGTGTTTTCAACCAAATAGTCGTGGGCCACACATTCCATTAGTACAATGTAGCGGCCTCTTCACAACTTGCAGGTTCTCGAAAGACCACATGCCCCTAGTGTACAACTCTTTGTGCACGCAAGCACTGATAGCTTGGAGAGGTATGCAAATCTAACTAAACACTAGATCTAAGCAGCCTAATGCAAGAACTAAACAGGTGGTCTAATTATCCTAAGCACTTAGTAAAGCACCTACATTAATCACCTAATATTCTTTAAGCACTTTCGGTGGCTAGAGTACTAAGATTTTCAGAACACTCTAGGACACTAAAATGGGATGGCCAAAGATGACAGCTGCGTGCAGTACACACCAAAGATGTCCGATGCTGTCACCAGAGAGTTCAGTGCCACCACGTGGACTAGCCGTTGGAGTTGACCATTGGCTGCTCTGAAACTCCGATGGGTATTCTTTCCCAAGCTGTTTCTTTGAAATTTCCTTGACTTTACTCTGTGAAGATCTTAAAGTAAAGATGAGTTGATCATTTGAACAAACTGCTTCTGTTGATATTTATGGCCATTAATTTTTCTGTTTTGGAAGATACAGTTTGTAATGTAAGAGCAGTTGGCATGCTTCTCGATATTTGTTGGTTGCTTCCATGATGTTCTTGTTTTTCCTAAGAAATGTTTCCTTCTTTTTGCGGAACTGTTGGTACTTCTATCCATATGTTGTTACTAGGTCAAAATTATGATACAACAACTTTTAAGCTAGTAGTTTTTCTTATAAGAAAGAGAGAGTGCCTTTGACTTTTAAAGAAAAAACAATAAGCCCTTGAACTGATATGGAACCAATTCAAACAAAAACTTTTACCCATGCTTTAGCAATGCCAAGGTTTTGGTATTGCCAAATTTTGGTTCCCTAGAAGATGGTGCACATCCCGATGAAAGTCGTCTATTTCTTATTTTTTGAAACATGGTAGTCAACTTTATGTCTTTATCTCAATTAGTGGCGGATCTAGGCATTACTTGTAGGGCCACCTGGCCCCACATCTTTTGCCAAAATATGTTTTACCATATTTAAAAATTTGCAATTATAAATGTGGATGGTATTAATTTATTTTAAATCAGCAAGCTTGGCTCCACACATTTTTAATCATGAATCCACCACTCCATGCACTTCAAGTACCAATTAGAGAACAATATAGATCTCTGGTAGCTGTTCGACGACACTTAGAGAACAATATAGATCTCTGGTAGCTGTTCGACGACCTCCAACTTCTTGATGGGAATGGGTCAAAGCCCAGGTCAAAAAGAGATGCACATGAAACATTCTCAATGTTGTGTCATGCTAACTAACATGCCTATGGGTTTCTTAAGCTACCATTTCAACACCTCACCATGCAACTACGTTTGCAAATGCCATTTTCATGTAGTTGAGGATTTTTGTTGAAATTGAATCGAAAAGCTACTTCTTGACACCTAAACACATGATTGGTATCATGCATAAATTAGCAGCTATATATAGATATTTAGATTTTGTAACTGCGCTACTCGACATGCAATACGCGAAGGTGATGCCTACACCTCTGCAAAAGAGACCACTACAAGACATTCAAAGGTCAAGTTTATTAACATAGTCAAAATTGTAGGAGGAGAAATACTGGTTACATTTTTAATCTCTCTACAGTAACAAAATTTGTCCAGTTTGTCCAATATTTATGACATTTTAACATCTGTTTTCATTAACTGCCAGCCTACACCTCTGCAAGTTTTCCATTCTCAAGATAAGTTCCTCTGGGTGCATCTCAATCATCCATTTTGTCTAATTATGGCAACCATACTTCCTTCTATTGTTGGATCATGTGCCGAGATGTTGGAGGATATAATAACAGAGGAGGCTATTATGGTTCTAGGGGTAAAAGAAGAGCTCAGACAAATGCAGAGAACAATGAAAAAATACAATGCCTTCTTCATGATGTTGAGCAAAGAAGGACAGAAGAGTCAGCGGTTAACAACTGGCTTGGAGATCTGAAAGATGCAATGTATGAAGCCGATGATATAATTGACTTGGCTAGACTAGAAGGAAGCAAACTGCTAGCACACCGTCCTTCATTATCTAAAAACTTTGCTTCATGTACAGGCTTCTCATTTCTATCATGCATTCCTAATATTCAAAGACGTCAAGCAATTGCCGTTCGAATAAAAAAGTTTAATGTTGAACTTGAGAAGATTTCAAAGCTGGGTGAAACATTTTTAATGCTGAAGAATGTGCAACCTAAAGAGGAGAATTCAGTAGTGAGGCAGATCAAAACTTGTGAGCTTGTGGAGCCTAACCTTGTGGGAAAGGAAACTTTTCTTGCTTGCACAAGATTGGTGGAGCTGATTCTTGCACATTAAGAAAATAAGTCATACAAGATTGGCATTGTTGGAACAGGAGGTGTTGGAAAAACGACTTTCGCTCAAAAAGTATATAATCACCAAAAAATAAAAGGAACTTTTAGCATGCAAGCATGGATTTGTGTTTCTAAAGTGTACGGTGAGGAAACTCTTTTGAAAGAAGTTCTTTGAAACATTGGTGTAGACTATAAGCAAGATGAAACTGTTGGAGAACTTAGCATAAAGCTTGCGACAGCAGTTCAAAATAGAAGTGTATTTCTTGTGCTAGATGACATGTGGAAACATGATGCATGGACTAATCTACTAAGAACTCCATTGAACAATTCATCTACAACAATAATTCTTGTGACTACATGTAATGATATAGTGGCACGAGCAATTGGTGTGCAAGATGTTCATCGGGTAGAATTGATGTCTGATGACACAGGATGGGAGTTGCTGTGGAAAAGTATGAACATTAATGAAGAGACTGAAGTGGCAAATCTAAGGGGTCTGGGGAATGAGATTATTCGTATGTGTGGTGGCCTTCCCCTTGCAATCAAGGTTACTGCTTGTGTTCTAGCGACCAAAGAGAAAACTGAGAACCAGTGGAGACAGCTTATAAATAGAAGTGTCTGGTCCATGAGAAAGTTCCTGCTGAACTAAGAGGGGCATTGTATTTGAGTTATGACGACCTTCCATGACATTTGAAGCAATGCTTTCTATTTTGTTCCTTATATCCAGAAGATCGTAGCATGTGTCGTGATGATCTTATAACGTATTGGGTTGATGAAGGTTTTGTACAGGAGCAAGGAAAGCAACTTCTTGAGGATATAGGTGATGAGTATTACAACGAATTGATATACAGGAATCTCCTTCATCCAGACCCTCAATATGCTGATTATTATTTCTATAAAATGCATGACCTTTTAAGGCAGCTCGGTCAACATTTGTCGTGGGATGAATATTTTTGTGGAGATCCACAATCTTTGGAGGCTAAAAATTTATGCAAACTGTGGCACATTTCAATTTTTACTGACATTGATTCTATAACTCTCCCCATTGGGAATAAAGAGGATATTAGAGCCCGGACATTGCTTTTTTGTTGGACCAAATCAGGAAGAGTTGAAAATACAATATTCAAAAGACTTCCATGCATTCGAGTTTTGAACTTAACTAGTTCAATTATACAAAGTGTTCCAGATTCTATTGGGACTTTGATCCACCTACGGTTACTTGATTTTGATGGGACTGACATATCTTATCTTCCCGAGTCAATTGGTTCTCTCACATACCTTCAAATACTGAACTTGGAGCGGTGTCCAAATTTGCACAAGCTTCCTTTGGCAATCTCTAAATTATGCAATTTAAGACGCCTCGGCCTTGATGGAACACCAATGAACCATGTTCCAAAAGGGATAAGTGAAATGAAGTCTCTCAATGATTTAGAAGGATTTCCAATTGGTGGTAGCAATGTTAATAGTGGTAGAATGTAAGATGGATGGAATCTTGATGAATTGGATCCACTTTGGCAGTTGAGGAGGCTTCATGTGATCAAACTGGAAAGAGCAGTTCCTCCAAGTAAGTAATGATTCACTGCTAGCAAAGAAAAAACATCTCAGAAAATTAGTTCTACATTGCAGTGAACACGTACATCAGCCATATGCTGAAGATGCTGTAATCAATATTGAGAAGACATTTGATTTGCTAATCCCTGCACACAATCTAGAGGATCTCTGTTTTATGAATTTCTTTGGCCGGAGGTTTCCCATCTGGCTAGATACTGCTACCCACTTGTCTTCACTGAAGTATTTAAAGCTCATAGATTGCAAATCATGTGTGCATCTTTCACGAATCGGTCAACTCCCCAACATGAAATATCTGAAAATCAAGGGAGCCACTGCTGTCATCAGGATTGGACCTGAATTCGTTGGCTTTGGGGTGGGTAATCTCAGATCTATAGAGGCAGTAGCTTTCTCCAAGCTTGAAACATTGACCATCTAGGATATGCCCGACTTGGAGGAGTGGTCCTTTGTTGCCGAAGAAAAACAAGAAGCAACAACAGCAGGCACGGAAGGAGCAGAGGATGAGGCTGTTGCAAATCAAAAGGTGGACGCCCCACCTCCAAGGATGCAGCTTCTGCCACTATTGAAGAAGTTGGAACTTGTCTGCTGCCCCAAGCTGAGAGCTCTCCCACAGCAGCTTCGACACGAGGCCACCAGCTTGAAGGAGCTCCAATTAAGATATGTGCAGACTTAAGGTGGTGGAGAACCTCTGTTTCTTATTAGAGTGCCTTCTAATCGTAGGTTGTGAAGGCCTAGAGAGGGTCTCAAATGTTCTCCAAGTGACAGAGCTGCGTTTACAGCTGTGTCCAAACTTGAGGTGTGTTGAGAGGATGGACAACTTGCACCAGCTGTTTTAGAAAGAGGATATCACTACTACATAAATCTTTACCGAAGCGGGCAAAAAGCATTAACCGAGGCGGCTTTTGCAACTGCCTCGGATCAAAGGTCGGTTGCCTGCCCACCTCGGTAAATCAAAATATAAAAACAAAAAAAAAGGAAAATCCATGGATAGGCCCCACGAGCCCATCCACGGGCCTGCCAAGCCCATCCACGGACCCGCCGCCGCCGCGTCCGCTCCGCCGCGCTTCGAGCCAGATTTGGCCACCCTGCACCAGATCTGATTGCCATCCGCCTGGATCCGCATCCGCCTTCCTCGCCATCGGCGTGCCCGCCTGGATCTAGCCGGAGGAGGTGGTGGCACCACGCGGATCTGAGCAGTCCCCGCAGCAGCACACCGTCGGATCTGAGCGGCCCCCGTAGCTGCCCGCCGGAGAGAGAGCTCCACTGGCTAAGGGAGATGGAGGGAGGGAGCATGCCACCGCCGGCCATCTGCTGCTGCACCACGCCGCCAGGAGGGGCCGAGCCACACTGCTCCACCGGAGGGAGGAGCTGGGCCGCCCCGCGCTACACCTTGAAGGGCCACCTCGCGCGTGACCGCCGGGAGGGGCCGTGGCCGCCCCGCTCCATGGCCAACCCGTGCACCGCCGGGAAGGGTCGGGCCACCCCGCGTCAACCGGCCCGCGCGCAGCTGATGGCCGGCCTCCGGGAAGGGGAGGGGCATCGCCGGGGAAGGGAGGGGAGGGGGCGGGACGGAGAGGGGAGGGGAAGGGAGGGGGTGGGCCGGGGAGAGAGCTCTGGAGAGGAAGGAGCGCTGAGTGCGTGGTGGAGGAGCGCTGAGGAGCGGCTGGGAGAGGGAGGGGAGGTGAGTAGGTTAGGGTTTTCCTTCGTATATATACTCCTAGACATAAACCGGGCTCATATGGGCTTCGCCAATAGTTACTAGGCTCGGCCACTATTAACCGAGGCGGGCCTTTATAAGAGGTCCGCCTCCGAAAATGGGAGTATTTTTGGAGGCGGGTCTCTTATAATGCCCGTCTCCATTAATAGATTTTAGGAGGCGGTTCATCCGTAAATCTATTTTGCGAGACGGTTGAATGTGACCGCCTCGGTTAATAAAAAATAACCGCCTCGGTTAATCTGAGGCGGTTACAATTGCTGCCCGCCTCCGAGGCCCATTTCGAAACGCCTCGCAAAAGATTTTTTGTAGTAGTGTATGGAAGGTGTCTCCTCATCACATTGGTTGCCTGGGCTCCAAGAGCAGCACCGACAGCTGCATGGAGAGGACATGGATGTCTACACCGGGCCATGGTGAACGTATTGAAATTCCCAATCAAATGGCTATGAAGATGTAAGGTATGACCATTTGCTAGATTTTCTAATTTGGCCGCATGTGTTATCGTCTCTGCTTTTAATTATCCATGTCTGTTTTATTTTATTTAGGTCATGAGGTGTTGAGGACGGAAGCTGTAGAAGCTCATGTCGTTAATATCGTGGTGGGGGAGATTATACATCAGGTGCCTACACTTGGGTCAAGCTGATGCAGGGATTCAGAGTGTTGTCCTCTGCTTCTCGTTGAAGGACAAGATGCCTGCCTGATGAAGATCAGCAATAACCAGTGTTGTGTATGCGTGCATGTCTGAATAAATTATATTCAAGTATTTCGTTTTTTGTGAACTTGTCGTGTGAAGAGCTACATCTGTTGAACTTGTCGTATCAAAGTATAATATGTTATCTGAAGTGTGCTCGTGAATTCTGACTTGCATTTTTGTTAAAGTGTTTAGTCGATCGCGTTCTACCTGCTGGTGCACTGGGCTGCGCCAACCCAACTCACATTCGCGTTGGTCCTGCTCGGCCTCACTTAACGCTAAATCGCTAACAATGGCGCTGCCGTTTGACAGTGTTCACACTCTCACCTGCCGGTATTGTTTAGTTTATGACAGTCACACCGTCATGACCGTTGGGGGCGACTCGCCGGGCGCCCCAACGAAGCCCCCAGATCCCGTCGTCTTCCCACCGGCGACCCTCTTCTCCAGTCCGGCGACCTACTGCTCCGCGCCCGCTGCAGTTCCGGGACCCTCTCCAGTCCGGCGTCTTACTACTCGGCACCCGCTGCAGTTCCGACGCCCTCCCTGTCGGTGCAGCCCTCCCTATTCGATTCAGAGCCTGACTCCTGATGCCCCATGCCCGTGGCTAGTTCCGTGGAGCACACCTTAGGCAGAGTTCCGTGTCAGCGTCGTATGTAAAGCTGCAGTTCGTCAGAGTAGACAAACTGCAACCGTTGCTCTGTTTTCCACTTATAACTCCGCTGACGTTAGACAAACTGCAGAGAGGTGTCGCAATTGCAACAGTTTGTAAAGGTTTTTTTTCTCGATCACGCAAAAGATTTACCCGTTTTTGAATTAAGCGGGAAGAATTTGTTAACATCGGAGGGTTGGGCTTTATAGATATTCAATGAGCTTTAACCCACCCGAACTCACACTTCACTACCCTATTACTCGCTGAAGAAGACAACCGCTGAAGAAGACAACCTAGGTTCCTCGCGCCAGCTTGCACCCATGGATATTCAACAGTTTGTAAAGGTACTCAGATGTTTTCTAACCTACATTGCATGAATGAGTGAGGTCGATAAAGCAGAGCCCGCCAATGCATGGCCGGTGCCGATAAGTTTCCGCGCCAAGAACTTGGCCGATGGTCTTGGCAAGACAAGAACATCTGCTGTTCCCGCCCCGGGCCTACGTTTTGGCAGGATTCAGCACCGTTCTTCCTCGTTTCGTCGCTCGACCCGCTAAACGGTGCTCGGGAAGCAAAAAGGGATTTGGAATTCTGGAAGCAAGACCGAGATGGAGATGGAGATGGAGATGAAGATTCTGGCGTGGAGGGGGCTGCTATCCAAAAACTCCCCCACATCAAGGGATGATCTTGTGTTTCAATGGTCGTGCAAGCCAGCTTCACGGCGGATGGTTAGAGCTGAATCACAACTGTTAAGTAATTTTAACTCACCCAAGTTGGGGCCACCCCTGTTCCATAGACCACAAGAATTACTAAAGCAATGGCTGATATGCATGCTTCGCCGGCAAGCAGGCCATGGAAAGGTCTTCTTTCCCAAGCCAAGATCATTGCTAGTTATGATGTTCTGGAATTTTCTAGATTTTTCTAGGTATTTTTCTATCTTTCTAGAGTTAAATATATTGTTTTCAACCTTTTAGAGAAATTTTTAGGAGGTCTAAATATTTTATTTGGATCCATAGTATCCTTCTATCTCTATAATTTTCGGAAACATAAAGACATTTTTTAATTATTTAATAATCTAATCAAATATTTGTCATTTTTTAACTACCTAAGGACAAAACCACAGTCAAAACCACTTCAAAGAGCAGAAGAGAAAGGTGTTCGAATGGTTTTGAATGATTAAGGGTGTGATATCTAGTTTCAAGGTAAAACCCATTGTTTTTAAGGCGGAAAGTCGAGACGCGGCGACCCGCCAATTTGAGTCGACTAGGCGTTTAAGGCGCGCGGCGAGGCGACGCCATACACGTGTCCTAACCAGCAACTGAGCAGCAAAATCATACCTTGCTGATGCTGATTGTAGACCTCTCCTCTTTCCAATTTCCCTTGTTCCATGTAGCACACATGCCCCTTGCAAGTCGAAACATATTTATTATATGATGAATGTAACAGAAAGAAGTTGTATAATACTATAATCCAATGAATTATCTAAATTATACCTTGTTGACGTGATCTCTCTTTTCTTCTCCCAAGCCACAAGCTACAGGAATAATGAGTGCAGCAACGTTAGGAACAATGAGGAATGCAGCAAACTTATAAGCAAGTTCTGTAAGCTAGGATTCAAATAATAGGACCATGAGTGAATAAAATACGGCATCAGTAGCATCATAGTTAAGATGGTCCACAGCCAGCCAGCCACATTACAATTTAGAATCCACAAGCACAAGCTAGTGATACTAGTGGCATAATTAAAAGTAGTCCACAGCCACACAACATACATTACAAACAAAGCTTAAGGGTCTAATGAAGTAAGTGCAGAACATGGCACAGGTAACACAAAAGCAAGCTGGACTGAAATTTCTCAAAAGCCAACCCCCTCCCCAACAATCAATATCCATCATCAAATTCATCATGGATGTTTGCAGCAGCCTCAATGCCGTCCTCTCCATTGTTGGAGCCATTAGGACCAGGAGCATCTTCACAATCTGTCACATCAGCATCGTCATGTGGGTCTTGACTTGCTTCATCTTCTTCATCATCTGAACCTAAGTCATCTTCAACCACACTTGGGTTTGAAGCTCTTGCACGCTTGCTGCTAGCATTCCTTCTGGGATTGTGTCCTCGGAGCGAGCTTGATGCACCAAGAGCTTCATCAACATGTTCCCATCTAAGATTATTCTCATCACTCTCATACCCACGAGCACCTTGAGGGTGTACATGTGAAGAGTCAGCCCACTCATTGTCCCAATCAAACTCTTCAATGACCAAAGGATCAAAACTCTTTCCTTTTTTCTCACGCCTTATCTGAAACCTAGTCTTCATCTTCCGGTTGTAGGAAACAAATACAATATAATTCAATCTCTTATGTAGCAAGCGATTTCTTTTCTTTGTATGGATCTACAAAAGAAATTAGAGAAAATAATTATCTTGCTGAAATTCAACATGAACTGAGCAGTAGGAAAATCATGGTATTTGATACTCACAAACTCGAATGTGCTCCAATTCCTCTCACATCCAGACGATGAGGCACATAGACTAACAATGCGCCTAGCAAACCGTTGAAGCTCAATAGCACGGCCAGCATATGAACGCCACCAGTCAACTACATTGTCAAATACAAACATATAATATGAATTAAAAATGAAATGTACTTGCTGGAATTAAGTTACAGAAATGTAAACATGCTGAAATTACCAGAGAAAACAGTACTTACGAGGGTTCATTGACTCAATGTTTTGCTTAGCCATCTTATTTGAGAATGCTTCTCCTCTAAGCTCTTCATAGTCCAAGGATTGAGCGGCAATCTTGTCTCTAGTATCTTTGTCATCTACCATTCTTTCAAGCACTTCAAGGAAGGAACCTCTTAGCTGCCCAATAGTAGCATCATCATCAACTCTTATGAGAGGATGTATTTTTCCTGGGTTCAGATACAGTGCAGCCCCATATAAAAGGATGCTCCATTTGGTTCACCCATCGTTTCTCAATGATCTCTATAATTCTTTTGAGCAAGGTTTTCTTGGTTTCGATAGCAAAGCTCAGCTTGATCTTCTCTTTTGCATGATTCATAAGTGCTGCAACCTCTGGCATTGCGGGCTTCTCATCACCATCAACCACCCTAAGTACAATTAGTAATGGGGCTGAAGCTCTAAGGCAGTCCTCAACTGAATTCCAAAACTCTGTAGAGAGCACAATGTCATGCACATTCATGTCAGCTGATGTTTTAGCCAATTTATTGCTGGTCCATGCTTCACTACAAATAGAGCCTTCAAAGCATCTATGTGCTTATGCAAACTCTTTAAAGTAAGGAATGAGGTCGAAAATCGAGTGGCTGCAGGTCTAACAAGATCAGCACCACCTGTCTTTTCTCTCATTGCACTAAGAATTCTCCCATGCCTATAGATGAAGGTTGTGACATGCCTTGCACGAGTAATAGGCTTCTTAAATTCCTTCAGCTTCCCTATGTCTTCTAGCATAAGGTCCAAGCAGTGTGCAGCACATGGGCTCCAAAATAGTGAAGGAATTCTCTCCATTAGAAGCTTGCCTGCTGCCTTGTAGTTAGCCCCATTATCAGTGACAACTTGGACAACCTTGTCTTTTCCAATCTCCTCAATTCTCTTCTCCAGCAAATCAGCAAGCATATATGCATCATGGACCTCACTTGATGCATCGACATACTCCAAGAAATAAGTCCCCTCCGGGCTATTCACAAGGAAGTTAATCAAATGTCGTCCCCTCCTATCGGTCCATCCATCTGACATAAGCGTGCAGCCATAATGCTTCCATGCCCGCTCATGGTCCTCCCTCATGGTGCTCGTCATCTTCACAGCATCTTGAAGCAAAGGTTCCCCCAGCTGATAGGGAGAAGGAGGCTTGTACCCTGAACCAAACTGCGTTGTTGCCTCAACTACAATCTGAAATTGTCTTGCTGCTGCTGCATTGATTGGTACACCACACTCATAAAACCACAAGGCCCATTGCATATCCACATAATGTTGCTGCTCTTTGGTCTTTATGCTGGACTGAATTGTTGGCTGAAAACACCCTTGACGCCTTCCATCAACTAGTTCTTCTGGTGTTTTTCGAAGCATCTCAAGAATTGTTTTGTTCCCCTTTGGTTTTGCCTTGCTTGCTACTGCTGCTGCCTTGTATGAATAGGCTGCACGCCTTTGTTTGGCTGCAGTCCCTGAACTTGGCTGCACCTTGGAGGCTTGGGATTCAGGTTCAGGTGCACTTCCTTCCACTACTACCACATCTGCTTCTTCCTGCTCTTGCTGTTGCTGCTCATTATCATCATCTAGGTACAATGGCCTTTTCCTCCTGTTAGATTCCAAGTAATTTGTCATCTGCTTTCTGATTTCAGTAGTGGTTTTTTCACACATTACTGCATCTCCATAGCCACCTGCTAGATGTTGCTTCAGCCTTTTGATTCCTCCATGAACCATGGTGCCACATAGAGTGCATGTCACCTCATCTCGGTTTTGAAGATTCGCCCAATAGCCATACTTCCAACCGGGGTCCTTCGACTTGGCCTTCCTTGCTGGGTCAGTCTTTGGGTCATAATTGGTGTTGTTGACAGAAGTTGGACTTGCCATTGTTTGTTGCTAGCTGTTACATGCAAAGAGCAATAGTATAATTAAAAGATGGAAGGAGACAGCATATCATTATTCATTATTCAAAGATTGTAGCTTGCTTCCACTAACAAAAGAATACACTAATCTAATGGGCACATAGTTCAGAGAAGTACTTAAATACACAGTAAACAAACCACTAACAAGCAAAAGCAGAGTAGTAAAGCACCTTGGCACTAGTAATAAACAAATCATAAAGGCACAGATCACTAACTGTAGTTGACAACAGATGAATAAACTAAGTGAAGTTAGACACGAAACACAAGCTAGTGACAGTCTTAAAATCCACCCAGAACCACAAGTGGCAGTGTAAACTGCATATTACAGAGGCCTACAGACTACAGACCATATAAATTTAAGAGCAGAGGCACTACACATACAAAAGAAGAGAAGCCAGAGGGAGAGGAAGAGATGTTCACACGTACCTGTCCCGTGAGCTTGCAACACGGAGCTGCCGGAGACTGGAACTGGCAGAGCAGCACAAGGAGCCGTGAATCCAAGACTAATCGTCGGAGAAGAGGAAGGAAAGACTTGAATCGAAGCAGGGGAGGCTCAAATCGATGAAGGGAGGGGTTAATCGACGGAGAAGAAGAGGCCGAGCGGCCGCGCCGCCAAGAACAGGTGTGTGCCCTCCGTTCCCTGCTTCGTCAATTTGCGCACAGGAGAGATGGAATAGGGACTTGCGTAAGCTGTAGGCCCGCGATTTCCCGCCGCCGGAGCTGTAGGCCCGCGATTTCCCGCCAGCGCGCGACTTCCAGCGGTCTCCTTCCAGCGCACAACTCCCGCGCATCTTTTCTTTCGCGCGTGCAACTCCCGCTGTCGCGCTCGCGTCCAATCCGCCAGACTCGCTCGTGTGTCGTCCGCCTCAGGCCGCTCGGGGCTTAAATGTCGCCAAATCGTGCCTAGGCGACGACTACTTCCGCAAGGTGGACGCCATACGCCTTGAGGTCGTGGCGAGGCCGACGCCCAGTTTCAAATCGCGACTGGACGACTAGGCGACGCCTAGGCGACGACTTAAAAACAATGGCAAAACCATACTATAATGGCCTATTAATGGTAGTTTCTATCCCTAATAACTACACTGCCAGCTAAGCAAAAATCTGATGTGGCAGTTTAATTAATGAAGAAAGAGAAGAAAATTTGATGAAACCATTTCCTTAGGGGGAAACGGTGTCGACGCTCGGAACGATGCACGAAGAAACCATCGTTTTCGCGTTGGGGAGAAACGAGCAGTTTCT